>OZ022264.1:197952750-198565250 GCA_963978885.1 Nemotelus pantherinus | reverse complement strand
TTTTATGCAGTAGAATAAAATTTAAATTATCTAATAAATAAATCTATTATGTTTCATCACTTTCTTAATAGAAATTTGTAAAAATTTATTTAAAACGTTAATAAATTTGGAAACATTTTGTTTCAGTTACCTTTACCAATTTTCAATTCCTTAATTTTTTTTTATTTTTATGGTTTTATCATACTATTAACTTAAATCTACTACTATTTCCTTTCGTATTTATTGTATATGCTACTAGGAGTGCATACTGTGCTTTGGTACTAGGAGTGTATACTGTGCTAGACATACCGACATGTCCACAGCACATTAAGGAAAAAGCGCGGTGTGGCCAGGGCCGGTTCTGGCCATATTTTCGCCCGGCGCAGAACGACATTTGGCGCCCTCTATATTATGATTTTGATTTTTTGGCCCTCTGTTTCACGACTGCGAATTAGCAAGTTTTTACTAGCACTTGCTAGTATTTACCTGAGCGTTACTCAACATGAAATTTTCATGAAAAAACTAGACATTTGCTCATTCGAGCAATGCAGCATAAGGCTTTTTTTCAAAATTTTCTCGTCTCAAGTTTTCAATATGCAGAAACATTTCTCTTCTCCAACTTTTGGGTCAATGATGCTGTTGTTTTTTTCTAATATTTATAAGAAAATCAAATTATTCGTTCATTCAAACAAACAAAAAATAAGCGTTATATATATATATAAGACATAAATTATATGGAAAACTCAGATTTTTATGCGGCAAAGGCAAGAGTGAAATTCGCTGTGCTTCCTTATTTTCAATCGCTTTAATATACAAAAATTAAAACTTCTGTGGAGAGAAATTTTAGTTTTCTGAGAAGTCTTTATTTTATCTACTTGAAAACACAGCGCAGCAATCTTTTTGCCTGAATTACAGTCGACGCAGCGAAGCGCAGCCAACAGTGGCCAACCGCAGTGAACGAAATCGCCTGGTTACACTGCAACGTGACTAAGTGTCAGTGAAATAGAAGAATTTTTAGTTGATGTTTTGTAGGGACCACATGGTTGGACAGAGTGTCGCGGCATTATCAACATGACCCACACTGCATAACCATCATCATTATGTAGAATTACCACTTCATCTTCATCAGCCGACCGACTAGGTCGTGCCGTGGGCGCGCTCACCATTTCTATTCTGTCTTGTCATTTAGTTTAGTTCTTTGTTAATAAATAGTTTGTTATTAAAGTATCAGTGTTTACTTCAATCTATTATCGTAGCCCATACGTTACAGTTTGAATTCCACAGCGACATCTCTGTATCCGCCTGTAGCCTTCTCATGAATAATCGGACGCTCCTTCACTTGGGCTATCAGCATCTCTATTGACACCTCGCCATCCAACACTGCATCTTTAATTGAATGCATTTTGAAATAATGCTATATATTATTTGATTTATTAGAGGGTGTTCTTTTCTCTGCACTGTAAATGAGTTTAATTCTAACGTAAACTTAGCCTTATATTTATGCCGAATGCTTTAAAAGTTTCTTTTACTACTTGCCTTTTACCATAGTCACCTTTGAAATCTTACTTGGCTCTTAAAAATTTTCCAATGTTATTTAAATTATATTAAACATCCGTTTGTTATACTATTAGCATAATATTTCACTGATGGGCTTTGAGGAGAAAGCCAAATAGCCCTCGTAATAAATATATAAATACATTTGAATAGATCTCGCTTGTAGGAGAAAAAACTGATCTTTAAACCATAATTAAATTAAAAGTAATCCCACGACAACCCTCGTACGGGTCTAGGAATTGAAGCTGGTAAGGAGCTTCTTTACAATTTTTTCAATCAATGTTAATACGACTGTGGAATTCGACGACTGACTTTACCCCTGATTTTAAACCACGTACCTAATCAGAGCTAGGTGAACTCAAAGCTTGGTGCGCGGGCCTTCGTCCGAACCTGGATTCGAATCAGGGATCCCACAAGCAAAAAGTCAGTAATCTACCCACTAGGCTACTCAAGTATTTTAAATTACTATAATCAATGTGCTATTAATTATCTCTCAAATTACTATTAACTATTAAGTTTTATTTTACTTTTAACTATCAAAGCTATTACCAATAAAATTTGTTTTCGAATTCTAGAAAAAATTAATAATATAAAATCAACTCTATTTACATTTTCGCATACATTTCAAATCGCGCGCGTTTCTCAAGCAATTACAGCTGGGGTGTGTTCAATGTGCATGCTATAGCAGCTATTAGCTGCTATTTTAGCAGCTCTGGCTGTCCAATGTCACGAAATAGCTACTTTCTGATGCTTGCTATTTGACAGTCGGGCTGTCCAAGATTCCGGCATAGCTGCTAAGGTAGCAGCTATTTGCTGCTCGCAGTCTGGAGGATAGCAAGAAAGTAGCTAAGGCAAAATGGCCGTGCGTACACAGCTGACATGCAGTTTAAACGTCATTTTCAATTGGAAATTGAAATAAAAAGAAGTTTTTGCGCTTTTGTGACACATGAGATGAGGAATAAATTTGAAAATACTGACAGCATAAATTAAATACGGGCTTTTAAACACTTCAACTCAACTCAAGTTAAGTCGGCTTTCACACAGTGCAGCTAATCTTGAGTTTTTGGCAGGCGGGCATGAAGCGCAAAAGGCCGGGTGCACTGATTCATGTGCCATCAAATTTTCAACGATTATTTCTTCCTCTTTTTCACATATATGGCGTCAAAAGCCGGAAATAAGTGATACGTTTTAAATATGTTAGGAAAATTTTAATGATTTCTGCAGCTGTATGTTGAAAACTCCTAAATTTTATACAATTTCCAAAGTGCAATGGAAGTATTGAACTAATCCACGAAAACACAAATATTAAAATTAAAAAAAAATGTTTAAAAAGTATTTTTGAATTTGCTGACCTTCGTAGCAGCTCTTGGCTGTCCAATACCCATAGCTGCTTCACCTAGCTACTTCAAATTTTTACACTTGCTAAAGTGATGCTATGCTATGCTTTTGAAGCAGCTGTAGCATGCACATTGAACACACCCCTGATCGCAACTCTTCACTGCAACAAAATTTGAATCCATTTCGACCTGAGCTACGCTCAGCTGCCTTTAGCTGCGACATGTCGACGTAGGGTGTGCTCACTGCTATGGAAAACCCATATAATCTGCATATAATCAACTCAACTGACAGCTTGGCTGCGCTTGGCTGCGGTAGACGACGCCGCAGTGTGCTTCAGCGGTTAATTTTTGCAAAGTCTTTTACCATGCAATGACTATTTAATTCGAAGACAATTCTTCATAAAATGCAAACCGTTTAAATATGAATATCCATTATGTGTCAACGCTTCTTCAAGCTTTGAGCAATGCTGAAGTGTTAGTTTTAAGTCTCCATATCTGATACACACAGCTTAATATTTCATTATATTTTTTTAGTTGTTCAAAGCGTTCTGTCAAAGCTTCAAAATAAAATTATAAGTTAAACCGTTGTTGAGGGTCTCCTATAAGCGCATCTTTTACTTCATATGTTAATTTTGTATCAAGTATTAGTTGCGGATTTCTTCACTTTGGGTCCGCTTCAAATGTTCCCCTAAAACTGAATTGAATCCCGCTACAGATTCTACTAACTTGAGAAAATGGCTATAATACGTTTGAGCCTCCTCTAAACGCTAAAGATTGCGAGGTTAGAAATTGTACGGGAATTAATAAACGTGTAAGAACATTTTTCCAGTGCTCAGTTTCCTTTGATATTTGATTTTGTCAAAAAATATCTATGGTCTTCTCTGCCCTCGATTCTAGCTCCAAGTCCCTCCATTACTTAAAACTTATCATTTGAACTACACTAGTGTCATGTTCCTTGACAGTTCGACTTAAATGACCCCAGTCCCTATAATCTGTACTAGAAAATGAATGACTACTTTTCTGAGTTGAAAATATAAAGCAGGAAAAACATTTGCATTAAATATAAACCAGCCATGGCCTAGAAGCTGTCTTGTCATTATTTCAACAATCTTTGGTAGTGCTGTGCAGCTCGTGGACACGGACGGTATAACTTTCCACCATTAACCCCTTCAATCCTCTCGCGCACAAACCATGTTAAAGTTGCCTTTCCGCCATTTCGATCTAATTGTCAAATTGGAGGGGAACTACTTGGATTTGACTAGATTTGACAATGAGCACCCAAAAAATTACTACCATCCCCTTCAATGTAAATCTTATGGTCATGTCCACTCCATTTCTACTAAATCTTCTATTTTTAGTGACATCGAATCGAACAAAATCGAATGTTTTAATTTGGACGAAGCCAAAAACAATCAAACTCAAGTCAAAGAACTTTAACAAATAATTTAAATTCGCTACTATTCAAACAATCCATATCAAACGTACTTCAGTTAAATTTGAAAACTAAGTTCCACAATTTATTTTGCTCCTCAAATGGAAAGTGTACCATTAGAAAATTCTTTGCCTAATAAACGAAAATATAAACCGGAAGACCGATTATTAGGTTAATCACAATAGAGCGATTTGCCGGAGTGTGTTGCGGCAAACCGCAGTCAAAAAATTAGAATGCACTGTTATGTATGGTAATACCCACAATGCCTGCGGCCGAATTTGCGGCAGCGGCAGAATTTACCAAATTTCTAATTTTGCCGCACCACTAGCGGTGATACCAACCGTAGGTTGGCATCATCACTAGGTTCAATTAAGTTTATTTGAATTAGGTTGAATGGTCTGGTGGAATAGACAAGCGATGGCTGATATGTATTGTGATAAGCCAACCTAATCCTCGTACTACAGGATTTAGCAATACAAAAGAAAAAAAAAATTAATTTGGTTGGTGCCTTGGTTGCATTGGCAGCGACATTGTCGCTGCATTGTGGTTCACCGAATTCAACTGCGGCATTCACGCGTCCCCCTTGCGGCGCCGCTGCGACAATGTCGCTGTTTTGTGTTACAGCATATAACTTCTACCACTATCATATACATATTTACCATCATATCTACATATGAACACGGCCTTACTACTTGCATGAGTTTTTTCATGCTAACGGACAAGTGTACCAAAAGTGAAGAGCGAGGAAAAATCATACTTCGATACTCAGAACATAGAGATCTAAGGAAATGAAACAAGCGTATACATATACGAAATTTAGTGAAGCAATTTTACTACTACTACTATAAATAGAACAAATCGAGAGAATTGCTACCTCAGATATTCCCCTTGGTTTCGCCGATACCTGAGCTTTTGTTGTTGCTGAGTTACTAATTGTCAAATTCGCGTGCACATGGCCAACTATTTTTCTCTATCTATCTCACTCTATCTTTCTGTTCGGCGGAGTAAGTGAATGTCAAATTCCCTTACTACTGCTAACGCTCAGCCTAGGCAAATTGCTTCACTTCTCACTGCTATTTTCATTTCCTTATATCTCTCTCTTCTGAGCTTCGATATGTATTTTTTCTCTGCCACAGATTTTATTTCCGCACCTATATTGCCGATATCAACCTATTTATTGCCGATTTCAACTTCCTTTATCAGCCTGCACACTCAGCAGCAGCTCAGTATTAGTAGAAATGGAGTGTACATGCCCATAAGATTTACATTGAAGGCGATGGTAGTAATTTTTTAGCTACTCATTGTCAAATCGGGTCAAATCCAAGTAGTTCCCCTCCAATTTGACAATGAGTGCTAGGCATTTTTAACATGCTTTGTGCGCGAGAGGATTGAAGGGGCGAATGGTGGAAAGTTATACCGTCCGTGTCCAGGGGCTGCTCAGTATGCATACATTAGAATGTGAAATCAACAGAGAATGAGAGAATATAAACTTAGGGGAATGAAGCATACTTCGAAGTAGAATGCTTGAAAAATATTGGTGCCGCTGGGGCAAGAACTCAACCCGCACCAAAACCATGCACAAAAGTGCATAAAGCGAGTAGTGATGGTTTTGCTTTCTTCATACAAAATGAAGTGGTGAATGGAGCAATATAGATTTTCGCGCCAGGGCAATTGCTCTTGTGGATTTTTGTGTTGAATTTTTTGAAGGTGTGGAAAAAAGACAAATGGAGGGGAATGTAGCAACCAAGGAAATAAAGTAATGATTAGAATGAAGTAATCTAAATTCATTCATAAACGTTAATGCTGTGAAGTGCGTAATGCAAACTTTGCACCCCCAACAGCGATCGTGTTTGTAAATTTTGCTGTTGCACAGCATGTGAATTTGATATGCAAATAGGGCTGGTTTGAAAATTAAAAGGCATGTAAACGATCTGTGAGAACAAAGTTCGTATTTAAAAAGATAAAACAAATAAGAATATAAACAGCCAATTGAATAGAATGGACTTTCAATATTTGTGTATCTCGATATTTTTGATATTATGAGGTAAAGATGATCGAAATATTTGCAGCTTTTCTCACCTGCGCCCGGTGCAGCTGCTCCATTGGCTCCAGAGGAAGATCCGGCCCTGGGTGTGGCACTGTAAAAGTGTCCTGTGTGCGGTGTACTGTTTTGCTCATCTCTACTGTGTTGAAATTCATCAGTTATTATGAATAATATTTTTTCAGCTATCTGCAAATACAACTGGATTCTGAATGTAGAATACCAATTTTATGTTAACATCGCTGACGTGCTCAAGCATAGAAAGAATATTACAAATGCAGGGTTGTTTGACGTGACATTCCACAATAAAATTTATTCATGCCAGAACTAACTATATCTTTTACCAATGCTACTCTTACTATTCTGTCGACGCTCGAAGATTCCTTACGATTTATCACTTAAAATGCGACGAACTGCAAACTATTTAAGTATTTATTGCAGGTGTTGCCACAAATAACTATAATACGATCATAAGTACCTACACAAAACAATAATGAATCAATATAATCGGTAATTCTCAGTCATCCAAACGAAAAATAATATTTTACCTATTTGTCTTCGCCATTCATTCGAGACATCAAAAAACACGCCGCTCAATTTATGTTTGTTGTAAGATTTACTACTAAACCCAGAAATATAATTAAAGTAAAAAAAAATCGCATTTCAACAAAGCTTACTACTTTGAAGACCAAGATTGTATCGTATAGCAGCCACAGCATATTGAATAGACTTTAACTGAATGGGCTGGATTATTTATTTATTGCTTTTTATTTTACTTCCACGTATGATATTTCATAGCTTATCGCTTTATAACATCTGAAAAGCAGCCAATTGACACAGAGCCTTGCATAAGCCCGATTCATTTTCCCAGCAAAACAAAGGCTGAGGTTCAATAAAAGAATTAAAACAAAATACTGTCGTGGTAATTGGAGCAAGGCTGTTGGCTCTTTTATAATGACGTATGTGCACAGTTTATTATTTTATAGCGTCCTTTTGTCGTTTTTTATAAGTTGCTGGGTAATTACTAGCACACCGATCATGAACTAGAATCAGACCCATAACTCAGCCTAAACGTGCTTGTATTTATTAAAGTAATTGCGAAAGGAATGCATGCATTTCCAAAACAAACTAGGTTCGTTTTGTATTTTAACAATCTTAAACATCGTATCATGCAATTTAGGTAGCTTGAAGCAATGCAGCAAAAATAAACAATTTGTAGTTTGAGGAATTCCCAAATTTTCCATAATCTATGTTTACTGATGTGACAACTTTACGCTTCAGTTTCAAAATAACGAACTGCAATCCTGTAGGAAATTTAAGAGTTTTGATGAATGATACGTGACTAATGATGCAAAAAAATAAAAGAAACACTGGAAGAAAATATAACCAGTTATTTTGGAAGAAAATAAGACATTCGAACCAAACAGATTAAGAACCAATCATCAATAATTACTAACCACAAACATCGGTTTAAGTTTTTGTCCAGTTTGAAGCAGATTTATAAAATGTTTTACATTGAATTTGAACTTGAAAACCCGTTCCACATAATTACACAGATTTCCACATCAGGCTTTTTCTGAGTAAAGTAAACGAATAGAACGAAGCACATTTCAAAATATTAGTAGATACGAGCGCATGTGTATGAATATATTCAAGTTGTCAATGAGCAACCATACTTTCTTGTAGGTACTGGGAAAAACTTTAACGTTAAGCACATTGTTTTCACATTTATCATATGGAAACACGTGTAGTCTTATGAAAGGTGTTTATTTCTAGACAAAATATACAGATTTCATGCATATATACATCCATACATAAATATATACATATGTCTATGTAAGTATGTGTTATAATTGAATAAACAGTAATTGTACGGAAGCGGCATTTCCAGATTGTGTCAACAGTATTGAAAGTAGGCACTGAGAGTTGATATTAAAACTAACCCGTTTGACAATTAAATTATTATACTACACATAATTGCATACAAAGAAAATATTAATTATATTCTTTCTAGTCCAGATGCTGCGATCAAGAAAATAATACTATATATTAAAAATTTTCGATTTTCAAGTGCTGCGGAGCTAGTAAGTGTGAATGTTACATTCGATATTCCAGTGTAGATTGTGCAAACGTACATACGAGCATATCTGAAATTTATTTATTTTAACCTATAAATGGCAAAAATCGTCACGGGACACGAATCAGCTATAAGCAAAGTAAAGTATTTTAAATTAAAAAATTCTAGCGCACCTGAACCACTAGAAATACTAATGTTCGATGAACAGTAGAAGAATCGTGCAGATTTTGAGTGCATATTCTACCACGCGTGCTCCAACCTGTTTCGAGTGCAAAATCACTTTGATCTTAACAATTCATTTAAACTCATAGGGTGAAAAGGATTTCAGGAATTTCAAGATTTAGGAAAGCCAAACACCGCAAAACTTTGAAAGCAGCATAACATAGACAAAGAAAATGATTAGTGCTTGCGACACTTTACCAGCACTGCAACTAAAAGTCTACTACAATTGCCTCACATCAAAATCAAATAACTCTATCGATTTCGATTTTATCCGATGATTTCGTCGAAAGTTACAGGGTGTTACTGTTATTTTTCACCAACCGTCTTATAACCCTATATCCCCGACTGGGACGTTAGAGTAGTAGTTTCGGACGCCTCTGCTCACGGAGAAAGGGGTGGGTTTGAGCGCCACTCGCTTTATTCGAGCCGAAACCACTATTAGCACCACCGCTCTAAAGCGAGAAATGAGCGACGTGCATACACCTTAAATCAGTTACCGTTGGAATTAACTCTATAAATCAAAAATGTTATTTTCGTACTAGCTCCAACTTTTCCACGATTATATCTTTTTAATACTGATTCAAAAAGGATTTTACACTTAATCTCACTTCTATTCCTATACGGCCGCGATTTGATTACGCACTAATCCTACTTAATACTATAGAAGCAAATTCAAAAATTAATAATGGAATAAATTAATCTGGCTCAAAATCCCTCGCCGGGGCCCTGGGGACTCGACGCCGACAAAAGAAACTGCTAATCTGCCTTATTCTCCCTCGCTGGCCCTTGCATCATTAGCCGATCTACCTCCGTCTGTCGAAAATCTCCTTATCTTCATATATTCCGCCAACGAAACTATTCCACGCCGTTGCGATCGTACCTTCGATTTATTTCTATTCAACATTTTCGCCTCCTTCCAGAAAGAATAAACAATGCCTCCTAGAAGTACGGGCCGTAATGCAGAATGATGACGTCACAGCAATAGGCCAAAATGTCGTGAAAAACATACGCAGTCTTATGGGACGTCCGCGGGAAATCGTAAAATGTACAGGTTGTGTTGAAGTGAGTGGAGTGAAAACAAAGTGAGATCCGCGGAACGGTGCTAGTGAACAGCTAAAACACAAATTAATGCGGTGCGTGCCGTATAATGTGAAAAATTCGTTACGAAATGTTTATCAGTTGGTGTTAGGTTATGTGACGTTTTGTGTCGATTCACTGTCGATACAATTGATTGACACAACATTCAAGTTATGACTAAATATTATTACTACAACGCGTCCACGCATAAAAAAACGAACGTTTCAATCATATTTTAGCTTAAAAACCGCAAGTGAAATCTCCATGTGTGTCGGCACTGCCTCGTGGAAATGTTAAAATTGCCTAGCGCCATGACGTCACAGCGACAACGATTACGTAGCCTGACGGCTCGTACTTCTAGAAGGCATTGGAATAAACGTCCTCATAAAAATTTCGAATTAATTTTTTCCAAAGCCTACCGTTCACGTCTGCTTCCGTACCTCGTTCTATTTGAATAGAAAGAAAGGTTTTCACTTTTTCCTTGTAGTAGCGCAATTTTCCAAAATTATCGGGACTTCCCTCACCAGTTTAGTCTGTTCACCCCGTCACTGATCCACACGAGTTGAGTTACCATTTTCTCCTCACGTTCCACCCATTTGGGACTACTCGTTTTCCCCTGCTCGATCATCCGTCACCTGTGTCATTCCGATCCGTGACATTTCGAATTGTCAATTTCAAGCTGTGCAGTATCGGTGAAATGATTATATTGTCGTTCCTGTATCTAGGAAAATTTACCCATTGGGTAAGTAAAACACTTGTTATTTTGTGTGAATACATCTCGCGCGATCCGAAGTGCTGCGCGTACGACGTCCATTCTGCAGTTTTGCCGACGGTAGTGAGTGCGCTTCCCTCGACTATTCGCAATATTTTTTGATGGGTTCGCCGCATGTCGATCAATCATCCCATTGGGGCTTTCCACACTTTCTTGCTGCACTCCTCAAACCGCTTTGACAACAATCACCATTTCCACACTTGGTGTGCATCAGCAACGGAAGCGTTCATATACCGATTATGCATATGAATGTGTGCGTGTTGTTGTTTTCTCATTTCGACTTGAGTGTTTCATGAAAAATTCCGGACCCGTCAAATATGTTTATAGTTGTGTTAGTGAGTTGCAGCTCGATCAATCAGTTTCAAACGTGATGCAAATTTCTCTCCAAGTGCATCATTTTTTGTAGAGAATTCCCCTTGATTCTTCTGCCTCTTGCCCAGCAAACAGGTTTGAGGAGTGCATCAAGAATACAAGTGTGGAAAGGCCCATTCTATCTGAGTGTCTCCCGAACTGATTTCCAAGTCATTTACCCAGTCGCTTGTTCGAATAGTGCATACACTGCTTGTCATATGAAATTCGTTTCGTTTTTTCATATGAAATTTGTTTTGATTTCATGACTGCACTGGAAGTTACAGGGCTAAAGACTTTATTTTTTCTGAGTGAATTTTCGAAACCCAAGACACCAAAATTACCATAGCTGGCAGCACCAACCGAATTTTTCAACTAAATTTCTACCAAACACGGCAATTTCATGAAAATTTGCTAACTGAATCAGAATTCACAGGGCAAAAGGCAGTTTTTTTCTTATAATGTTTCAAGATGGCACCACTGGCACAGTGTTATCCGCATTTCCAAATCGCTTCTATCAGACTTGGTCCTACTCAATACCAATACATTCTGTGAATTTCAACTGTATCTGATTATTGGATCGTGAGTTCTCGTGAGCAGAAGTTTTTGATGCTTAAAATATAGGTAAATTGGAGGAGGGCTACCGTTCTTGTCCGATGTGGAATTTCAAAAGTTTTCCATTGGTTGTTTAGACAAAGCACAAGATTTCTATATGAGTTGGTTTTCACTGTAAAAGACGAAAATTTTTCAGGAGAGTCGATGATTTGAAGGTTTTCACTTTCAATGCCTGCCATAGCTGCAGGATTGCCAGCAATTACTAACAACAATATGCTCTGTAAGTTTTATATTGATCTGAAAATCTGGTCAAAAGTTATCGCAATTAAAAAATTTTCAAATTTTCCCAAACTCATTTTAAAAGCCTAGCGCACACATAGGGTTAAACATTTCAAAAAAATTATCATAATCACATTTGGAACACGTTCAAAATTCATTCCATAAACTTTATTTTTGCGAAAGTTATTTATTAACAGAAAAATAGGTATATTTAAAATATCACTAAAATTGCGACCGGCCCCAAAGGGTTAAAGATTATTAGCTTTTTGTGCATATAATATATAAAACGTTTGAATCCTGGTTTGAATATATAAAACGTTTCTAACATATATCAATGGCATATTGATTTGAAATAAAAACCAACATTTAATTCATTAATCTTTATTGAATATAATACATTTTTGAAAGAAAACCATCAGTTGTACTTCATTTAATTAAAATGATTCGAATTTTCCAGCTTTCAATCAAAACATTTTCTCAAAATACCAGGTGTGTGTTGATATTTCTATGGTACACAGATGCTGTCTCTTATTTACGAAAAATTTGGAGAATGTCAGATCGGAGTAATAGCGTGAAACGGGCAACATGAAAAGATATGTCAATGTCCGTTTGACTAGTGTCGGTGAATCAAAACATTCGTTCAGCATATTGCACTGGTTTGATATGCTATTTAAATGTTGTTTTCGCATAATACAGCTGCATAATGATAATTTTGTTTCGAAAATATTTGTTTTGTTGTTTTGGAAAAAAATTGGTTGGTCTGAAACATATATTTTTTTTAATAAATATATATTTTTTCAAACTTATATTTTTTTACAATTACAACTTTGGGTTGATTTGAATAGAAAAAGTACTTGTTAAAAAATCAAATAAAAGTAGCAATTTACGATGATGCTATTGATGACATATTACACCGCATCGATTTGATTGATTTGTACTTTTATAACGAAAATATTAAATTCGTGCAACCAAGTTATTGTTTTAATGCTTTTTAACTTCTTCTATCAGCTTTGCTTTAAGGGGTTACCCCCACTTGTAACTTTGAAGTTTTTCGTGTTTTTTTGTTGCATTTTTTTCAAGTATAACTATCTGAGAATACGTCCTTCAAATTTCAAGTCGATCCAAACATAATTAACCGAGATATGAGCGGTGAAAGATAAGAAACTGTTGCTTATACAACCGTTACTTAGACTTATAAACGCGTTTTTCTCGAAATGACATCTTTGAAGTCGGTGACCAAAATTACTCGAAAACAACTGAACCGATCTTTTTGAAACTTAGCAGGCTTATTTAATACATAAAATTGTAGTGTTTGATCGTTCGATGTTTTTTTAAAATAAAAAATGGCCGTTTTATAGCCAAAAACGACCATTTTTTAAGTGAAAATCGAAATATTAACTTTGTCTGTCCGCCATTTTGTGAAAAATGGTTATTGTTTTAAATCCTTCGATCAAACACTAGTTTAGACTGTTATTTAACTAAGTCCATCGCTATTTTTTGTTTCAGATGATCCAGTTCGACACAATTTTGGTCACCGCAAAAGGTGAAAATTAAAATTCCATTGTTTTGACGGCCATTTGTAATTAAATCATGTAATATTTTTCAATAAAAAAATTACTGAAAGGTGTTCAAAGTATGTACTTTAAGAAAATATAACAGTCGTTTAAAAACATTTCGTAGTTTTGTCAAAAAAAATTCAGGAAAATGACCTATTTTATTGCGCTACAAGTGGGGGTAACCCCTTAAAGGTCGGTGAATAGGTAGACATTGTCAATGAACCAATGTTTAAAAAATATCTTTCTTATATTGCGAATTTGTTATAGGTTTTTAGTATATTCGAGAGATTATTGCTGAAAATGCTAGCATACTCTTGTGGTATCGTATTCTTGTTTTAATAACTGCCGACCCATTCGAAAGTACCACGAGCCGCCACTGTTTGAAAGGTATATTTCATATAAATCCAAAACAAGATAAAATCCATCAAATCTTTCAAATTTCAGTCATTCTTTTTTTGTCTGAGAATCATCCTAAAACAATTTTTGCCTTTAGTAAATATAATAATTTCACAAATTTTGATTACTTTCGAAACAGTGATTCAGCCTTAAAAAGATAAACAAAACAATTATGAAATATATTTAAGAAACAAGAATATTGTAAACATTACATTTCACGTGAAAAATTCCTATCAGAAACATAATAAAATAACTTTGACAGCTCAACATAACGTATATAATACTAAATAAATAAACAAAAGATAATAAATTTCTTTATGATTTCATGATTTTTATTTCCGTTTCTTTAATAATTTTGTTATCTTGAAAATATTTTATTCAGCCGAAAAAAATTAAAGTATTTGTATTCCATTCGGTTGTGTATAATATAAATATCCCTTTGTTGGAATTGGATTACGAGATGACTGCTAATAAGCATTCTTACTAATTGCGACACCGATCGTGTCTCGTCGCATTTCTCATTTGCAATGAAGTCTTAGGTGACTAATTTCGCATTTATTTCTAAATTAGTTCTCAAGTAAATATTCTCTGAAGTTTTATTTATTTTCTGAAGCTATTTACGAGTACTGTCTGCATGGACACAAGATTTTACACACGCGACTTTATCAGATAACGCTCTGGCACATGTATTAAATTATCTTAGCGAATGGAGATGTAACTGACTGAGTGGAATTAATTGTAGAAACGCGAAATTATAATTCCTTTTGCATTTTCATTTATGAGAAACAGAAGAAGTATATTTGTGTATTATAAAACGTGCCTCAAGTAAATAATTGAAACTTATTAAAATTTAATCAAAAAATCAAATTAAACATTCAAGGGACTATGGCACCAATTTGGTAGCAATAGAAAATTGGCTAGTTTATAAAAGAAAATACTAACAAGAACTGCATCCACCAAGAAATTTAAGATTAAAACCTCTTCTTCTTATATCTATGTTCAAAACAATTATAAAAACAGAATGCAAACATCAATCAAATTTTATTTGTAATCTTGCTTTGGAAAATCTATGTGGAAGTAATTGGTGCGGTATACAGCGGTCGTACCAAATGTAACCTGACCTAAAGCGCGGACTAAGTGAACTTAGTGCGGGTATACAGCGGTCGGACCAAAAGTGACCTGACCTAAAGCGCGGACTAAATGAACTTAGACCTCAGGTGTTTACACCAACCTGACCTAAAATTTGCTCAAGTCGAATTTAGTCCTCGTTCGTATATGACAGCTGTCATTTAGTTTAGTTTTCGCTCATGCACTGTATTTATCGTTTCATTTGTCTCTCAAACATGTTTATTTCAATGATTTTGTGTCAAAGGGGAATGTTATGGGCTTATATTCAACATTTACAAGTGGACTAAAAAATTTAGGTGGAATTTGGTGTATAGTCCGTGGACTAAGCGTGTGCTGTATGGCCATGGCTGTATACGCAACCATTGTGTAACTTAACGTTCTAACGATTTAATCATTCAAATCATGGCCGTTCAAATCCAGCTTAAAAGTTTTTTATTCGATATGCTGATACCAATCATGCTAGTATAATGAAGAACCCCTCTTTTATTTATTTTAGTTGCTTTGTTTTTGGCATGGACTCAACTGCTTTTTTAATATATTAGTCGATTTAGTCGAAAATGTTCCTTAACTATTATTCCCATGTTATTTATCTGAAAGCGAAATTTAAACAAATCTATGAAAGCAAAATTTTGAACTATGGTTGGTTGCATTACTACTATTGCCAATCAATTGGCAAATATACTATTTATACTATTAATGTTTAAGGCACAGCCTTATATATAAATGTAATAAAAGTTTAAACTAGTTAATTTTTCTTATTCTTCATAAAAAAAAATGTTCCTCGATTCCTCCATTCTCGCCATTTCAGACATTATTGGTGGCATTTTTGCCGTTTCTCTTTCTGCTTCGTACAGCCATTTTTGTACAAAAACGACATCTGGTTCTTGCATTTGGTTAATCGGTTTAGGCTCGTTTCACACGAGACACTCGGTGTCTGGTCACTGTGTCCCTAGCCACTGCCGGGGCATAGAAATAAATGAGAGCATACACACAGAGCCACGGTGTCCGGGCCACAATTCTATACAAAAACAGTGGCTGAAGATTCAGTGGCCAGACACCGAGAGTCTCGTGTGAAACGGCTCTAACAACCAATTGGTGATGCCAACCTATGGTAGGTATCACCGCTAGCGGTGCGGCAAAATTAGAAATTTGGCAAATTCTGCCGCTGCCGCAAATTCGGCCGCAGCCATTGTGCGCGTTACCATACAGAACAGTGCATTCAAATTTTTGGACAGCACTTTGCCGCAGCCCACTGGTTTGCCGCAGTGGAAAACGCTGTATTGTGATAACTTAATCATCTGCGTTTTACGTCCGATTGGTCCATTCGTGTTCGTATTTTTGCGTCGTTTACTCAGCCATTTTTAGACATTTTAGTACATTAAGTACATTCGATCATTTCGACAATGCATGCTTGAGCCGCTGTAACGGTTCACCCATGCTCAAGAATCTAGTACTACACTGGAATTGGTCGAAAAATATTCTACCCGTTTGCTTTCTGTTCTCTTGTAAATTGGCTGCCGCGTTGATAGCTGACGAAGATTCACGCCGCGGTTTTGCTAAATTTAGTTGAGATTGGATTCAGTTTACTTTCATTAATATTACATATATTGCTCATCAAGCTTCAGGCAGTGTTGTGTTAATATGGGTGATCGTAAGTGATGCTCAATAAATGCGGAATAAACAAATTTTCATTGACCGATTTTGCAGAATATGGAAACTATGGCGGCGGCGGTGGATTTGGTGGTGGTGGTGGCGGCGGCGTGCCAACTCAATTTTCTGTTCCGCCACCGAATTTTCCTCCCCAACATGCAAATGGTAGTGGTGGTGGCGGCGGCGGCGGAGGATATAATAAATTTAAAAACGAAAGTAGTGGATGGATGCCTGCATCCGGTGGCGGTGCAGGTCCAGGGGGCTACAACCAAGGTATGCCGAATGAAGTGAATGAAAGCTTGTGATTTTGTATTAAATTCTTGCAGGCGGTGGTGGATATGGTAGCGATAGCGGCGGCTTCCAAAGTGGTGGACCAGGCGGCTATGGTGGTGGCGCAGGCCGTGATGGCGGATACCAGGGCAACCGCGGAGGTATGAAAAGTGATTATGGCGGCGGCGGTGGAGGCCGTAAGTTCACTGTCCTATGCATTAAAAAAGGTTATAATCATTGTTTGGTTTGTTAGGTGGTGGAGGCGGAGGCGGTGGTGGTTTTGGCGATCGCCGAGGAGGTCCAGGCGGTGGAGGAGGAAGTTACAGGTAAGACAAAAATAAATATATTCCGTTTCTGGATTTAAACCTCACTCACTAATGCTAAACATTAGCATATATGCGAATTAGATGAATAGTACATACAAATAAATGACAAGAACAAATAGAGAAGCAGTTGGACACTTGTCATATATTAGATTATATGGTCTCCTATTAAGATAAAGCCAAGCAATATTAATAGGTGGAAACCCACAGGACTTGCACCTGAAATATTTACATTGCAGTATTGTTATACTGATTAAGCTGGTTAACTAGAAATTAAACAATCAATTCCAGCATGGTAAATTAGTTTCCAACACAAAGGATTTTTAGCAATCCTTAAGTGTAAACTACATAAATCCAGCGTTTACCATTAATATATTAAATCAAATATCTCCTGAATATTCAATCTTATAAGCTTGTAATTCATGAGAGGGAAGTTTTTTTTAAAACATTAACAGATTGACTGCCATGAGGTCTCCGACGACTACCTGAAAATATCCCTTGTCTATAAAGTTCACAATTGTGGGTGGCTATGACCTCTAGAGAGCAGAGCCGACCGCTTTAGCAGCCTGAAACATTTTCCGCTAAAACCAGTGGTTTCGAAAATTGTATTAAGTACGGCAAATGGCCGTCTAAGTGTTGACAAATATTAATAAGAGATTATTAGGGTGTGAAAAAAATGCAAACTTGGTTGTCTTTTTACGAAAAACGTAGGTACAATAATATCACGTATAACGAAGCAAGATATAACAATGCACTAGGCAGAACAATTCCTAATTGTGGCACATTTGTTTGTCTTGAAAATATGTGAATTTCGATCTTCCTCTTTATTTGCTCTGCATATCACCCCTTGCAATATATTGGAATACATGAATATGCGTTAAAGTATTGATCCAGTAAGGAAAGTATATACTAGTTTGTGTTTGTCTCGAACCGGGTTGTTACCATTGGATAGGCACAAAAGACTCGCCCGCGTGCTTGATAATCATTAAACTTTCAATTTTATTAAGTTACAGTAGGCATTTCTGAAAGCAACTAGATTCAATCCTTTTAGATAGGCAACAGATGCATTTATTTTAAAATTCTTTAGCTTGGCATTCATTCGATTAATCTCTCGTCAAAATTACATTTACTCTTATATGTGGGGCTAAACCTTAATATTTAGTCGTTATTGAAAATTTCTTGAAGTTACAAGTTTCTTTCAATGGGTACATGATATGCATTTTTAGAGCAAATCAAACTTTCGGTAGAAAAGGCTCTCCTTCTGCATTCTTATAAGGGTGTATTGCCGAGGGGATGAATATTACATAAAATTCAAGTTGGGTGCTCGTGTGAGAAAATTTTCCACAGTTTTTTTTTTTACTATATTAACCCTAGATTCATAAACATCCATTGGAGTTACACTATTCATAAACATTCGCCTCTCAGACGAACATATATTGATGATTTTTATTTTATAGAACACAAAGAGCAATAAAACACACTTAAAATCTTTCAATATGGTTATTAATCATTAATTTTCTGCAATCAAAATAAACACAATTGTTATTCTGAACAATCAACACATAAAAACCGCGATGATCCATACACATGGATGATACTCATATGTGTTTTGCGCGGTCTGTGAGACGAATGTTTATAAATCTAGGGTTGAAAACTAAATACGTGAACAGTTTTTGAAGTTATGAATTTTACCAAATACGGATTTTTTGATGAATTGGAATAGTTTATTGTATGTTTTTCTGTGATGATTAATCCAGAGCACTAGTAGGTGGGTTTTGGTTTTACTTTTATGTTATGCCTAGCACTATACTCTTCGCGAAACGAATTCAACGGTCGAATCCCATACAAAAAGAGCTTTTCAATTCGTCAGAAAAGCTCTTTTGTATGGGATTTGACCGTTGAATTCGTTTCGCGAAGAGTATAGTACTAGGCATTAGGTTGAAATTGCCGTTCGTCAGGTACATATCACATATATCTATGCACATTAAACAAAATACGATATTCCACTTTCATTTTAAATGGCTAATTCAATATTTTTTCACTAGAAATTGATGTTCTGAATATTTGAATTGAAATATCAGAAGCCATCTGCAGAATATTTGCCGACGGTTTTACAACATGAATCAAATATTGTATAGTAAGGAGTTATTAGTTGCGCATTAAAAATCTTGTTTGCAATCTAGGTGAATAAAACTTACAAAGTTTTTAACATTCAGTTATTAGCACGGTTTGGTTTCACAAAAACGGCAATTTGATATATTTTACGCAAGAATTAATTCAAACTTACCACGGTGTCTGAAGAAACTCTACATAACTATATTAGCTTGTTGATTTTGCTGTTTCACCTATAATTCGATGTTAAGTGAATGTTTCTAATCCAAAACTCGCTCGCCAAACCCTTTTTTATTTATTGTCATAACAAAGTTTAAATAACAAATAGAAAAAAATTGCCCTACAAGATGCCATTCTCAAACAAAATTGGAAAAAATGTTCATAACAATGAGAAAAATGAACGATTTGGAACGGTATGATATGCCCTCCCCCATTTTCCAGACACAAAGTTCCCAAGCTAGAATGGTGATGGTGCAAGATTACTTTCAAACGATACCGAGTCATTAGTCCGTGCAGCTTGTCCGTAACTTTCTAATGATCGGTCACTTATTTGGCGAATCTTTCTCCAATCTAGGAGCTATCTAAGGGAAAGCAATCAAATTCAATCAATTTAATTTGAAAATACCTGTTCCATATACCTGTTCCATATACCTGTTCCAGTATATATGCTTCATTTCTACACCTTGCCTATTCTGTACAGATATTTCCTGAAGTAACCATGCTCTGTCAAGAATTGACAAAGGAAAAAGTTTATCTCTTCGTGGCTCCGGTTAAGCCAAGGCTCAATAAGGCCAATTAGCTTAGCCGTCCAGGGTCCTTTATCACTTTCACTCCAACGTTGCTGCCAAAGTTGGAGGGTTTGCGTACGCGCGTGCGTCAAAGCATCAGTTCTTTCCAGCTTTGGGCGAAAGAAGCACCATTCCTTGCGGTCTCGCGCTAGCAGATCGATCGGGATTACTCGAGATACAGCCATCACAGGTTCTTCTGAGACCGCCCGGTAGCTACAGGCGATTCGCAGGGCACTCCTGCGCTAGACACTGGCAATGCGCTTCCGGAACTTCTTAGCTCGAAGCGCATCTCGCCAAATTTCGGCTCCATATAGCAAGATGTTATTGGTCGTCAGCAGCCTCTGTCTCGTCTCATTGGGTCGGCCAACGTTGGCCATTAGCCTACTCAGCGAAGTGACGATAACTAGAGCCCTGTCCCATGCCCTGCAGATATGATCCCAATACGTCAATACGTCAGCTTGGTGTCCAGAGTCACTCCCAGATACCTGAGCGGCTTGCTGGTCTGGACCTCGACGTAGCCAAACTGTTATGGGTATGACAGTTGGTATCCTCCGCTTCGTTAGCATGACAATCTGTGTCTTTGAGATGGCCAGCTGGAGGCCGTGCTCAGTCATCCACCGATCCATCCTCCTCATAACTTGGTTAAGTCTAAGTTGAGCGAAATCGGCAGATCTAGAAGTAATTACAGCTGCGACGTCATCAGCGTCTACTAGGAACACATCCGCAGGCATTTCCACGCGCAGCAGATCATCGTACATGATGTTCCAGAGGTCAGGTCCTAAGATCGACCCCTGTGCCGCACCTGAGTTGACAGACCTTGTAACTCCGTCCTCAGTGTCGTAGAGCAACCATCGGTCCTTGAGGTAGTCCCGCATCATGGCTAGCAAATAGCCAGAGATACGAAACCTCCGCTCAAGGATGTCCGTCAATCTCGCCGAGTTGAAAGCGTTTTCAGCGTTTGAAGCGTTACTAGCAGGACGACCGGTCTGGCTTGATGACATGCCGCGTCCGCTCTTCCTATAGCGAGATGGCATCGATTGTTTAATACCTCCACTGGAAGTCGTGCTGTCTGCAAGAAAGATCACCAGCTGATCTCACTGCTGACCAAAGCCGCAGCTTGAGCAACCCTTAGATAAGCTATTTTATTACTCAATTTTATTGAACTGATACCGTTTCATTGATTTTTTGCCTGAAATATTTCTCAAATTTTCCCGAACTCACCGGGTCATCCTATTGCTCTGCACCAGTTAGCCCAAATGTGTAAGTAGGCGTATCGCGTTCAGTTATGCCATTAAAGTAACTCTAACTTCTGCTGAGTGGCAACCGTAAATCATTCGTATTGTTATTTCCAGTCTTTCCATTTCGACGGAATATCTTTGCCAAAGAGTAAATTTTTTAAAGCCGTGATATAACGTTCTGATCAGACTTCCGACAACTGCGTTTGAAAATGAGGCCAACTACTCTGTTAACTTCAGATAAAGAAAGAATTCTCGTTATACAAGTTGACTTCTCGCGAAAGCGTTGTGAAATTGAATTGGGAAAATATTAAAAACGATGCCTGACCAAATACTTTTAAAGCGTGGGCGTAAGCGGTATGATTTGTCAATGAGACGTCAACCAATACTAGACAAATGAGGTTCTGAAATCATTAACAAAGCAAGTTCCTGCATTGTTGAAGATTATATCCAAAAATAGTATCACGAATTGGAAGAATACTTGATTTTAAACAAACTCGATGATTCTCGTTCAGAGACTTGCAGTGGTGCTTCGTGGGAATCAATATAAGGTACGTTTTATTTTACACCCAGAGAGAACAACAACATCCAGAGTACGAACACTTGTGAATTCAGTGGATTTCGTACTCGTGCTCTCTGTGGAACGTATTTCGAAAAGTCATGTCAACTGGAATAGTTGGAATTTTCAAAAATTTCCATGTCACCCTGGCAACCAGGATAAATAGTCATATAATTGAAAACGGCGTTGGTTATATGACAGTTCAAATTTTGAAATGACAACTGTCTGATAGAAAAAAAACTCGCGTGCTACTTTGGATCGTTTTATTATACATGCAGGAACCCACTACACTCTGGATGAAAATAAAACGCAGCTATAGAGGGCGTTTCCGAATTCACGTCTTCGTCCCTATCTTCAGATTGTGACGTCAGCAGAGTAGAGATGGGACTGCTCCTGCGATCACTGCTACTAATGGTACTGTTCTTTGAAAAGAGCAGTGAGCAGTGCGATTGCTCTCTGCGCATGCTGTTCAATTGCTCACTGCTCTTTTGCAGAGCAGAAAGTTTTATGAAGAGCATTGAGCAATTTGGTTGTGTTTTGCTCATGTTGCTCGACTGCTCATTGCTCTTTTGCTGAGCAGAAAGGTTTGAGGCGAGCAGTGAGCAATTTGATTATTTTCTGCACATGCTGTTCAACTGCTCATTGCTCTTTTGCAATACAGAAAATTTTAAATGCTCATCTATTCAGTTTCTTTTCTTTCTACCCTCGCGAGTATTTTCGGACTTGCAAGTATTTTATTCAATTATTCAAAAAGATTTTAGGGCAAAAGTAGCTGAAATCGGACAAAATCGGTCAATTTTGGGTTAGAGTGGTTTGGGACATAACGGGCCAAGACCTATTGCTGTGATACAAAAATTTCGGTTTTGTAGGGGAGTAAGGGGTTTTAGCCATAGTTTGTCAAAAACTGCCTTTATGTCGCTTTCGATGATCGGAAGTGGTCGGGGAGTATATTAGTGATATTTTAAGGGCGAAAAAATGTTTGATAGGGGAAATTGGGCAAAAAGTCCATGTTTCCCAAAAATTTGTTTTTGGTCTAGCATGAATTCGGGGACCTTTCTGAGATGTTTCGGGCGAAATTTCCATACAAGTCTAGGAAAAAGCGGCCTAGTTTCGAAGATACGCCAAAAGTAGCTGAAATCTGACAAAATCGGCCAATTTTGCGTTAGAGTGGTTTCGGACATAACGGGCCAATACCTATTGCTGTGATACAAAAATTTAGGTTTTGTAGGGGAGTAAGGGGTTTTTTGGCCATAGTTTGGCAAAAACTGCCTTTATGGCGCTTTCGATGGTTGAAAGTGGTCGGGGAGTATATTAGTGATATATTAAGGGCGACAACATTTTTGACAAGGGAAATTGGGCAAAAACGTCCATATTTTCCAATTTTTGTTGTTGTCTAGCATGAATTTGGGACCTTTCTTTGTTTCGGGCGAAATTTCCATACAAATCTGGGAAAAAGCGGCCTAGTTTCTAAGATACGTCAAAATCAAATCCGCCCGAAAAACTGAAAGTATAACTAAAAATGTTGAGATCCTGTTTGGTTCGCCAGTTGGCTTGTGCGGCAGTGCTCGTGACTGCACTCCAACCCTACCTGGATTGTGACTCATGTCCAGCCTTACCGAAGAGATTGGCCCCCTAGTGGTTGCATGTTTAATACACGTAAAAATTTTGTTATCATTTCTCAATAAATTTTTCGACAAACTTCTTGCTTCGGTGAGGCGAAGTGGAAAACTAATTGTTTTAGATTAGCCAGGAAAAATAAATTTTCGAAATTAAATTACATACACTGTACATTACTGTACATGCATAATAACATTTCACTACGTTGCTTGCATTCAATGTATGACATTTTGAAAACCACAAAACTACTATACGATTTAAAAAGCACTTGGCAATACATTCTTCTCCATTCTTCTCTTCGCTCCAAGGCGATGAGAAGGTAACGAGCAAACACTCAAAAGTAGCGAGCGGTGTTTCGTACGCACGAAACTGCAATCGCAATTACGATTGAATAGCTGCTACTCTAAACTGCTCTTTGCTCAAACTGCTCTCTGCGATCAGTGCTCAGTAAAAAGAGCAGTTAAGCACATCTCTACAGCAGAGTCACTAAGCTATTCTAACAGTTTGAAGAAGAACAAGTGGAGGTGTCCGAAATTTATGGCTTTGCTGCGTTACATTGCCTCAAACCACCATCAAGCCAACGAAAAGTCAAATCAGAACGTGACTTCGTCAACTTATACAGGAGAGCAATGCCAAGGTTTAATAACTTTTATAACTGAATTCGAACAAGCTCAACTTGATCTGACATCACATTCTGTTGAGGGTCGATTTCAAAGGCAAATACCAATTTTAACTGAAAAATATTAAAAAGGGAAGGGATTTACTCGTGGAATTTAAAAAGAACTATAATATATTCTTTTCTAAGGATTTACATGCTCATATTAAACACATCGTAAAAATAAGAAGGCTTAAACTGATGTAAAAACCCGAATGAATGCTTTGAAGGAAATATTCAAAACATTTATATCGAATAATGTATTTTGTTACTTGTAAAATACCAGTCAGTTCAAATTATGCTAGTATTTAATTTTTTAATCTCTGAAGTGGTGTGCTTGATCGATTTTATAAACAAAAACTCCTACAGGATTGGTATCAGAAAAAAAGTAAATACGTTTCAAGGTAGCTCAGAAGTGGCTAAATATTTTAAAATGATTTTTTTTCTTGTTTTAAGGATAAAAGTCTTATCGTATTTTCCATTCATGATTGAAGTCATCCTGCAGCAACATGTGTTTTCCGAAAGGTTTCATTTTTTCCGGTACTCATTTGAAAAAATGAAATAAATCTAAAACTCTGGATAGTTTTTTTGGGAGGTAAAAACATCAATAAAAAAAAATCTGTACAATTGTTAACATTGCACACAGTAGAAAATATATGTGTTTGCATATTTCATAGATCTCTGGAGTTGGGTAACTTAAATGCTTTAAGCGTAACGCACCATATTGGCAAAATAAGTAAATCGTGGTTTGTCATAGTTTCCATATTAACTTAGGGTATTTAACATGAATCAGTTAAAAAAAAATACATTTCACTGTAACTGAGTGCCATTTGCCCCGTTTTTTACTCGCTATAAATTGCCCGGCTAAAAGACTGATCTATATAATTTTGCTGTATTGTCTTATTTCAATCTAGAAGGTTAACAATAAGCTGTACTGCCTTACATAATATAAATGCCCTATCTGCACTTTAGTCATTGTTGGGTTATTTGAAGATTTGTGTTTTTCTAAGTGCTGCAGGTATGTGGAAAGGGCATTTTTCATTATTGATTGTACAAATGTCAGATAGGGTGTATATGCTATATAGGGCAGTGTAGTACTCGTAAGTTGTAACCAAAATGAGTGCTAATATTCCACTGAAATTGAATGCTGCACATATTTAAATTAGCTTAATGTGACATTTAGGTAAGAAATATTAAATCTAGCGGGTCCAATCCTTGCATTTCCTTTTTAATGTATTTCTCGTTTAAGCTATTATCATTTTCTAGCCCGGTCTACCATAAAATCTAATTATCATAATTCAAAATGAATTAACTTCAGTGTTTCTACATCTATTACTGGGGTTTAAAGCCTAAGTGAAAGGAATATAGGATGTTGGACGGAGAGATATTGCTCATTATATTGCTCATGTTTTTGGTGGTGATGCATCCAAAACATCATAATAAAGCAAAAAAGTCAATAATTTATGTATTACTCCTAAAACTTTAATTCTTTTGATCCAAAGGTTTGAATCATGGGTTCGTTCGGTTATAGAATTCTTTAGGTTATAGAATTCTTTATCACATCTGTATAAAATTAAAGAACCTAAACTAGTTCGAATAATTAATCTGGTTGTACTTATGTTCTCGCATATAAATAAACTACTAAAGTACGAGCAGGCGTTTATAGATAAGAGTTCTGTTGTAAACAGTGTCAGAGTCTTTTAAAAAGTAAATCGAAGTTTAATGGAAATTTAGGTGCATCGAACAATATCCATCATAAAAAGGCGTACATTTCTTGGCATTTTACAAAGAGACTCCATTGGTATATATTTTACAGCATAATTTCTAAACATGTTCATGCAAGCATTAAACATGCTCCAAGTTAATATTTGGACTGACTTCTGATTTATTATCATGCTCACAGAGACACTACAATATGCGTTACCTGTTTCTTCACTTCGATTCTATTCGATTGAAAATCTTAGATTTATCATATCATTATATATCAAGTATATCGACAACTCCCTAAACATAATAAATCATATTTGATAAACTCATCTTTCCATGCGTCTTAGCTATGAACTTGGTAGCATTTATATTAACAAGATATCTGAATTACTCATAAATTGTGTATTTTTGGTTTCAAGCTAACAAATAAAACATAAATTAGTATGTGTCGACTGTGGTTATGTCTAGCAACTAGAAAATGTTCAATCGTTTAGTAATTATTTTCTTGGTTGCTCTCACCACTAAACCTGTGGATAATTTCGGAGTTTATCAACTATTGCAAAGGAGGTCATCATCAAGTAATAAAACAATGAATTGTTGTGTTTAAATTTATTGTCAATGATGGTTAAATTGGTTAAATACTCGCTTCGACTAATTTACTCTCGTCGACTGATATATCGTGCTGTTATAATACAAAAAACATAAAACTATTCTTTTAAATTGATGCGGTTCACTTTGCGACTGTCTTCTTTTTCGGGGCTTTGCATTTCCAGTAAGAGTTTGATAGAAGCATCATTTATTTGATATATTAAGCCTAATACCACTACGCTACTAACAGTCCAAAATATCATCCTCGCAAATTTATCGCTAATTTACTTGATGCAATAAAAGACTGTTGTGGGAGGTTTACTGAAAAAGGACCGAAGCTTTGTTACAACGAGGGTTTATTTGACATTGAAGGAAATATTTTTTAAATGAGAAGATGACACTGCCGCATTTCAATTTTAAAGGGATCTATCGCGTTTCAATTGTAATATCAGCAGTGTTTATCTTATCAAGATAAGTGCTTGTGTTAGTAAAAAATAATTAAAATTGCATTTCAAGCCGTAATCTATGCAGTAAGATGTGGGATTCTCTCTGAATATACTGCTTAAAATTGAAACATAGTATAAAAGTATATAGCATGTTTGTCTAATTCAACAAACCAAAGTGTTTCTACATGATCTCATAAGTGTTTCAAGGTTTTTAGAGGTCTGAAATATCAATATGTTAAACATTATCTTAAAACGAATAGTTTAAAGGTTGCATCATCAAATGTGAAGGTATAAAACTCTGGTTTTTTTTAGGTATATCTTTCTTAGGTATGTCGGTGCTGGTCAATTTGTTTAGTTTGGCTTGTAAAAATATTACGTAATTGATTTAAACCAGCGGCTTCACCTCAAAGCTTTTTTTCGTTACTTTAATAAAGGGATGCTATATATTTACCGACTGTAGGCATCTAGTACGCTGTGACAACTTGCTGAAGTTCAAGATACGTTGTCAAATGTATGTAATAACTAAAACAACAGCTTGGTATTTTACTCAGCGTTTCCAACCTATTTATATTTCTCTGTATGAGAGTAATCATTATGTAGTCATGTTATAGTCTCAATTCCAATGTGTTATACTCAGCATCTTTCTTACCGTCAAAGAAACCTTAAGATAATTTTAAGAACATGTTTCTCAGGCGCTCGAATTTATTTTAGTGCCTGGTCTTGGCCATCTATTAATCGCAATAACTATACCATAACTAAACGAATTGTAGGTTATTTCCAATTAAGTAAATAACACAGGTATGCTGGCATCTGATGTAGTCATAATGTACGAGTTTCATATCAGTGTTACTGATTTTGATTTTATCTATAAGGACAGTGACTTAATCATATTTGTGATACCTAAATTTGGTAGCTATAATATTACAACGCGCCGTCGTACGACGTCAATAAACATAACAATGTCCTTAGAAAAACATTATATTTCTAAGGCAAAACCATTTGGAAAATTTTATAATCTCTTCGATTGATGCTTTTCTATATAAAATGCTTATCTACATATTTACTAAATCATAAAATCAAAAGCGAACAAACTTGTTCGTTTTTTGTTTCTCTCTGCCTTGCTATATTGATTTCAAACTTAAATAATTTTAATGAATGGTTAAATATATTCTAGCAGTGGAGGCGGCAACAAGGGTGGTTTTAACAAAGGTAAACACCGAAAAATGTCTGAAAGACTGAAAATATGAGTTCTCGATCACGATGAAGTATCATTTTTATATCTATTTGATGAATTTCATAAGATCATTAAACTTAAGTATAAAAAATCATTTAGTATGTTAAGTTGTTAAGTGTTCCTCAGGTTTTTTTTTCAAAAGACTGCATTATTCTGTTCGAAGGAAAAATATGGTTTAGAATGGTATTGCACCTACCACAGTGTAAATTTGATGTGAGCCTTTTTTATTTAGCCCTTTAACGGTCTGGTTAAAGTTAATCCTTATTTATTCTATTTCATTGAAATCCAGGTAGTTTACCTTAAGAGTGTTAATCAATCGTAAAATATCGAAATGAAAATTGTATGGAACACATGATTCTAAACTTCAAACGATATGTGATTCTGCGTTGTCTGAAGAGTTTTTAAGTGGTTATCAATGGTAAAAAATTACTCGATTCGGCGTTCGATACATTCTAGTAATAAGTCAACGTATGGTGTAAATGGAACATAAATGTCAAAGGTATTTTAGTTATAAAAAAACGAAAGGTAATTCAAATGGTTTAACCAATTCCTCATATTATATATGATCGTTAAAGGGTTATCGCGCTTGAAAAGTGTTGGTATTGCAAAATGAATTCATGTGGTATGATAGTTTTCTCTGGGAGCACTCTTATTATAACTGTGTCTCACCCTGATTTTGGTACATATATTAAATGTTTCTCACAAGTGTGAAAAACCCAGGTTTTCCGACTTTTTATAATGCGGTCTTCGTTCAGTTAATAATTTCCTATGAAATGGTGTAAAAATGTCATTTAAACGAAAATCTGTGCACGTAATAAAGAGTCATTCGGTTCTTACTGTAATGAGAGTAAATTCAAATGCAATTTTCGTTTAAGACGTTGGTTTTTTGCTCGAAAAGGTTGTAGACGAAGTAAATAATAGAATAGAACTAAGATAACAGTTGAAAGAAGTTGCATTCACGAAAATCTAATAGAAATTTCGTTTCTGACGTAGGTGGATTTGGAGGTAGCGGAGATATGATCACCCAGGAGGATACAATATTTGTCGCTGGAATGGATCCTTCCGCTACAGAACAGGATATTCATGATCACTTCGGTGCGATCGGAGTAATTAAGGTGGGTCGCAGTCATAATGTATATAATAATAAAACTCAAACTAAAATAAACTTTAAATTGCAGAAAGATAAAAAGACGATGAAGCCGAAAATTTGGTTGTATAAACACAAAGATACCGGGCTTTCGAAAGGCGAAGCTACCGTAACCTATGATGATGTTGATGCTGCAAAATCAGCTATTTCTTGGTTCGATGGACGTGACTTTAGAGGCAGTACAATAAAAGTTTCGCTGGCTCAGCGTCAGAATAATTGGAGTAAAGGTGGTGGTGGCGGTGGCATGGGCGGCGGCGGTGGTGGTGGCGGCGGTCGTGGATTCGGTGGAGGAAGTCGCGGAGGACCTATGGGTGGTGGCGGTGATGGTGGTCTTGGCGGAGATCGTGATGGTGGCCGTGGGGGCTTCGGACGTAGAGATGGAGGTGGCGGGGGTGGTCGTGATTCTGGCCCGCGTGGTCCTGGTGGGTCAACTGGTGGACCCCGTGGAGGAGGTAGCGCTCCCGGAGGTGGTGCTGGCCTAAATAAAATCCCACAACGAGAAGGCGATTGGAACTGTTCGGAATGCAACAATACCAACTTTTCTTGGCGAAATGAGTGTAACAGGTACGTGGCAGATTAGCACATATAGCTGCAAAAATAATGCGTCATAAGCTTTGTTTTGAATAAGTCTATAAAAATTAATTTCTGTTGAGTGATCTATGTGTTTCAGATCTGAAAATTAGCGTGTTTCGTAAGAAAACCCATAGAATATTTTATATTTCAGATGCAAAGCACCCAAATCAGAAGGAGGCGGCGGTGGTTCTGGCGGTGGAGGTGGTGATTTTAGCAGCGGTAGAAGCGGCCAGGGTGGTGGTTTTGGTGACCGCAGACCCCCATACGGTGGTGGCAGCGGTGGAGGTGGTGGTGGCGGCGGCGGCCGTGGTGGCTACGGTAGTAGAGATGGTGGCGAGAGTGGAGGTCGTGGCTTCGGTGGTGGTGGTGGTCCAATGGGCGGTGGAGGTGGGCCTATGGGCGGAGATCGTCGCGACAGTGCCGGCGGAGGTCCAATGCGTAGTGGTCGAGGCGGAAGCAGGGATCGTGGTGGTGGTGGCGGTGGCGGCCAACGTTCGCGACCATATTAAGGTAGCATTAATGACCGTAATTAAAACGGATAAGTGAAGTGTCAATGAGATGACTTCTTAATTTTGTCTTAAGCGAATTATCGTAGATGTTCATTTAATATTAAAAACGAAATTGACGGAACTTAAAATCCTACCATCCACAGATCATTATGTTGCGAAATTTACATTCAGTAATATTTGAACAGCGAATAAAATCAGTTCTGAATATATTAAAAGTCAGCTAAAATTTTTAGACTAGTTCTTCATTTCAAAGATATGATTCAACTTTGTTTTATTGAATGGTGAAAATAAATAAATATTATCTAAATATCTCTTTTGCTAGATGTTACTCTACGTCTTGATATTAATATCGATCATTTATATAGTTGTTTTCTCAAACCTTTCTTCCCTCCAATAACAAATCGTTCTCCATTTCTCCTCACATCTTATATTGTCCCTGGTGCTTAATCGCATAACGAAAGTATTGTTGTATATCAATTTTTTTGAAGCCGAGCCTACGAATTACTTCTTGGCTCGACACCATCAATTGGTATGCTTCTCTTCTATGATCTGAACATGGATACAATCCTTTTATGCTTTAATTCCTTAACACCTCTACGCACTCCAGCTTGATTCTTTATGGTAAACTTGGGTACATATTCCCCAGCCGGGAGAGCCGTTTATAATTTTTTTTAAATCGGCAATAGGGTCGGTAAGAATGACTTAGGTGAGAGCAAATCTCGATGAACCGAAAGGGGGAACCCCAGGTTATAGTGAAAATTTAGTGGTGATCCGATACTGTTTAGTTTATCAGCAAATGTCTGTCATTGTGCATTAAAGTTTCTTCTAGTTTAAAGTTATCAGAAAATTTTCGTTCCTTTGGTAATTTTGATCAGACTCCATTAGTTGAATAAGGTATTCAAATTGCCTGAGTGAGTCAACACCACTTGTGTAAATCGACTTACCATTTAAAATGTCTAACATGCAATGAATCCCTCATATGCTTTTCTGGTTGCATTAAGAGTCCTAATAACGGGCATTATTAAACTGAAAATATACAATTATCTTAAAAATAAGATTTACTTACATTTGTCTATGGTCCACAATCTAAACTTAGTAAAAACCTCCTTTCGTTGTCTTCAAAATATCACCTTCTACCACTTCCGTCCGAACTCACTTGGTTTTATCGAGTGACTCGAAATCTCACCCTCCTGACTTGACGTGACCCTCAATAGAAATAGAACGAGTCAGATAAAGTCACTTCCCGTGACTCTCAATAGAAGTAGAACGAAAACGTCACCGGAGTTTAGATAAAGTTACTTCCCGTGACTCAGAATACCAGGGGGCCTATTACGATTCGAAATCTGCGTTTTGATTTCATCTATCACACGAAAATTCGACAACTTCGGAATCTAAATTCCGAAGGCAAGTCGTCTAATCCAGCTGCGTTTTATTTTCATCCAGAGGTAGTAGGTATCCTGCATGCATAATAAAACGATCCAGAGTAGCACGCGAGTTTTTTCCTGTCAGACAGTTGTCATTTCAAAATTTTAACTGTCATATAACCAACGCCGTTTTCAAATGTATGACTATTTATCCTCGTTGCCAGGGTGACATGGAAATTTTTGAAAATTCCAACTATTCCAGTTGATATGACTTTTCGAAATACGTTCCACAGAGAGCACGAGTACGAACTCCACTGAATTCACAAGTGTTTGTACTCTGGATGTTGTTGTTGTTTCGTGTGCAAATCGATATCCTGCACTACTCTGGATGTTTAATAAAACGCACCTAGTCCGACAGCTCATTCGTGGTCAGATTTTCAAATTTATGTTTTTTTTCGGTTCGATTGATATGTGCAAGTAGTGCCTCCGCACATGGGTCGACATTCAATGGGCTCGACTGCGACTCGAACTCGAAACGTCATAGGCGTCACACTCGAAGTAGACAATTGCATCCGCACACGGGCCGACATGCAATCGAAGCGACTGCGACTCGAACTCGAAACGGGTCGTTTTCTACGCGAAGATTTGACAAACAAACAATAGTATATATTATTTATTTATATATTTATTTTACGAAACAAGGCAACATACACAACGAGAAAACATAATATAAATCTAAAAAAAAATTAATCATAAATATAAAATAAAAATTGTCCGTAAAAAATATTTGAATACATCACAAATTTTGTAGCAGTTACTCTACATTATTTTAATTAAATTTAGGCTAATAACGATGGAAGTTAAGCGGGTTCGGATGTGGAATGGGTTTTGGACCAGTTATTTTTGAAGTTTGATTTGGTAATCCCCGAAGAGTAATGGCTGCTTATAGAATTGAATAATCCACAGCACCTATTAATGGGCTCATTTTATGAGTAGTGTGATGAATGAATTCATTGAGCAGATTTGCAAATCTGGTGCGTCTTGGTCGGTTATTGAAAGTAATTTTACTACAGACATCTTCAATAATATTATATACTTGTATGTTATTAGTATATGTCGCTTTGTCACGACGTGTAACTTATATTCACCCACTATGGATTACTACAAGTAATAATGATCCGACCTTTATTGAATCCGATATGAAGCACTTCCATTAATATTCTGACAAGCATGCCCCAGGGTCCAGCTCAATTCAATAGCTATACGCCTCTCTTCCACACTCTAAGTGCAAAATTCCTATCCTCGCAGATGGCACTGCTATATCATCTAAGAATGTCAATACCAATCGAATCATTAGCCATTGGCAGCAACAACTAGTGTTCAATAAAAGCTTCTCCAGTAAGTGGAAATTCATCCTGAAAAATTGCAAGCTTGTTTCTTTGTTAGGAAACTATATTATAAACACTTGGCTGTTGCTTGAATAAATATATAGGTGCTAAAGTGGAATTGTTTTTGCGGGATGATTAAAATTGAATATTTTATTGAACTTTTTTTTTTGACAAAGTGGTTTCGAAAGTATACACTGATTCTCATCAGACACCAGCTCTCACAAATTCGATTGTTTTGCGCTTTGCGGAGATGTTAAAATTTGGCACAACTAACGTAAGTAAAAATTACTGATTTCCAACTGCAAGTGGTCACATCAGTCAAGTAAGCACTGTAAGCTGGAGTCTGATGAGAATCAGTGCATACGTTCGAAACCATTTTGTAAAAAAAAACATTTTCTATAAAATTTTCAATTTTAATCATCCCGCAAAATCAATTCCACTTTGATTCTGCTTTCGGTGGCTTATTCCGCAAAACGATCGAGTTTCCCGTATCAATTATGCTTTGCTTTATCTATGCTGATTTATAGACAAGAAGGGAACCATGATCACAAATCAATAACCTTTATGAGCATATAGGTGCAACTATTTTGTGGCCAACATAATTAAAATATATATAGGAAAATTTCATGTATATAACAATACAATATGTAACATTACATTATGCAAACATATAAAAATACATACGTGATACGCTATCAGAAACACTAATATTTTTCAAAGAACCAATCATAATAATACATAAAATAAAATAATTAATAATGCATACATTATAAAAAAAAACCACTCATATATTTCGAAAAAAAATATCACGCGTCTTGCTCGACTTTTCCCGTTCCAAACGCTTCGAGCGAGACGAGTGCCTGTCGAGTCGCAGTCGCACCGAGTAAGAGTCGAGCACAAGTCGACCCGTGTACGGGTCTCCATTCATTTACATTGGAAATCGCAAGGAGTTCCAGTCGCAGTGGAGTCGATTGAATGTCGACCCGTGTGCGGAGGCACTAAAGCCTGGCCATCGGTTAGCTGGTAAATATCGTGTGCTGTAATTCGTAATTTTGCTTCTAGTTTAAAAATTCGTGATATTACATTTTTGTAAGATTCTCCTTAACTATTGTACTTATTTCGACTAATGAAATTTGAATGCTTATTTTGTTGTTTTTTTCCGACTCATACTTAGGCAAAGTAAAATGATTTTTTCCTCCGGTTCTTCCGGTGCTTCCTGACTAGCAGACAGCAGGCAACATTTACACGATTATTTCTTACTTTCATACTTCTTAAAACTTTTTCAAATATCGTTTCTTATGTCGCTTAAAAAACAATTCTTTATTAACTACCGGGTTTTCTTTTATACATATTATAGCTTTCTTATTGGGTCATTCCACGGAAAATCGACCAACGGTCTTTTATCGCTATCGTTAGATTTCAACGAAATTTTCACTGTGAATACAAATAGTTTTGTGCATTTTTTTTGGAAAATATGGTATATTTGCGGAAATATGGCCACTTGAAGTTTTTGAGAAACGTTCAAAAAATTGTATAAAATCTTCTACTTTATGTAGAGCCTTCAAATATAGCTTGTTGGAAAGGAGAAGGTGAATCTTCTGCGGGCTTTAAACAACATTGCAAAACAGTTTTTAGATCTATTTTGAAAACATAAAATTGTTTCGTAACATATTTTGTAAGTTTTACCTTGTTTCGGTACCATTTTCTATAAATTTTCTTCAGCGGTTACAGTATTCTACACCTTTAAAAATTTCTCACGACTGTACTGTTACGAGCTCCACTTTGAAATTTCGCACATTTGTAGTTTATATAACTGGTTACAATATATAAAAAAATGAAGAAAATCGAAGGTGTGCATTTTGATATATTCAAGGATAAAGGACACTGTAATTATCCTTCTTATGGATGGATGTTTCTCGCACTATTTTTGCTAGAATATCTACACCTCCTTTCCAACAAGCTATATTTGAAGGCTCTACGTAAAGTAGAAGATTTTATACAATTTTTTGAATGCAGCTCGAACCGACGTTTCTCAAAAACTTCAAGTGGCCATATTTCCGCAAATATACCATATTTTCCAAAAATATTTTATTTTCGATAATTAGCTCACCAGACCTTCTGGATACCAAAATATTTGCAAATTCCAAGGAGGTGAGTTCAAAAATTATCTGAAAATTGGTCGATTTTCAATGGAATTACCCTATTACGAAGGGTATAGCAGATTTTTCGAGGTCAGTGTGATGGGAGGGGTTGTGAAGAAATCTGGTAACCTTATTTCAAATATCGCCATCTAAATTACAGAAACAAAAAAAACATGTTTCATATCATAATTTTGCAAGTTGTAGTAAAAGTACGCAGTTGTTTCAAGTGGTGTTTGTTGTGTTGGATCATCAAATCATTTGTGTTTCGATTAAAAACCACATAAATTGCCATAGAGTCAATTTCAGACTTCGTCCCCTATTTAAAAAAAATAAATTGCTATTTTGGCACTTGATTGGAAATATATTGGAAATGTGGAATTGATTAAGCTCATTCGTGTGAAGCTGTTTGCAGTTTAAAATGGGAATTCAATTCCGATTTCGGAATAGATCATAATAGGGCCCCAAATCCAGGGAGTCACTTCATTCGTCTCGTGAGGTGACTCTCACAATAGGGTGCAAACGAATTTAATATAATTTGTTAATATCTGAGACCGTAATTTTGTTTTCATATTTCTAAAAAAAAATACTATTGAATAAAAATATAATATAAAATTAGGCTTTAATATGTGTTCTACCTTTAATTTTTTTCTTACATATCCGTAGTGTATGCCGATTTTTTTCGGTATTTATTCCAACTGAAGTTGGCGTTTAATTATTATTGACCGATTCTCACTTTAAACAAACATTAATAGACAATCATCATTCACAAAATCAACTTATCATTCAAAATCAACAAATATTTGTTTTCTCGCAAAGCCATTAAATTTCTGATAATACACATAACAGTCCCTAATTGGTGTCTTCATTACCCAAGAAAAAAATGGAGCAATGACGGCGTACAAAACAGCTCGTGCATAAAATTTGTATGTACGAAAAAGTCTATTGAGAAATGTTCATGAATCTTCCTTCTTGCACACTTTGTCACTGCTGAAAACTATAAGATGTAAAAATGAAGACAATATTTATATAATGTAGGTAATTTTCGTTTTCTGTGCTTGCACAGCATGCACTCGGAATAGGAACGCTCTTTGAATCAAAGCAGAGTAGTGAAGAAATGCTTTTGAAATTGGCGTTCAACACCCACTCATGCTCTCGATCGGAAAACGCTGAAAGCATCTGTATCTTTTTCCCACGTGAGTTTTTCATACATATTGTAAATTAGTTTGTCACGTCGGTATCGAAACACTAAATTCCGCATGGTTCGGTGCATATGAGGATGATAATTCGTTATTTCCGCATTGGAATTTAGTAGAGTCGATTTTTTATTTCATTGAAACAGTAAATAATTGAATAATGTGGGCATGGAGTGACACCATAATGAATTTAAATATGTTTGGTAGTCAGTAGGGTTTTTATCGATTATTTTTGCTTTGTACCAGTGGCGGCTCGTGTTTTCACAACTCGGGGAAGCAGATATATTTTTGCATATTTTTTCAGGATAAACAAGTAGGAATTTCAGTGCAGTAAATACATCAAAAGTTGCATTCAATTTCCAATTGTTTCACTCAGTGACTTTTCTGCTCATGGTGATCTCATTAATATTTAAATGGTGCAAGATTACAAATTACAATGCAAGATATTTCAAATTAGAACTAGTTTTTTAAATAAAAAGTGAAATTAGTGGTTTCTATTCAAATAGTCTAAGAGAAAAATATACCGCTGTAGATGTTCTATGGTGAAATTCAATTTTCAAGACAAAATAAAATAAACCTTCGGCAACCAACGTGAAAATAATTCCTCGCCCATACAAGGTGGGGTTAGATTTACCTCATACATATATTAAACACAAAGTGTTCAAATATTTCTTTTATTCTATGTATTAGCAAGCTAGTAATAAAACACAAAGCACTTGTTAAAAAAATACTTTCTTACCTCTTCCATAAAAACAGCTTCATGTCTTTAAGATTTCGGGTTGAAATAACTTCACGTTGTATGCCGAACGTTAATACTCTTGTACTATTTAAGTGAAAAACAACTATCTTGTTTTAATCATTCCAATGCTAACTTACGCACTTTCAGCACAAACAAACAAACAGACAAATCAGAAGAATTTCAATCTACAGCAAACATTAAACTCTTGAACTCAGCAATAAATCCATTACAGAAACGAAACATACAAATAACATCTTATGTTAAACAACGAATTCATTACAGTATTCATACATACAAATAACATCCTAAACCCAGTCACGCAAAGCATACCAGCAGTGAGGTAGTAGAAATGGAGTGGACATACCCATAAGATTTACATTGAAGGGGATGGTAGTCATTTTTTGTCTGCTCTTTGTCAAATCGGGTCAAATCCAAGTAGTTCCCCTCCAATTTGACAATAAGAGCGAAATGGCGGAAAGGCAGCTTTAACATGCTTTGTGCGCAAGAGGATTGAAAGGGCTAATAGTGGAAAGTTATACCGTCCGTGTCCAGGGGCTGCATACCAGCTACAAGTTCTGTAGCGAAATAGAAACCAAACAGAGTACGCTACAAATCGTGCTGCGTCCATTCACAAATATTTCGGGGCCATTTAGCGGCCGAATAAGCAAGGGGTTTTGGATTTTCTCTACTCCGGAAGACGCGGTGAGCTGAGCAGCGTCCGTGCTGCTATTCGGGGACATTCATTGCAAAGTGTATACGACCATCGATTGCGTGATGCTTGCAATGGGGTGTATGCACACATCATGGTACGTGCATTGAGGCAAGATCACTTTAGTGTTCTGTGTAGCATATTTGAATACGTTGCAGTGAACTGAGCGTTCTGGCTTACGGTACGAGATGTTTGAGGTTTTCACTCAAACGCAAGATATCCGATCTCGTTGCTGTAAAACTACTTGTAAGGCACTTAGGCTGTTAGAACTATCTCGTGTGTAAGATGAATAGTGTTTTGAGTTTAGTAATTTTTTTATTGATGTTGGGTGCTAATTCATATAAAATCAATTGATTTTTTTTGAATTTAAATAGATATTGTTAAGCTATTTTTTTTTGTATAGGGAGTATTTAGCAAGAGAAGCACTGCTTCCTTTGCGTACAACGACGAGCCACCCCTGCTTTGTACCTTTCTCGCTTGAGGTACAAAGTTTTGCGACGTCGGTCACTATGGGGGTAATTTAGTTATTATCTTGATAAGACAGATTTCGATGCATACCATTTGATTTAAAAATTTGCTCTTAGTTTTGGTTCGAAGCGTATCTAAATGAGGATACTTTGAAGAATTACATATTCGTTCTTCAAAATATTTCCATTTATAAACGAAAGTATGTTTAAGGGGGGAAATACATGTAAAATTGAAAAAAATGCTAATTTCAGATTGATTTGAAATATATATATTGTTTATTCAGAAAATTTTTAAGATTAAATCCTTAACGTACATGTTTCAAAGTAAATGAAAATATATTTTAATAATTTTTCAACAAAACGGCGACGATGCGAGCGAATGAAAAATATATATCAAAAACTGCCTCGTACAACTTAACTCCTTTTCCGGGGAACTTGCAACATTCAGAGAAAAAAAATATGCTAATGAGATGTATAGTTCATAGGTTAACCAATAAAATTTATAAACAAAGTAAATTTTTACATTAATTTTAGATTAAACAAAATAATTTTTTATTTTTCAAAAAAATCACATTTTAAACATTAATAAACAAATTATTTTTCCGCAAATACAAAATCATGTAGGTTCAACGAGTAGATAATACTCTTTTGTAGATGTGGTATCAATTTGAGCCGGATCGATTCAATATTTTTTGAGATAATTTGTACAGAATTTGAAAAGCTACTACTTTAACGCGTTTAAAGTTTGCGGTAGATAAAAATCATTGATTATTACTTTTTACTATAACTTATTCGTTAGTCAGCGATTCCAGGTTCATACAGCAGCCCTTCAGCCTCCTCGTGCATAACATTTTGATGCATTAGCATATCGGGCTTCTTTTGAGCTGAAAAGACTTCGACGGTTCTATCGTTCTATCCTGTCGCTGTCGGTTCTCTTGGCATAACTAAACAAGCTGGGGCTTATTTCGATACCTGAATCATTCATTAGGTGCAAGAGGAATGTATGGCCTTTGTAGAACATCCCAGCGGCTATGTAAGCTGATATTTCAACTATTTTCAAGCCGGCAATCTAACGGTTTTTACTACAAGGTTCATAAATACAGGCCCCTTTGTACATTATAAAAATATACAAGTGTAAATGTACATATGTATCTATATTTCCTTAGAATTTCAGATTTATAAGAATATACTAGGGATACACAATTAGAGAACCGTCCATAGCGCCGAAGAGAAAGTAGGCAGGAATGCGCGACAGGTATGCTCGATCGGCTGGGGAACGCCGCGCTGCCTATAACTGACTATAACTCAAGAACTAATACGAATATCGCTTCAAAATATCTTTGGCGTATTTTTAGAGCATTTGAAACATTTTAATGTAATAAAAAAAATCGATTTTTTTAGTAGTTACATGTATTTCTCCCCTCAATAAATTTTAAAAAGTTGAGTTCTGTGTCTTCTGAACTTTCCCGCCTCTCATTTCATATTGCTTTCATAATTATAAAAAACCAGTTAAAACATTAAAACTTGGATGTACCTCATGAATTACATGTACGGTGATAGTTTTGGAAGTCCAAGATATCTTCTAATTTTACTTCTATTCTCTCTTCATTTTTGAAAAATGTTTGTGGGAAACTTACACCTCCTAAGCCCAGAGTTTTCTGTTGTTTTTGTAAAAATTCTAACACTTATTAAAAACGTTGGTGGTTTTATCATTAAAAAAAGTTGCCATATTTCCAAACTTTCATTCAATAGAAAAATAAGTGAATTGGAAGTTTCATTGCTTTTATTTATAAAAATTTTAAAATCTCCAGTTATAAAATGATGATGGCTGTAATCTTATGGTTCGCAAACCTTTATCAGCTGTTTAGTGTGATTATGATTTTACATTTCACTAACTTGTAAAATACCTGCGGAGTAGACAAATAATAGTAACTGATCGTCATATTTTGATACCATAACGAAACAATACGAAGGTAGTACTGGAAAATCAAATTCTGGGCCATGGTTCGTACATGTATGTATAGAGTCAAGTATGAATATTTCGTAATTATCCGCATCACCTTAACACCATAAACAAAGCATAATACGAGTACTAGAAGCACTAAATGTTTAGAAGGTTAATCGAATATGAATAATGGACTGTGGCTAGTTGGAGACACTTCGAGTTACACAATACAAACTTCTGCAGCATATCAGCTCAGATTTGTAGGCAACGCCATGTGGTTAGAAGTCTGTTGTTTCCACATTCGTTCGCCTCGGCCTGCAAGCCGTATAAATCAATGGTAATACGTGATGATTAGTAGCATTTAAAGTATATGTTAAAATCTCCGTGCTTACCGTTATCTACGACGTTGCACTGTTTCCCAATATTGACTCTTGCTTCTAGAATAAATAACGATTTGCCTGTTTTTGCACCTTGAAACAAAGCTGTAATTTGTTTACACTGTTTGTCTGGAAATGCCTAATGGGTAATTTTCTGAAGCATGATTACAATTTTAAATTGGTTCATTTGTATTTATGGAGCAATTCTACTGTTAAATTTCTTTGAATGGGCTAATTTATTTTTCTTAAAGAAATGGAAATTGTAAAAAGTAGGTACATTATTTCTGTGAAAAATAACACGCGGTAATTTGACACAAGTGGTAATTTGTACAACATTTTCTCACGGTACGAGAGATTACCTTAGCATCAGGTTACGATGCCACACTATAAACTCGAAGTATCCAGCATGTGGTAACGAATAGCTTTTCATTAAACTGGATAAAATCTCAGCAACAAATGATGATTATATGTTCATCCAACTCCAGACGCTTTGGTCTACTTAGAAGCACCTGAGCTTGTATTGAGACTACTCTTTTTGCAGAAATCAATCAAAACATCAGATTTGGAAGAAATATCACACACGTGTATACACCAAATAGGTGATTTGAGCAGACTTGAAAAACTACCTTCTGAAATTAAAACTAAGAAAATTAATGGGGATGGTCAAGCAACAAGTATAACTTGTAATTCTAAGAAATTTTCCTATTCTGCATAGACGGACAGATAGTTGACCTTAGGAAAGTTTTTTCGTAGAGTTGGCTCATATTTAGATAAGATTTTCTCTGCGTATTGGAGAAGTTCCAGCGAACTGATTTAAGTCCTTCGTCGTTGGGTAATGGCGTGGCGTTCTGCAAATTTATATAAACAAGCTATTGTGAAATGGAAACTAGTTAGAAAATGATACTAAAAGATAAGACATTTTCAGCAAATGTAATATTCAGAGGCTGATCAAGAGAAAATATTGTTATTTAACCTTTAGTTTTTAAAGGTTATTTAATTGTGATCATGGTTCCCTTCTTGTCTATAAATCAGCATAGACAACGTATATCGTCTCTAAAGCTTATCAAAGCAGAGAATAATTGATACGGGAATTTATGCTGAAAATTTTTTTCAATTTTAATCATCCCGCAAAAACAATTCCAATTTGATTCTGCTTTCGAAGGCTTATTCCGCAAAACGATCGAGTTTCCCGTATCAATTATTCTCTGCTTTGATAAGCTTTAGAGAAGATATACGTTGTATATGCTGATTTATAGACAAGAAGGGCAGCCCCGGATCTTGATTTTTTTCGAGGCGGGGCAAAAACTAAAAACTGCCGCCCCCTGACCAATATTTTTACCTTTATTATCACCATCATCATCATCATTTCAGCCCACTGATGGACATAGGCCTCCTCCAAAGAACGCTACAACGACCAGTCTAGCGCTGCTCTTTCTCTGTTAAGTCTATATTTTTTCCAAAAATTCATGAACTTTTCGGACATATGTATATTTTAATTAGGATAGGAAAGGATAGGGTCTGAACTAAAACGTGAGATTAAAAGTAATTATTATGTTGCACCTCAGAAGAGAGAGATATAAGGAAATGAAAGCAGCAGTGAGAAGTGAAGCAATTGGCCTGAATCAGATCGTTAGTAGTAGTGGAGGAAAACGATGGGCACTATGGGCAAATTTGACAGACTTTTACTCCGCAAACAGGAAGATAGAGATAGAGATAATAGGCCATTTGACATGTTATAGCCAAAAGCTCGTATATCTTAGGTATCGGAGACACCAAAGACAATATCTGAGGTAGTAGTTCTCTCGATTTGTTCTAATTATAGGTTCTAACTTTCTACTAAAATTGCTTCACTAGATTTTGCATTTGCCTACGCTTATTGCATTTCCATAAATCTCTCTGTACTGAGTGTTGCACATTGAAATTACAATTTTACTCTTCGAACCTTTTGTTCAGCAAACAAATCTATGGCCTTGTCATAATTAATCTCATGAGCAGTTCGATTTCTTATTGCTAATATTGCGACACTTGTCGATCGTAGATAATTTTTAATAAGTTTAAGTTTACTAAAACCTCCCTCGCAGCTTGCGGATTTAATAGGAAGCGTAGATTAAACTCGCAGAGTAATACAAATATTAGGAAAGGAATCATGCAAATCATGTGTATATATCTGTTGCAAGATATGGAAAGCCCTAGAATTTTTTATATCTCCAAATAAAAGTGGAGTTTGCTCTTTAAAAACGTAGAGTTCCTGGCAGAATTCAACTGTGTTAAAATCTTGCTCATATCATCGTCCAAGATCAGCTTCATACTTCTGCAGTTATCATATTCAAGACTTCAGAGCCATTGAGAAATGCAAAATTCAAATTCATCGTTTTAGCATTATCAATCCTCTTTTTAATTTCTGACAAGATTCAATCAAATACCATCATTGTTGCCTTAGCAAAGAGTTGAACAGGTTGAAGTCTTCGTGGTGCGTCATCACACATCTCACCCAATTGTTTTTTGCGCCTCGAAATTCGTTTATTTGGTAGAATAGATTCAACGCCAATTTTTCCAGCAACTTTTTTTAGCTTCTTCTATTCAATATTCAATTGAATTTTCTTTCATTTCTTACAAAGCTTTCATCAGGCCGTCCATTAAAGGGCAGAATGCTCAAGAATTATATCTTCCTTTTGAATTTCAATTTTTACTCGATGGATTTCGCCGATAATATTTGCCCATATGGTCAAGTTCAGAATAAATTTAAAATTCTGCAAAGCATTTAAGAGCTGACCTGCTTCTTACTTTGCTTCCGAAGCATGAGAAGTTTGCTCAACTTCCTCCAAGGATTCCAACACTTTTGGCAAATTATTTAAGAGGGCTTTCACAGCGACATGTTTCGCTGACCATCTTGGCTGACTGCTTCCTTTTATATTGGTTTTAACATATTTTTTTCATAGTATCCCACCGAGTAGTGGAACCGAAAATAAAGCAATATACTTTTTGAATTACTCCAAATAGGTTTATTGCTTCCGGGTATGATGAGGAAGAATGGACACTGACTAGATTTAAGGAAACACGGTTCGAATTCGGCCAGCTCATTCTTTTCTGCAATCCAGGCTTGCACTTCCTTATAGGTGCCAGTCATGTTGGACCCATTATCATAAGATTGGCCAGGACATTGTCTAATATCTAAACCAGCAACTGCCAATTTTTTCATGATCTGTTGACAAATGTACTCTCCTGTCTTTCCAGCAGCTTCTATGAAATCAACGAATTTTTTTTAGTTCACAAACATCGCCAGTTTTTTCTTACATAGCGAATAATCTGGCTCATTTGTTCTGTATGCGAGATATCTGGAGGGCAGTCGAACATTATTGTGTATTATTTGGCTTCTTTGAAGTCGTTTAGAATTTTTCTAACTATTTTTGTCATTATGTCAATAATTTCATTCTATATTGTCTGATAAATATGATGCTTGTCCCTTTTTTAAGTGTCCTAATTGAAACTTAAGAGTTGGATTATGTTCGGAGAGCAGGAAAATTAGATTTAAGAAGCACCCTTGACCAGGCTGAGGACATTGTGTGATGAGGTCGCTAGGGGCTTCGTCGGAGCCAGGAAAAGAAAGACAGTTTTTTGATAGATATAATTTAGCATATACAAAAATACGCAGGATTTGTCTAAATATAGCTGCAGCCTTTCGCACGGACGCTAAACGCCCTCAAATGCTAGTGCGTTCCACTTGTACACTGCCACTGAACCAGTCGCCGCACGACTGCTTGTCTCATGGGCACGGGGCGATCGCGATTGTTGTCTTATCTATGCCTACGTGCCCCGAGGGGAATAATTTATGTGCTTAAAGCATTATAGGGCATATCATTGCTAACGACTTTAAATACGTTGCTGATATTGAAAGGAAGCACAGGGCTTTGGCAGTCAGATGTAATATGTTGGCTCGTAGATTTTCTTGTTGTGCGAGTTAACGTAACGCTTTTCCAGTGATATTGCCAGAGCTTGTACACGGGAAACCTGTGAGTCGGATATACCAAAAGATTGCTGGACACCTTGCGCGTCCAATATAATAATATCTTGAGGATGATGATGGGATTGGTCTGCTTCTGCAGTGCGTCAGGGATGTGTGTAGAGTACCAGAATGATGGCTTTGCAGCCGTTATTTGCAAAAAAAAACTATATCCCTGATCCTTAGAATAAGGAACAATCCCAATAGCATCCTGAAAAATATTGCTGATAGGTTCACTTTACTACTATGGAGGTGCCTTGTACGGAAAACAGCTCCTTTCCTTAATCGCCATCGGCGCAGGAACGTGGGCTTAACTGTGTCTTTTATGTTAATATTTATGCTTTGTGTTTTTATTGATAATAACCTACTATAAGCCTTACTAACACATTTTGAAACCTTTAGTTGTCCGAAATAAACAATTTTTACTTTTATTTATTTATTATTTTACTATACTGCGCGTCTGTCATCGCAAAATTGCGATAATGCTGAGGAGTGCATTCATCTGCCAAGCTTGAATTTGCCGCCCGGGGCACGGGCTCCGGCTTATCCCCCCCCCCCCTAGATCTGGGGCTGAAGAAGGGAACCATGATCACAATTAAATAACCTTTACAAGTAAATTATATCGATGGATATAAGTCAGAGATGTAAAAATTTGTCACAACCAGCGTAAATAAAAATTAATGATTTCCAACTGCAAGTGGTCACACCAGTCAAGTATGCACTGTGTGCTGGTGTCTGATGAGAATCAGTGCATGCTTTCGAAACCAAATAAAAATTTTCAACACAAATAAAATTTTTTTCAATTTTAATCATCCCGCAAGTTTTTAATTATCAATTTGATACAAGTTTTTTTGACATCTATCTGGATTGCAATATTCAGATTTCGCATGTTCAGAGCCTACCCAAATTGATGTCTTCCGTTCGTTATCATATGTTTAGACGTCAGAGCAAGTCAAGCATTGTCCGAATTCTCTTATCTTGTCTTGGTTTTGCTCGCCTGTATAGCAGATGTTAACCACGTTTGGTTGACCACGAAGTCTGGTTGTGAATAGGGTTGCCAACTCAGTGGATCGGAAATCCGGGAAGAAAATAAAAAAATAAGTGAAAAACAATTTTATTTATTTAAAATGATATTTTTTTATGCAACGAGTTGCTTGTAATGTCTTTTGATTTGCAAGGATAAAGCTATAGAATTCTTTACATGTGTACCTAATTAAAATTTGTGCATACCTGAATTTCTGATTTTACATGTGTTTCATTAAGTCGATTATGATTTTTTGACCACAGTAGATATATAATACCAGTTCTGGCGCACTTAAGAGGAGCAAAAGAAGTGTAAATAAGAGAAACAAAGAGGAGCAATAAGAACATGGTGCTTGCCATTATTGGCACGCGCATCCCACGCATGACGTAGGCGATGAGCTCGAACTGAAAACAGCCCAGTTGAGCTGATAAACAGCCTAGCTGAACTGATAAACAACCCTGTTGAGCTAATAAAGAACCCTGTTGAGCTGACAGCACAGTTGGGCTGATAAATAGGGTAGTTGAACTGATAAACAACCCTGTTAAGCTAAAAGCCCAGTTGAGCTGTTTATTAGTTCAAAGATCATCGCTTACGTCATGCGCGGGCCTTATTGCTCCTCTTATTTGCTCCCCTTTTGCTCCTCTTAAGTGCGCCAGAACTGGTATTATATGTATATCTACTGACCATAGTTCGTTTACTTCGCTGAAAACACGATCAGCGGCAACATTTGCGATAGGGATCGATAAAGCGAATGTAACAAATTTTTTTATTTCTTTGCCCGATTCTTTACATTTTTCAAAAAAATTAGCCCAACGCAAGTCTTCCCTCTTTGTTTTACTTGCGACAAGGTCATGCACTTCTCACAGCAAACAGTAATCGTCGTACAATTTATTCTCATTTATTGGCTCATTTAAAGAAGCACTCACATCTTTTATTTAATCAATTGTACAAATCTAGTGCAATTTACGATTTTTAATCATTAATATTGTATTATTTACAAGCATATAAAAGGGAGCATAAAATATAAATAAAAAATATAAAAAATACCGTGAAGGCAATTTTTGTTAAATTTCCGGGAGAATTTAACTGCATTCCGGGAGCCGGGAATTTTTTAAGTGAACTGTATTTTTCCGGGAGAATCCCGGAATTCCGGGAGAGTTGGCAACCCTAGTTGTGAATTCAGCGATCGATTCCAACAACTCAGGGGTCCATCGTCACGGCAGTCCATCAATTGAGCTGAATATTCAAGCATATCGATTGCTGATCGTTTGTTGCCTCAATTGTTTCGTGGCACCGATTGCGATTGTCTCCTTTGTTCAAAAATCTCGCAATCTCCCATTGAAACAAACTTCGTGGATTCGTGAAACTGCGCTTCCCAAATATAACAGCTCCTTTATCGACACTATACACTACACACTAGTGTACGTTAAACATCGATAGTTGGATGTTTCGATAATATCGATGTTTTTTTAAAAACTATCGATAGGCTATCGATAGACTATCGATGGTGTATATGTGTCTTGCGAAATTAGTAGATACACCCAGGATTCATTAATTTTTTTTAAAAATAACTGAGAATTCAATTACTATTATAGAGAAACACAGATATATAGAGTTTTATTCATTTCCGAAATGCTGAACATTTTGATTTAAGGAAAGCAATTCATTGAGACGCTTTGAGACTTTAAGAGGTTTCTGCGATCACTGTGAATTACACCAGTTTTCGAAAGAATTCGTTCACTCGGAATAGAAGACGCGGAATAGAAGACGCAGAAGAAGAGCAAACATTTTCTTTGTCTCAGTATTTGAATCTAACCAGTAGTCGATGGGACATTTGTCGTTTCCACTGGGAGGTTTCTCCAGGTTTTGGTATATATCTATGTCCTATTGCATCATTATTTGGGCAGCTATAAGCTTAGTCTTTGAATAGATCTTCAGGTAGAAATAATAATTCCTTGGATTTTTTTTGCTTTCCACTATTCCTTCGTTAATAAATTTCCCCAGTTTCTCCAGTTCAGTTGCTTGTAGATGCAGCTGCCGTAATTTCATAAGTACTCTGAGCTGACTCCAGCTTTTGTGTCATCAGAAAAGAAGTATATTCTATTTGAATAGATTGGGCAGCTATGTTTCCATCGTCTTCTTTTATTTTTTGAACCTTGGATCCAAATTGGTGGCAAACATCATAAGGACCCTTTTTTCAAACGGTTTAATCGTTCCCGCACTGACTTGCATAAAATATTATAAATATTTTTTCCAGCAGTGTTTTTTATGTTAATTTCCACTTTCGATAATTGTAGAGTCAGCCCTCGTAATAACGGAGTTATATAAGAAAGAGTAATGTAGATATTGTTATCGTAGCCACATCAAATGGTTCTAATAGCAGAATTGTATTCGGCAGCACATTCAAATCTTCGACGAGTAACGTTTCAGGTGCCTTCACACATTTGGCTAATTCCAAAGTCAATTCTTGCCTGATATCATAGAAACATTTGATCTTGGCGTATGCGTTATTCCAACGAGAACGGAACTGCTGAATTAGTTTCAGTTCAGGTTTGTTGAGCTGTTGTTGTGCAATTGTCAGTATGTCTTAAATAACTGAACTCGATTGAAAAGAAGTATCAATATCTTTGCACTTTTTCGTGATAAAATGAAAATCAGGTGTTATAAATATCAGACGCAGTCAAATTTAAAGTATGCGCGAAGCATGGAATATGATTAAATTGAAGAAGTTTTGTTTGCATTAACATGCGAGCAGCATTATCAGTGATGATCGCATTTATTTTTGATCAAATGTTCCATTTGCTTAGGGTAGTATTTCTCGTCTAAACAAAAAATAAAGAGTCTGAATATTTGTCTTTTCAACTACACCAACGATAGTATTCATCAAACAGGCATAAAATAAATAACTTAAACGGCCCACAGACACAGAGATCTGGTCGTCGACTTGGTTGCAGATATGCAAGATCTGCGACCAAATTCATAGTCTGTGGGCTAGTCTCAGATCTAGTTTTTTCGCAAATATCGCAAGTCTCTAACCAAGTCGGCAACCAGATCTCCGTGTCTGTGGGCCGTTTTACTTCTGCCATTGAAAAAAATCAGTATTCTCTCTTTGTTTGGATTTGTCCACATACCAGTTGTTAAAGAAATATGTTTGGATTTTTTTGTTTGGATTTGTCCACATATCAGTTGTTAAAGAAATATGTTGAACTGCATTTATGGCATTTTAAACCCGCGTTTTAACATCTTCGAAGTATTTGGTGTCAGGAATTGCATGTTTTCCGTGCAAATCAGCCACGAAATCACGAAAGCCTTCATGTTCTCCTTTCCGCAAAGGCACTTTGTCTAAAACAACCTTACGAATTATACAGTTAATCTAAATATTTTTTCAGACAGAATCATCTGCGTAGAATTTTGCTCTTGCAAAATAATTTTTGATGATTGTTCTAGATTTCGTTGAACTGCTCTCAAAGATGTTACTAGGACCATGAGTTTTTGCTATAGGTTCAACAGAAAATAATTTCCACTATGATTTATGTTTCCGTTTTAAATGATCTGATAAATTTTTCGTGTTTTTACTTGTTTTGTATTGATTGCTGCATATATTACACTTAGCAAAATCACTGTTTGGAATTCTTTCTCACTCAGTCTCAATTTTCTACACGTATGATTTTCACGTGCAGTTAAATTTTACATTTTTTCCTTCTTCATGTTATTTCATTCTACAATAAGTAACAAGTGGCAAAACTAATAAAATATAACAGTGGTCTGCTATCTTTGGTTTGTGCTGTTTTATAATAACAAGAAAAGGAAATATTATTAAATGAGGAAAACTAAACAAACGTAAAATACTCACAGTGAATGGGATGATATCGAAATGTTATCTTACGAATTTTTTTCTGTTTTCAAAAACTATTGATTGCAAAAAAAAACATCGAGGTTTTCGATAGTTCTGAACTATCGATGTTTAACGTACACTAATACACACTTTGAGGCTGTGTTTACATTTGCGGACCATGTTTCGCGACACAAACACTTGAGATGGATTTTGTTCATCTCCGACACTTCTTGTGTTGGAGGACAAGCAATATGATTGGTAAATTGACTGCCAAACTTGTGTGAAACATTTCACTTTAAACAGAACGAATCATTTGACTCACGCACAAACTTTACCGACCACGCTACTATCACAATAACTCTGTAAAATCAGTTCGCTACGTGATTCACTCGATTCGCTTCTCACTGACTAACTGCTGAATCTCACACCGGGGATAATTATAGTACCTCAGTCATTTCTAGTTCGACCGATGGCATACTCCAAGTAAACTCTGCGCTCCTCTCATCTTAAAAGAATTTGTTTATACTTGTGTGCTGTGTATTTGTTTTTTTTTTTTGCAAATTGAACCTATCTATATATTACCACCAAGCATGATGCCACAATTAATCTCCACCGCTAAGACAGGAAATGGGTTATCATTGGTTGGAGAGTAGAATTAGTATAGAAAATTAACTTTCTTGTTCTGTTTAACGATGACAAAGCAGTCATCGTCATCACAGCTAAAATATATCAGAAGTGCTCTCAGTGGAATTTTATCGACTTAACTTTCTGTGACATAAAGTATTCCCACTAATATTCTACGAGTGTTGGCTAGAAATGAGTGTTGGGTAACGAGTGTCAGCTACCTACGTCAAATGTCGACCTTACAAAGCCACAGTTATGAATGAGATATCACCTATCACGCTCCAAAGAACAGACAGGATTATCATTCACATTCAACAGCGTGTTTTTACCAAATGCCTCCACCTCGGGGTAGTATCCGAATAATGGACAAAAGCTAGAGTGGTTTTGATTCGAAGACTGAGCAGATTGAATCACCAAAATCCTTACAGCAAAAGAAATACCGACCTCTTTTACATCGAAGGAGTTTTCAAGAATATCACTGTTGTGAGTATCATTCAGAGCTTGGTTTGATACGGAGTGGATGAAACTCTAACGACCTAAAAATGAAGAATAGTCGGAGCGGAAACACCACAAAGGATAATCATATTGCCTCCTTTCTGGGTCCTCACAGTCAACTAGATACTGGAGAAGTTAAGGGCCAGTTGTTTTGAGGTGGTAGTGCGTTTCCTTGATGTTGTGTTACTTCTGAAGGGTGCGATCCTACAAACTTTGCTGGATCTTATGCAATTGGTGCTGGACCATTTCCAAACATGGGTCTTGGGGCAAACCCGACAAAAACCGAACTTGTACTCTTTAAAAGGATGCAGGGCACTGGCTATTACCACACTCTACCCTCAACGAAATAACATTGGAAATTGTAGATAGTGTTAAATATTTGGGCTTTGTACTAGACAGGAGGGCTAATGTGAAGTATCGAATAGGTGAAGCCCGCGCAGTACTTTACACGTGCCGCTCTGCCTACTCTAATATTTAGGGTCCTAAGCCTCGGGTAGTGAAGCCTATTTTGGTGTATGAAGCGATTGTATGGAAAGCAGCAGAGAACAAACCCAATACCAACGAGCTCATGAGATGGCTGCATTAAATATTAGAGTAATTTTACATGAAATCTGTTCTACCGCTATCTTCAGTTATGTAGCCATGCTCTCGTTCACTTCGTTTGTGGTTGTCAGTCTGTATGGTAGTATCATTGAATTAAATCTAATTCTCAATTTACTTTTATTTAATATAATACTATTTTTTTCATTTTTAAATAAATACATAAACTCATATTAAGCACTACCCCAAAGGCAGGGTTGAAAATGATTCTGGGATTAATGCCCTTGGATTGGTTCATCTTTAGAAGTGCATGCTTAGCGGCAATACGCTCTAAAAATTCAAGCAAGTAGTACGATTCAAATCAATGGGGCACGACGATATTCTTATAGAATATCGAAGACGATATGAACTTGTTGCTGAGGACACGGACCACATGAGTAAAATATAGCTTGGCAGGAACTTCCAGGTGAAGATTACGCACAAGAACAGACCAGAGAAAGAAGGAAGTTACCGGCAACGGCGGCGTCTGGATTTACACGGACGGGTTAAAGACGGACACAGGAGTTGGCTAGCGCATTTATTCATTTATTCAATTCACCTGTTGTGTAGACTTCCAGACCATTCTACTGTCTGTCAGTTTGAAGTATATGCTACACGCATGGCAACTCAGTCCATTAGTGAAACAACAACCTAATCAATGACAATTTGCGTCGACAGCAGAGCAGCCATTTTCGCTCTTGCACCTTACAGATGGTCCTCGAGAACTGGCAAAGAGAAAAAAAACAAAGAAAGATAAAAGGCTAAGCATACTTATTTCCGGCTTATGTGGGTGACGGCATAGTGGTGTCAAAAAAGCGACGAATTAGCGGTGAAAGGTTTAGGAGCTAGGAATATCCCCTGTATTACTGTCCCACAGTCAATTGTTGACATCGCAACCCAACTAGACGGAATCAAATGAGCTAAACTAAAGTCCGAACGGTAAAAACAGGACGAACTGTAGGATAGCCAGGACATTATGGCTATTACGCGATCCAAGCAAAAGCAACACAATTGGACTGACGGGCTTGAGATGGAAGCTGATATACTTGCTGCGGAAGCGGTATACTCGCTGCGATTTTCCGGCCTTAAATAATAAAAGTCTAAACATTTTAAGTTCCTACGATTTTCAAGGATTATCAGAAGTGGCTAGTACCGTTACGTTGAGACAGCTGATTGAGTTTAGCTGAGTGGTCACTTGGCAGCTCTAAAAAGCAAGCGGAGGGTGTCAAATGAGCTCAAATTGGCGGTTTAATGTAAGCCGCGTAGGTGGTGGCATTCTTATATAACCCAGCTTAGATAAGGTTGACTCAAAGCACAAGACAGACTGTATGGCCACAGCCTCACATTTGTCACAGGGGCAGGAGAGACTCAATTTGTCCTTGCTACCTTTCGCGTGAACATGAATACAAATTACCGCTACCACTTCAGAAGATTCATCATCGTAGTAGCACTACTGCCTCTTTGGGACCTTGGCTTCCTGTAGATTGCGTCCTCTAGCTAAGATTTCCGATTGCCAATCCACATATTTCGTCGACGGATTCGGGCCAGCATTTCCTGGGTGGCCTTCGACTCTCGGCTTTTCCTTCAATTACTTTTTGAAGAGCTCGATGCTAGTCCATTCACTGCATACGACCAGCCTAATCCAGCTTACGCAGTCTGGTGATTGTGGTGACCTCTGTCTGGATCGTCAAATATTTCGTACAGCTCGTGGTTGTACCTTATTTGCCATTGATTGCTCTATCGTTTCGCTCCAATTATTCGCCTCAGGACTCGTCTTTCGAAGACGTTTAACATGTTTGCGGATGCTTGTGGCCCATGTTTCATATCCATAGCACAAACCAGGTCTTATTATTCGTTTATAGTTTCGGAGGTTTGTTTTTCTGCAGCTGGTCTTTATTATAGTCAGAACGGAGTAGAAAGTTCTATGATTAAGAAGGTGGATGTGAAGCGGAAGTGATCCGATGAGTTGATTCATATATGTACCATAAATTTTATGACGTTTTTGTCATTTGTGGAATTTAATCCAATAAACACTGAAGAAGAAACCAGATTACCTTTGAAATATCGATACCCGTCAAAATAGTTGAAATATATCTAGCTTTTAAAGGAAAAAATTGTTTTCAAATAAAATGTTTTCCTAGTAATATAAATTCAAATGAGAAAAAGTAGCAGAAAAGAAATAATTAAATAAATTACAGAGCTAATCATAACTTGGTGCTTTGATTTAATGACTAAAACGAGCAACGATACATCAATTTCTAGAAATCTTTCCTTTTTATATTGGATACACATCGATTGAACGATAGGTATAATGTTCCTTGTTTGTATTTTCTATAAATAAATAAATAAATATTAAATTTAGATTCCATTTTCTTATTTAAATGAGAAATTTTTGCCAACAGATCGCGCAATTTGTAATATCGCCTCATCTAAAAACAAATAAATTCGATAAAAATAATTTCTTCAAACGACTTCATCTAATATCCTATTAACCAACAAATTGAAAATCGCAAATATATAGCTAAGCAGCCATTCCAGACAAGTTTCCATCATGGCTTGATTTCAGTTGACTGCATTCCAACAGTGTCTCCATACTATAATCTTGGCTATTGGCTGTTTACAGGTAAATGTTGTGAAAATACAAACAGGAGATTTTCATTTCATTCACCCAAAAGGTAATATCTCTCAGTCATTGCGATTATTATATTAGAAATCAAGAGTATCGTTTATTGAAACACAGTGGCGGACAAAAGTCAACGGCGGCACCTTATATTGAGGTTCTGGTTGATTGGAAGCTTTAATTAAAAATCCATTGATGCGCATTTTTTCAGTTACGTAAATATATTTCTAAAAATAAGAAAAACGAAAACTTTTCATTATAAACTTAAAGATGAGTTCATAAAAACATAAAAAATTGAATGGACAAAAGTCTACAGCAATCAGTGCTGGCTGACTTATACACAAAACATTTCCAACTAAACCGAACGGTATTTCTTCAATATTTGTTTATTTGTTCTTATTCTCATTCAGTTCAAGTGCAGCTGCAACTCTATTACAGTTTTATCGTTAGTTTCGAGCCGCAAGGACCACAAAATGCCATCGCGTAAAGAAATTTCTAGTAAAGTGCGAAATTTGGTCGTCCAGTATAAAAAAGACAATAAATCGGAAATTGCGAAATTACTGAAACTAAACCGAAGCTCAGTGTATACCATTATCAACAATTTTGAAAACACTGGTTCCATTGAAAATAAGCCGCGTACTGGCTAACCGAAAAAGCTTTCGCGCAGAGACATTAGCTACATTTTAAAAGAAGTGAACAAAAATCCGTAAATAAGATTTCCAGATTCGGCAAAACAAGTGGCTACGGTAAAGAAAAAGGATGTCCATTCAAGAACAATCACGAGAGCATTAAATTTTAATGGGTTTCAAAGCAGAACTCCACGTAAAAACCATTAATATCCGCCAAAAACCGACTCCTGCGCCTAGAATTCGCCAAGGCCCATATTAATAAGAACATTGATTTTTGGAATCGAGTCTTTTTTACCGATGAGTCGAAATTTAACATTTTCGGGAGTAGTGGTCGCGTTAAAATATGGAGGTTAAAAAACTACTGCTTTAGAGAATAAAAATTTGATTCCTACTGTCAAGTACGGTGACGGTAATGTTATGGTTTGGGGACCCATAGCTGCATCTGGTGTCGGCAGATTGGCTTCTGTTGAAACTACTGTGAACCGCTATGTATACAAGAACCTGTTGGAACTTATTTGAAGCCATCAGTTGAGAAGTTATGCCTATGAGGGAGTTGAATTTTTCAACAAGACAATCATCCGAAGCACACAGCACTTTCCGTCAAGAACTGGTTGTTGTATTACGCTCCCAGACAGCTTAATACGCCACCCCAAAGCCCGCATTTAAACCCAATAGAATATATATGGGAGCTGCTGCAGCGGAAAATTGGGAATTGTTGCATAAAAAGGGATAATTATTGAAGGAAGCGCTCATTACAGAATGGGAGAAAATTACATCCGCTGAAACTCGTAATTTAGTCACCTCTATGCCCCGAAGACTGCAAGCAGTAATTGATACTAAAAGGGGTCCAACCAAGTATTAAGCCTGCAAATCATTTTAAAAATCCCGAAACGTTTAGTTGGAATTTTATTGTGTAAAAAAATAAAAGCTTCCAATTAATCAGAGCCTCAATATAAGATATTGCCGTACTTTTGTCCGCCACTGTATTTATCACTGTGCAAATTACTACATGGCTCCATGAAACTAAGCAAAAGTGTTCCAGCACTTTGGAATATTTTTATTCAAATTATTATTGTCATAAGGTATAGAAAAATATGCAAAGCTTTCAATAATCATCGTGATAAAGGCTCGCTGCAAGTGGCTTTTATATGATAATGAGGGAATGCATTTCATAGCGTTACCATGGGCCAGTTCTTTTTCCGTCTATGGGAAGTTTTAAATGTTCGCTGGCTAAACTGACTTCCTAATGACTCCTTTCTCCGATTCCATCATACCAAGACTATGGATTTTATATATTTTTTGAAATGATTGAAAGTACTAGATTTATGTTTGTTGCCAATTGCGAAATTTGCGCAGGCTTTACAGTTTATCACCACAGCTGTAGCGTTATTAGTGTACATCACACATTTCGGAAAGCGGCCAAAGCAATATGGTAAGTCGTTAGGTATACGTACGCATCAATGCTACTGGTATCTAAGCTACCGCTTGACTATTTGCACGTACCACATGCTTATGAAATGCTAAAGTAATGCGTAAAGGGTTCAAAAATAGGTTATGCTTAATAGTAAAACTAGTTACTTCTATAGATACCAATATAGAAAATATTGAATTTACCTAAGTCCAGAATAAACACAAAATAAAAAATGTAAAGGGCAATTACAGTTTATCATCACCACTTCTCGATGATGAGCTGAAATCGTTTGTAAAATATTTTTGTGTTTTATTACTGAAATCGTCATTAGATGTAATGCAACAGTGAATCTATTCGTCAAAATGGATGATTGAAAAAATCTAGTTTGTCGACTAGCCTAATGTTCTTTAATTTGGGAACGTATCCGTGGCCACAATCGTGATATTTTTCTTTTATTTATTTGATCGTTTTAAATTTATTTATTTTATCTGAATAAAAAATTAAAACATAAAGAAAAAATTAAAAAGAAAAAACTCTAGTGCATCAGAACCGCTAGAAACACTAACTTTCGAAGAACTGTAGAGGATTTGTGCAGATTTTGAGTGTATATTCTACCACTACCCAACGGTAATCGCTGTAATGTATTCTGGCAGAATTCAGGGAGCAAACATCCTTAGCAATGCAAATGTAGGGGTTTTTCCAAGGGTTTTTTTTTGCAAAAGTCCATGCCTGGCCAATGAACATCACTCGCAAAAATTAGGGGGAGAAGATTTTGCGAGCATACATCAGCTATGGTTGATGTGTGCTATATAAACTAGAAAGATGAAAATTTCGGAGCACTTCAAATCATCACGGGTAAGTAAAATATTTAGGATACTATTTATTAAGAGCTGTACAGGGGCAAGTAGCAGTATGAATTTCCCCTAGATAACGTGTGATGAAAGAATACGCTGTTGGAATTTCCAATGAGCTTCACAATTACATGCAGAGGTACGATCGTCCGTTGGTCAAAGCTTCAGTATGCGCTCCTCCTAGTTGACAGAAACGCAAGAATACGTTGTCTGGCTTTCCAAAAAGTTGTTTTTATAAAGCTATAAAGGTAAAAGCTCAATGTTCGCCTTGTTTATACCTTACCAGCCTAGGGCATGCAATGTTAAAAATAAATAAACAGACTATGGATCTGTAATGTTTCCATGCATTACGCGAAAACTTATCGAATATATACCGACGCATTACTTTTTCCGTTGGGTAGCTACTCAAGACCACTACCACTAGCTACTTCTCCTACTTAAGACCATTACACCCTATGTAATATTAGACCTTAAGCCAATTTAATTTTGATGACTTCATCGAAAGTTACCGTGATAGAAAGGTGTTTGGGGTTGTCATCCGAAAAATGTCCAAACCTTAGAAAATTTAAACATTGCTTACTTATTTCTATTGCAAATGTTGCTGATGTGAATACTTAATGTAAGCATTTATTGGTACGAAAATAACAAAATCATCTCGTGCTGGCAACTCTTTGCCAGTAACAAAGCCAAAAATATGTTAAGTCTGCCTCACGTTGAAGCCAACCTACTCTGCGAATTTCGTATTGTTATAGGGATACAAAAAAAATAGGGTTTACTCTCGCAAAAGTTTTCAAATTTTCTATATCCTAATATTTGTTGTTTGTTTTCAATACAACATCACTACGATTTGAAAATTTTATTATAAAATTGCGAAAAATACAAAAACATCCATAGCTGGTAACCAGTGGCGGCTCGTGACATTTAGAAACAGGGAGGCAGTGAATTCAAGAATTATTAGAGCAAAGTCAAGTAATATGAAAGGACTAAATAAACAGTGATAACTCAGAAAATCGTGTAAGCACATGATGTTTCGAGAACTAGTTTTAATTATTTTCTACGCCAAAAATGGCATCTCAGTAATGACTGAAGTAGCCAGATTAGTTAAATTTAACTTGTTTATGGTTAACTTATTTATTATAGAAACTTTTCCAGATTATTTAATCAAAGTACAGGACAAAGAGCTTACTTTTAAGTTTTGTAAGAGATATACATCACACATGGACATCATGCACGCAAACAAAGGTTGACGAATTATATTTTGAACAGTGAGAGACTGAGGTTCCATGAGGTTTAAAAGACCTTTGATCTAGGCCACTTTTAACCGATTTTTTTTTATCCAGCCAAATACATGACAGACCTCTGCTTCGTTCTGAACTCTGAATGGCAAGTCCAGTGTGATGAAAATAATATGAAGTCAATAAACCATTTTAGAGTTGCAGGTTTTATTTTTCTGTTTGGCGATCATATCCTTCATTCACCTCGATTTCGATTCATTCAGAGAGCTTCATTACAATTGAGCGGGCGCCATTTATGTTTTCTAAATTATTGGAACGTTGTTTTGACCATTACATTACATTACATTACATTACATTACATTACATTACATTACATTACATTACATTAATTTGTCCATTACTTTCCTCCTTTGCCCAAAAACAACTACCTTTGCTATTGAACAACACTGCACGTACATTGCTGCTTTTGAGGCTTGTCTCCTCTTATTCGCTATTAGGGTATTGAAAACTTGAAAATTTGAGCATTTATGAATGACGAGAAAGCACAAACTACCATGTTTTCATTCATAAAAATGCAATAGATGAGGCAGATTCATATCTGCCTCATTTTCATTTCTCTTACTTCATTTTCGTTTCGCGCAAAAGCGATGTGCTGTATGGTGGCTAGGATTCAAGGGGATTTTTTTTTATTTTTTACACTGAGGCAGTGCTCTAGCCATAGAACTGATTTCGCCGTTCTTTTTTGGTAAATTTTTTTTTTATTTTTTGTACTGAGGCAGAGCTCTGGTCTGGGTTTAAAATTGATTTCGAGTTGTTTTTTTTCGGCAGCTTGCGTTGAGGCACTACTCTTTACAAAAATTGAATAGCGGAGACCTGGGAGCAAAATGCTAGTTTTGTTACGAATGTAAATACTATTTATTTATGAATCCAGCGTATGTAGTTTATAAATTTTATCGAGGAGGCATTGCCTCTCTTGCTTCCTCTGAGGAGCCGCCACTGCTAGTAACCCTATCATTATTTTTTCAAATAAACTTCTACTTAATTTTTCAACCAAATTTCTATCAAACGTGCCTTAGAGTAAAATCTGGTGACTGAATCAGAATTTATAGGGCCAAAAACAGTTATTTTTCTTAGTGATTTTTGTAGATGGCACCACTGGCACAGAATTACCCACATTTCAAAATCGCTTCTATCATATTTAGTCCTACTTAAGATCAATATATTCTGTAAATTTCAACTGTATCTGATTATCGGATCGTGAGTTCCCGTGCTTCTGTTGAACAGTAACCCTTCCCCAATTTACCTCTATCAATAGAGGTAAATTGGGGAAGGGTTACCGTTCTTGTCCGATATGGAATTTCAAAATTTTTACTTTGACTGTGTAGACAAAGTGCGAGATTTCTATATGAGATGCTTTTTTCCTCAAAAGCGAAAGTTTTTAAGGAGAGTTGATGGTTTGAAGGTTTTCACTTTCAGTACCTACCTTAGCTACAGGGCTGCCAGCTCGTTTACACAAAACTATTTAAGTATACAGCTTAGTAGCATCAATATCAGTAGCGGCTCGTGGTTTTGAGACTAAGGGAAGTACAGCAAAATATATAAGCATAAAATATACATAAGCATACTTATCAAGCGCGTAGTAAACTATACATGCGATTTTTTTGAAATATCGTGTAAATAATCAATTAGGTATTTCAATGCTGACCATATTTGCATTAAAAGCTAGTGATTCGCATAGCTTATTTCAGTGATATTCCTACTCACTAACATCAAGAATCTCACAAAAGTTCAAATTATGTATAGTATTTGAAAGCAAAAAAATTACTAATGCCTTTAATTTTTTTTTATATTATAAAAAAAAGTTCAATTGGAAACATATTACAGGCTAAATAAATGGTGAAAGTTTTTTAATAGCTCAAAGTAGAGGATATAATGCATCTTTTAGCAAATTATACTAGAGAGCCAATGCCACAATAAAAATAAATTCCTCATATAATTTGCAATAAAAGTGCCTAATATAGTTACCTTTTGCAAACAGTTCACTGAGCGAAATTAGTGGTCTTGGTTGACAAGATTCAATAAGATCTTCAATGAAAGCGACTACCGCATTAAATACTCTATGCCACAATCACATCAACATTCCATATTAAAATCCATATTAAACGGGTAAATATTAACTTTACGAAACAGAATCTATTCAATACGCTCTTACTTTAACGAGCTTTATGTTACAATTTACTTTAAAAACTATCCTTTTATCCATCTTTAACCGACCGTATTAATACCGACAGTACAAAAAATCACGTCAAAAGAATTATAATAGGTGCGTTTTTTTGCGAGAAGACATAAAAAAACACACCTAATGTAAACTATAAGTGCTAAAGAAAGCACTCCAGCAATTTAACATAGAAACAACGTCAACATAAGCGTCCAAAGTAATCAAATGGTCATATCACCCAAAGCACCTGAACCGAGAAACTCATTTTGCGAAAGTAAACCCAAAGCTGATACAAAAAAAAACCGATCTGGAGAAACTTACACTCGAAAAAATGTAACTCCTACTATTCTATTCCCCACATGAACATCACAATAGCTTGCACCGTACATGTGTAGATGTGAACAAAGCAGAAAATGCAATAATTTCTAAAGGGAATGGCTCGTAAGAAGAGGAGCAGAAGAGAATCTACAGAATCGGATAACTTTGCAGCGTATTAAGTTCATTCATTAATAATCGTTCAGCGCGTGGATCGGGTAAGGGTTTTTTGAATTGCTATATCTACCAAGACGCTGTGAAATGAGTCAGCGTCCGCGATACTATTTGAGTACACTGATTGTAAATTTTTTGTGGGCATCATTTAGGCAAAGCGTCTAAGTAGATCTATGCGAAAATCACGAGTTTGAGCATTGAAACAAGATCACTTCAGTGTTTTGTGTAGTATACCTCAATGAAGTGTATGTTTTGAATTGAATGGTGTGCAGTGCCTGTAGTTTGTAGTAAAACGTTTGAGCTTTAGTTGCGTCACTGTAAATTTAACGCGGATGTTCTGTAGTTGGACTGCTATAAAATAAAACCATTAGATTCATAGTAGCGATGGAATTTTGGCTTTTGTAAGAAAATAAATGTTATTACATTGATTGTTAAATATTGATTGTAAATCTTTTGATTGTTACATATTGATTATTTAATGAATTTTGGGGTTTAGCAAGGGAAGCACTGCTTCCTTTGCGTACATCGACGAGCTGCCCCTGATCAATATTCTTTGTAAGTCTTATAATGAATGATTCAATGGCTCTGTTACAAGGTATCGCAATTAAAAAAATTTTAAAATTTTCGGATCTCATTTTTGGCCCCTAGCGCACACACAGGGTTAAACATTTCCAATTTATTAAGAACACGTTCGAAATTCATTTCGCAAATTTATTTTTTGAAAGAATAATAGGCATATTTAAAATGTCGTCGGCGCCAAAGGGTTAGAGAAAATTAACATTTGGTGAGATTTGGACCTATTCTACAATATACCAATGTATCCTGAAAATTTTATCTTAATCGGATGACGCGCTCTCGAGATATAATCACTGAATTTTTTTGATGAAGATATTTTACATATATATATATATATATACATATATATATATATATATATATATATATATATATATATATATATATATATATATATATGTATATATATATATATATATATATATATATATATATATATATATATATATATATATATATATATATATATATATATATATATACATATATATATATAGGGTGCGGCGCCAAAATCCGGACAAATCAATGAACATCCTTCAAATAGTGCTATTTATTGAAAAATGAAGTTTAAGTACAAAAACGTCTTACATGGCATTTCGTGCATCTATTGACATTGTAATTATTTAATGTAGCCCCCATCAGCTTCAATCACGGCCTCCATTTGCGGTCTGAAGCGCTTGCACGCCCTCCTGCAATTCTGCGCTGTCAATATTGGCGAACGCTGCCTCAATGGCGGTCATTGATGATGTCAAATTTGGATGTCGAGACTTGTTGGTAGCCCTTTCAATCACGCTCTATACGTAATAGTCCAAGGGATTTAAATCTTGACTTTTCGGAGGCCAAAACTCCTTAGAAATGATCCAATTGAATCTTACAAAATATGATCAAATTGCAGCGAGCCACTCGCTTCGTTCTTACAGTCTCAAAAAGCATTTGTCTAACCTTGATCGTGTAAGAATAATATCGAAGGTTCTCCTCAACGATTCTCCGCATGGTAGGCTCGCTCACATTCACAATAGACGTCAGTTTTCGTAACGATAGCCCCGGGTCTTCCAGAATCAGCTCTTCAGTCCTTTTGGGGACTTCAGGGGTGCTCACGGTGTGCTCTTTTGTGTGCTGCTTTCTTCCCGGTGTACTTGAACCTTCACTTAACTGTTCTTGAGCTTTGTACTTAGTAACAACCTCATATACAGTTGATTTCGGATATCGGAAAAATTGAATAATCTCCCGTGCTAACCGCCCAGCGCAAAGACTTTCGATTATCGCGGCTCTTCGATTATACTCTGCACTTGGCTTCAACATTGCGACTTTTTCGAGGTTATGAATGTTCAACACATGTGTTAAACTATTCGTACGCGACCTTATTTAAATTAAATTTTGTCCGGATTTTGGCGCCGCACCCTGTATATATGGAAATATGAGTTTGTGGCCAAAGCGATTTTAATACTAATGTTCTTCAAATATTAGTAAAAAATAAAATATTGAGAACTTTTAAGGACATTGTGAAAAAAAGGTGCAACGACGAAGAAGGAAACGTAGACGATATGAAAAGAAGTGGTCAATCGTCGGTACTTTCTACAGAAGCCATAAGAAAGATTCGAATATTGGCTGAATATAAAGCAGGTGTAGGCGCGCGATCAGTAACGAAACGGTTTAACAACTCCCCGCAGGCCGCTAAAAAGGTGTCGAGGCGAACCGTTCAGCGAAACATTCGATCAACTAACTGTAGGCAACAAGTCTATAGAGAACGCATCAAAGCTTTACTTTCCAATAAGAAAGTTCGAGGCCGGCTGAACTCCTGTCAAAAGCTGAAAAACTTCCCTTCACGAGAACTCACGACCCAATCATCACATACATTTGAAATTCACAGAATGTATTGGTATTGAGTAGGACCAGGTCTGATAGAAGCGATTTCGAAATGCGGGCATTTTTGTGCCAGTGGTGCCATCTTGGAAAAATATGGTGAAAGAAAACTGCTTTTTGCCCTATGAATTCTTGTTCAGTTATCAGATTTTCATCAAATTGACACAGTAGCTGAACTTTACTCTAAGCCGTGTTTGGTAGAAATTTGGTTGAGAAATCCAATTCGTGCTGCCAGCTATAGTAATTTTGGTATCTTGGGTTTTGAAAATTCGCTCAGGAAAATAAAGCTTTTTGCCCTATAGCTTCCAGTCATATGATAGATGGAACTTATTATAGGCATCATTCAGAAGGTATTTTGTTAAAAAACCATGATAGTGTTGCCAGCTACTGGTGATTTTGTATTTATTTGCATCGATAAATTTTTAAACGGTAATGATCTTGTGGTGACAATAAACAAAAAATATTAAGTTTTCGAAAATTTGAAAACCTTTGCGACTGGTAACCTGACATTTCTTTGTACTCCTATACGTTCCAATGCAGTCATCGGATAAAAACGAAATTCTCAGGGTAGGTTGATTTCAATATGAGGCAGTTGTGATATATTTTGGGCTTTGGTGCAAGCGAAGGGTTGCCAGCGCGAGGCGTTTTTTTCGCTATTTTCGTATCAATAAATGCTAACATTAAGTATTCATATCGCGAACATTTACAATGAAAATAAGTTACCAATGTTTAAATTTTCTAAGTTCTAGAAATTTTTCGGTCTCAAATATCTTACATATTTTGATCCCAAACATCTTTCTATCCCTGAAACTTTCGACGAAATCGCCCGATCAAATCGAGATTGGTAAAGTTATTTGATTTGGACGTGAGGCAATTGTGAGAGCCTTTTAGTTGTAGTGCTGGTAAAATGTTGCATGTTATGTTATGCTGCTTTCAAAGTTTTGCAGTGTTTGGCTTTCCTAAATTTTGACATTCATGAAAGTGGTAGTCCTGAAATCCTTTCTACCCTATGAGTTTAAATGCATTATTAAGATCAAACAGGTTTAGCCCTCGAAACAAGTTGGAGCAGGTGTAGTAGAATATGTACTCAAAACCTGCACGATTCTTCTATTGTTCATCGAACATTAGTATTTCTAGCGGTTCAGGTGCGCTAGAAATTTTTTTATCTCTTAACAATCTTTATAAAACTATAACATCATCAACGATCAAACAGGTGAGCTTTCATAAGAATAAAACATGTTCTTCTTGACATATCGAATTTCTCATGGTGAAATATTTTGAATCTTTAAAACAAAAGAAGTTTCCGATTTAAAAGTCCAATGATAATTGAAGAAATCTAGGTCATAGCCTTCGTATTTAATACATTCCGGCATATATGAGCATTTTGATCTGATCAAAAATGCATTCTTTCGAGGTTTAAGTGATTCCATTACAAAGATGCATTACGGGTTACTCCGACCGCTACGATTTCAGGTCTCTTTACATATCCATGGTGCAACGCAGAGTCACTACGGCCAAAGAATTCCCACCAAGCGATATTTTCCCGCATCGAACATAAGCAAGCCAAGCTCACTGCTATCCAACTCACCTGGCGAAGAACAGTTTTACAGTAGACTAGATACCGAGGCTTCCCGCAGTAAAGACGTCGGTGGTCAATCAGGTGAATTCCGAGCTCAACAACTCCGCCAGCTGATCAGATTATTCGAATTTGTGATCCGGCAATTCGATTGCTCTTCGTAGAACGCCGCTGTTGCTGCTAATTCAATTACCCGTAGATCTGCAAAAGATTGTTCAAATTCGACTGTAGTCCGTTTCCGTGTCATCTGCTAACTAATTTGTTCAAAGACGGTCGAGTTTTTGCGTGTGAAATAAATCAATTACTTGTGCTGAGTGAATGCCGAAAACGAAGAAAGTGTTTTCACAGCACTTTAAGAAATTCGCAGTCGGACTTCGCTTTTAATGGCGGCTCGCTAATGCACCGTTCGTACCGAAAAATAAAATAAAATAAGAGTAGAAAGATTGCAATATATTTTGTTGGTCGGATGATAAAAGTTAACTGCAACATGTGTGTGTAGACGACAGGTCGAAGAAGTGATACTCGTAGTTGGTATGATGTGATACTTTCTCTATTGAAAAATTTTGAATTTCCCGAGTGCTTGTAATTGATGCTATCTTATTAGCTTATCCTCTTACCTGTCGGTAGTTCCGCCGTGTTGATGCAGTTTTCGTAATCTAGTTGCTGTGAAAATCAAACATACAAATAGAGGATTGTTTACATTGTTGTTCGCGGTGAATAGTGAGAAGAGTGGAGAGATTTTTCAACCAGCGTTTCATGGTGATTCAATGACAAAATATCAATACGCCGCAAAAGTAATCAGGTGGGTAATAGACATATTTGCGAACAAGTTGTATGCAATTACTTAATAATTTTCAAACAAACAAATATTTTGAGTGGGAGTCTTGGACGTGCATTTGCAGATTTCATCAAAATGATGATGACCTTTTACATAAGTCAAAAATACATTGAAGTCCGTACATTTAAATTGCTAATTTTCATTTATAAGTTTCAATCAGGTATCGAATTGCAAATACGTTATAAGCAAGGTTAATTTTTTTAGCTTATGCTAGCTCATTGGTTAAAAATCGTTATTAAATCAACTCTTCTTTGTAAAAAATGCATTCTTCTGTCTTTACGTGCTGACTGTGCTATTAGTGTAAGATCATTAAATTGATCTGAAAAGAAGTTAGCAAGGTAGATTAAATCATTTAAATATCCTAAGTAGGGGTTAATGGTTCATATGAAAAGTTTTCAAATTGATTTAATTGATAGTTCACTTTGTGAGGTCTTTTGAATCATTAAAATTTACAGATAGATAACAATGTCGTGGAAGTTGTTGAATGTCAATAAATACAAGCATATCGGTGAATACGATCACATCAAATAATTTGCAAATTATATTACTTGTTTTGATGGCACTATCACACCTTATCGTGAATCAGAAAAGTTTTCTGGTTTTAAACTATATTTATATATTTAACTGTTTATCAAAGTTGACAAGTACTATAAACAATGAGGTGACCTATGATTTCTAGGTGAACAAATCATACTTCCATATCAAAGTTCTGGTGAGCTCAATGTTGTCATTTCTCGTATTTTTACTTATTCTTTAACACCCAAGAAATTTCTGTGTCAGCTTGGTTGCACTGATATAAATTTTTCAGATAGGAATCTTAATACGTTCATCCTGCTCTGGTTCAGAATGGGATACTTCTTTCTTGCATACTTGTATGCTATTAATTTGTATCTGAAGCAGATCTTTGTTGCGATTGAGATCTTCTAGGTCCTCACATCATTCAATGCATTCTTAAATCGGGAATATTAATTTTCATGGTTCTTCTTCACAGTGCAATAAAACTTGCTTATATTGGAGACCTGTTGCTCTCTTAGCTTGTGCTCAAATTAAAAAAAAAGGCGACTTATAGAGGCTCTAAAAATAATTGAAAAAATTTTGGACTCAATTTACTATGAAAAACATGATTTTGCATAAAACTATTTGAGTTTTTTGTCAAATTAATTTGCCAAACATGATTCAATTGGTTCTTGAATGTAGTAATTTAGAAAAGACTTTTCCTTGTTTCTAGCGTTGTTATCAAAGTTAGAGAAATTACTTATGTGCGTGCGCTACAGCTCCTGTTCTATCCGGCTCAGAGCATCTGAGACACCCTTCTCTGCGTTTTTATGCAAGAAGATTCATTGGTTTTGCGGCCTTTATAACCAATACGGCATCTTCTGATACCACTTGAAGCTACAGATGATACGCACTTGAGCTGTGGAAACTGGCAACCCGTGCTCTAAACTTTTCCATTTGAAGTGCGTCCGCCCAAATTTCCGTCCCGCACAGCAAGATGAAGTTGGACGATCAACTCCAACCTGGCTGGCATTGGTTACCCAAGGTCAGCTGCCAGCTCAGAGAGCCGACGGCTCTCAGAGACTTATCATAAACCTTAAAGGTCTGGACACGTTCAGCGTCACTGCCAAGTTCCTTACCGGCTTACTGGTTTGGATCTCTGCGAAGCTCACTGACATCGGGATGATAGTCAATATCCTCTGCTTCGTCAGCATGACAATTTCTATATTTGATAACCTCAGCTGTAGGCCATAGCCGGCCAACTACCGTTCCACTAGGTTAAGTCTGAATTTTTGTGAAATCGGCATCGATGGAAGTAATCATTGTTGCTACATCATCAACGTAATCAGAAAAACACATTCGTTGGTATTTGAAAGCGTGCCACTCTATAGTAAATGACGTTCCAGAAACATTGCCTTGCCTCTGCAGGCCAAAGCTATGCGTCGTAGTTCGACGATTTCATCGTTCCGGCAGTAGGTTCGTTTCCTTTCAGGAAATGTTTCCGTCCGGGTATTTAGGCATCATGTGCTCTCTTTCATGACTCAGTAGAGTCTTTTTCGTCAAGTTTACATTCAATGATGCCACCATCTGACTAGCTGCATTCTATCAAGCATTTTTCTGAATGAGTGATGTTGCCTGTGTCTGCTCTCAGTTACGTGATATGTAATTTAATTGTGGTTGCTGCCTGTGTAGTCTTTCATCCTGCATCGCTACCTGAGTTGAGACGTCGGCAATCTAAATTACCGCGTGCTCTGCGGTATCCGAAAACCAAGTAGCTGAGCTCCTCTTTTTTCAAGTCTCACTGATCAGGACGATCTGAGCCTTATTTTCGCATATTAGCTGCGCGATGGTGTCGTAAGCTGTTCTGCACTACTGCAGATTTTCCAACTTCCATTTTCGCGACAAGTACGTATTTGAACACTATGCACATTAAAGTTTAAACAATAACAATTTAATACAAGTTTTACAAAACGTACTTTCTATTCAGATTGAACAAATTTATGAGGCATCGGGGTTTGGGTCATCCCCATGAATGTTATGGATTTTGTCGTTTGCACATGTATTTCTTTTCGAAATCAGCAGTGATCGAGCAAGTAGTGGTAAACAGTAAAGAAAAACATCATAACTGTGATTGATAGATGCGTGAGTTTGATCTTCATTAACTGTTTCGATGCTTGTGATGCCGTAACATTTAGTAAAGCAGTAATGTATGTTGATTAATCGGCAAGATGAAGAAGAACCGGCACTCGAAAGCAAAAAAAAAAAAAAATTACGAATATCACTTGGGTCTATTTCTCATAGGCATACATATGTCCTGTAAATTTCGTAATGCACTAATAACCATTCAAAAGTTACTACGGTTTGAGATTTTAGAAAATTGCCTTGCGGACTTTTAGGCACGCAGGTAGCAAAGTTTTTCAAGCATGATCAAAGTCAAGCTAAGAATATAATTAGATAGCATTTCGCATACTTCTTATTTTCCAAACATCTTTTTTTTATAAATATAAAAAGTGCCTACGAGACACCGAAAAGCTCATTTTTGCCAAAATGTTATCGTTTAAAGACTTTACAAGTTAAGGTATATTTATTTTAACTTAAAGCAGACCTACTTTTTTTACATAATTCAATTTTTATTGGAAATTTCAGTTCGATCAAACCATGTACTATGTTGTGAATCTTTTTGAGCATACATCGATATAAAAAGTGTGAAGTTTTGAAAAAAAGGAATTTTAAGACTGATTTGCTTCAAAGATCAAAATAAAGGTGACAAATGAAACATAATCCATAATTAATGTAAATATCGATGTAGTTAGAGATAAAAGGGGGAAAAAATTATACACGTTATTCAAAATAACTGATGATTACAGCTGCGCGCCGCCAGGCCCCGATGAGTCCGCGTGATCAAAACCGAAGCGAAAAGGCCGCCAAATTAAGGCAAAGTGCGATTCATCGTTTACTAAATTTTCCTTCATTCTGAGGAATGTTTGGTCGATGTCCTCATCACGATTGTCGTCTGCTTCATCGAAACAACAACAGCCAGTCGCTCCTCTACATGCACGAAATAACATATAGTTTACTTGTGTGTTGAAGTGGGTTCATACTTCCATTGGAGCTATTTTAGGTAACTACAATTTTACCTAAACAACTATTATTACTCGAAAGCAAGTAACAATCAGCTGCTGGGATGACCGCTGAACAGAAAAGCAATAAACTCCAGCAAAAAAAAATACTTCAAATTCATACAGAAAACTAACCAGTAGAAGTTCATAAGGTAAAAGACGTAGAAATATATTCTCAGCCCTCCTGCAGTTTGTTTGTAATACTTCGCATTCTACCGACAAAAGTTCATCATTACATTGAATGGAAAATCAAAGAATTTATCAGTTCCATTAGACGCACAAGCAAGAGAAAAACTTGCGCTTTACGTTTACTTGCTCTGTTACATATTGGATCACAGGAAGCCGCGAGACATTTCTTCCCGAAATATGATGGGACAAAAGTACCACATTAGGTGTATCTTCGAGCCTAGCTGAGACAGTCCACCACTCATTTTCCTTGCGCCACACGCTCAACACTATACTCTAAAATACCACACAAAATATACACTTCTCAACTGACCAGCTGTCAACTGTGACAACTGGCAGAGGAACCGCGAGGAACCGCAAAGTTAGAAAACGGCCAAGAATGGAGGGCATTGCCACCCTGTTGCGCGCCTGCAACGAAAATTGCAATGACCCCATTCAAAGTGTAGCGGCCGGGTGTTACACTAGTAAGGGGAGACAACGGAGCACCCTAGAAAATCCCGCTGGCTGACGGGATGCAAACAGGCTTCGAGCGAGGTGGCTTGGCTAGCAGGGCTCTATTTCAAATCTGGCTGGGTAAGTGTCCGGAAGCTGGCTGTGAACATAAACATTTTTCTTCGTTTCGGTCAAATTTGAAATTTCAATCTAGAAAACGAGGAATTATTGTCGACGGATAAATTGCGGGAATAACTGTCGAAAAAAGTGAAGGTAAAAACGTTCAAAGTAGCTGCTGAAAGAACGATAGCTGTTGAATTAATTGCGAAAATAATCGACCAAGAAACTGGAAATAGTGTGATTAACCAGAGAAGATACGACGGAACGGCCCCAGCGCGGGATCGATTAAGAAGATATATATATATATATATATATATATATATATATATATATGTATATATATATATATATATATATATATATATATATATATATATATATATATATATATATATATATATATATATATATATATATAAGTTAACGTTAACGAATTTAGTCAGGAAGTACTATGAAGTAAATTATTTCCGTCTCTTGTGAATTCCGAGTATAAATTAATCTTGGCCGCGATACTCTCCTAGAATAGATGGTGTATAATAATTGTGAAGTAATCTAAAGAAAGAAATATTCGAGAAAAGATCGAGGAAGTATCTTTTCATTTGTAAAGACCGAGCGAACCGTCATCGACTTTCTCGCTTCCGGAAACAGGAAAGCGTTAGTTTTTGAGTGAAAACAAGTGGCGCCTGCCTACCTCTTCTCGTCGAAAATCATATATAAAATGACTATTCAACTTTCTGCATTTAGTAGTCCTAAAACTCTTAACATGAATAAAGTCTTGAGCCCCAATAAGTCTATTTGTCTATCTACTCATCTATTAACTTTTTCATTTGTTTCTTCTCCTATGTTTCTATCCAGGTTATCTGCTAAACATATCCATTTATATAAATAGTAATATTAAACTTGATTAGCCTTATGTAATTTCTTTGTATTTGGTGACTAGCCCTGCAAGTATCGTTGTATAAAATCCAATCAAAGCAAGCAATTTTTAATACCTTTTGTAATATCAAAGCATTTTTCAAACAAATAGATTAGTAAAAAAATTAACAAATAGATTATTTATTGCTTAATTTTGATTTAAAATAGTTTTGACTTAAGCTTAGAAAGCTCTTCCTAATTTAATCTGTATCTGAAGTGGGCTCACTGACACGATTTATCGATTATATTGCAGTCAGTCTCCATGATCCAAAAAGATGCTCACCAATGGCAATCGCTTAACAGCATTCCAAATGATTTGGCCACATAATTACTTATTTACATACATCGGATTCGCTGAATGCGGAAATGAGAAAAGTTAGGCACTAATCGCACACAAAACTCAAATCTTGCTGTTTCGTAAATATTTTAATGAAGATATTTGCTAGCTAAGCCAACTGAAATCTTACGTTATTCTCAAAGCGTTTTCAATCTTGAGCTGAACCCTGGCTTCATCTCTGGTTGCATAAAAAATAATGCAGCGAAATGTTTTCACAGGAAAAATAAATTTTGAATATTTTCGCATTGAATTTAAGAAATCTATCGAGTTACTCGCTTAAGTCTTTCGTTTCAATAGTTACATCGGAGCTTAAAATTAATTTACGAGTGCAAGGTTCATTTTGGATACTGAAAACAGACAGAATTTGTACATTCGATACAACTTTAGCAGAATTTTAACGAATTCAGCTCACAGAATAAGTAAGCATCAGCATATTAGTCAGTATGCGTATTAAACAAAGCGAATTGATTTCGGTTTCGAAATACGGATATCGTAACCGGCTGACGGTATCCATATTTGAATAAAATTAATTTCGAACAGACTAGGCTATGCATTACATTAAGTGGAATTCGCTGCTGAGCGATTTAAACAAGCCAGAACAGTAAGTAATTTTCTTAGTCGATTCGTGGTACGTACAGAATTTACAATGGGTAATTTAACGGTGCAAAACGATTGTACTCGTATTATGAGTTTGCTATTGTGATAGTTAAGTGCTGGCGAGTTGTATCTTGTGATGTTTCAGATATTTTCTTCTTTATTTTTCACTAGAAATAGCCTTGAGATTAAGCTTTTGGTTTTCCTGACTATTAATATAATATTTGTCATTGATGTTCCTTGGTACGAAATGTAGTGCCTATTAAAAGAATTAAGTGATGGTTGAAAATAATTGTTATTCATGATGCGCTAAATTTAAATGCAAATCAAAATGAAGCAATTTTCGAATCGTATTGTTTCAAAGAATTTCAGAATGATTCTAAGACAAGGGTGAAGTCACCTAAAATTTAGAGAAATTCGTCGATGTGAGGTGGATACAATCACGTCTTGTATTTACAGTGAAAATTATTCCCTATTCTAGACTAAGAAAACTATAACAAATAAAGTAAAATTTTTGAAAATTCGTACTACCCAAGAACGCTAGTTCTTTCCGAATACACCTTTATTTCTAGCATGGAAGCTCACGATCCGATAATCAGACCCTACTGAAAATAGCAAAATTTATTGGTCTTGAGTAGGACCAGGTCTGATATTTTTGAGTTAAAAATCGAGTTTGGGTAGCATTTTTAAGTTATAATGATCTTGTAATGAAAGTAAACAGGAAACGTTTAAATTTTGTCAAGTTGTAATTTCTCGCGGGTGGTAACCTTGCAAATCTCTCTACTCCTATAGCATCCAATGCAGCCATTGCATTTACAGGAAAGACTAGTTTTGAACGTCAGCAAGACTTGGTATACTTTTTTGGTGGTGGTGCTAGCATAAGGTTGCCAGCACCAGACATTTTTAGATATTTTCGCACTAACAGATGTTGAATTTTCAAATGATAAACTTGATGTGAAATATTTGTGATAGAATTTTGGTTGCAGTACCTTTGTAAACATACAGTAATTGAATCAAAGTGGTACATGCAGTAAGATAGAACTTGCATTTAAAGTCTATGAAATTTTTCTAGTGGTTTCTATCCACTAGAGTTTATTTTCTCCAAAAAATCTTTTTTTTCGTGGACTCTACTATATCGGATTCTGACAAATTTCTTTGACTTTGATCAAAAATACAGTCATCGTGATGTCAGTTCTAATATTACTTGTATTTTAATGTAAACATCACTTTGCTTAATTTCGGGTATATTCTGGGAGGACAAATCCTAGCAAAAACGACGTTGGGCAACAGCAACACGCCTGCTACGGGTCGTGCTAGTTTGGACATCTGGTATCGGGTATGGCTGGTTTTTGCAATTTTTGCTTCCTGCTGAATTGGAATTTGTATCATTTGCTGGTGTTTGATCCACGGAGGCATTGCAAGCCGGTTTCGGCTTCAAATAGTCTTTGGATAATTTATTTGGTTTATTATGTTTTTGGGTGTTCGTGTGAACATCATGAATCGAGAACGAAAGGAGAAGGCTAACATCGACTCATATGAACACTTGGATACAGGTCTTTTGGTATGTAAAATGATATCATCGTTGCCTAGCCCGGTTTCTTTAGTATGAGTTTGGCTACATTTTCCCTGAGAATTTCAACATATGATGATTTGTTCGCTGGTGCATTTTATGTGAAGAATTTTCCAGGAACTTTCAGGTTGAATCCATAGACTACCTCGGTAGGAGATGGTTTTATAGTTTCCGTATATGTTCTTCAACTGGAAAAATGTTTTTGGTGAAATTTCGATCCAGAATTGCATTGCATTTGAGTTTTATATTGATGGTTCGATGTGATTTTTTGATCATCGATCACTGGATTTCTGTAACCAAGAATCCATCCGTTAGGTGTCATGCCATAGTATCTGCTAATTATTCGGGAGCTGAAATTGTTTATCGCTATCTAGTTAATGTGTCAATTATTTTTCAATAATAATAAATATTGCCTTCTGATGGTGGTAAAATTCCGTGACTGCTCCTTCCGTCCACTCTATTGTTAATTTATCATTTTCTGTGTTCTCTGAGATAACTTTTTGAAGCAGCATCTGGTTTTATTCCTCAATGAATATTTTATTTTATTTTGAATGAATAGTTCGTCATAGCTATGAATTTGGTTTGTTTATACATATCATACACTGTCTTTTTTTCGCTAGCATATTTTTGACGTTTTTAAATTACAGCGCTTTAACCAATTTTACTCGCATTCCCACCTGTTAGCTTATGAGATTTTACTAAAATTATTATACAGGACATATAAGTCAACCAAATCCAATCGCTGGGCTATGAATTGTTTTTTTTTCAATGATCCTTTTTTAGTCTTAGCTCGATTGTGATGCGAAAATGCGACTGTTATTTGAATGACCTCAAAGCTAAAACGATGGGCTATGGAACTATAGAACAAACTTTTGAACAATATGCTATAGATAGGTTAAAATTATATGTGGCAGGTTCTCAAACTTCTAAAAATCAAATTTTATTGTTCTCTTGCACCAAACAAAGGAAAAACAAACCTTTTAATTACAAAAATCCATGATTTTTATACAAACACAGTTCATTCACACAGACCCAACTTTTTGGCTAACCACTAACTATACGTAGTTGATAAGCATTCACATGAAAAATTATCTGACGAAAAACTATGATGTCTTTGATCTAGATATTGGGCATATCTTTCAATAAGGTCTGAAAAAAATGTATAATCTATAAATTGATGAAATAAATGCTGTACAATTATCTGCTTGTGTAAAATAGACCAATCTTTTCTGCCTTCCAAAATTATCACTGTGACCCCAAAATGGTTTCTCTGATCAGCACAGCTCAGTTCTTAGTTCGAGTTTATACAACGTTTACATGTATGATCGGGAAAAAGTCCCTGATTGCAGCATAAAAATGCACTCTGATTATACTGCCATACTTGCCAGTACTATTGATCCAATTTTAATAATTAACAACCTTAAACAAGAGCTTTTACTTGTTCACAAATCCTGGACAGAATGGTAAACAAAACTGAATTTAAAAAAACACAGTCATTGTTTTTCACCACTAATAGTGTGTTCAAATACTTGCCTAATCCTCCCGTAAATATTTTAGGACGATTTATTTCCTGGGAAAGTATCTTAGTATTTACTTTGATAAGAAACAATTTTTTTATTTTCGCATAGAGGTAGCAAAATCAAAAATTCTAAATAACACTTTAAACACCTACCCTCTTATGACTTTTTTCTCTCTCTAAAGTGAAAGCTCTCAATAGCTAATAAATTGATTTATCTATAAGATCGTCAGCCAACATATCAACCTACACAGCTACTCTGTACGGAAATACTGCTCAGCTTCCAACAAAAGCAAATTACAAATTTTGTAAAGTAATTGCTTGAAAATTATTTTCATTGAACCCTTTTATTGTTCAATTTATGATTTATAAGGCGCGAAAGAATTTAGATAAATTTTCAAAACAACACAATTTATTCGTGGAAAATTTTTTGACACAAATCGCTCGAAAAAAGTTCTATCTTTTTTTGTAAAGTTAAACTGACAAAGGTCATAATTCCGAGGATTATCTCAAGCATCGTTAGAGATTAAATTTCAGTTAGGTTAGAATCTAAACATGCAACAGCCTGAATTTTTTTCCCTAGCATGAATGGCCAAAATAAACCTCCGGGATCCTCGTCTGACTCACTAAAAATACCATTTACAAACCCACGAAGTTCCAAGTCGGGACCCGCCTAAGCACTGCTTCAACCCGGTCGTGCTGACTCATCTATCAGTAACCACGGACTTCAGAAACTACCACAGCTCATGGGTTGGTAAGGTAACCCTCTTCCCGTTTTATGCGCAGCACTTTCCCAACGTATGTTGAGACTGCGAGCCAGTTCTCATCGTTTCAAAGCATTGCATTCACAACCGTCTCAGGCGTTACTAGGGCAATCATGGACTTAATAATGTGCCTCAAACTTATGAAGCGATTGCACATAAAGAATGTGTGCTCAACATCATCGAGCTCAGTCACACAGTTCCGCCCAGCTCTTAGTGAAAGAGGTACCCTTCATTGCATTCTCGCGCTAGTAGGTCAATCGGGATAACTCCACCACCACAGATGATTCGCAGCGGACCCCTGCACTGGACAGTGGCAATGCGTTTCCGGAAGTTTTTAGTTCGGAACTCCTCAGATTTCCGCTCCATAAAGCAAAATGGAATCGGTTGTTACCATTAGCAACCTCCGTTGCGTCTCACTGGATTCACAGACGCTGGCCTTTAGCCAACCCAAGGTTGGCTTTAGCCAACCCTACTACAGCCCAGTCACATGCCCTGCGGATATGCTCCCAAGACGTCAGCTTAGTGATACCTAACCAACTAGCTGGTCTGGAATTCCACGGACGTTCACTTTCTTCTTTCTTTGGGTAATCGTCATCCACCTCTTTAGGTTGGATGCTGACACCTCGTTCCTCACCCGGACTTCCTGTGTGTCTTCCGGACTGGATTCAGGCACGCGCTTATTTTACCATGGTCGATCCACTCTCGGAACCCGTGCAGGGTGGTCGTCTCAGCAGTCGGATCTTTCAGCACCCACTGGCACTCCATTTCTGTCTTTCGCCAGTTCGTTCGGAAGACGAGGATAACATCAAATGTCTCTTCCAGTTCGAGCATACTGTCCTTCACGTGCTCCCAAATATTTTTCTGCATGTTGGTGGCCTGGAACATTTTCCGGAGGATATGTTGGCACTTCATCAACATATCTTCCTCAGTCACTCTAACTAAATGTACTCCCTTCAAGGCGACACTTGTTCTGGTAGGAATTGTTGTGATGCTGTTTCCTCCACCACGCCCGTATCAGCACTCTCACGCTGGTGACTCCTCAAAGTCTCCGGAGCACTGCTAGTGGAGTCAATAATTTCGGCTCTTTACGCACCTGTTGTGCACTTGGAACTGATCGTTCCATCGTTTCGCGTTTAAGTATTCGCCAGGGAAGGTGCTCTGTGGACCCTCGGTCTCTTCGCAAACGCAAAACTGTCGATGGCAGCACCTCCTTCGCCCTGTGTGGCCACTGTCGTCTCTATATCTTGTTTTCCATCTTTTTTGTCAGTCAGTTTTGTTGTCCAGTGCTTCATCAATGCTTATGGATCCCATCTCAGAGACGCTACCTCCGATCGGGTGTGTAGTCGCCTTAATGACCTTGTGGTTATCTTTGCATTGCAGGGAAGCCGATGCGAGGATTGATCCCCAGCATTCATGAGGCTGGTTCTCAGAGCCAGGTCAGCGCTAATCGGGAACAATATAAACCGAAACTACACCACTTACTCAACGGGGCGAGCTTCGAACGTACTATGAGACCTGCTAGGTTTTAATGTGACGGAGACGGCATGTCATTAGCTTAGAGCTGTCCGATATCACTCCGGCAGTACAAGGTATAGAGAGACTACGTCCAGAATGCCATAATTGGCAGTCTAGATCCATTTTCCTTGATCATCGATCGTGCCTTGACCTATTGAACTAAACCAGATCATGCCATATAAATCAATCCTGCCACTGCCACAGATTCCAATCGAATCGCAAAGACATGAAAAAAGCCGAGTCGTCGTATCGGCTGTTGTTGGACCATTTGGCGTTACCCGGGGTGCACCGCGAGGAGGCGGCCCAACATTGCACCCCATTTGTCATACTTATTCATACAAAATAATCATAATTTATTTTTAATGAGTGATTTAAATGAGTGATTTAGGTTGCTGTGTGTCTTGGTTTTTAGTATTTTTTTCTAAATTACTAAAAAAAAGTTATTTCACTGCGCAAATTACAAAGCTACTAAATAAAATAATAAACTCTGGCCCCAAGTAACTTATCATCTTCAGGTTTTTTATCTTTTTCATTTTCAATTGTTGATCAAAAATTGTCAAATCACCCAATAGTCTACTTGTAACACCTTTTATAATTTTAAAACGCTTGAGTTGATTTATCAAGAAATCTGTTTTAAGCTCTTTTCAAAAAAAATTTAAACTATATTATAAATTATCTGTATGTCACATTTGGTTGATATACAAAAAATAATCCCTTCGTTTTAAAAAATGCCCAATAGCCATTCATGATGATCACAGTTACACAATCTACACGGGCCTTGCAAAACTGCATAAACTTTGCAATTATGAAAGCATAATATAGACTTTAGAGTTTTCTGTTGACAAAAGTTGCAACGACCTTTGGTTAATAATGTCAAACACAGGTACTTAATTTATTTATATTTCGATGTAACCAAGTTGATCCGCGATTAATCTTACTGCAAATCGTCTGCATTGCAATGACCACAAATTTCTCAATGAACATTACCGTTTAAATATTATTTCGTGAATACACGTCAACTTATACGTGTATCGCTTTTTTCTTAAGAGATAACGTTGCAATCGCAGATAGTGCCCATATAAGCCTGCATGAGTCCGTTATTTCTTATGCAACTCAACTTTGTTAAAGGTCGAACTTCAGTACAAAAAAATATGTTCTCGAAACATAATTTCTAGTCACCTTCAAATAGTATCTTCAAATTATCCTAAGTAGTTTCTTATTTTCATTTTTTTAAAAGGTTCCCATATTAATTTATCATAATTAACTAAACATACTCACTTTTGAATCGATTCTTGATTGTTCTGTCAAAAATGAATACATTTGACCCACCAACACTGTCTTTCGAAAGCATCCTAATGAGATTGATAAATTCACGTATATTACTCACATAAGCGAAACGATGATCATCAATCAACTTTAACGTTTTCATCACATCAAAAGTACTTAAAATTAAGAAATGCGTGGAAGCTGTTTAATGCCCAAAGCGATTCACACGTATTTTGCTTACAGCGATTGATGAGCCGTCACTAATGAAATAACTTACACAGCGAGGTGCTTGTAAGCAGATAAAATCTTTGAAAATCCATTAGAAGAGTGCACTTTAATATCTTCACCACATTGAAGGAGATTATTATTACACATGTCAATAATGAAGATTGGATATTGTATGAATAAAGAAATGATAAATCTCAATTTGAACCCAGTCAGGAGTTCAATGTGGAAGTGGAACATTGAACTGCTGCTATTTTTTACTACACATTTGTGGGATTTTGATTGGAAAATGACATACTTAGATAATTATTATGAAATAATTAATTGTTTCATCAACTTTGTTGATATTTTCTTTCTAAATTATAATCATGAATTCCATTTTTGTTGTTAGTACGCCAATAACGAGGTTATTAGTATAAGTTTGCGTTTAGTATTATAATCCAAAAAAAAGTCTTGCAAAAACATTACGTATAATATATGTGAGAATTGCTCGAAGAGCTGCACATGAGGATGTGATCGAAAATCGTAGTTGAATTTAATGTTTACAGGATACATAAACATCAAAAAACCAATTTGGAAAAAAATCTGTATGCAAAATAAATTTAAAAAGTGTTTCAAATATAAACATGATAATGTTTTGGAAAAAAATGGTTTAAAAAAAACGAAATTAATATATAAATGCTATACTGACGCTACACAGTCAAATTAAAATTTTTGAAACTTCGTATCGCATAAGAACGGCAACCCTTCCCCAATATACTTAAGTTTTCACCACCCAACGTTTGCTTTCACGCTTTCACCTGTGACCCGATAATCAGATCCGATTGAATTTGAAAAATTTTGAAAAACTGCTCAAATAATTGATGTTTTAGGCCCTATAACTTCTAACGCAGTCATCGAAGTGTAAAGAAATTCACACTCCTAATGAATCTTTTGCAAAGCCAACTCAGGTACAATTTTTCATGAAAAATTATGTTAGAGTTGCCAGCTACAGCGATTTTGGTAATTTTTTTTTACAAAACTACCGTTACGTTTTCAAATGATAATGATCTTAAAGTGAATGTAAACAAGGATTGTTTAAATTTTGTAGATATTTTGATTTTCGCAAATGGTAACCCAAAAAATGTTTTCACCCCTTTATGTCACTTCTTTTAACTTCCAACGCCGTTATCGGATCAAAACGAAATTTAGGCGATGAGTTGGCCTTGCCGTGAAGTGGACTTAGTAAACTTTTATAAAAATAGTAAAAAATGTTTAAAGTTTCAAAGTTTTCGAAATGTTGTGGCTAGCAACCCCGAAAATGTCCGATACATGCAATTTGTGATGTAGTGATCGCATAAACTCAAAGCACACATGGTGTGTTGACCTTGACGTGAAGCAATTGTGCAAGACTCTTGATTCCAATGATAGTCAACTGTTTTCTTCTCTTCATTTTTGCACTAAGAGATGCTGCCATCAAATTTGCACATGATGAGCATCCTTTAATGAAAAAGCTACCAAGTGTCTTAATCTCTTAAATTTTGAACTTCATGCGAGTGATAGCCCTGATAACTTTTCTACCCTATGAATTTCGATGCAAACTTCGGATCAAAGTGGTACGTGACCTTTGATGCAGGTGGGTTTTTCCGAAAATCAGTGTTTTTAGCGGTTTCTATGCACTAGAATTCTTTCTTTTTCAATTTCCAACTTAGTTTTTGAATGTGTCTGATTTTTGAAATGCTGCATAAATAAGCCATTTGCTGGAATTCCCTTTTTCTGATGGAAAATCAAACGAACTAGATCCTGAAAAAAAGCTTCATATAATGCAGCTTAACTTAAGCCTCTGATTAGGCTTATATTTATCCTACTTAAGCTAAAGATTGCTAAAAGTGGCATATTAAACGTTAATCATTGTATTCGCAATTAAAATACAATCGACGTGAATACGCAAGCTTATAATCCATGCCTAGCATCACTAGCTGACAGTTTAGCATTCACCAACAGATAGTTAAAATGAAAGTGTAAACTTTGAATTCTGATTCTTTGTTGAATGTTATTACTGTTTCTCTACTATACCGTTTCGTCTTCAACAATGGAAGACTAAGCCTGTTGTAGAAGAGAGTCCCGAAAACTGTAGTTTAGCCCCACTGTCACCCTATATGATATCCTCAGTACTTTTTAGCATTCTGATACATGCCATCGCTTCCCTGAAGGCAGGTCTTACCTTAATGTGTCTCTTTCCAGTTCTTTTGCAGTTGGTTTGTTTTGACAGATGAAGTCAATGCCGCCAGCCGAAATCTCCAGTACACTCGAGCAAACAAAATGCATCGTAATTAATTCATAAAAGAGTCATATTTTACGAATGTTTTTGTCGTTAACGAGCTCGCAAATGAATCGAAAACGATTCATTGGTCCTACTAAAATGGCCATCTGAAAAGAATCATTTTTATCGATTCGTTAATGAGTTAGAAAAAATGTGGTTTTAGCGAGTATATACAACCTATATACTCGTTAAAAGTGATAATTTTATGAATCATTAGGGAGAGTTTGAACGATTATTTCCTCATAATAGAGTAAATTTGAAAGACTGGAAGAATGAAGCAATAGACTTCTAAAGACGAACATAAACAAACATCGTAACATAAGAACACTTTTAAGCAGAGACGAATTCATAGCACAGTCGAATTAAACTGAAACTTTGTTTGGCATACCGCGACCATCAAAATAGGGGAAAAAATCTAGATAATAGGCGTGTTTTTTTGCTCCCGCTGTCTATAACAGGGCAATGCTATCAACTGCAGATGCATTGGAAACAACAACAACTTCCCCTATGCATAACAGGAGCTGTTGTTGTTTCCAATGAGTATGCACTGGTTAGCATTGTTCTGTTATGGATAAGGGGAACAAAAAAAAACGCGCCTAATGTTGCCTATTACTGAGCCGCATAGGCTATAGGGTACATACTAGTGATGGGCAGCACCTGTGCGTGCTAAACACAGTGTTCTAGCAAACTTCGGTGTGTTGTGCGAGTGCGACACTTTATAAGTGTGTCAGTAGCACTCGTGCTGCCAGCACGCGTGCTGCCGACACACTTATAAAGTGTCGCAGCACGCGTACTGACAACACACATTTACTGGCGACACACTTATACTGGGCAGCACGCGTACTGGCAGGCACTCTCCACCCTGATGTGCTTTGGGAACGAATGCTGTACGCGTTTCGTGAATTTTGCCCATTAATATGATGTGTTTCGGTAACAAGGCGTTGTTTGCATTGCAGAATGTGCACCCATTTTGCAGTTTCGAAAGCATTAGCTATTGAATGCATTAGCTGATGAATGAGATAATTAGGGAACGAAACAGGCAGATAAAATTTGTTATTCGTATATTTTCTGGATGAAAGTTTTAATTTTGAGTACACTACCGATGATTTGTGTTTTTCTAAATGCTGCGGACGAATTCGAATGGGATGAAAGTTTAAACACAGATACAAATACGTTTATTTGCGGTACTCTGAAAGAAATGCTTTCACGTTGAAAATATTTGTGGAAAATAGGTTTTGAGCAGATAGAAGGGTTTTTTCGTAGCATGCAACGATAAAATGATAGCATTACTAAGCATAAACCTTCTATCTGCTGCAAATAGAAAGTTTATGCTAAGTAGTGCTATGTTCTTTTTAGATGGGGCGATTTTTCATTTTTGATTTTAACATACTTCCACAAAAGGTAGGTTTTTCTTATTTTGCAGAACTATGTAATACACTATGTAGTTTTCGAATCTGGCGTCAACACAAAAATGAAAACAATGTCAGATAGAAAGTTTATATTAAGGACGGCAGTATAGGATAGAATCGTTTATATTGATAACATAGTGTGTTCAAAAAATTGTGTAGTTGATATTGCAAATATCGCAATTTAACTTAAAAGCAGATTGATGTCAAGTACTAAAGATTGATGAAAATGAAATTGATGAAAATTCGTACTTGCAAGTATTTTATTCAAATATTCAAAAAGTTTTAAGGGCAAAAGTAGCTGAAATCGGCCGATTTTGGGTTAAAGTGGTTTCAGACATAACGGGCCAAGACCTATTGCTGTGATGCGCACATTTCGGTTTTGTAGGAGAGTAAGGGATCAGACCTATTAGGTGCGTATTTTTGCATCTCGATCAAGAGGTGGTTAGGGCAGGTACCAGCACCAGCTCTCGATGGCATAAAACCATGCATATTGATTCATTTACGATGAATGATTGATCAAGTAGAAAATATATTGGAAAATAGGGACAATACAAATATCAATTTAGTTTGGAAGCGCTTAGTCCTAGCAATGAATGTTTACGATACGATGGTGGGAGACATAATACATAAAATTCTTGTGGTTAAAAAACGGTTTATTTAAGTTTTAAAAAACAGTTGTTTTTTTCATAAAAACAGTTTGTTTTCGTTTTTTTAGGACCACGTTTTAGGACCAAGTTTACCGTTTCGACTTTAATTTGGTTCCGGTTTCTTCAGTTCCAACGTAGTATTTAATCTCCTCCACAACAACGGCATCTGATATCTTTTGTCCAGACCTGACCAGGATTGCTCCCATCCGTTTGATAATTTTCTTCCTCTCTTTTCTTCTCCTCAATAAGAATGTATTTGCCAGCATTTTTCTTACGTAGTATTTCTTGATGAACTTGTTGTTCATACTGGGAGTATACTTAGGTTCCAACAGCTGGTACCACACGATGTCACACAACAATGGTTTCCATTGGTGAGCGCTTGGTTTCGGGAGGATCATCAAACGATTACCACTAATACATGCGGCTATTGTTGTAGATAATCCGTTTTTCGTCACATATAATCATTTGCTCCAAAAGCACCTACCAGTTGTTTACGAAAAAACAGCAAAGACTGCATTTTGTTGTTTTCGATAAGTTGATGAGAAACTCACACACTAAGCTGTCATTTGACGTTAAAGATGGCGACTAATTGTGCTTTTATCAACCTAAAGCTTCACGCTTATTTCGTAAAAAGTTTCATAGCGATTGTCGTCTTAGTCGGCAAGTAGCTTCGTGTCATTCAACAAAGACACCGCTCCAAGGCTTTCATCTCCAAAATTGTGGTCGCTACTGTGGAATAGGGCAAATTATCGTTGAGCTATAGATTGTGACACAGCATCGTCTCCGAATGCCCAATAGCTGAACAACCGTTGTTGCATTCTTCCCTAATTTGAACTCGTATAGTCGAAAGTGCACATTACTTTCACAGTTTCACGGACCATCTTAACATTTCAATATTTTGCACAAGACTGAATACATTTAAATGATTCTCAAGTTTTTAAATACTTCAGACATCTCCTTTAGACAGGTAAGTAGATAGAGAATGGCGGTTCTAAATCCTCATCCTCATCCTCCTCTGAGGAGGGTGACGTCACTGAGGAGGTTGGAGGAGCAATAAGGATACGGTGTCTGCGATTATTGGTTCACGCATGACGTCCGCGCATGACGTAAACGATCATCCTTGAACTGATAAACAGCTCAACAGGGCTGTTTAAAAGCTAAACAGGGCTATTTATTAGCTCAACAGGGCTGTTTAAAAGCTAAACAGGGCTGTTTATTAGCTCAACAGGGCTGTTTATCAGTTCAAGGATGAACGTTTACGTCATGCGCGGACGTCATGCGTGAACCAATAATCGCAGACACCGTATCCTTATTGCTCCTACATCCTCCGCAGTGACGTCACCCTCCTCAGAGGAGGATGAGGATTTAGAACCGCCATTCTCTATCTACTCAGGTACACGGATTTTGGGAAATTTTTCTGACGTTTTGGAATAAACAGGTACGAGTATACAGATGATTTATTCTTTATCCGACACTTTCAATGTAACCACCCAATGCATGTCAAACATCTAATGTCGCCTCTACACTGTGGACCGTCATGTGGCCCATTGTGTAGACGGGCGATGGCTTGCAGTGGCCGACAGTGCCGAAGCATGGAACTGACGATGGTTGAGGATGGCTTTCGGAGCGGTTTTTTACACACTCAAAGGCCATCATACGCAACCGAAATATCATGACTGGCCCATCTAGCGGCCAAGTATGTGGAAGCAACTTTATGATTATGGCCATCATTAGGCGCGTTTTTTTGCTCCTCTATCCAACATAGAACAGAATAGACGCATTGGAAACAACAATACTCCTGTACCAGTGAATTCACTAGTACAGAAATTTTATTCCTCAAAGGTAATTCCCGTTTTGAACTATAGAATGTGCTGACAGAAAAAAGAAAAGCTCATGAGAAGTTGTCTTTTTCGCCATAAGGTGGCTTTGGTTTTTTCAAGGCTATGTTGAATATTTTGGTAGCTAAGAAATTCATAATGTGTAGAAAGTTGAAAGAGGTAATTTTCCGTTAGTTCTTTTTCTATTTTCTATCGATTGTGGTAATTAAACTCGTTATTTCCTACCTTTATTTTCAGCTGTTTTATGCTACCACAGCAAATACAGCAACATATGTCAATCTTAGCGTATTTCTTATTATGTACTATTCTGTATCGAAGCAAAAAAAACACATATTCAGGCCAATATTGCAACCATTGCAGTGGCCGATGGCGGTCCATAGTGAGGAGGTAGCATCACAGATGACCACTTCAACTTTACTGACTTACTTTTGATGAAACATTCCATCACATATTCGCATGATCATTGGGAAATGTTCACACTACGCTATTTAATTACTTTTTGGAACTGTGCAATGGTCTGTGGTTTATTGGTACACACTCAATGAATATCAAAAAATACTCTAACGTCGAAATAAATGATCTTGCTGTATTGATTAGATTGACTACAATTGAAACTACTGAGCAACATGTACTAGAAAAAAAATTATTGAAAAAATGATGTTCATTTGATTTTCTCACAGATGAATTACGTCAGATGCAAAAGAAAACCATCTGTTCGGAACACGAATAGCGGAAATATTTTATTCTCCAATATTTATATCCATATATCATATTTACTTACACCACGTCTACAACAAAACATAGTAATGATATCATCAAATACTTTTTAACAATGCTCAATTATTTTTGAAACAGAGTTACACAAATGGAACGCAAAAACCCACATAAACATACTGTGTTTCGAAGGGGAAGCAAATGTGCTACTCTGAATCCAATCAGAAATTAGATAAAAGAATTTATTTGCCCTCGAACAAAAAAGCCAATGACGTAGAAATGTCCCAATTGGACGTATATACCCATCAGCAACTTTAAAGAACATTAACAAAATACGTCATAATTAGGTGAAATACAATAAACGGTATTATAGTAATGTGCATTTAATATTTGTAGATAGCTGTTAGTGATTAGCCTATCAATTGTCAATTATGAAAGTGATATCTTAGGCACAATCAAGGAAGGAATTTATTTTCATTTGAAATCACCTTTGGCGTCAAATATACAATGGAATGACTGCAGAGATAAGACGAATAGCAATTTTATTAACAATGCTGTTACTTGGACGTGTTGGTACAAAAGGTCATCGATAAAAGCCGACTCGTGAAAGTTGTTCGAGTGAGTTAAAAAGATTTTGTACGATGTGTACGGAAACGGGCTGAAAACTGGATTATTATGAAATCAAATGTAAATTACATGTCGTTAATTCTATACAAATTACTTCTAAACACTCTATGTACTATGTAAGCTGAAGAGTAATTCACAGTTTTTGCGCACTAGCTTTTGTTGCATCATTAAATAGAAAAGACAGTCTCCCGGCTGCATTAAGATTATGATGTGGTGAAAAATTTAATTTTCATGTTATAATAAAAAACGGGAAAGCATTGTTTGCGCAATTTCGAAAGGTTATGAATATTTAGTAGCAGCAGTAGGTTATTATGTCAGACACAATTAGTCGAATTCGGAATTGTTTTGCATTTATGAGAATTTGATTTATGTTTCGGTAGTCAAATGCGATTTATGTGATTAGTGTTATGGATGGACAAATTAATTCAGTTGTTTATGTGTTTGCGTTAAAATAAAAACGGAATACAAAATGGAGTAGATTTTTTTATGAGAAGCTTTGTAATTTAAAAGCTGTTTTCAATCGACAAAACACTTTTGTACAGAGTGCTAGAAAATTATCTGATTCTGAGTGTATTTCGTGATTTATTACTTTAACAGGTGGCTATATTAAAAAATTGAACCTTCGAAAGCCACTCAGGAATTGTGGAACTACAATCCCGTTTTTTCCTAGTTTAGAAGGCACAAAAAAACTGCTTACCAAATAGTACGGCGGCGTATTAATCCCTTGCAGGTTATGGGTGTAAGATTGGTCGATAATTCATTCCATGATCAATGTGTGTGATTCTGGGGACACTACTCTCTGTGTTGCAAGGCTCATTTTGTCCAGATTTGACTAATAATAATCTTGACTGATTAACACAAATCTTGATGTGCAGTCATAATTGAACGTCCGTGATTAAATTCAAACCAGGGACCATACACGCTAGCAGCCGGTACTCTAATCACTCCGATACATGTTTGGATAAATACCCAAATATCGAAAAATAATGAAGTTTGTTTGAAGACTTATTATTCAAAGCATTTACATACGATCCGTTTAGCAGTTTGATCAGTCTGATTACCCGATTTTCATATCTGTTAGTATGAAGCTAAGCTCTCAGATGAGACTCAGTTTCAATTGGACTTTCCGTATTTGTTCTACACAGAGCAACATAAATGAAAAATGACAAGAGCTCCGATGGATCTGTTTCCGAGACGGTTTCTTAAAAATGATCTTGTCAAGTTTTTGTTTCAATTTTGCGTTTTTACACGTACGCAAATCGGACAGTCTGATTGAATGCTTACCAATGTTGTAACATCAATGTTAAATAGCCTGGAATAATTATAGCCGGTCGTTGGTGAAATATGATTCTTCTAGGGTTGGTATTAGATAAAATCAGATGAAATGTTCATATCGTATAATATGGGACTCACGTAAACTAAATTGTGTCACCTTTTTGTTCATCACACATTGAAACAATATAGCGCCCAGTGTGGGTCTCACGTAAAATTGAGAGGAAAATCATTCCTCTATGAATCATTTTTGACATAAAATGATATTCAATCCCGTTTAACCCTCTCAGTGATTTATTTATTTCATTCAGCTGCAGAAAAATTTTGAACTATAGCAAACGACAAACCAAGCATAAAAACGAATAAGTCAACGTCCGTTGCTAGTGAAAATTGCTGCAGATAAGATTTTAGCGTGACAAGACCCTATTCTTGTCCTCACAGAAATGGAATGCAGTCTTACAGCAGCCATATTAGCTTATTGTAGAATTAGTAAGTTGGTTGGTAATCAATGAAGTATCACGAAAAATGCCTTAGCAGAGGTGGTGTGAAGTAGTTTTATCAGCAGAAATGCAGCTGACCTTAGCACTTTTTCAAGCATCCGTTGGTAGGTGGCCTTAAGACCGGTCTGCTACGAGAACATCACCTCAAACACCAGAACTAGTTCAACCACTGCAGTATTAAGCCAAGTGACAGTACAAACCTCAATTCGCACTTATGTCACCCTAACAAATATAATTCAACGAAAGCCACGCTTCACCAAGAAGCGTGTGCTCCTAAGGGCAAAAATATTATCAATTTGCTCAATTAGAACGTGAGGAGCTGGCTCTAAAGACTAAAGACTAAACATAGGATGGATTGACTTTTTAATATAATCAATAATAATACTATCCAGAATCTTAAGCCGGACACAGCTATTGGAAAATAGTTTTTTGGCTTAGCATGCAAAATTATTCCTACTTCAGCGATAAGTATAACGTTCGCTTCTCTCCAGATGACAGGAAAATACGAAAAGGTTCAGCACTCATCATAAACCATACGTCCTCTAGCTATAGTAGCGTTACTTCTATGGATTATTGGATGTCACCCGGAAGAATGCCAACAGAGTCCGGAGATTTAAACGGCTCGATTGAGCTAACGGCCCACCAGAATTGAAAGTTGGAGATCATAAGAGACGGCATTAAGCTGGTGGTCTGCTGCATTTGATGTACCGCTTTTTGAGGATAGTAATTGCCATTTCCATTCATTTGAATCGTTAAAGTGTCTGCGGTCGAACTAGTCCAAATGCCATCAGGGTCCATGATGAACCGTAGACTTCAGTGTTGAGCTGAAAAGCTTACAAAGGTGGTGCGCCTCACTAAAACTCTCCACGTTTTCACCGTAAAATCTCCATGAGGACCACTTTGCTTTCCGCGCGGTGTAATTAAAAGTTCCCCAGCTTCATTTTATATAGTGGCCTTTAATTAGACCTTTTTGAGCTTCTTCTTACACTGGTGTCAAGGTGGAGTCACAACAGAACCACCACTACGCCCCACCACTCTGTAAGGTGGTGGCTGTCGAGAGGATGTGAACCAGAGAGAAGGTGTCAACTAGAGAGAATGTGTGAACCACCGGATCCAAGTCATGATAGCAATCGGATCGATTTCCAGAATGAATTGGGCCAGGGATGGGAATAGCTTGCAGTCCGTCCTTTTTCTATTAATAACGGTTACCAGCTCAGTTGAACTGCGGCCAGTCACATTGAAAAATATGTATATGATGTGATCTAAGAACGAATACACCTTTGAAACCCTCTAGTCACTGACTACGGTAATGACAAGAGCTTCGTCTCGATTTAAGGCGACAAAGATCGGTTCGCTGCGAGCACATTTTGACTATATTCCCGTGACTCTTGAATTAAGGCCAGATTATCCCCTATCCTAGACAAGAAGAGGAGTAAGGCTGCTGATACTGCTTTGGAATGATGGTTAACTTGAAGTACCTTCATCATTATCAGTTAAGGTTAGGTCAAAGTCCTCGGCACAATATCTGTCTTAGCCCGCTTCTCTGTTTCTAGACCCAAGAGATGCAGACAGCGACCAAACTCGGAGTTAATAAAAGTAAAGAGGAATTTCACTTCTGATTCTAACTCAGATGCTACTTTCAGATAGGAGATAGACCTCTTGCTGATGAAAATCTGCTTTTTGAGCCACTTGCTTTGAGCTAAATTTGGTAGACTCAGATTCTTTCTTTCAGCAAATACGTAAGGCCGATTGCTCAATCTTGTGTCTGATAATGTCCCTCTTCGTTTATTTATTTATTTATGATGAAGAAGACTTTCTGCTGATAATCGGCAGGCTCTGTCGTTTCTGATTTGGATCATCAGAGTCAAGAGACTTAAAAAAAAATGTGTTTCCCATTGAAAAGACTTTTTGTTCTTGTAGGACAACTTGCCGTTACAACATGCATAGCATCGCTTGAAGTTGAAAATCGAAGGCCCTGAAAATCGTTATGCAGTGGCATATTTTGCTCGGAGGTGAAAATTAAAAAAAACGGATAAACTCTGTTATAGATAAGGTGTTCAAAGAGCTTACTGAAACAGCAAAGGAAGTAAATAGGTAATTGAACCTGTGAATTTAAAGATTTTATGCTTAAAAATCAAAAAAATATTAGCAGCTTTCCATTATGAAAAGGCTAATATTGGCTCCAAGGAAAAGGCTAATATTGAAAACCATAGATCAATGAACACAAAAGAAGACGAAAGTTATTTCACCAGCATATTACAAATACTGTCAGGACTGAAATTAACATTGAAATCTACGTTGCGCGTTAGGTAGCTTCTAAGGGGTTAGTACTAATGAAGGATAAAGTAGGTGAGATGAAGGCGAAATCAGTAGGAAATAAATAAGTTGATGTATTTATATTTATTTACTAACCAAGCAAGGTATAAGTAACATAAACAGTAAAAAAAAGCAAAATTGAAAATTACAATGAGCGCATAAAAATAAAACGAACAATTAAAATAATCAACAAAATAAATCAATAATAAATTAATAAATAACAAATAAATAAAACATTGACATATAGTTTAGGATAAAGGGTTGCGGATGGCTTGGAAAAGGGAGGATTTGAAGGATAATTTTGAGACTGTTGGAGAATAAAGATTATTTATGCTATTGAATATCCTGCAGCATCTATTTATCGGCTCATTAGCTGCGTAAGTAGTGGAGTGTGGATATTCTTTAAGTAAACGAGAGGACCTGGTGTTTCTTACAGGATTATTTAACATTAGTTTTCTATTCAGGAATTCAACTTTGATGACGCCTCTAATGACGTCGAATGTGAAGGAGGCCAAAATCATCTTTCTTCTAGATGCAAGTGTTAATAAGTTTAGATGACCCAGTCGAAACTCATAAGGAGGAAGGGTATTAAAATCGTTCTCTCAATGCGAAAAGTAAGAATTACATTTGTATGGACTCGAGTCTGCTACTGTGGGCTTCAAAAGCCGGATTCCAGGAAATGGAAGCATATTCGAGAATGGGGCGTACAAGTGAGATGTATAAGGATCTTGTAACCCACAGGTTACGAAATTCCTTGGGACGTCTTTTGATGAAGCCTAGGTGTTTGTTTGCACGGGAGAGTACTTTATCATAATGCAAGGTGAAGCGGAGTCGCTCATACAAGACAACACCAAGGTCTACAACGTTATCAACTCGAGCTAACAAATTATTCCCGAGGAAGTACATGTTATGTGAGACGGTGCATTTTTGGGAGAAACTTATAACTTGGCACTTAGCAATGTTGAGAGAGCGCTTGTTTTCATTGCACCAATGATCAAGTGAATCAAGTTTGGATTGGAGAAAGAGTGCATCGGATTTAGATTTAATGATGTGATAGACTTTGAGACCGTCGGCATAAAGTAGATGTGGTATATTTGCTATGACATCAGATGGGTCAGAAATAAATATATTAAAGAGAAGTGGGCCAAGATGGCTACCTTGTGGCACACCAGAGGTACCAGAAATATTTTTCGATAAAAGTCCTTGAAATTTTACCAGCTGAGTTCGATTTTGAAGTTAAGAAGCCAGCCAGCTAAGCAAAGATCCACCAAGTCCGAATTTCAGTAGCTTTAAAATTAAGGTAGGGTGATCAACTCTGTCAAAGGCTTTACTAAAGTCTGTATAGACTGCGTCAATTTGGTATCCTTTCTCCATTTTACACAGGACGTCTGAGACTCGGACTGTCAAATTTGTGGTAGTTGAGCGACCTTTTCTAAAACCATGTCGTTGCTCGTTCAAACGGGAGTCAACAAGTGAAGAAAGTAAGTAGAAAGTAAGTAGAGAGTAAAGGAGTAAGAAAAAAAGGTGGTGAATAAACTGCAAATAACTTTTAAAGTTGTGGCAACAGTGTCACCAGGATGCACAGAATCGGGAATAAAAAAAACTAGGAAAAACGAACTTGAAGGAATGGAAATAGGACCAGAAGGGCTTTTTGTTGATTAGAACAGACTCAACGTTCGATTCTCAAAAGATAGCCCCGCATTGCCTGCTTGGCTACTTCTCTAGTCATTGATCATGAAGTGCGACATTGTTTAAGATCCATGAACCAGTTCGTCTTTTTCAATATTTTGCGAGTTTTTTCCTTGATATTATAGCTTTCGTTGCTGACCAAGTACGATCATGACTAGGCATGATCACATGTTTAGTTGACTAGGTCTGCAACCAGTGAAGTTATTAAAAATTTAACTAGGACTACATGGCACTTGAGATTACAAGAAAATTTTCATATGGAATTGTATTTTTCTGCCGAGGCTGTAGAGATTAGAGGTATTTGACGTCTGGAAAACATCACATGGTGTTATAAACGATAGTTTAGGCTAGTAAGCTAGGCTTCCATGCTTGCTTATATGATAATGAAGTGTAATAGCTTGAGTTAAGTCAAATGTCGGTCAATTGGAGAGTCTTGCCAATCTAGGGACTCTTTGTCAAGCCCCTGATGTTACTCTCCCCTTGCTACTGAATTCAGGAAACCATCTGGTTACTTTGCAAAACTGTATGATTCCTTTAATTTGGTGAAGTAAAAATTATTGAGATCAGAAAAAACCTCCAGTGAGGCCATTATTGTACTTGTCAGAGCCAAACTCTGCCATGTGGGATAGGAGGCGAACTGTCTTGTGATCGTATAGGATTATGCTTCTAACGGCGACATCATAGTATCTTTAGTGCATTTGAGCCTAATGACTAATTTGATCGTTGAGATCGATATTCCTATGCAGAAGCGACATAATACCTTCAACAGCAGGGTAACAAGCCTTCTCAAATCATCAGGCACACAATTGCCCCAAATATCTCTATGTCCAGGTACCAAATTAATTGCATTATCAACTATCTCAACATGTCCTTAAAAGACACAAGATATTCGGAAACAATTCTGTACAAGGACCAACGGCAGAATTCATAGCCATTTCATTGTATCGAATATTTGATTACACTGAAGCCAGTCGGTAGCCTGAAAGAATAGACACCACCTCTGTCTGGACCCCACTACAACAGTCAGGAAAATGAAGGGACAGTCTAAAATTCATCGTATCTGAGTATATATAGCTACTGAGGAAGTAGGGTAGCCACAATGGCAAAATGAAGAACACAGTGTAGGTCATCATCAACGTCGCAACAACCGATAGGCCAGTCTAGGCCTGCCACAGAAATGAATTCCAGATGTGTCGCCTTTACGCAAACGTCTTTTAGTTCAATATCCATAGCGTTTCTTTGTTGTGCTGGCATTTCCATCGATTGAAATTCCAACAATTGAATTTCCAACGATTGATCAATGAAAACTGACAATAAAATGGTCTTGTATATCAGGGACTTAGATTTCTTGGAGATATTTGAGGTTTGTTGACTGCAAACTACAATGCGTGTTCGGAACCAGCGCCGTCAAACTATATTCAGTTCGCAGCCTGATCTATTTTTATTTTTATGAAGGATTCTTCGACAGCTCGTTCGTTTCGGCGCGTAGTTCCCAAAAAGTCAACACAAAATTAAATATTGTTTAAAACTGTTTGTTGTTTCAGCATATAACTGATTTCAATTTGGGCTCGTTGGCAATTTGTAAAATAAGTATACTTCTATGAGACAGTGATACCGCATTCATGATACAACTGTTTGAACCGTTTCATAATGGTAACGACAGCTTCCTTCAAAGACTTATGTGCCGTTCCCGCCAAAAAAAACTCACTGACATTCATAATACCTTTTCCCGAACTCTGCTACCAAATTTGAATTAAGCTTCCAATACTATTGTAATTATGAAGCGTGAATAAAATCATTACCAATGATCAGTCGGAAAATTCAAATCTTGTCCCATATTTACAATATTCCGTCGTAATATCGCAATATCTCTTCACAGCCTATAAAACAAACTACTTAACAATGAAGCATCTTCTTCCACTGCTTTGACCCAATTTTTCTTTGCGAATGCCGCTCTGCAAATTTATCGCTAATTCAATTCAGAAACTGCCGACAGTAAAAAGCTGCTACTGATGAGAATTGATTGCTCTTACGTCATGATTCGATTAGATGAATGTTTCCCGCATTGTGGAATAACGATTACATTGCAGTTACATTTGAACTTAGGCCATTTCCACCGGTATTAGTCGGCTTTGCTTACATGCCAAATTCTCCTCTGGTTGCAGCATGTCGAAACTTCTGTGATACTACTTCTGTGTTACATTTTGAAATCATCTCTTCCGGAACATACGAGATTGACGACCTGGATAGTACTAGTATTAAGTACGCAATGCACCCAGTGCCACTGAATGCCAACAACGGCAAAAGCCATTTCACGAACATTAATTCATGCATAACAATACCGAGATTATGCAGCTTTTGATTCAGCTGAGCTCAGTGGTAATCGTGTTACATAAAAATATTCACATGCAACGGAAAACATTGTTTGACTTCTTTAAGGTGCCTGGCTGAAGTTATTGATGGGTGCACAGAAGTGCAGCATGTGGATTCATAATTACAAGTCGACAGAGGAAAGAACAGTGGTCCGGAACATTGGTGCACTTCAAATGCCATTAAACCTTGAACAGAGTCAAGGAGTAACCGTTCGGAACTACATAAATTGTAACGAGTTGGTTTAGATGGTTTGCGCAACAGATACATGACTAGTCTAAATACATTATTTAAATACTTCAGTGAAAAACATTTTCGGGCTGGCCGTTACACCAAATAATAAAACATCGCTACGAAAAAAAGTGATTATTAGTGTCGATCTGTTTGTAGTGTCTTGCGTAAATTTCAAGCAGCCTTATGCTTTTCAAATGTGACTATATTCACACACTTTCGTTCGGAAGCACGAAGGTTGTGTGCATTTCAACTTAACGAAGTTCAAGGCTTGGTTAGCTCGAATCAAATATTTGAAGCGTAAATGTTGCATTGGTGTGCAATAAGTATTTATGAACAGGTGCTAAGTTTACATTAGTGATGAATAAATTTGACGATATATTTACCGTAAGAGGGACATTAACATTATAACTGAAAAGGATGCAAACGATGCTTTGGTATTTTAGAATTTTCTACATGGACTCATTATTTTACAATTAGTTTCGAATAATTTAGCACGACATTAATATGTGTGATGAATCATTCAAACTCAGTTTGATAACACTTTTTGACATTGGAAATTCGTTTTTGATCGGAAAGAGAAACAGAAACGTTAATGCTAGTACGAGGGTGGTTTTGATAGGCCTCAAAGGTAAATTTTTTTTCATTTTTCACTGAACCAAAGTTTCTTCGTAGAAGCCCAACAAAGCTGATACGTCAATCATGGAGCAATTTAAATAGCGAGTGATTATAAGTTTTTTTTATTTCAAAAGGCTAAAACCAGCGGAAATAGAACTGAAATCATATATGGTGAAGCCTTGTCGTCATACAGTGCATTGAAACATTGGGTGACAGAATTTAAACATGATCGTACAAAAGTTTTTGATAAGGAATACCCCAACTGACTGAGCAAAGTGCTTCGATGGGCAAAAACATTAAAATGATCCATAATTAAGTGTTGAGTGACCGTCGATTAAAAGTGCATAAGATTGCTAAGGCTATAGGCATTTTAACTGAGGGTTATAATGATTTGGATTATACTGATTTGGATGTAAGAAAATTGATTGAGAAGCGCATGAATTACCGCACCAGAAAAGTTACACCCTAAGGGAAACGCAATCAAAGACACACCCGTACTCACAAATACCTTCATTAGATACTTGTCATTAGAAAATTTTCCCTTGGGTTTGGAAACAATAAAATGAAGCGACAATTCACGTGACAATTACGTGCTATTCACTCAGAATGATTTATCGCCACTTTGTGTATTGTGTCAGGGGTCACATCATATTAGAAGATGCAATCAGTTTAAAAATGTTGACTATCTATCAAAATACAATTTAGTAAAAAGAAACGGTCTTTGTCTAAACTGCTTGACCAAAGGTCACTTAGTCGGTACTTGCCCATTTACAACAAAGTGTTTTGAATGTAAGCGATTGCATCACACCTTGTTGCATAAAATTGAATCATCAGTAACTACATGCATTAATCAGCAGCAGCCCACTACATCAAAGAACAGTCAGACAACAAACTCATCAGAACATCGACTCTCGAACCCATCAGCAATACAAAAGTCAATAAATGGACATAGAAATTATCTTTCATCAAACATGAACGTGAATACAATCAACACAACATATAGAAAGGAAGTTTTGCTGGCGACTGCTTTAATCACGATACAATCACGTTATGTATACATAACACTCCGCGCATTATTAGATCAAGGATCTCAAGCATCTTTGATAACGGAATCAGCGGCACAGCTCATAGGAGCGAGAAGAAAGGCTACTAGTTTTAGCATTACAGGCATTGAAAACGTGGATGATTTAAGAACCAGTGGAAATATTGATTTCACAATCCTAACAAAAACCAATGAACGCATAGTAGCTGATACTTTCATACTCAATAAACTAACAAATCTTATTCCATCTCATTCAATCTCATCTTCGGTATGGAGTGAAATTCGAAACATAGAACTTGCCGATCCTTAATTCGATCAGCCGGGCAACATTGATGTTATATTGGGAGTCGATGTCTATGCTCAAATCATCCTGGCTGAAATTCACAAACTTAGTATAGGTCCGGTACTGCAAAAAACAAAGTTAGGCTGGATCATATCGGGAAAATGAAATGCTAACACTAATCAATCACTCCATAGTTTCAAAATAGAAGTTAAAGAACAATTTGAGCTTAGTAATCAGCTTAAAAGATTTTGGGAATTAGAAGAAGTTCAGCCTCGTAAAATATTATTAGCGGAAGATGAAATGTACGAGAGTAATTACATCTAAAATGTCAGGAGACAACCAGATGGTCGTTACGAAGTAAGATTATCCTTTAAGAACCAAGACGTTAAAAGGACTTTGGGTGCATCAAGGAAGAATGCTATTAGCAGTTTTCTGAATTTAGGGAAACGCTTTGATCAAGATCTGAAATTGAAAGAAGAATATAGTGCTTGTATACAAGAATATTTGACATTAAGGCACATGTGTAAAATACCGCTTGAAAATGATTATAAACTAGAGGCAAATAAGTTGAGCATTTCAGGAAATTATCTGCCACATCACGCAGTACATAAAGATAGTACAACTACGAAATTAAGAGTGGTTTTCGACGCATCTCGGAAAACAAGTTCAGGTAAATCACTTAATGATATCCTGCTGACAGGACCAAGAATCCAGAATAATATCACGTCTGTCCTACTACAATGGAGATTTTATTGTTTTGCTTTTATGGCTGGCATTGCTAAATTGTATAGACAAATTAATATACATAAAGATGATGCAAAGTTTCAAAAAATAGCTTGGAGACAGCAGAGTGGCCAACTGATTAAAGATTATTGTTTAAAACCAGTAACGTTTGGAATGCCCTGTGCTCCATATCTAGCGATTAGAACTCTACACCAATTGCCAGCAGACGAAGAAATGAAATATCCTCATTCTAGTAAAGCGCTCCTAAGTGAATTTTATGTACACTGAAAAAAATCCACATGGCGCCCAGAGCCATGTAACATAGCGCATTATTTATGGCCCCATACGCTATGTACATAGTACTCTGAGCTATGCAATATGGCTCCCAGCGCCATAATATCAGAATAACATAGCGCGTGGTCCTATGTAACATGGCGCAGCATTTATGGTCCCACACGCTATGTACATAGTGTCCTGAGCTATGCAGTATGGCTCCCAGTGTCATAATTACATTGCACAGAAATTATGGCCCCACACTCTATATTACATAGTACCATGAGCCATGTAATATGGCTCATGGCACTCCAATTATAACTCGCAGCCATGATGTGTGAGGGAACCTATAAATGTCAGCAAGTGACATTAGAGCTTATGTCTACATAATTGACTCATTTTGACAAGGCGCCAGACGCCATAATTTATAGACTTCTGGCGCCATGTACATAGTCGATTTAGGGATTGTGATAAAATATAGTGCCACACGCCATAATACATGGCGAAAAGCCATGTACTATAATCCTCCACGCCATGTACATGGCGTGGCGGACTATATTACATAACTGAGGAGGACTTGATAGGAGGACTATACTGTATGGCGTGGAGCACTATACTGTATGGCGAGGAGGACTATAGTACACGGCGTGGAGGACTATAGTACACGGCGTGGAGGACTATAGTACACGGCGTGGAGGACTATAGTACACGGCGTGGAGGACTATAGTACACGGCGTGGAGGACTATAGTACACGGCGTGGAGGACTATAGTACATGGCGTGGAGAACTATATTACATGGCGTGGAGGACTATAGTACATGGCGTGGAGGACTATAGTACACGGCGTGGAGGACTATAGTACACGGCGTGGAGGACTATAGTACATGGCGTGGAGAACTATATTACATGACGTGGAGGACTATAGTACATGGCGTGGAGGACTATAGTACATTGAAGAAGCAAATCAGTCAAAACAGTGCTACTTACCATAAATGAGCACACGGAGAAGTCACTTGCTTGCAACAAACAGACGCTGGCTGCTTTTAGAGTCACCGAAGGAGCCATTCAATAATATGCGCCCTTAGCCGATTGAGAATGTTCTCGATCTATCGACGATACTCAAGTATCGCTTGCTGACATTTATAGATCGCCTCACACAGTATGGCTGCGAGTTATAATTGTAGTGCCTATGGCTCATGGCACATGGCACTATGTAATATGGCGTGTGGGGCCATAATTTCTGCGCCATGTAATTATGGCGCTGGGAGCTATACTGCATGGCTCAGGGTACTATGTACATAGCGTGTGGCACCATAAATGCTGCGCCATGTAACATGGGACCACGCGCTATGTAGATTCTGAGATTATTGCGCTGGGAGCCATATTGCATGGCTCAGAGTACTATGTACATGGTGTATGGGACCATAAATAATGCGCTATGTTACATGGCTCTGGGCGCTATGTGGATTTTTTTCTGTGTACAACCTTTATGGCTACATGAGCATGAATGGGATGAACCTTCGCCCATCATTCTCAAATCTGAGTGGATAAAATTTAAAGAACAACTATCAACAATGGGAAATATAAGAATACCACGATGGATAGGCTACACAAAAGATGTAAGATACGAACTGCATGGTTTCTGTGATGCATCGCAGAGAGCATACGCAGCTGAGAGAGAATTCACAGAGACTCTCACTCTATCAGCCATTTGCTTACCGCTTAAACAAAGGTGACACCGATCAAACCAGCGACGGTTCCAAGACAAGAGCTTTGTGGAGCATTGTTATTAGCTCGTTTTGAATCTAAACGAAATCCCTACTTGTTTATGGGCTGACTCGAAAATAGTACCGGCATGGCTAAAAGGACATCCATCGCGCTGGAATGTGTTCGTATCCAACCGAACTGCACAAATTCTGGACATTACCAGCAATATGCCGTGGAGATATGTGCCTTCGCTAGATAATCCAGCCGATATAGCATCTCGAGGTGTCAAACCAGCAGATTTAATATTAAACAAACTATGGTGGGAAGGCCCAAATTGGCTGAGAACCGGCTCTGAAAATTGGCCTAAGAAGAAGGATATTCCATTAATTCAAATTAAAAAAAGAAAGAATCTATTAGTGAATACTAGTACAAAGACGAACAGTTTTTTAGATAACCTAATAGAAAGTTTTTCGACCATAACAAAACTACTCCGAGTTACTGCTTATTGCTTTCGTTTCATTAGTAAAGGATCGAAACCTGAATTGGAACGATCATTCTTAACTACAATCGAACTCAAGCATTCATCTGAATTTTGGATTAAATATGCACAAATGAATGAATTCCAACATGAAACTCAGAACTTAAGAAATTCGAAACCAGTCTATAAGAATAGTAGATTATATAAATTAAATCCATTCCTAGACAAGCGGGGAATTCTACGATTGGGTGGGCGTCTTACCAATGCATTGATTGCATTGGACGAGAAACACCCTACCATTCTAGCCTGCAAAGGAAAATTCACTGAATTACTACTACACCAGATTCACCAATCGACGATGCATGGGCAAACACAGTTAATGCTTGAAACCGTGAGAAGAAAATTCTGGTTGATAGATGGAAGTAAGGCAATAAGCCATTTCATTTTTAAATGCGTACAATGCTTTCGGGCGAGAGCTAAAACTTCCTAACAATTGATGGGCAGTCTACCAGTAGCTAGGGTAACGGTCTCAACACCATTCGGCATTCACTAATACTGGTATCGATTTTTGTGGACCATTCACCATAAAGGATAAACGAGGAAGAGGTGCTAAAATGTCAAAGGGATACGTTGCAATATTTATTTGCCTAGCAGTCAGCCTTACACATTGAAGTCGTCAGTGATTTATCGACTCCATCATTTCTAACTGCTTTACGCCGTTTCATAGGAAGACGTGGGTGTTGCAGTGATGTCTATATGGACTGTGGAACAAACTTTATTGGAGCAAACGTTGAAATGAAAGATACAAGCCATAAACAATGAAGTAGCAGAAATATTTGCGAACGAAAACATCACTTGCATTTTAATTAACCCTCCTGCATCACCACACTTCGGTGGGCTGAAGGAGGCAGGCGTTAAATCTGTTAAACAACACTTACACCGAACAGTGGGAATGATTGCTCTGACATATGAAGAACTAAGCATAATTTTGAGCATGTTTAAATTCAAGACTGTTATGCCCCCTTACTGATGACCCCACAGATACGACAGCTCTAACACCAGGGCATTTTTTAATAAGAGATACATTACTAGCACTCCCAGAATTAGATTTGCTCGATACAAACATCAATCGTTTATATAGGTGGCAGTTGACACAAAGATTGACCCAAGAATTTTGGAAAAAATGGAAGGCTGAATATTTGAGTAGGTTACAATGAAGACCCAAGTGGTTTACACGTGAATTAAATCCAAAGATTGATGATTTATGTCTTCTTAAAGATGACAAATTTCCATCATGTCGTTGGCCACTTGCTAGAATCACTGAAACACATTCTGGTAAAGATGGACTTGTCCGAGTGGTAACAATAGTTGCAAATGGAAAAGCATATAAACGAGCTATTTCAAACATTGCACTTCTACCTATTCAAATTTCAAGTCTACAATAGCGCAATTAACAATACCAGTACCGAGATCAGGATAAACACTAGCAGCACCAATATTACAATCAGTGCACCCAGAAATAATAATGAGTTAAGCACGACATGCACATATTATTTGAATTTTCCTTCCTTGATTCCTTGCCATATCATTTTAAGTTCTATCTCCTCCCACGCGACCATATATGCAGAAACTGGTCGAGCAATACAACGTTTAACCATTTAAACAAAGAGTTTGACACGTTTAAATAAAGAGGACACGACTAGTCATGAGAAACCAGAGCAAACACTGAGATATCGGATATCTCATCGGGGGGAGTATGTTGGAGGAAAGCGGATATCTTGAAAAGGACTGCAAATGTTTATTCGACCGTTTCGTCTTCACCTGGAAGTGGACTCTCGTTATAATCAGGACATTTATTATTTAAAGCTTTTACTTGCTGTTTTTTTCTTTCTAAACTTGCATTAAATATTACGATCTAAAATTAAATATAAAACGTCAAAGCTGTTCACACATAGTTGTATGACTTGTTTTTGTGCTTTTTGCTTATACCGATTGTGCTCGTATCGTACTGTTTTTGATCAAGTCTCTCTTAATGAAATGAGAAAATATATTTGAATATCAGAGTTAGTTAGTGACCGACTGTCATGAAAGTATGACCTGTTTTTTTTTGAAAAGAAATAAAACACAGTGAATAATAACAACCACGTTTTTTGTTTCAATACTTTGTATAGCTGGTAAAAACGTTTTCGTGTGATCAAGTGGAAATTTGATAGCTAGAAATAAAAACCGTCATTTGTATTTAGGATTGTTGATTATATCTAAACTAATTGGTGGACAAGAGCTTCCAGTCGATTTTCAACAGACTGAAGAATTTCAGCCACCTTTTGTCGAAAAAGCAGGATTTAAAAGCGTGGCAATCTCAAGAGCTTCTTTTAGATCAGCGTAGAAGTCGGAAACATTGTTCATCTTGGCCAGCTGTGGACTCCATCCTTCGGCACCAACTTTAGTTTGTTGCTCCCGAGCTCAGAGGCCGTCTACTTGTAGAAGTCGGTCGTGCGCTGATGCTCACACGCTAGAGCCTGACTCCTTTACACCAAAGAGCGTAATTCACCGTAGGCGGAGGACACGAACTGTCTTTCTGCAGTTTGCAGCAGAATTTGAACATCTTATCTTAAGCTAGTTTTCTACAGAGTTTCATTTTCTTTGCTGGCATCGATCAATATCTATAGATCTTCTAAGCTTGTAGTACATCTTAGATACTGCAGAGCTGCTAAGTTGGCTTATAATCTTGTAAATAGTAGCATTAATGGGTTGTTTCAGTTGTCTTACTAAGCCTAATACCCACATTACAAGTTTCAATCCCAGACTTCAAGTCAATGTAATCTAATATATCTCGGTAATTCATTTTTTTCGCAAATCATCTATAAGCTTGTCTAAGCGCATGAAGTTGCACATCACGAAAATTTCAAAGAACTATTACCAAACTCATGATCTACTTATTATTAGCTATGCAACTCAAGAAATATCTTGCTTGCTGCATTCATTTATTTAATAAGATACATAGTTGGAAAACTTGACGAAAGCTTCTTAATGAAACTGTATGTAATGGTTAATGCAAGATTACATGTAGTCTTAATAATGCTTTGATGTTCATCATATGTGAAAAAATACTGCATTTTATAATTTTTAACCGGTGGAGTTGCGAGAAAAAGTTTGAAATAAAAGTAAAAGTGTTATCAGACAACTCAATAGTCTTGTTGGAAAATCCTTGAATGTAAACAGAAACGTAATCTTATCGTACTTGGTAAATCAAAGAGTATGTAATAAAGATAATTGCAATGCAATGACTTTACATGTATCAAGTTTAATGTCAACCATAGCATTGAGTGAGATCCACTACCAGTAATTTAGATGCACGTTGATAAAAAAAGCGCTTAAATTCATGCACGCCATCCATTATACTTATTCGTTGCACTGCAAATATGAACATCCAGAATGTCTCGATATCGATGCACTCTAGATGATCTCCTCGACCTAAATAATCAACGACAGACAAACCGAAAGCCGACGGTTGCTGATATATTTAAGGTCAAACCACGTAGAAAGTTTGCATAAATATTGCACATAAGTGAAGAATTTTTACTGACCTGTTTAATATGATATGCTGGCACAAGTTGGCAGCGCAGCCATATTGCATTTTACATGCACTACTCACTTTCTTGACGCACTCGAATTTTCTTGGCCGTCAGAGCTGGAAAAGCGAATGGATTTGAAAAGAGAAAATTTTTCCCCGACAGTTTAGTCGTGGTATTCGCCCAAGGCATTTGAAAAAGGAAGATATTTGCTTTAAATCGGTTGAAGTTTACGGGAAACTTGTTTTCCGACTACTACATTTTTACATCGGCTGTTTTCTCCAGCAAGCTGTTGATGTGGTAGGCGGTAGTTTATATAGAAATAATAATTAAATTATTAGTACTTTTACTTTTGACGTTGTACCGAGCTACGGAATGCACTTAGAGGAATGCAGTATTGCTGATATGGTGGTTGTTTGGAGAGGCATGCAGTGATTGAAATTATGTAAACATACAGCAATGCAATGAAAGTAAAATGTCTTCTTTTAACTTGTGAATGGTTTGATTGAATCCTCTAGATCTTTGTATATATATGTTGAATTTCATGAGCTTCAAGTTGCGTAGTATTCGCGCGAAATATATCTTTCTTATAATTTTACTTCAATCAATAATATTTTCAACCAATAGTTGATTCCCATATGCAAGTCAAAGATACGTTTCTAGCCTAAAATGCAAATATTTATGCATCGAAATGTTTCGCAACAACGTAATCAAAGTAAAAGCATGAGGCTGTATTCGTTATTCATTCAGTCTGCAATAAAGTTGAAGCTGACAACCATCGGGCGTCATGATGTTTTCACAGACGTCAATTTGAAGCATTTGTCACGCTTTATTTTCGGTTGGTTATTGTTCGGTTCCAAGTAAATAAAGTACTTGCTAGGAAATTTAATTATGTATCAGAAAATACTTATTTAAATTTATTTGAAACATCGTTTGCTGAATGCATGTCCATTGCAATGGCGTAGCAATTGGTTGATGTTCATGGTTGATTACGCTTTCCGTAAATTCGTTACGTGTAATAGAACCCCTCTATAAAAGCACATATCAATATTTATCAATAAAATAATAACGTTCCCAGAAATAGAAATATAACATTTTTGAAAGTGGCCAAACTTCGAAGAATTGAAAAGGTTTAAAAATCTGAAACTTTTTAAGGATGAAAACCTTGAGTTTATTTTCACGATTATGCTGTCAATTATTTCGACATAAGCACTTGTAAAGAATGGTAAAACATTCTCATTGTGGTCAATTATGCACCTAGCGGTTTTACGACGTTGTGGTATTTCGCAAATTGACCATAATTCGATCCCAATTCCCGTGAAACTATTTCTTAAAAATTGTATTTGATCTGGAAATTTTGCCATTTTGTGAATATGATACAGTATATTACATTGTTAGGACTGAAATATATCGAATAGGTTAGGTTAGGTTGTACTGGCTGGCACATGGCCAAAGTGATACCAGATAAATGGACCTCGAGAAAGGAATTCAGTCCAAGCGGCCATCAAAGGCCCCGGACTTTTTCGCGAGCTGAAGGATGTCCTTCAGCTTTTGCTCTGCCACGTGCGAGAGATCCACCAGCCAGGGCTCACCGAAGTATCGCAGTCTGGTTTTCCACAGTGCCGGGCAGTGACACAGGAGATGCTGGATAGTTTCTGAGACCCCCGGCTCTTGACACCTTCTACAGGTGTCGCTCGTTACGAGTCCCATTTTCATAGCATGTGCTGCTACAAGACAATGACCAGTAATTATGCCAACCAATCGTTTGCAGTAAGTCCGCGTTAACTCGAGGAGGTATCTAGTCGATGCGAGATTGTATGACCCCATATGATTTTGGTAACCCTTCAGGTCTGAGTTGCACCCCAACTGCGCGTCGCACCCTGCATCATTTGGGAGTCGATTGAGTACTTAATCGTTTGGATAGGAGTAAGGATGTCAACCGCTTCCAAAAGGGGAAGACTAGCCCCATTCTTGGCTAACGCATCCGCCTTCTCATTTCCATCAATACCCTTATGACCGGGAACCCAGAAGATTCTGACTCTTCTGCTGTTACCCAGTCTGTTCAGGGCCTGAAAAATATATCGAATAGTATGAAAAATAGACTCAGAATCTTTAAGTAAAATAAAAAGCCCGCTCTCACTATTAACGATCTCTCCATCTCCATCACTCCGTCTCTAGCACTATCACTTTCAGTTGCCACGAGTTATTTTGATTGCTCTTTATTATAGAAAAAAAGTTAAAAATAACCGACCATTAAAATTTCAACGTTTTGTTGCTAATTTTGGAACCCTTTTTTGACGAATAAATACAAAGCAAATAAACTTATTGTCGTAGTTGAAAAACTAGTAATAGATTAAAAGAAATGAATAAATATTGCGTTTTTATTCATTTCTTTTATATATGTTTGCAATCCAATTGCATTGGCAGATATTACAAAGGCTCTTCAAGGCTTTGAGCTTTCGGACAATATGCAAAACAAAGTTAAATGAACGGGACGCAGTTTGGTTATCAAAAACATCTGTGAGATTTATGACAGTTTCTTCAACTGCACCGGAAGAAGTAATGTAACCAAAGGTTGTTGAGAGTTGTGATTGATAAGATATATCGGCTGTTTTATCTAATATTATTGCTATGAATTTGCTTTTCTGAATTTTAATACAAATCTTTTTCAATATATTTTTTGAAAATCAGCTAATGAGATCGTTTTGAATATAATTTGATGTTCCGCAAGAAACATTTGCTTGGCCCACAGTCAAAAGTCAAAAGACGCACAGTCAAAAGATTAATTGTCTTTAGGTGATTTACCCCTATAGCAAGAATACACATTTTCATTGTGATTATGTAATGCTTCTCCTTGACATTCTAAATGGCACACAATGTTTATTAGAATCTTCTTTGTTTCTCAATTTCTCCTAACTGTAAGCAATATCACTGAATATTTATATTGACTACTCAGCAATTTTTCAAATCACCAGAATCAAACTTGGAAAGTAAAAGGACTGAATTGAAATGATCAATGCTATTTGTACCATGCCTGTTCACAGCTTTAAAATTATTTGATTTAAAAAATCCGATATTTCGCCAAACGTCTGAAACGCTTGAAAATAGCACACATGACCAGCAAAATTATTTTTGGTTAATATTACAAGCTATAATCCGTTCCGAGTTTTTATTAATTTTGCGATCAAACTGCCAAGTAGGTACATCTCTTTGTTATGGAGACAATTTACGAATTCGGTTTCGATCGATCCTGGTTGATGATGTCCTTTTTTTCAGCAAATTACCGAGATCCAATTAAATAAAAATTAAAAAAATTGACAAATTCTAAAATTTTGATCCGCAGAACAAGTGAACACATTCACCTATTTCGAGCTTTCACTATTTCAAATATCAATCAAAAATACAAAGCAATTTAACACTGTAATTCTACACAATTCTAGTCTACAGCTTCACCTATTACTTCACTTATTACCAAACCCTATAGGCTATAAGTGACTTAAAGCTATAAGTGACTTAAAGCGACGTTTCTATACAAAATAGAACATACAAAAAATAATGTCATGTTATAAATCATAAATAAAACACATAAAATAACGACTTATCGAATCCACAGCCTCTGGCAACGCTTGCGACATCTCGTAACTCAAATTCGCTCACAGCAAGCATTCTTCATTAACAAAAATCTGTACAAGCAAAGCAAAATGATAACAATAACAATTTACCCTGCTACTAGTGAGGGGAACGCAGAAATAAGTTCCACACTAGTCATGCGCTCATAGCTCCGCTCTGAGTCTCTCTCTTGAGAATATAATTTCCCCTAAGAAGCAACATCTTCATTGCTTCCAAACAGATCGTATATACACATTTTTTTTAATGACGTCATAGTCTAGTCTATATGGGGTTAAATAAACGCTCGTAGATGCAATTTTTACATTGCTTCCAAGCCGTGGTTGTTCTTTCATTATTTTCATTCTGTGGTGTTACCACATCAACTGTGTGAGATGCTCACAATTTGATTTGAGATTTTTTTTAATAAATGTTTATACGCGATTATTTCACGATTTCGTAAAAAAATACAATTGATTTAAAATTTATGTCAGCCAAACCTAAGGAAAGCAATGCTTCCCTTGCTTCCATGAACGCCACGCCACTGGTCCATTGAGCGATCGACAGGGCTAGTAAATAGAACAAATGATATTAAATTGAGTATCAAGCAACAAAATATGGGGACAAAATATTATATCAGCCAAAGCATGGCACAAATGGTGAGGCGCTGGGAAGAAAACGCTTTATTACATACCAAATTGGAGTTAGATATATGTAACCAATATTGAGTGTATGGTATTTTAAGTAAACTTTGCATTTTGGTAGTTTATACCGAGTTTTTTTTCCTCGCAAAGGAAGGTGCTGTTGTTTCTGCTCCCTAAACAACTACCATCAAAATTGGGATCTACCAGCTTGGAAATGATAATGTTAAATCCATTAAAGAGAACACAGTTTATAAATGCCGAACAAGGTTCCAGGCCTATCGCTAAAACAGTCTGGGAAAAACAAGGAGCTAAATAGAGCTAAGATTTTTTGCAGTCAGTCCAATAGATGCTGAGCTGTAAGATTTACGATACCATTCTCTTTACAAAATAACCATAATTTATTTCTAGTACACTGAGAACCATTATTGCTGGAAATTGCTGTGGAAAAACCCTATATGGCTTAAAAGGCTTCATGTTTAAAAGGCTTCAAATCTTGTAATGGGTAGTTGTACTATACATCTGCACCATATACTAGTTTAGAGACTTCGAGCAAGCATCTACGACATGCCTCAATAATAATACTTTCTTGTTTTCAACTGTTGACTGAGCGCGAAAAACAGATAGACATTCTATCATGAAAAATATTCTAACAGGGTGCGTAAGTAATGAAAGTAAAAGTATTAGTAATAAAAGTAAATAAGTAATGTGACGAAACCCAGAAAAAAAATTCATTGTGCTTATCGGTAGAAATGATTCAAATTCTCCGAAATAACATCTTTCTTTTATGCATTTCTGGAGAATAGATTTCCATGCTTGGAAGGTGTCTTTGAAAGCGTGCTCCGGGATATCATTCAGGGCACGCGTTACAACTGCTCTGATGTTGTCTATGTACTCCTAATGTTGACCTTTCAGGGCTCGTTTGCGGTAGGAAAATTGAGAAAGTCTGTTGATACCACGTCAGGCCTATAGGGAGGCCAGAGTTTCTGGATAGTACTCGAAAGTTCACTTCTCGTCACCGGTTTTCACTGCCTCAATAAAAATTAGGGTCTTGATACAACTGCAACTTTTCATGACAAAAGAGCACTCAAGTGTTTTTCTGGGTGATTTTCAAAGATTTTGAAACAAGTTTCGCGCAGACTTTCCTCATCTACAAATTTTCTGTCATAATCCGGTAAGCCGCCGATTCAGACAAGTTTACACAGTCCAAGTTTCGTCGGAAACCTTTTCTCGGCTTTTCTTAAAGGATTTGTGCCACCCCGTAAGCCTATTGAACCGCTGGGTAAGTTTTCGAAACCGATTTGCCAAGTTTCACGCAACATTTGATTGCGCGCTGGAACCTCAAAACAGAGATATTTAAGGATATGAAACAAGCGTATACATATACGAAATATAGTGAAGCAATTTCACTACAAAGATAAAATCTATAAATAGAACAAATCGAGAGAATTACTTTCTCAGATATTCCCTTTGGTTTGTCCGCTCTCTAAGGTCTATGGGGTTTTGGTTGTAGCTTGTCAAATTCGCGTATATACGGCCTATTATGTCTATCTTTTTGTTTTGCGAAATAGAAAACTGTCATAATTGCGAATAGTGCCCATATCAACGATCGGATTCAGACAAATCACTACTGTTTTCATTTTCTTATATTTCTCTCTTCTAAGGCTGGAACACGAAGCCAAGCAGAAGTGCACGGAAACGATCGTCTTTTCCGCTCCAAAAAGCTTGGAGGTGACTGTCAAACGGTTTTTCTCGAAGCTTAGACGCCGTTCCACTTTATTTGCCCGAGTGAAGCGCGATGTTACGTACAGTCGCACCAGAAAAAATGGTCACATTACTTGTGTAACGCACCATGTATAGCACTGTTTTCGCTATCTAGTATAATTTTCCTCTGAATAGAGGGGCACTTACTGTGAAGGTGCCGCTATCACTTTCAATGTCATAACAAACTCATCATTGGAAATTTCGTATTTGAGAAGACCTCCAACTGAATTTAGAGAGTCCATCAGCATTCCCGTGCAGCTTATTTGGTGTATATTTAACAAGATAAGTACTAGGGCCCGAAATTGTCGTCTTTGACCTACCATAGTGGGAATCTTCTTTTCATCCGTCACAAGCGCAAACATCTTTCTATGAAGGCTGAGTTCTGTCACTTCAAATATAATCGCGAGCCCTTCTTTCTCTATTTAACTGTGGCAGAATTGCGCTGAGTTAAGCGTTTTTGAGGCATCAAGACGTTCAGTTCTATCAAGGTATCTGTGAAATAGCACAACACTTATTATTTCGATAAAATCAACGGATTGAAATTTCGAAAACCTACTAGTTCAGTGCCTTGTGTAACATTTTTCTCGGGCATGATCCCAAGCAAAACGAACATTTCTCCGTATTTCGTTTAGAGAAAGACTCACTAGTTTTTGATAAGTCCTTTGCAATATTTTTGTGGTAATTTAATTTCCCCACCATAGTTTCCGACTCCTTAAGTTTCTGTCGGTGGGACATGCTTTCAATGGCTGCTACTTTATTACTTTCAGACTGAATTGAAAATTACATTACCAAGTTATTGTCTTTTGTTATTATCTTTTGCTGGAAGAATAGATACTTTTCAAGTGTGTGTGTGTGTGTGTGTGGGTTAGGGGAGGGCGCATTGGCACCTCTAAGCACTCAGGCCAAAGGACCCATTGTACTCATTTTCCCCTGCCTACCACAGTTTCCCAGACTTCTTGATAAAGTCCAGGATCACTGATAGGGGAAAAGAGGCTATCGTCTGCATGCGTGCAACATCCCAGGCAAAGCATTGATATTTGAGACGCGCAATCGCTGGGCATTCACAGAGCAAATGCTCCGCAGAGTCAGCCTCTTCTAGGCAGGATGAACAGAGGTCATCCTGTACAACACCTATACGGTACATCTGTCCTCCTAGGCAGTTGTGTCCAGCCAGAATGCCTATCATGGCCCTGCAAACTTTTCTGCTCTAATTGAGCAAGAATCCTGCAGTCACATGGTTGGGTTCTGAAAGGAAGACCTTCGTGTGCCTGGCCAAACCAGCAGTCGTCCATCTATCTTTGTGAGCATCATCTACTCACTTTCAAAGAATGGCACGTGCAGATGCGGTCGGCACACCCAAGGCGGGTTCAGGGTCTCGTTGTGGAAGTCCCAATCCTTGCTTCGCAATGACGTCAGCAATTTCATTTCCCTCAACACAACAGTGCCCCGGTACCCAGAGCAGATACACCCTATTGAATCTGGCAACAGAGTTCAATCGTACTCTGCACTCTTGGACAATTTGCGAGTTTGTCAGGGGTCTACGCAGCGCCATCAGTGCAGCTTGACTGTCACTGCAAATAGCAATGCTCTTTCCCCTCCATCTTTCTTCAATTGCCCAACAGGCAGCTCTCAGGATAGCAAATATTTCTGCTTGAAAAACCGAAACGTGCTCTCCAAGAGAGAAAGCCCACCTGCCATTCGATGAATGTAGATAGACACCAGCTCCAGATCTACTATCTGACCTCAAGCCGTCCGTGAAGAAGACCTCAGAATATCTCCTCGTACACAGATCTGGGTCGTCCCAGTTACTTCTGCTCAAGAGGATTACTTCGTACCTTCTTCCGAAGTCGAGGAACTTCGTACCTTCTTCCCGAGCGTCCGAAGGCATAGTGAGAATAGGAGAGATCTCACACATCGAACCCCTAATAGAGCAGTGCCCCACATCGTCTTCACCTACCCATAAGCCAAGCTGAGCTAGTCTATGGGCAGAGCTCATCGCCACACTCTGAACTTGAATGTCGAGAGGAAGCAGATTGAGAAGCGCATCAAGGGCCGCACCCGGAGTAGTGCTCATGGCACCACAGATACCCAGGACACCGTCCTTTGCAGCGTGGCTAACTTTTTTCGAGCATACAATAGCCTCACGATAGTCTACCACACCACGGATGCGTACGTGAACATTGGCCTAGTTATTGCTGTGCATATCCACATCACTACACGAGGCTTTAGACTCCATGGGGTGGCAAAAGCTCTCCTGCACTGCCCGAAAGCTTTTAAACCACGAGTAAGCTTCATTTCCACATGTTTCTTCCAGATAAGTTTTTTGTCCAAGATTACTCCACGATATTTAACTTCATCTGAAAGTTGAAGTGTTACACCCTTCATGTTTGGAAGCACTAGTCCTTCCAGTTTTCTTTTCCTGGTAAACAAAACAATTTTCTTCTTACCAGGATTCACTGTTATGGCGTGCCTCGAACACCAGTTGCCAATCAGATCCAATGCACGCTGTGTATTTCTACATTCCACATTCAGATCTTTACCGAAAGCCAGTGCGGCCACGTCATCAGCATAAGCTTGTGCATGCAGCCTTCCTTGTTGCAGTTCATTTAGCAGGGAGTCGACCATTATACTCCACAGGAGCGGTGATAGGACGCCCCCTTGAGGGCATCCATTTGTACGCCTCTGTTCTTAAGTAGCAGTCGCATCCAGCTTCCGCCAGCAACCATCTCTGCGTCAGCATGGCATGAATCCACTTAACTAAGACATCATCCACGCCATGACTTTTCGCAGCATCACATAGTTCCACAAAGGGCGCGCAATCAAAGGCCCCTTCAATGTCCACAAATACTCTCAACGCATACTCACCATTTGAGATCGCTCCTTCAACTCTGGCCACAAAAGAATGAAGGGCCGACTCGCACAATTTTCCACGCTGGTACGCATGTTGCTCATCATTCAAAGGGCTAAACCTAAGCGCCGTAGTACGTATGTGTCGTTCAACAAGTCTCTCTAGGCATTTCAACATAAACGAAGTTAAGCTGATCGGTGTAAAGTTCCTTGGATCGGAATAGTCATCTTTCCCTGGTTTAGGTATAAAAACTACCTTAACCTCTCGCCAAGGTGACGGAACATACCCCAAGGATAGGCATGTCCAGAATATTTCTCTCAGGTCTACCCCCAAGTGGTCAATCCCCTCCCTAATCATAACCGGATAGATACCATCCAGGCACGGCGATTTGAAATTTTCAAAAGACATGATTGCATCCCTGACCTTTTCACTAGTGACCACAGATCTAGTTGTGTACCAGCACTTCCTACTGCTGCGAAGAGCAGGGATTTTGGTCACAGGCGCAGTTGCCTTCTGCGACTCAATCACCGGAGCTCCCGGGAAGTGAGTCCCAAGTAAAGTCGGCAAAGACTCCTTTTTGGACTTGTTAAATTCACCATCCGAGCGTTTTAGAGAGTCCAGCTTAGCTGACTGATCCTTCTCTTGGACTTTGCAAAGCCTAGACGTCTCCCGTGCGCCTTCCAGTCTCTCACAGTAAGATCTAAATGATTCCCTCTTAGAGGTCCTCACTAGCTTCTTATAAGTTCTCTGCAAAGTTCTTTAGGCGATATAGTCATCCTCAGTGTTGCTCTTACAAGCTCTGTTGAGAATTTTCCTGGTACTTTCCCTTAGCTTCTGTAGTTCCCAATTCTACCAGGAAACCGTCTTGCCACATCTGCTCTTACTGATCGGGCAGACCTCTTCATAGCTACTTATTAGGTCTCTATTCAGAGTGCCCAACCGGGATTCTATTGACTTTGGCGATTTTATCCTACCACTAGGACGCGCTCTGTCTGCAAGAAGCCGATTGAACTTAGGCCAATCAGTGTTTCTTGGGTTTCTTATTTCCACCACGGGTGTTATATCCGTGGCTAAAGAGAACACCAAGTAGCAATGATCAGAGAGTGACTCCTCATCTGATACATTCCATCCAGTCATTGATCCAACTATTCCAGATGAACATAGCAATACATCAATGACCGCCCTTCTGTTTGGGTTGACAAATGTGGGAGTAGTCCCAGTGTTGAAAATCATCAAGTAACAGCGTAACCTAAAATTACTAAAATGTTTTCAAACTTTTCCCAAAATTTTGAAGTATTGTTTACCACTCTCTTCCGTAATAATTACATGTCATGAGAAATTGACTAAATGGTAATCGCATATATTTAAACAGTAAAATTGGGGTGTTGATTAACATTAGGTTTTGGGACTAGCCAAAAGTCAATTTTTGTAAATTTTTACCTCTCTGGAGCTTCGGAAATAATTTTTCTATTCGCAGAGGTTAGCTTTGAGCTGAGAATTTACAGCACATTACACATTCTTATTTCACAAAATGCTTTGCGCACTGTCGCTACCGGTAAAGCAGGGTCTTTTTCTGCGCATAGAATGGCTCTTTTTTAAGAGCTCCGCCTCCAAATGTATATATTTTATTTAAAGAAGGTAACAGCTTAAGTTGACCTGACATTTTTATCATTTTTATCATACCCGATCATTGAACAACAACATTCCTGTACCTACTTAAGAGGATCTACTTGAAAGTAAGATCGCTCTACAGAGCGATCCACCCACCACAAAGCTGGTGGTCGAATCAATTTTCAGTTGACTTTCTAATTTTACCGTTAACTTCGTAGTACTAACGTTTTCCAGATTTTCAAACACATTTAAGATGTACACCAGACCTCATTTGAATTTATAGAAAATTTTTAGTTTTATTTTGCTCATTCGATATTTAAGATCAGAGTGATTACAAAATACGGCTGTGCAGAAATTCATTGAAGAAATTCTTCAATTTGTGAAATGTTTTCATTGTTTTTGTTACTTGCATTATTCTTCAGTTTTCATTATTACAGTTCATATTAATATTTACTAATCTTATTTTCTTCTCCTTTATGTGGAACCATCACGAAAGCAGAGACTGAAAATTGAATGATAGTTTTTAATTGACGTAAAGTGTCGTGCCAAAAAATTACTAAACATTTTCAACCAACATACCGAGCATAGAAGTTTATTACAACATCAGCAGCGGCAGCACTGCCAACTCTATCAACTAACAATTACAAGCGGTGAGGGCCATCCATTTCCTAATACAGGCCCAAAAGCAAGCAGAGCAGCTTAAACTAGAAGCTCGAGCAACATAACTAGGTACATAGATTATTAACAAAATATATAGTGTCAACTTATAGAAAAACTATCGATAACATTTATGCAAACCACGTTCAAAATCAAGTATTCATAAGTTATTATCACTTACTTGGTATAGATTATAATTAAATTTTTCGATGCTATCTTTATTATCGCCAGTAGCTTGTCTGGTACAAATTCGCAGATATTATGTTTCCCAACTCTTAAAATAATAGCATTGAATACTATTTATGAACTCAATTTTCCTTATTTTTTTACATTTTCAAAGCTGCAGTCCTGTTAAGAAATTATTACTACTATATAAAGCTGAATCCTTTCTGATTATCTAACATAGTTTGAAGGTAGGTTGAAGCGACTGTCGATCGACAGCAGCCTGCCGACAGATGCATATCGGCGCAAAAAAGGGCCGGTTCATAAGAAGGGTGAACATTTCCCTGTTTGATCAAAATGCTCTTCGCTGTGGCCCTAATTTGTTCGAAATGCTCTTCTCTGTGGATAAAATCTTATCGCTCACTTTCCCATCATAAGTAAAAAATAAAATTAGATTCTTTTTAGTCAATTATTATATTATGATTTTAAACGTTAAGCATTATTTTATCCATTACTATATAGTTTTATATAGTTTTCAAATAAATATAAATATTTCAAAAATTGCTGGGTCTAAGAAAAATTAAAAAAGTCTAGCGCATCAGAGCCGCTTGAAAACTAATTTTCGAAGAAGCAATCTTTGAGAGATTTAAAAATGTGTGAAGACGTTATACACTTCTTTTTATTATCATATCAACCATTTCTTACTCAAAGGAACATATACCATTTTCTGACAGCATTTTCTACAGCATAAATGATGAAAATGTTCAGTGCTGGCAACATTTTTCCAACACAGCAGCAATAAACCTGCTATAACATATATATATAAATCTACTATAATATCTTTTTATTCGTTGGGTTTTTATACTCTTTATTAGTGTTATCCCAGAAAATAGGATATTCTTCCACTTTATTGATTAGTTTAATGACTAATTCATCAGTTCATTCCATACTGAGTGTTATTTTGCTCGTCTGCTTTCCAACTGTGAGTGGGAAACAAGGAAGCAGCTCGACGAGCAATCGCAATGCAAAATTTGCTCGTCCACACCAAGTGCGTCTGCTCGCGAACAGAGCGATGCATCGGAACCCGCGAGCATTTTTGGTGGAGACATATCTCAAATGCAACCCGCGCGCAACACTCGCACAGTTCTGCTGCTTGCTCGCATTCAGCGCCCGAGCAGCTTTTGATGTGGACGATAGCTAGGGATTCCAATCCCGAACCATATTTTCAATCCTGGGATTACGGGATTAAAAAATCTCAAATCCCGGGATCCCGGGATTTGAAATTCAAAATACAACACAACAAAATAAGTCAAGTTTCTAGTAAACAGAATATATAATTTGCCATCATTTCAAAACTACAACAATAAGTAAGCTCAAAACTGGATAAAAAATTGCTTTTTCGGAAGTAACATTGAAGCAATAGCAAAGCATCTAAGGTATCGTCTCCAAGCCTGCTTCTAAATTTATTCCCGATTTTGGACGCCGTGGAAACGGTCGAGAAATATTGGTACGCCTGCTCCAAACTATGCAAGTGCCACCACTTTCGAAAAGATTCATTTCTTTTGCAATGGTTTTAATTAGATTAGTTTCTTGCGGCATTTCATGACTGATTATTTCATACTTTTGCAGCTCTTCTTGTAGCGTTAATTGACGACTACCTTGTTCTGGATTCAATATGGTTATCTACTGGGTTCTCTTCATTTCTTTGGCCACCAAGCATAGGGTTCAGCATCTAGATCATTGAAGTATTTTTTTTAATATTTGCGTTGCTTGGTTTCAAAAATAGAGATTTTATTTCACTTGGTAAATTTTCGCTGGTACAATGTGGATTCTGGAGATAGCTTAGCATACCAGATAGCTCGGTACACTGACGCTCTTTTATTCGGTCCAATATTGCAATTTTCATAGCATTCAGAAGAATAGACCGTTTTTCTCCTAACAGCCTACATACAAATATTGATGAAGTATTAGCAGTGCATAAATTTGCAAGTCTGCGACTAAAGGCCGTCACAGCCAATTTTACAGGGAGTAAAACTTCAATAATTTTCTGAATCGAATCAAACTCTGTTGCTTCTAATTGCTCTGAATATTGCAGGCCTATTAATGTATAATATTTTTCAAAATGGGAAACTATTCGAGCATTGTCAAGAGACTATTTCATCTTGTTTTACAATCTATTTAAAGGAGACAGTTAAATGCCTTGCTCGGATCCGACATAGTTTTAAAGATCGTTATTATTTTTCATTGGAGCTTTTTTAAAATATAAAACTACCTAACGAACTTTCTTTATGCATGCGCTGATGTCCTTCGTCTGATCTAGCGTGTCTTGCAGGCGACCGGTTTCAACGTAGTTAGCTGATTCAGGACCATCCAAATCTTCGTGGTCGTCGTTCAGACTATCAGCTGCTTCATCAACTCTTTAATCTGGAATGGACCTCATATTATAGCGAACATCGCAAACTGCCAAGTGGATGCTATGCGCCAAACAAATATGTTGCTCTGTACCAACTAGTCTGCCTACTTTTCGCATTTCGTTTGACCCATCAGTTACGATGGTAACAATGTCTTTTCCTAGAGAAACATTAAACTCATATCTAGGTAGTTTCCAGCTGTCATTGATATTTTTACTCGGACCAAGCTCCAGTAAGAATTTACTAAGTAGATGTTTATATTTATATAGCGCCTATTTGCAGTCAAGGTCCATTCATCAAACATCAAACTGAACCGTTCACCTGAGATACTAGCCTATTATATCTTATTTTTTATTATTTTCTTTATCCTGCTTGCATAGCCAACAACCTTTTTTTGATTGTTGTTAAGGATTTTGGTAAATCTGTGTATGCATTCACTAGTATTAATTTCCTCAAATCATTCGATGTAACGAATGCACTAAATGCGAAACAGTCCATACTTATTTATTTACAAGCCCCTTTGTATTCTCTTGTTAACTGTTACATCGGTTTGTTTTGCTCTATTCTTTACGCATTATGATGTGAGCTAATTGTTTTCTCATAAATATGGATTCTATTTGCACTTTTCGCGTCTTGCTGTAACTTGATTGCCGATAATGCTTGACTCCCGGCCCCGAAATTCCAGCCAATTTCTGATCCCGAAAATCCCGGGATTAGAAATCATCAATCCCGGGATTTTCGGGACCAGAAATAGGCCGGGATCCCGGGATCCGGGATCCCGGGATTGGATTCGCTAACGATAGCTTACTGACTTTGCGCGAACAGCACGCACGCAGTGCGTTTGGTGGATACTAGCCTTTATTAATCGTTAACGATACAGAAGGAAATAAATCACTACGACAAATTTTGAAAAGGACACAAGTCATCAAGGTCAATTCTGCACTGCGCAAAGGAAGGAATGTTTGAAAAAGATATTGATGTATTGTAATGTAGACAAGGAAGACTGCACTTAAAAATTAGCGCGGGAGTAAACCTCCGTTAAACTGATTCAACAATATCAGATAGGTTTTTGAAGCGAGAACACCATACTTGACTACAATATTCAAATATATATTAACCTAGACTAATAGAGAAGCAAAGACATGTGAAAATAATGAAAGAATCGTAGCAAGAGCGTATCACAAATCGAATAATCCAAGAAACCCTTTTAGTGATAGTCTGGACAAGAACATCAAGTCAAAGCCACGCTAACATAGATCCACCAAAAATAAAGAAAGAACAACACCAAAAATAAGCACGGCATGAGTGTAAAGTTTTATCGAAAAAGATATGAAAAAATAGTTGGGAATATTTACGGATAGGCTATTCAAGTTAAACCGATCAGTAAGAGCCTTTAAATCTACTTGAAGAAGCTGACAGACAGAAAAAGCTTCGATTAAACGAAAGAATATAAATCATCAGCATAGAATATACAAGGTGTTGCAGTAACGCCCTAAAATGAGAAGTTTACAAAACAGAAAACAAAACAAACTATAATACTCACGCTTTGACAGCTCGTTTGATTCACTATTCTCTCCATAAATTGACGTTTTATCTTTTCCTATTAACGCTACTAGTGACATCTCTCCGTAAGACTATTACTACATTTACATTCAAATTACATAATTATATTCTTACAAAATTTATATTGAAGTATATCCAAATGGAGACTATATAAAAAATTGAACTATAAAATAATGAGTGGAATAAATATTTTCCGTTTTTGTTAAATATGGCGCCTTTTTTCTGATTGTAAATGGAATTCATAAACAAGCCATAAATGAAAACATATGGAAAGAGAAAAGACACGAGAATCTCCAAATATCTTTTAAACTCCACTCAAATTATAGCAAATCGAAAGTGGAGAAAACCTCGCCATTTTCGTAAGAATAACATAATAAGAATAACAGAAGAATAACGTAAGAATAACATAATCAAAAGAATTTAATTATCACGAAACTCAATAAATAATGAGAGTAAATTAAGTTTAACACCTTTCAAAATAAAGAGATAAAGATTCTTCATATAATGTAATTAAAGAGAATTCATTGATAATCACATACGTATGGAGAAACTTCCCACCTATTTTGGAGAATTGAGACCCAATAAAAGGCGAAGCGAATTCTACAATCTTTCTATTGCCACTAGGACTATCCGAGCAAAACATTCTTAAGGTATATTACTCTGTACATGGTAATTGTTGCTTTTTTTCTGTTCTCTGTTTTGTTTGAAAGTAATACTTGACATTTTTATTTCTTTATTTTGTATACGTGTGAACACATGCCTATTCAGGCTATTTTTACACAATATTCACATTCCAGCTCTAATAGCGTATAATAAACATGGCAACAATTAAGACGTGCAGCCAAATTAATTAAGACTAAAACACGTGCCAAAACTTAAATTTAGTAAATTGTTAAATTAGTATTTCATTTGTAAGGTGCAATAAAATTTTTGTTTCTATGGTGTGTACGTATGCTAGACAAGCTATCATCATACTGTATTCAAACGGAACCTTTCAGTTCGTACCATTTAAAATTATTTTCTTGTAAAAAGGTACAATTACATTGGGTAGATCAATCAAGTTAAAGTGGACTAAATATTATGAAATTTTGAATATTTGAAAGAAATTGAATATTTTTTAAATTTTCAAAAATATTTTTTTTTGTAACAGCAACTCGTTACAAAAAAAATATTTTTGGTTATTGTTTTTAAATTTATTTGTAAATAAAAAACTGGATAAGGAACTAGAGGATATTTTTTCATCCGCTACACACCTCAATTATTCCTTTTCAAAATAATATTTTTTCATGCGCTACACACCTTTGAAAACAAGGTGACATAAAAACACTGGGAATATCATTGATGAAAAGTTTGAATGAAAGTGGTCCAAGGATGGATCGTTAAGGTACACCACGAGAAAGGAGAAAGGTAAAGATGACCAGACAAAGATGGGGACAAAGCAAGTACGATTCACTAAGAAACTAAAAAAACTTGGACAGCAATGGCACATTTATGCCGCAATGTTTTAGTTTGAACAGAGCAATTAAAATCTAGTGAAGGTGTAAGCAATTCAATTTTAAGAGGGCTAGTCACGAGTGAGAAGATACAACGACGTACGTCAAGTGAAACGCTGCGAGAAGGAAGAATAGACTAATTAGAAAAAATAAGAAAAAAAGATCACAAACATTGCAAAGGTTTGGGCCAGTAAAAGCACTTAATGAGGGAGAGAAAGACAGGGTGTCAGAAAGAGTGAATAAAGATTTTAAAGGGAGAAAAAAACCGGAATATTTTATGCTTATTCAAATTTACAGAAAGCTCAATAAATTAGAATGATTTGCGCATAGTATGTCTTATTTCCTTCTTGGTAGAATAACGTGAACGAGGCAAGACAGCATAATATTTGCCAGATCAAGAGCCCAAGAATTATAAGCGAACAGTCTTTTCAAGTTTAAGTTTCACCCTATGGAGTATGGAATGGAATCAATTCAAGAAGATTGAAATTAAATTTTAAAGTTGCAGATTTTATAGCAAGACACCGGAAGCAATTAAACCATTAACGGAATCGTGTTCAGCAGTTAAGCGTGTATAAGAATATTCAACACGATTACAAAATCTCTGTAAAATATTTACAGAGAGAGGTGTGATTGTGATCAGGGCTCATGTAAATGATTCAACTACATGTGTTTAGTGAAAATAATTTTTCCTCAAGCAACTCATATACTCTTCCAAAAGCTTAATAAACCTGAAAAAGAAGTACAATGAAGAAAATCTATCAACGAAGCTTATATTTTATGTCCCAGGTACTTTAAAACCATAAAATCTTATTTGAAAATTTTCGATGCTTGTTTACCACCCTACTGCATATGCATAGCTATCAGTCTTATTAATCTTAACTAGCCAAACTAATAACATTCAAAACAATTTCTGCTTTGTTTCTTCGTAAAACTATTTAAAATGCCAGTGCTGTTCTATTAACTAACTGTTTTCACCGGCAGACGATCAACAAACCATAAGCTTGTTTATAATGTTGCATAAACACAAAACCAACATTCCAAAAACTGTTATCACATAAGATACATTGGATTATTCAATTGTACAAATAAACACAAAAGTATCGACAACGAATTCGGAACAACTTTTCCAATCACCGCCAATTATAAAGCGTTAAGCATGATTTTTAATGAACTTGTCGAACATGTTGGTCCGTTCGCCTACGCAACATTGCAGAAAAACTTATCTAGCTTAAGCGTGTAAACTCACACGTTTGCCGTCAGTAAAGCGCTCACGTCGTTGAAAAGAAAGTTCGAGTGCACACAGGAAAATATTATTTTACAATTCAAATATGGTTTGCCGAAATTTTTTGTATCGTTATCTTCATATTATTTGAAGAGGCGTGCGAGCTCATAAGCATATGTGTATATGACGTCTGAAACTTATATCATCAAATTATTCTCACAGCTGAAGGTGTCATAGGTGTGTACATTTGAGTATGGTTGGACTTTGCTTCGATGATTACATCATTAAAGAAACATTGACCTGATGATGTATTAATAATGAGCCAAATAAGTAGGTCTTGGCACATGTCTTGACATAGTGTTGCTGATCATAAATTATTGATTGAAAATGCCTCTACCAGAATCAAATAAACAAAATTAATTTTTTATTTTCCTTAATCTAGTTTAATGTATCGCGTCTTCTGATATAAACTTGTTTTTTTATTCGAATATGAGAATTACACAATAGCCTTCTTACTCATTCTGAACATTGTCTAAGATGTTCTTGTCCATCGTCGATTTATCACCTAACTAAACTCTAAATATTTCTATCAAGGACCAGTTTGAAAGCATTAACTTGATTATATATAAATCGCAAGTTAGCTCCTTGCTTTATAATTGATAAATTTGTGAATAACGTTTTTTAAGCAAACTGGCAACTCTGTTTCATTCGAATCATTTTATATTATCTATATGCACGGAACTATCCGTATCTGCATTGATGATCTGATTGACTACTAATTTTAAAATGTCTCAGGCCCCAAACGGAATTAATCTTTATTGGCCTGTAGTTTTTATCTTCGTAAAGTATAATGGCGACTAATAGATCACTGAAACATATAGAGTCATATGTAATCAGACGGTGAAAAACAGATAGCGAAGAAAGTTATGACTAGGAATAACGCATCAATAAATGTCGAACAGTTACGCCAGTTATGCAAGATATTGCCTGGTGCTGTCAATCGATGCAGCGTACGAGTATTAGGTTATAATTTCCATTTAAGTGTTATTCAATGTCAGGTGGCCACATCTAAGTGGTCGAAGATGAAACGCTTTGATGTGTCATTAATTTTCATCTATCGATAGATGTGCTGTGCCACCACTTTCGAACGTGATGCATGCAGCATGTTGTGAGATCGCATCTTGGTCAACCCATTTTTTGAGGTGCATTAAATCTTGTGAATGGTTTTCTACAATAAACACCATAAGAGTTTTGAAGATGGAGACTAAATGCTTTTCAATATAGAAACTGCCCGAAGAATTTATCTTAGTTTTTTACTAAAGATTTTATCATTTCTATCAAGGTTGCATGATCGAAAAAAAAATTAAGTTTTAAAAGCATAAATGGACCATCAGCTGTTTTTCCCCTCATACGTGAGCGTCTTCCGTACTCTTTTACGAAACCGCTATACCTAATAAATAAGATGGACTAAATTATAAGTGGAAAAAAAAATTCACCCAAGCCCAAAGCCTGTATCGTATAAACGAACTTTTTTTTACACTAACCATTTGCATCAGTGTGAGCACAATTCATTATCAACATCATTGAGGCTACAACCGGAGCTCAGTCTTTGCCTCCTTTAACAAATTTTTCCATGGGTCGCGACTGCGAGCCGATATCATCCTTAAGCTTCGAGCGTCCTGGTCAACGCCATCCCTCCAGTGTAAGCAAGGTCTCCCACGCTGCCGTACGGGGTTCTCCCAATAGGTTTTTCTTCGCTCGTACAAGCTAAGGACAGTGCCATTGAAGTAAACCTAACACAATTAATAGATATAAAAATACAGTTCTCAAAAATCCTACGTTTCCATATGTGAAACGGTTTGATCCTGAATTTGACTACATAATCGCGTACAATTCTTTAGATCCCCACTGTATTGCACTCTAACTTTAATTTGAGCAGTGGCTGCAAAACGTAACTTTTACTGTCCGAATGATTGTTTCACTCATATTTCATCGCAACTTTAACTGAAAATGCTAGCAGCCCACGAAGCTTCTAGTTGACTCCTCTGGCTTATAGTATTCGGTGAAGCTGAGTAGCGTTTCTCTAGACCAGATCTGTTATTTTTACTTTTTGCACTCGACTTTTGAATGAGCAACTGTATATTGATGGCTGCTAATTTTCGAATTATTTGTATGACTTAATTTTGAGTAAATAGATTTGTTTTATAATTAGCAGGCGAATACGGACACATGAGTATGTGTGTATGGTTGTTTTTTTTGCAGTTCTGGGCCTTTTCACAACATACTGCATATTATTTTTGTTGTGCAACTGAAAATGGTACTGCATGATATAGCGTAATTTCATGAATGAATCGGTCGTCATGTAGCGGACAGTTCATTCATAATTTTTGGGCATGCAATACTACGCCCACCTAAAGCCGCATTTCCAATGCTGGCTTGGAGTGAAATGTGTTTGCGTACACTTCTGCTCTCATGCACTTTCACATATTTTCCTCTCTCTCTAATCAATCTCTAAAATCTATAGTTGAACTCTAGAGTGGGACCTATTTCAACTCCAGCGTGAAGCTTTTCGGACATTTTCGAATTTTTAAACTCACTACTTTCCAATAGAAAGCGTTGCCGAAAGCTCTATTTATAATGAAGTGTAAAGTGTTGTTTTCTGCGTTAAAAAAAGGTTATGTCATAAAAAATACAGTTGGATGAATGATTTGTGCATTGAAATCAATAATGAAACAAATTCATAACCTATCTGTGATAAGAATAGTTATTGAAAATTAAATTCAAATATATGTTACGACAGATGTCGTTGTACCTTCGAAATTCAAATTCAAATGATTTCATGTGTTGAAAATTGTGAGGTTGGAGTAGGCATTGCCGGCAAATGGACAAACCAAAGGCATATGCGATTTCAATTTGCTTTTTTCTCCTGGGGGTCAAGAATAAAATGCGGTATTTAAAAATGTTTAAATTTTGGCTCATTAAAATTTCGAGTGAAATGCTATAATTATTACGTTCCATTAACGTTACCATAGTTTTTGATATTTTAAAGTGAAGCAAATACAGCCCTTGATAAAGACAATGATACTGCTGAAAATTAAATTCACGGAATAAATGAGAATAGTTTACCTTTAAAAAACACAATCAATAATACATCGATTGAAAAAAAAATTGTTATACATGATTATTCTATATTAGAATTTTATATTACTTTTATGTATCATAATAGTACATACCATAAACATATGTTATTACGCGCCTTTCGAAGAAAGTCAAATCTATCTGCTGATAATTTGAAAATCTGCTAAAGTATTCCTTGCAAGCTTCAGGACATTACACATATCTAAATGGTAAATGATTTGACCTTTCCTGATCGCATTGTAATAAATTCCTTGGCCATGGTGTCATGTGCATCCCAGTCAAGTAATCAGGGCATGGTTTAATTTTTTTTCATCCAAAGTAATTTGCATCATTTAAGGGCCATTGTCAGCTAGATGTTGGATTCAAACTGACGTAGTGTGCTTTCTGCTCAGCAAAAATACTGGAAATTAGTAAATGGCCAAGAGTAATTTTCCATGACATTAATACGCTCAGCTCAGTTACATCCATCTGCACATTCAACTCCAAACGTACTTTTACCTTCACCTTAACCTGTCCCAAAGTCATTGCTTCGAAATAATTAAGAATGGCAGCACCAATTACTGTCCACTCATTTTATTCCTATAGAAATTCCTGATACTAAATCTCGCAGGGTAAGTTCAGTCGATATCGAACGATCAACAAGTAAAGAAATCTAAAAAGGGTAACTTTAGTTCATGACAGCTAATGCGTACGCAGATACATCACACTCTAAGCCAGCATTGGAAACGCGGCCTAGTTTTAAAAGTGAATTTATCGTATTTAAACTCCAAGCGAACATTCAAATTATTAATTTATATAACATCTAAATTTATTATATGTAAAACATATGTATTACAAATTATTATATATTTTATACAAATTACTAGCTAATTTGATCGATTTAATCTTTGTTTTCAAGAAATCTATAAAAAATTCCGATTATATTAGTTTTTCATAAGATGCCCCCAAACTAGCAATGAGTGCTACAGCTTTGAGTTTTCAAAGCAAAAAATGTCATCACAATTTTCGAATTTCGAAAATGCATCATTGGGAACAGGCCAACTCTACTCTGAGATTCAGCGAAAGCTCACTCCGGCCTTATGCCGCGTTTCCAATGCTGGCTTGGAGTGAAATGTGTTTGCGTACACTTTTGCTCTCATGCACAAAATATATTCGTCCCGAATATGTGTTTCGTCAGCTGGTTCATTGACATTGTTCTGATGGTTCAAGTGAACAATCTTCTTTTTTTTTTCTATAAATAACTTTATTCACCCGGCTAATTATTTGATACGGTCTTTCTCAATTACGTTGTAGCTTTGGAGATCATTCCTTTCAACGTCGTAGGCTATACAATACGACTTGGTCCTCCTATTGGAATCCAGAGAAATTCGCACTTAAGTCAGTGTTTTCATGTGGTCGGTAATAATCTTCATTTGGCTTTAATTCGTTTACCCATCCCGAAATTGTTAGAGGCTGTTCAAGAGGTGTTCCGAACTACCAGCTGGTAAATGATTGTGCTTGCGAACATGACTCTTGCTGTGGTGTCGCCTGTAACCGCGTGCTCCGCTGCCTTAAGGATTATCCATATGAGCGGAATGTATTAGGCCTAGCCTCTATGATTCTCTACAAACACTTTAGACAAATGTTTATTGAATGTGTCTTTGAATAGTGCGATCATCCCATTACATTGAAGCTGAAAAGTTGTTGTCCTTATTTTTCGTATTCCTGGCGGCTTGCACAAGTTACCGAAGACTTGTGACTTGAAATTTTCACCCAAATCTGAACGTAGTTTACGAGGTACGTCTTAGCTCTTAGTCCAAGACATGACAATCTGTTTCGCTCTCCTGGTAACCTCCTGGTAACACACACTGCTACATCAGCGATATCTTCATTTGCACTTATGTTCGTCTCTCCGTTCCGTCAATAATGATAGTGAAACCTCGACTCAAGTATTTGTGTCAGACTTTACCTACAATACGTCAGTGCGAAACATCGCATCGGGTGTTGCAGCTAGGCTTGAGAGTATTCCTTCTCTCCATACATGCAAAAAACTCACGAAAGATAGCTTCGACAATCAAACCAGCGCTTCATTCCGCAAGCAATGAGAACCTTGCACTTTACCAAAAGATCACCAGGTGGCACCTTAGCAAAGGAGTTTATTCCGATACATCGTAGAATCAGTTGCATCATAGAATTGTAGTTAATAAATTCAATCAAGTCTTTGTATACTACCAGAACGGTAGTATACAATCTCTCCTTCAACCTTTCTTCCGACCATATTATCTGGTTAACAAAAATATGATTGACTGGGGATATTTACGATAACGAGCTCGTCATTTTTCACACAGTCTTCCGCCGTGATCATGATGAAGCTACATTAGGAAAAAGTGATGACGGTAGTGTTGTAGTTGCTGTTTACGGATTTTTTCAAGAAACACTCTACAGGGTGGGCCATCTAGTGGTTTCTTTTTAAATCATAGGTTATTTTGACACTGAAAGCTATTTCCTGCTCGAAGTCTTGACAAAAAGTCAGTATCATACCTTCGCGGAACAAAATGAGTCGCTTTAGGCTTGAACAACGTTGGAAAATATTGAAAACTTATTTCCAAAGCAAATGCTGTGTAGCCCAAACAGTGGGTTATTTGAAAATTAGTTTTGGCCGAAATGAAGCACCCACCGCGTCTGCTGTACGCAAGTTTGTGCAAAAAGTTCGTGAGACTAGTATGCTTGCGGTCAACACTCATGGCCTCCGTCGTGGTACGGTGTGCACAGACGAGAAAGTGGCTGATGTGGCCGAGAGTGTGAGACTCACTCCACGAACATCAACTCGCCGTCGATCTCAACAGCTCAACATTTCACGCACTAGCCTGAGGAGAATTCTGCACAAAGATCTCGTATTATTCGCTTACAAAGTCCAATTGACTCAGCAATTGAAGGCGCACGACCATCCGCTTCGTTATTGCTTTGCAATTTGGGCCTTAGAGCAGCTTGAATTGGATAACGTTTCGTTACAGAGCCATGTTATGCGACTTTTTTTTACTGAAATTGAAGACAAGGATTTGAACGACCTCTGATTCCTGCAGGATGGCACGCCATGCCACAAAGCCCATGCCACAATCGATCTTTTACGCACCAAATTCCCAAATAGTGTTATCAGTCGTCTTGGCAATGTCAATTGGCCGCCTCGGAGCTGCTATTTGACCCCTTTGGACTTTTTTTTTTGTGGAGAACCGTGAAAGATCGGTGTTATGCCAACAATCCAGAAACGAATCAAGCACTTAAAGCCAATATCATCCAAGCAATCCGTGAGCTACAGCCCGAAACCATCAACAAGGTCTCGGAAAATTGGAGTGACAGAATGCGCGACTGCGAAGTCAGCCGAAACGAAATTGTGTTCCATCATTAATGGGAATGTTAACTCTTACTAATAAAGCCTAAATGCATGGGAAAAAATTAAATATTGTTCATTTTATTGCATTTTTAAAAAGAAACTTGTAAATGGCCTTACCTGTATAACGGTTTGTCTTGTGCACGTTAGCATTGTCCCCTCTAAAATTTTATTGCTTTCTCGGTATATGTTCCTCGAAATTCTGTAGTTACGGCTTATAGTAATTTTTTCGAAAGAGCTACATCAGCAAAAAAAAAAAATCCATTAGCAATCCAAATATCTTTGGCTTTCTTGTAATATTTAAAATTTCAATTTACAAACATAATCGTAATTTTTCTTCCCAAATTTCTTTCAATAATATTTCCTCGATAACCTCATTCTTTCTTTCATTGTATTCTCTTTCTCAGATCAACATTGTTCACAATATAAGCAATAAAATACTAATCTTCGTCCTATCTAATACTCCATCTCATGAGATCATTTCTCCATGCTCCCGTTCTTCACATCTAAGCTAACTTGCGTCACCTTCCTTTCTCAGTCGAACTTTATGTTGATCTGCAGACGACTAGAGCTTTTTCTCGAGCCGTATGTTCCAAATACCATAAAGCAGACTTCGCTGGGATGACGAATGAAATGAACTTGGTTCATCGGTTCCATTTTCTCCGCCACCACACTGTTGGTGAACTTGTTATAAAATTTCGCAACTTTCTCTTTAACCTTATCTCCCGCTTCACTCCATTGAGACGTCTTCGTAAGCCGAATGACACTTCTGGTTTCGGTGTGATGTGGCGCTTGCCCTCAAGGTTAAGTATGCAGTTTGAGCTAGATTGAGAATTATAGGTTTTCATGATGACTTACAAAAATTTTCAAGACAACATTCCACTGCCAAAATTGCCGTCAATCAGGCTGTCCGCAATTACTTTGCTAGCATTGAATCATCCATCTGCTCTAATCAACAAAAATGCTTTTGGTCGTACGGTCATTCTCTCAAAAATTCCCATCGTTTTCCCGATTCCATGTTCCTTTATAATACTACTGCTAGTAATTCACGAGAAATTCGCGACCCCATTGCAAAATATTTTTTCTTCCTTCTATTCCTTACGTAATCCAATTTTACCTTTTGAAGTCCGTCATGTTGCTTAAGCTTCCCTCTCTTTCATTCACATCAACCCTCTAGCAGTTGAATTCTTACTCGAGTGTCTTGATGTCAATATCAGTTATGGTCCTGATGATATCCTGAACCTGTTGCGCAAGTCATTCCCATCGTCCTTGTGTGTACATTTGTCTATAATATTTAACATCAGCTCCTCCTCCGGTTTGTCTGCTTATAATTCACCCATTCAAGAGTCTGCTGAACCAGGCTGCATCTCCAACTATCGTCCAATATCCCTCCTTCCTTGCTTTGGTAAAGGTCTTGAAATAGTTGCTCACAACTGGCTGCTTCCTCTCTTCCATCCTTTTATTGCTCCTGAGCAACATGGCTTCATCAAATGTAGATGCTAAACATCTTAGCTTGTATCCTTTAAAAAATGTATTGCTTCTATTTTAGATCAAAAGCAAAAAGTGGATGTGGTATACAGCGACTTTTCAAAAGCTTTGGATTCTGTTGATCACAGAATTTTTGAAAAGATTGGAAATTACAGACTATCTGGTCTTCTTTTGGCTTGGTTTTATAGTTGCAGCTGTGCTGTAACTGATTTCCTTTTCTGTCCACTTTCTGGAGTTCACCAGGGTTCGATTCTTGGTCCATTACTATTTCTAGTTTTTATCAATGATCTGACTTTATTTGTTCTCTCTGCCTCTTGTTTGTTGATTACTTCAAGGCAATCAGAGCAATATAATTTTTGTTATCTTTGTTGTATTCCTTTAATTTGCAGAATTTGAAATAACAATATTTTAAATTCTATGCATCGTTAATTTTTTACTAATGTTCGAAGAATATTAGTATTAAAATCGTTTCGACCAAAAATTCATATTTCCATACACACACACACACACACACACACATATATATATATATATATATATATATATATATATATATATATATATATATATATATATATATATATATCATCAAAAAAATTCAGTGACTATTTCTCGGGTACGCGTCATCCGATTAAGCTAAAACTTTCAGGATACATTTGTGTATATGCAGAATAGTTCCAGGTTTCACCAAATGATAATTATCTTTAACCCTTTGGCGTCGGCAGCTGTTTTGGTGATTTTTTAGATATGCCTATTATTCTATCAAAAATAATTTTCAAGACAACTAAGTTTACAAAATGAATTTTAAACGTGTTTGAAAAAGCATAATAAAGTTTTTGAAATTTTTAACTCTGTGTGTGCGCTAAGTGCCTTAAATAAATTGTGATTTATTTTGACAAAGCTTTTGAATCATTACAAAACTTACAGAACATATTAAAGTTACTAAGTTAAATACTTCTGCAGTTTGGTATTAACGTGCCGGCAACCCTGTAGCTACGCCAGGCTTTGAAAGTGAAAGCCTTCAAACCATCAACTTTCCTGAAATATTTTCGCTTTTAAGAAAAAAAGCAACTCACATACAAATCTCAGGCTTTGTCTACACAGTCAAAGTAAAACTTAGGAAATTCCATATCGGACAAGAATGACAACCCTTCCCCAATTTACCTACATTTTTAGCATCAAAAGTTTCTTTTCACGGGAACTCATGACTCAACGATCAGATCCAGTTGTTTTTTACAGAATGTATTGGTCTTAAGTAGAACCAGGCCTGATAGAAGCGATTTTGAAATGTGGGCAATTCTGTGCCAGTGGTACCATCTTGAAAAATCACTACGAAAAATAACTGCTTTTTGGCCTATAAATTCTGATTCAGACACCAGGTTTTAACGGAATTCGCACAGAAGCTGAATCTTACTCTAAGCAACGTTTGGTAGAAATTTGGTTAATTGGTAATTTTAGTGGTAATTTAAGTGTCTTAAGTTTGGAAAATTCGCTCAGGAAAATAAAGCTTTCTGCCCCATAGATTCCAGTGCAGTCATAGAATCATGACGAAATTCATTTGGCAAATTAAACTTATTGTAGGCAATATTCAGTAGAAATCTAGTTGGAAAAACAATGATAGGTTTGCCAGCTATGGTTTGTTTTGTTTTTTTTTTGCATACCTTTAGTAAGCGATTTTATCATAAAATTTTCAAATCATAGTGATCTTGTAGTGAAAATAAACAACGAATATTACGATCTAGGGAATTTGAAAACTTTTGCTTGTGGCAGCCCTAAATTTCTTTGTAGCCCTATAGCTTCCAGTGCAGTCATTGGATCAATACGAAATTCGCAGAGTAGGTTGGCTTTAACGTGAGGCAGACGGGACATATTTTTGGTTTCGGTGCTAGCAAAAGGCTGCCAGCACGAGGCGTTTTTGTTATTTTCGTACCAATAAATGCTTACATTAAGTATTCACATCGCAAAAATTTGCAATGAAAATAAGTAAACAATGTTTGAATTTTCTAAGGTCTGGACATTTTTCCAATGGGAATCCCAAACACCTTTCTATCACTGTAACTTTCGATGAAGTTATCGAAAAAAACCCTAACTATTATTACTTAGGGTTTATTGGTCTTAAGTAGGAGAAGTGTAGAGGTAGTGGCCTTAACTAGCTAGTAGTAGAATATACACTCAAAATCTGCACAAATCCTCTACTGTTCTTCGAACATTAGTGTTTCTAGCGGTTCTGATGCGCTAGGGTTTTTTTATGTTTTAAACTGTTTTAATTCCTTTAAGTTTTTTTTTTTGTATTGGCCATTTTCCTGTTAAAATGGATTTTTAATATATAATTAAATAAAAGATTATGGGGACTATCTTGATAATGGTGAAAAAATCACAGCTCAAAAATATAGTGAATTACTGGATCGGTTTGGTGCTACAATCGAGCACTCAAAAAATCTCTTGTCACTAAGACTGGTGCGTTGTTTTGGCTCACAAGGCTCACAAATGGACCTAATCAGACTAAGATGTCCTTTCACACTGCCTCTGTTCTCCGGATATGGCCAATAATGAATTCATGGCTGAAATAAAAGCCTTTTTTGCGGAGTTTGACGCCAGCTTCTATACTAAACAAAATGTATTGAATTGATCAAAACCCATGGAATCATTGAATCGAACTAAAAAAGCAACTATGTTGAAGAATAAATGCAAATTTCCCCAAAAACATGTATTTATTTGTCAGTTCCCGCGCTATTCAATCAGCCGAGAATAAAGTGATTGTTGTAATAATCAATTCCCAAAAATGAACTTTCTATGCACGCCCGCATTTAGCTTATTGGCAGCATCAAATACCTAAAGGCATCAAACAACGCCTAGCTGCATTATTATTTGCCACTCGTTGAAATTAAATTACCATTAAGTTAACCTGTTGCCTCTTGGCTTCAACTTCTTATTTCCGCCATGTTGATTACAGTCTTAGCAGAAGAAATGATTCGCATCGTTAGTAACGTTCACGGTTAAAATATTGCAATGGGAAACCGGATTGGATAGATATTGTATTGAGTGTTGCGGAAAATCATTTCCACTTGGAATTCATGATCCCTTTCCACATTACTCAAATAGCTCACGTTATGCTTGCAATTACCGATCAAATTGTAGGATGCAATCCATTGAATCGAGACAGTTGCTCAACTATGTAGTAAGAAAGGGCTAAATGGCTTTGGAGCTGTTATTGTGTAATAAGGAAATAAACCGACACGGGAAAGAATGTGTGTATTAAAACAATTTGTTGTGGTATTAAATGTTAAATTTTTTAAAATAAATATTTGGTTGAACTTAATTTCTCATTCAATTCACGATCGAACTGTATATTGAAATATGTATTCTTGATTTGTCTTTGATAAACTCTGCCACGACTTAATCTACCAGTTAGACGTTTGTCTACAAACTGATTTATTTCGATTATTTGGCACATTTCTTTGGACTTATGTTGACTATGGCTGAGCAGTCGTTGCGTATTTTTAAACAGATTGGTCATCGTTTGATGTGAAGGTTTGATGAAGATGTGGATTTTGGTCAAGCATGACTATATGCGAATCGTCAAATCCACCACAATAAATCGACCTCAGTCAAAACTTACGTAAGTCAGACAGCTGCTTGAGGTCCATTCTTAGCTACCAGAGCCATCACACATAGTTGATGATGCAAACCAGTATAGTGAATTTCTTCAATCAAACAATAAGATGTACTTCAAATGTTTCCACAAACACAACGTGCATCTGTTTCATCGTTAAATTTGAAATTAAGCAAGATGTCGTGACCGAATCATATAGATTATCTCATTTCCATTGAAAGCAAATAGAATTAAGCAATGAAAAACTCGAATATGCCCAGCATCTTACAGTTTTCATTAATTTACTTTCTATTCAATTTATCATTGCAGCGTAAGAAAACGAGGATGAATGCCGTTGCAGGTTTCTTGCAGATTTTGTATTTTCTCGTCATCTTAAGTCTGAACGAGGCTGGACCGCTCGACGTAGCATTGAGTTGGGCTAGAGCAGATAAGATTCCAATCGATGTTAACCTGCCTTGGTTGCCTTGTAAGTATTATATTTACGACATAAAACTTTGATCACAAATTAATATTATTTTTCGCGGTTTATATACTAATTGACCTAGATAAAAGTTTACAGTTTTCAATGCAATACGAAATGCTCGTCGGCGTTTCATAAAATGTCTATGTGCGATTACTTCATGTCTTAATCGAGTGTGTAGGTTTCAAATGTCAGCTCTGGTTCTATTGGCATGAGTATACAGTATGATGTTACTATTATTAAAAAGATATTTGAAGAAAATCCGGATTATTGGGAAAATATATACTTTTATTTTTCTGCCGTTGCAAGATATAAGGAAACTAAATGAAAATAATTTGCAATTGTTATTTCCAGTAAATAAATCGATTATGATACTACGAAAACCGATTATTAGGTTGTTACATCCTCATAAAATGTATCAACTACATTTACCTCTCATCTTTAGTTCCATAAGATTCAACCATTTGTCATAAGATGTGAAACATTGTTTACTTTCTATTTCATTTTGCAATAAAGATTATATAATGTCAAGAGTCAATAAGGCTCGATTTGGATTTTATATGAGTCACATCAAATTCTTGTACCAAACTTTAATAAATTTAACACTTCTTTATTATATTCGTTTTGAATTAGGCAGAATTTGCGATACTTTTGATAATGTTTTAGACTGCCACATAGATATGTATAAAAAAGTTTCTAAGCGATAGTGTTAAAATCGGCTCGTTACAATCACACAGCTTATAAGGAAGAAGAGTGAATTCTGATGCTTTCATCCAACAAAAGAAAATTCCAGACGTCCCGGTTTTGTGTCATGTATATCTCCGATATTCTCAGTACTCCCTTGATACCCGCTTCATCGAGCAGACAGCCTAGTCTTGGCATCTCTTTCCAATAATTCTTTTCTCATAGATTTTCTGAGCTAAATCCACCTCATTTGAACAACTTAAGTACCTAGTTCAATGCAGCCTGTTGAGCCTGATGTTATCAGTGATCTCACGGTCACAATATCAGTCTGGTGATCTTTCTTCCGAAAAGGGCATTCAACAATCGATGCCATCTCAGAGGTTGTTGGGGCTATAGCAAGAGCGGAAGAGACATGCCATCAAGCAAGACCGGTCGTCCTGCTGGTAGCACTGGACGTACAAAACGCTTTCAACTCGGCGACGTGGACGGACATCCTCCGGGCTCTTGAGCAGACGTTCCGTATAGCAGGCTACTTGCTAACCATGATGCGAGACTACCTCAGGGATCGTGGTGACCTCTGGAGCATCATGTGCGATAATATGCTGCGCCTGGAATTCCTGCTGATGTATTTCTGGTAGGTTACGCTGATGACGTCACGGCGGTAATCACTTCCAGATCTGCCGAATCCACTCAACTCAGACTTAACCAAGTCATGAGGAGGGTGGATCGGTGGATGACCGAACACGGCTTTCAGCTGGCAGTCTCTTAAACAGAGATTGTCATGCTGACGAAGCGGAGGATACCAACTGTCATGCCCATGACAGTTGGCTCCGTCGGGGTCCAGACCATCAAGTCGGTCAGGTATCTGGGAGTGACCCTGGACACCAAGCTGACGTATTGGGATCATATCCGCAGGTCGTGTGACAAGGCTCTAGTAGCCGTCACTTCGCTGAGTAGGCTAATGGCCAACGTCGGTGAACCCAGTGAGACGCGACGGAGGCTACTGATGGTAGCGACCGATTCCATCTTGCTATATAGAGCCCAAATCTGGGGAGATGCGCTCCGAGCTAAGAAGTTCCGGAAGCGCATTGCCAGTGTCTAGCGCAGAGGTGCCCTGCGTATCGCCTGTAGCTACCGCACGGTCTCAGAAAAGGCGGTGATGGTGGTATTGGGAGTAATCCCGATTGACCTAGTAGCACGAGAACGCAAAGAAGGATACCTCTTTCACTCAGAGCAGAACTGAGGCTCTGACGCACGCGGGTACGCTAACCCTCCAACTCTGGCAACAAAGTTGGAGTGAAAGTGATAAAGGATGCTGGACGGCTAAGCTAATTGGTCTCATTGAGCTTTGGTTTAACCGGAGCCACGGAGAGGTAAACTTTTATTCTTGACAGGGCACGGTTTCTTCAGAAAATACCTGAGCAGAATAGGTAAGGTGGTCACACCGTACTGCCGGTACTGTATTACTGAGCTCAATGATGCTCAGCACACATTCTTTATGTGCAGTTGCTTCGTAAGTTTGAGGCGCACCATTAAGTCCACGATTGGCCTGGCAACGCCTGAGACGATCGTTGATGCAATGCTGCCAAATGAGGAGAACTGGCGCACAGTCTCAGCATATGTTGAGAAAGTGCTGCGCATGAAGCGGGAGGAGGGTTGTCTTACTGACCCATGAATTGTGATAGTTTCTGAAGTCCGTGGTTACCGATGGGTGAGTCAGCACGACCGGGTCGAAGCAGTGCTTAGGCGGGTCCTGACTCGGAACTTCGTGGGCTTGTAGATGTTCCTTTTTTTAGTGAGTCAAATCTCACATACCCCGGGGATCTGGTTAGCAGATTTTTTTTGCCATCTACACTAGCGGGGGAGGGGGAAGAATCAGTTAAATATGATGCTGCTGTATTGGCGGCGAAATTGTCCATCTCAACGCTGGGGGCCAAATATCCATCGGAAGATCTTCCTATCGCAACACAATTTTATTCACTAAGAATTCAGATTTTTAGCGGATACAAAAGGACTGCCAAGATCATGGTCTTTTGCAACTGTAGTTTGGGCTTCTTGTAAAGTCTTCAGCGGAATAGCTTTGATGGATTGAAAAGCTGGTTTAAAAACAAGTACCGGGAACAATTTGGCGTGACTGTTCATCGCGGGGCGCTCGGATTGAGTTAGTTTGGAGGTAGTGGTCAAGCATAACTCGGTGCAAGCTTAAAATGCAGCGAACGATTGAACAGCCGTACGCCATCAATTTTTGTATTGGACTGGGAAAATTGAGTACGGAGACGTGGGGCATTATTTTTCATGTGTTCAAGGATAAAAGTATATCAAAACTTACGTTTTTAAGTAGCACAAGCTTTTCAAATGTGGCCGAGAGAGTGTGGGTGACGAGCTCCTCGCTAGATGGCTACTGACGTCAAGAACCAGTGACAAAGTGCGACGTGCCCTTCAAGTATGTTCAAATCTTCCTCTATTTTCAAAAGCGAACCTTTTCTCAAAAGACACCACCATGCGACCTTAAGTGCGATCAAAGAAGCTTGCACGCGAACCCTTAAGAACCCTCCGGAATGCACCTACCAAGGGGCTTTCGAGTCGTAGAAAAGCCACTCGTAACAGTCTGTCAACGCAACGTTACTTTGAAGAATTTTAAGGTTTGATAACAATGTCTGCAATTAATCTATTTGTCCAAAGCTTTTCCCGATATTTTCTACATAAAGTCTGTATTATTGGCTGTGACTTTCGGCTCGAAATAGGCAAGTGTTTTGAATTCTGTCAAACTTTATAAACCTATCCTTCCTTTTTATGGTCTTTCACTGCTTTTGGCTGTCTAGTGGATTTCGGCGCCAATACTGCCATCATATTAATGTGCAAAGCTAAGTTTTTCACCCTCTGAACGATTTCGAATGGCTCGTTTGTACTGCAGCATGATGTCTACGCCATTAGCAGAACTTAATGAAAATAGTACTTTTTATCCCATCGCATTATTTCGGGATGAAAAGAACGCCAAATTGAAAAAAGTCTATCACATCAGAACCACTAGAAAACTGATTTTCGAAGAAATTATCTTTGAGTGACTCAAAAATGTGGAAAGACGTAATATACTTCTTTGTAGTATCATATCAACCATTTCTTACTCAAAGTAAGAGAAGTTTCGAGTGCTGAAAATAGAGGTAATTTGGTAACGGGTTGCCGTTCTCGTGCAACTCGGAATATCGCAAATTTCAAATTGACATTGTGAACAAAGATTGAGATTTATCAATAATAAGAATTTTTTGTCAAGAAGCAAAAATGTTTCAGGAGAGTCGATGATTTGGAGGATTTTTTTCACGCTCTGTAAATTTCACGATGATCCTTTGTTTCTGGCAGAAGTTATGAGAAATCAAAATTTGAAAAAAAAACCTTGCCTACTGTTAGGCACGCAGCGTCCACCGAGGGCCCAAAATATCCAATTCTCTATCATGAATTTTCGGCGAAATGAGTCTTATACTATTTTCTTCGAAAATCAGTAAAAACACAAGAGAAAATAGTCCCATTTCGTAGACAATGGTTGATGGTAAAACGTCACCACAAAGAGCCAGCAGCTTTAATCTGTCTTAGCACAACCATTATGGTTAGCCTTGTCAGGCTTATCAGTTTCGTTGGGATATTGAGCTCTCTCATGCCCATGTGAATTTTTACCCTCATAGTACTATGATACGTGAATGAAAAAATGAAATTGCTTCAGGTTATATTCTGGAAACTTTTCTATTGACTGCCAGAAAGAGAACGTGATTTGCTACTGATTTGTCTGGCTTAAAGTCTTATTAATTTGCCTGACAACTTAGCAAACAGGTACTATCCAGCCTTCTAGAAAAGCAGAGAACACCTTATAAGTAGCACTTTGCAATGACCTCCCTATAATTGCTGCATAATGTGCTCCCTCCCTCTTTGCGTATTCGACATATCAATCAATGATGCCAAACATCGATTATTTTTACACTATCTCACACTTTTTAGCTTATGACCCATATGATTTAATCCATCGCCACCATGTTCACCTAGTTTGGTGGGTATTACATCGGATCTTCGTCTGTCATCAGCCTTATTTGTTGTTCAGTAGCTTATCAAAATATTTCCAGTATTGCTCCAGTAGCAAGGCGCACTGCCTGATCCTGCTCACTCATGGTTAAAACTTTTACGGCTGGTGCAATTGCTCTTTGTATGGCATGAGCCATTTTTTCCTTCCTGGTTTTTTTTCACTCGGTGAACCTGTTTATTTCCTCGTTAAAGTTCACATTAAACTTCTATACCATATGTGCCCGCGTTATTTGAGATTGTGGCATGGATTGGCCCACAGAAGCTATCTTGCAGTAATCTGCAAATTAGTAGCTCAGACCGTTTCTGTCATTAGGGCTCAAGATGTATGTAGCCGTACCAATAATAATGTCTTTGAGGTGTTGCTAGATATCCCGCACTTGGGTTTTAACTCTAGGCTTACACAGGTCATCATTGATTGTGATAACCATAGATACCTTGTTGGTGTTTTGGGGAATCAGCCTCTTGCAGTGTAACGTCTGATGGTATGCATTTGAGATCCAAGCACTGCACCAACAATAAGTTATTCGAATCAATATTGGCTATGTTTGCACATTCAACAGGTTACTAAAGGTGCGACAATCTGTCATTACTGTCAAATTCACTGAGAGTGCACCTGGTTGGAAGCATTCTGATAAAATTTTTGATATCTTTTAATCGCTGTCAATTATTAGGTGTACAATGACACTCAACTCGAACTGCATCCTATGCCATGGCTCTAGGCCATTAGTCCCAATCTGTTCCTATGTAGACGATAGGGTCAACGCCAATCGTTGACGGCCAACATTCAACAGAATTGTCATTGGCCGTTCGTTGGCTCTATGCGTACCCGCCTTTACAATTCACAATAGTCCACCACATAACGGGTGTGAACTAGATGATCGGCCATATGGTCAACATAACTATTTGAAACTTCAGACCATACGTGGTGCCGAAAACTCTCTTGCACTGCCCAAAAGCATTAAAAGACCAAGTAAATTTCACTTTCATATGCATCTTCTAGATAAATTTTTTGTCTAAGATCACTCCAAAATGTTTGACTTCGCCTGAAAGTGGAAGAGCTGTATCCTTCATTATTGGAAGCACTAACCCGTTCAGATTTCTTTACTACTAACTTTCACTGCGAGACCGTGCCTCGAGCAGCAACTGTCAATTAAATTCAATGCACATTGTATATTTCTGCATACCACATTCAGATCCTTACTGAATGCGACTGTGGCTATGTTATCAGCATAAATTTTCAAAGACAGCCGATTTAGTTCCAGATCATTAAGCAGGGAGTCAACTAGCATACTCCAAGGGCATGGTGACAGGAGACCTCTTGAGGTCATTCATTGTCACCTCCGTTCTCATGTAGCAGTCGGCTTCAGCTTCCAATATCATGGATCCATTTAACTAAGACGTCGTCCATGTCATGAGCTTTCAAAACTTCACATAGTTTAGCTTCCTAAAGGGCTGAGAGTCAAAGTTTTCACACATCTCCTAATTGCATACTCCAACCGCGTATTCACTTAGAGATTGTTTCCTCACTAGTACGAATATTGCTCATCATTTAAGGGGTTAGATTTAAGGTCCTAATGCATGTCTGTGGCCCAGCAACCTCATCCAGGCATTTATCAATTAAGTTAAGCATATCAGCTTCAAGCTCCTCGGTTTTGAATAGTCATCTCTCCGAGGAATTGGTTTGAAGACTATCTTAACATGTCCCAAGGGGACAACATACTCTGGAGCTAGCGATGCCCAGCGTTGCTGGATAGATGTCATCCAAATTTGACGATCTGGAGTTTTGAGAAGACTTATTTGCACTAGTGACCATATGTCCAGCTGTAGAGCAACATTTCTAACTACTGGTTTGGTCAGAGATACAGCGGCCTTCCGCGTTTAAGCCACCTGAGTAAGGGACTCTTAAGTTGTCCTCAGAAACTCCTTATTGCCCTAGTAAAATCACCATTTGAGCGTTTTGGAAATTCCGCCTTAGCTCATTAATTCTTCTTCAAAAACTTACACATCCTTAATGTCTCTCTGACACTTTCCAGTCCCTCACAGAAAAAAATGCATAATGGCTTTTTTGTTTTTTCTATATCTTTTTTGTGATGTTCTGGAAGCAATCTAGCCATTCTCTGTGTTGCTCTAACAAGCTTGACTGAGGATTATTCCACTACTTTTTAAAACAACTGTAGTTCCTGATTCCTTCAAAAACCGTCTAGCTACATCTGAGTTTAGTTTCCGGGCAGGCCTCTACAGAGCTACTAAGCTATTTAACGTGGCTCTGTTCAGAGTGTTTAGCTGAGATTAAATTCCGTGAATTTTGTCAACTTGAAGTCGATTGAACTTAGCCAAATAAGTGTTTTTTAGGTTTCTTCTTTCCACCGCGGGTGTTGAACCCGGAGCGAAAGAGAACTCTAAGTATCGGTGATCAGAGAGAGTGATCACATTCTCAATGAAGCAGATTGGAAACCAGAACACAAGTCCCTGGGCTCTTTGCTCTTTCATCATAACCGATCATTACCCTACTGTCTGAAGGCCGCGGGTACTGTACAAGTGCAATGTAGAACGAAGCTTATAATTTTGCCAATTTTTCACACGAAAGATAGGACATAGTTTTGGCATGCTGCGAATTGATCTGAGCCAAGATTAAACCCTCAGGCAAAGAAATAACCAACAATGATGCCTGTGAGTCCCATTGAAAGGACCATTAGGCAATTTTCGCGTGACCTCAATGAAAGAAATTTCATAGGAAAGAAGTTCAACCGCGTTTGGGCCTGGAGACATCCATAAGCAGTCACAAAAGTTGACTCTTCACATCTTCTTGATTTGATTGAATTTAAACGCATACAAGAAATAGATCCATGCGGTATCGATTTCTGAGCACCCAGAAACTTCTTTGGTCAAGTATTATAGTACTGGGGTTTTATTAGGGAATAAAATACTGAAAATAAACCTAACAAGACTAGTAAAAGTAATTGAAACCAAACATAGTAACTTTCAATTATAATTAACTAAATCCCTCATTTTGCTTTTTGTTTTTAGTTGAAAACGAAACTCGCTGCTACGGAGAAATTGGCTGCTTAAATATTACAAGAGAGTGGTATCACTTAATATACAGACCTTTCAACGTTTTCCCACTGCCACGTAGTGTTATCAATACACGATTTATTTTATACACAGAAAATAACCCTACGGATGGTCAATTGTTGGTAGCCGATGAAGGAGACAGTATTGCAAAGTCACATTTCAGATCAGAATGGGAAACCAAATTCATTATTCATGGCTTCATCGATACACCGCTCTCGAATTGGGTGTCCGATATGCGAGACGAATTGATCGCTCGTGGAAAACTTAATGTCATCGTTGTAGATTGGGCTGGCGGATCATTGCCTCTTTACACTCAGGTAAGCTTATTTTTTTAAAAAATATTTGCTTTTGCTAGATTCAAACAACAACAATTCGCACAAGCAGTATGATTTCACAATTTAAATACAATTTTCTAATACCCTCAGGCAACCGCTAACACAAGACTCGTAGCCCTCGAAATGGCGCATTTAATAAAAACCCTGCAAAATAAATTTAAGCTACGACCTGAAGACGTGCATCTTATCGGTCACTCTCTGGGTGCGCATACAGCAGGATATGTAGGTCATCAGATTCCAGGTATCGGACGAATTACAGGACTTGATCCTGCCGAACCATACTTCCAAGGTATGGGGCCAACAGTTCGCTTGGATCCATCTGATGCCCAATTTGTCGATGTGATACACACGGATGGCAGAAGTTTCTTCCTGCTGGAAATGCCTGGCTATGGTATGTCGCAGCCATGTGGACATATCGATTTCTACCCGAACAATGGAAAGGAACAGCCCGGCTGTGCTCTTTCGCAAGAAGGTGGTACACTTATACCTTTGACGTTAATCAAAGACGGAATCGAAGAAGCATCGCGAGTATTGTTGGCGTGTAATCATGTTCGAGCTATAAAACTGTTTATCGATAGCATCAACGGGAAATGTCCATACATAGGTAATAACGGCTTTTATTTGAATTGCCATTTCCAAGCTGTCATTTTCCTTTCAGCGCACCGATGCCCTTCATATCAGCATTTTATGGCAGGCCGGTGTTTCAAATGCACTCCGGGAAACTGTGCTTCAATGGGATACCATGCAGCAATGCCAGTCATGTTACAGACTAATTCATCTGAAAATGAAATAGTGCCTGAGTCACGTACTATAGCACCCCAACCAGGAAAATACTTCCTAGCTACAGGAAAAGAGTATCCGTATTGTCGTAAGTGCTTTATGGTTTATGCAATGTTTATTTGAGTGACAGAGTCATCTTTTTGTTTGGAAACGTAAAGTAATTCTAACTATGAGTTTTCATAAGTTTTCAAATTTATTTGCTAAGCTATTGTTCTGGAATCTATCTGATACAGCTATTGATTGTAGGCAAAAGTTTGTGTTGAGGAAAAACCTTGACTTTATTTCCAAAACGACATCCGACTGTATTTTCCACTTATTCTAAGCGTTTCAAAATTTTACAGAGCGACACTATCGATTTACTGTTGAGTTGGCCAAACCACGCTCAGCTGAGCCGTGGGTCCAAGGCTTCCTGACAGCATCTATCTATTCGGAACGCGCAGCTGTTCGGAGCATCGACTTGACGCCCCGTGGCACAACACGACTCGAACATGGAACCAAATACCAAGTGGTCATCACGAATCCACATGATCTGGGGGATAAAATCAGAAAAGTTGGAAAAATAAAAAATCATTTCGAGAATAACGTTATCGAAACCGACTAAATTAACTATACTTTCAGGTGGAGCTCAATTGGTCGCATGATATGAACGTCTTAGAGCCACGAACGTTATGCTTGTTCTGGTGTAATGACCACCTTTACGTTAGATCCGTTACCGTGGAAATGATGCAAATGCCTTCAAGAGAGTAAGCGCTAAAGACATTCAATCCTGTATTAAAATATCTAATCCTTTATGAAATCGAATCTACAGAAAAAGAAACGCCAACACATCAAACAGACTTTGTTCCCCAAAGCGAGAGTTTGCTGACATTTCGAACAGAGGGTCGTCAATTTTCTATGACAATTGCAAAAGATAGTCGCAATGAAGACTGACACTCACAATGTTTTTACATTCTTGCTTCAAACGATCAATTTTCATCTTACTACTAAGTACAAGCTTAAGTATTATCTAATTTTTAAATGAAAACAATTCATATTGGATTGTATTCGTCTAGATGTACTCATAGTAGTAGTATTTGCTCCCGAGTTATTTTTAAAACATTTTATTTTCCTTCATTTGTTTCTTGCTAGGCTTAACTACGTTTAGGATTTATTTTACAAATAAGTTACATATGTATTTGTGTGTTGAGCAGTTTGCAAATTGAAGGAATTTGTGATATCATGTCTGTGTATTTTTATGATATGTGTACTCGTGAATAAAGTATTTTTAGCTTTGAACTCAATTGTTTTTTTATTTAGAGTTTCGAGAAAATAAAGACGAATGAAGAATAAGATTCAGGTAACGTTCGTTTGTTTTCTGTTATGGATAATTGACAGGCAGAAAGCAACCAGCAATGGTAACCTCGGCATAGTGATTGTTGATTTGGAGTGACAAATTTGCCTTGGGAGCTCGTAATTATAAACCCTTAGAGCACTTTTCCAATTACTCGGAAAATACAAATATCCAAGGTACCCAGAAAACGAAATTTAATTTCCCACAATCGCACAAAATTTTCAGAAGTGGCAAGGTATCTTCGCCAGAGGTCTTCGGCTTCGAGTTATTTGTCAGCAAATATATTATCTACAAAATCACTGATATAAATAAAAAATTGTCTTTGGTTATTTAGAGACACCTAAAGTTGAGGCTCGAAAAATAGCAACTAGCAACATCTGAAAGACACTAACATTGATGCAGCCACAAACATCCTAGGCTTCAGTTACAAAAACAGCAAAAATTACTGATTTGGCGATTACTGCAAGTCAGCTACTAAAACCCAGATTGCTGGGTTCCGACTTCATAGAGTTATAAGACATTGAGAGTGGCGGCAAATAGGCAGCCTGTCTTGGAGTCACTCATACTCATAAATGATTCCAAAACAACGAAATTCTGTATGGGACGTAGATCAGTCGTTCGTTTAGGGAGCATAAGCTTGGCGCGCAAATTTAAACTTACGTAAATACTCTAAGTAAATGTCTTTTTGAGAAGGCTTGGGACCAACTTTGGCAGAATTATGGTGTTGCCGTCATTTCTTTATCTTGTCACAAATTTTTTTCTCTTCACTAATGTTATAAAAATCTACAGAGTAAATTTTCCGAAATATCAAAATTCGATTGTAGAATTTCTGTTACAAGTAATCATCGCTATTATATTTCTTCCGTTAAATTTTCGTTTCTGTTCAGCGCATGAATCAAATTCTACACCTACGTCATTTGTGCCTCCGCCTTAGTGAATCCTCACACCAAGGATAATCACATAAGTTAGCATCGCCATGCAAAATCAAAATCACATCATCATCATCGTGGCACTACATCCCGAATCGAGCCTGAGCCCCCTTAATGCTCCACTTCCATTCGTCTTGATTCAATGACCGCTTCCTCCAGTTCGGTGTTCCCAGAAGTGACCTGCTGTCAGCATCGATCGAATCCTCCCAGCGCTTGCGTGGCTTACCAACTGGCCTGGCTCCCCTCGCTCGCCCCTTGAGAGACCGTTTGGGGATTCGATTGTCGCTCGTTCGACGTGGCCAGCCTATTGTATTTTTTGTAGTCGTATGCCAGTAGAAACTTCCGGCTCGTCATATATGGTATACAGCTTGTTGTTGTATCGGATTTACCATCCATCTTCTTCCCGTATTGGACCAAAGATCCTTCGCAATACTCTTCTCTCGAACGTATTCAAGGCTTTTTCAGACACCTGGGTCATTGTCCAGGTTTCGCTTCCGTAGCATAGCACAGGGCTAATAATTGTTTTATAGATGCGAAGCTTCGTATTCCTGTGTACGCATCGAAATTTCAAAGAGGGAAGCACTGAAAAAAATGTCTTATTGGCTAATTGAATACGTCGTTTAATTTCGTCAAGCTCATTCCGATCCTTCGAGAGGTTCGTCTCTAGGTACACGAAGTTGTCTACGGTTTCAAGGTTATAGTCCCCTATTGCTATGTTTTGTCTTATTGGCGTCCTTTTTCTTGATTGAGTCATAACTTTTGTTTTTTGTTCGTTAATTTGAAGACCAATTTCCTTGGCGATTTCGTCTAGAGCTACAAATACTTCCTTGGCGTCGTTGAACGAACGTGACATAATGTTGATGTCTTCAGCGCCAGCTACTAGCTGTGTCGACTTAAATAATAGAGTTCCTCTCGTGTCAACGGGGATTTTTCTGATGACATACTCAAGTGCTAAGTTAAAAAGTACCGGAGCTAATCTATCCCCTTGTTTTAGACTTGCATTCGTCGAAAACGAGTCGGTCATATTATTCTGAATCAGCACTTGTGACGTGGAGTCGGTCATGGTCATTTTCATCAGTCGTACCAACTTTGCTGGGATTCCGAACTGTAGCATGATGTTATATAATGCAGTTCTGTTGATGCTGTCGTACGCTTGTTTGAAATCCACGAATATTTGATGGACATCAATGTTGAATTCCCAGCATTTTTCCAAAATTTGTTTGACCGTAAATATTTGGTCAGTTGTCGAGCCTCCTTAATGCTCCACTTCCATTCGTCTTGGTTCAATGACTACGTCCTCCAGTTTGGTGCTCCCGGAAGCTACCTACTGTCAGCATCCATCGAATCGTTCCCCAATTATTACGTGGCTTACCGACTGGCTTGGCTCCGCTCGCTCGCCCCTTGAGCCTTGTCCCTCATTCGTTATACATAGCCAACTCATTGCAGTTTTTGTAATCGTATGACAGTAGAGACTTGCAGCTCGTCATATATGCAATACAGCTCGTTGCTCGCGAGTTGGACCGAGGATTTTTCGCAATACCCTTCTTTCGAAGGTGTTTTAGGCTTTTTCAGACGCCTGGGTCAGTGTCCAGGTTTCGCTTCCGCAGCTTAGCACGGGAATGATTATTGTTTTGTAGATGCAGAGCTTCCTTTGCCTGTGTACGCATCGAGATTGATAGATGTATACATCAAACTCTATTTAAACACTAAGTGTTTACAGCAACCTAAAAAAAAGAATATTTAATCATCAGTTTCGGTATTGTGGTGGAAATCTTATTTGAGTCCAAGTCTCACCACGAATAGTCAATATGACTTCGTTCTCATTTGTTCCAGTGGATTCAACGAAATTCCAGTCAGCTGATATGTTCAACATTAAAGATACATTCTACACTGAAACTCCGACGAAGTTAATAGTAAATTTAATGAGACTGTTTCATTTACCGAAATTTTCATCTAGTTGAATTGAGTTTCTTTGTTGATAGCATTGATTAGTTTTTCGAATTTTGAACCAATTGATTGGAATCTTTTGTGATTTGTTGTTAAATCTTGAAATCCTAGTTGGAAATATAACCACTAAGCAATTAGCTAATTGATAAATACCTACCTGTGGTAAAATATTCCAAGTGGGAGAACGTGGACTGTTTGCACAAAACTACACTTTACACTTCATGGTCTGTATTTTTGAGTCCCACCTCCACTTTTAATGTTATCCAACACTTATTACCACTTCCTACAGTTACTACCAGTGGGATAGTAGAAATGGAGTGGACATGCCCATAAGATTTACATTGAAGGGGATGGTAGTAATTTTTTGTCTGCTCATTGTCAAATCGGGTCAAATCCAAGTAGTTCCCCTCCAATTTGACAATGAGAGCGAAATGGCGTAAAGGCAGCTTTAACATACTTTGTGCGCGAGAGGGTTGAAGAGGCTAATGGTGGAAAGTTATACCGTCCGTGTCCAGGGGCTGGTTACTACATACTTAAGTAACGTAGACACCCAACACCATGTATCGCTCAAATCCTGAAATTTTTTCACCAGTTAAGCCTAGTAGTGTATTCGACGAACGAAATAAGCCCTGAAATGTATTCGACGCGAAACGAAACAAAGTGTCAAATTCCATACAAAATCAGCCTGGTGCGGAATTTCGTTTCGTTTGGTTTTGCTCGTCAGTAATGTGTTCGAAGACGTGTAACTGTCTTCGAAGACAACGCAGTGACTCGCTCTGAGATGGCGCTGCACTATGTATAAGTTAAATTTCACTGCCATTTAATGACCCAGGTACCTTAAATTGATGCGAAAAATGTGACAGCTCATAATTTCATTCGAGCTTGCGGATATTTTATTGAAAAATGAGTGAAAATGGATAGATGAACAGCGCATCCTCACAACATTAGTTTATGTTTTTCCGATAATATCATTTTTGATGCCGATTAGTTAAATTTATATGCACCGAATTCAAATGTAATGCACTTGTTAAATGTCATCAATGGCAATTTATACTGCCCCCCGGTGTCGGGGTGCCGAACTTTATTTCGCTCGATTCCACACAGACGTTTTCGCTGCAATTAAGCCTAGTAATGTATTCGACGAACGAAATGCAGCGAAACAGTACTTTTGGCAATGGTAGCGAAATCCTTCTCGAACCATCATTAGTACGTTGACAATCCCAGAAAACTCCGAAGTTTATTCTTATCCTGGGCCCTCGACATTTTTTTACAGCTTCAATTTTGGTTCTGTGTTTCACTTCACTGCAAAAAAGGTTGCGCTTTTGGGGACTTAGCTTCAAGTTACCTGCTCACAGCCTTTTGAATACGTCCAGGTATTATGTGAAGTTTTGTCAATGTCATCCAGGTACACCAAACACCTCTTCTCGCTTAGTCCACGCAGTATACGCTCCAATCGACTTCGTCATTCCAACGGTGATATTGCAAAGCTTGATTTAGATTTTTTCTTGCAGACTCAAGTCGTTTTCGTGTTGATAGAGCCTAAAAACTGTGATGATGGCTTTGAGGTCGACAATTCTACGAGCCCACATCCATCCCATGAGCTTGGCTCTTACTGTGAAGTGGCTTCTTTAACTAAACAAGCCTCGTTTTTTTGTCACTTTATTGATGCACACTCTTCGCAAAACCTTGGCTTACATTTCTTTCGGGCATCCCCCTTCAAATATTTTTTTTCTCCACAGTTCCTACATTGTCCAACTCCGCCTGTTGTGGATTCATACTCATTCATACTCCTCGTGTACTTCACGAACTCAGCTACTCTACTGCGTGATATGCCCGCTTTACCGATTCATAGGTAAGAGCGTAGGCCAAAGTATCCTTCAGCATTCGTTTACCTGCCAAACGAAATGCTTGTTGGAGTTCTTCATCACTTACTGCCTGGATGATAGTATCGTTTGCCGTTTTGCCCAATGTTTTGGATCTGAAGCAGGGTAGGACAGAAATGCTAGCCGCTCGAGGTCCTAAGCCAGCTGCTGCAACGTCTCTTCCAGCTTCTGTGTGTGCATCCTGAGCTATGAACGATGAACTTTCTTTAAGTGGTCTTCACCATATTGCATATCTAGAGCACTCATCAGGCTTAAATTGAAGCACTTCCGCTGCGTCTTTCGGCTCAAACTGCTTCTTGTAGATAGTCCAAGATGTTTGTCCGTTGCAAATTGTTGCTTTGAACATTTTACTCCCATTTGATTCAGCTGGAGCAGTTCCTATGGTTTTGCCGCGCTGAAAATCCGATTTGAGCGAATCGATTTCTTCCTGAAGTACTACCAGTTTTCGCCTTGGCTTATGGAACTGCTGCTTCACTTCAACAGCTTGATAGCTAGCTCCTGTTTAACTTTTGAAACTTTAGACTCCAATTGCTGCTGGAACTGCTTCCACTAGTTGCTGCTCACTTTTTTTCGCCTGATCGTTCACTGTTTTTTTTATATCGAGAGCTTATTGCTTACAATTAGCTTACTCAGGAAAAGAAATAGTCTATGAGAGCTATAAAGAAATAATTAATGGGAACTGAATTTCATAAATATGATTGGCTATGGATTATTGATGAGCAGGGATAGTTTGAAGAAATATTATAAACATGAACGAATTGAAGAATAAAGACAAAGGCTAGAACTTAACCTGGACTGGTATAGAAAAGAGCCGTGTTATTTAGTATATTGCCTACTATCGGTAAACAGGCTTAAGGAGTATAGATTGCTGCTTCGAAAAATTGGTAACTTGTTTTTAAGCGGCATACACATCAAAGAGAAATATTGGCTGCACGATTACGTTGCGGCGGCAAACATGCTGACATCTACGGGTTGCATTAGCTACTATAATTCTACTTATTAAACTCTCTTGTTTCCTTACTACAAACTAATTTCGATCAGGAAGCTTATATCTTTAGATAAATACAAGAGGGGTCCCCAACATCCCAAAGAACGATAATTACAACTTTTTACTCATTATTTAGTCCACGTTCTACGAATTTTCCTATTGTATGAAAATTCGCTCTCCGCAACCTAACAAAAAGTCACTATTTAAATCGCGAATGCGAACGAATCTCACCTCTGACACCAATTATTGTGTTTTTCTACTAAAACACGTTTCGTGGATTCGATATTCTCCGCATTTACCAAATAAAACAGTTTCGTTTTGTACAACTAATCACGCTTTTATTTGAACAATAACTGTTATACCTAAATGGCGTACATACTTTGTTTATTGTACAACTAACAATATATCTCTAGAGTGACAACTTCTAAATTAACACTTTCGTAATCGCTTTTAAACTTACATGCCAGGAATCTCTTGATTCGCTTTTGAACAGTCGTAAGACTGACTTCTATGAAATCTCGCGGGCGATATTATTAATTCGTGTGGGTATGGTCAACTTTGATTGCATGCTTCAAAGCTATTATCGATTTCTCTCACCATATGAAAGTCTATTTGTGTCTTAGCTTCTAGGAGGTTCTTATCCGCTCTTATCAATCAAATATTTTCTTTCTATGAGATACATGTATGAGATGGTTCGAGAAGATATTTCTCGACTTTTCTCGTTATTGCTGGCACTGATATGGTGAAATATGATCTATTTGGTATGCATTCAATAATATATCACATTTATAGCTTATTATATTCTAGTTTTTATATTAATTTCTTTGAAAAGCAGTAATGCAGTAATGAAGTTGAAATAATTAGTGTTTGTGCGAATGGTCTTTTTAGGGAGGTGATGTGCGGTGCCGGCTGCATCATGCCGCTTGGTCACGGACATCGAAAATTCAATCGATCTTACATCAATCTCGCAGTGACAGCATGCTTACACCAAAGGCAAGTCCGTCGAAACTGCTTTTCACGTTCTCGTTGAATAAATTGAGAAATCTCTCGCTCTTAAAGAATAGGTGCCTACTGCCCCCTAGATATTGAGGAAGTCTTAAAAACATCAAGTCTTATACGATTGTGGAATCAATTGCTGATACGTTACTAATAGGTTTTATCGAACAAAGTGCTATCCTCTTCTTCGAAAAATGCTCACTTGCGTCAAGGAGCCATCACGGGCACAAGTCGAGGTGCTATCTTCTGTGCTCGGCTGTAGAGCATACAGAAAATGCTCTTTTGAAGAAAATGCTCTTATGACGAAAATGCTCTTTTGAGGAAAATGCTCTTTTGAGGAAAATCCTCTTTTTTGATCATGCTGGCTACAAAGCGGTCACTTAAGTGGACGACATAGCCGTATCAGTGTTAGGAAAGTATATGTCTGCACTTTCATCTAAAACACTGTCTAGATAGACTTTCACGCTGGAGCCGGGTATGCAGCTTGAATGAGAGTCCCATTAAAATGAGCTAGTACTATTTAGAAGAAAGTACAAATTTTTGAACTGTAAAGCGAATGAGCACAGGCTCCTCGTGTGTGGAGTCCAAGGTTTAGACGAGAGACAGCACATATTGATTTTAAATTTGTAAATGAAGCTCTCTACCAGCTTCAACGCCTAGACTCGACAAGTGTTGTACTATACAAAGTTTTTTGATTTAATTTACCGAAATCCAGAGTGTTCACTATTTGGTCCTTATTCTCGACTTAAAATCAATTTAGAAGAAAATGTAACAGAAAGAGCGGAAGGCTTTCGGCGCACTTTATTGCTGTAAAGATCCCTAGAAACGACTTGTGATTAACACCACCTCCATTAAGGCACTTTTTGTGTTGCTTCGTTAGTCACTTACCATTCTGCGCTATCCTACAGCAAACCAATCTTACTGTTGTGCAACATCGTTGCATTTCGGCATGGATTTGAACAAAGATTCGCCATGCTAGGATTCAGTAGCTGCTGAAGCCAGGTGAAACTGTTAACGGACATCGCTATCAAAAACAAATAATCAATTTGAACAATGCATTGCTCAAAAACAGTGAGAATGGGTCACGAGACACGAACGAGTGACATTGCAGCAGTACAAACCTCAATGCAATCGCATTTTTATCGACCAAAAGCCCATCAAAACACAGGAGTAGGATCTGCTATTGCATGCACTGGCGTTATTTAACTATCACTTGTTCCGGTGGAAAGAAGTCAAAACTGGATGGGTGAATTGACGCCAAAGGCGCGTCATTTTATCGTAGCGATATTCATTTATAGCCAGAAAGATAACAAAAATAGCTAGTGAGGTGCGATACTTTGAACAAACATTTTATTTATTTCTCTTAAAATTTGCATTTTTTTATTGATAACCTATTTTGTAGCGTGATTAACAGTTTTTTATGATTTTAACGCAAGTGCGATCGAGTTTCTAATATTAAAAGATCCCAAAGAGCGCAAAATAGCTAATAAAAAAAATTGATTAATGAACGCAGGTCTACTCAAACGAATATTTTCACATTCGCTATTCGAATTTTCCCAAGAAAAATTCAACAATTATCACTACATCATATTAACAATTTTGGACTGTCACGTGCACAGTCAACTCTTCCTTGTAGCATCATTCGCACTTTCATTATTAAGGCTGTTGAATAAATCTTATACCCAATCAATTCGAAAAATACGCTGTATGCTTAGTATCTTCAAATCTCTGCATTTCAACTAGATGTATTATTTAACAGATTTACATGATAATACTATTTTCAAGTACAGAGAAGAATTTCAAGTAACATGAGTAAATTAATTATAGTTGCGAAATATATGGTCACGACTTATTAAACTTTGCTCGTGTTGTGTTTATCAGAAATATGCCTATTTTGCCGATCAGATTTTTTTTGCAAATAGATACGTCATTAATAATTAATTAAAAGAAAAACTTCAAATCGGATGACAACTACAGCAGTGAGCAATGCGCAAATCAAGCCCTGCTCCGCTTGAAACTCTTTTTGAACAATAGATAGGTGTAGATGGAAATTTACGTATCTGATGCGTTCTATATCTGGTTGCAACTGAAAACGCGGCTAAGCCTTATCAAAATCTTATCGAAACAATGGAACAGTTATCCATTCAATTGGTTATTATTTGTAACTCCTAAACAATAAATACAATAAATTGATTAGCACTGAATTGAAATCTGTCTGCAAATAAAAATTTCGTCAGTTTGAGTATGACACTCGTCCACGACAGTTCTGAAAATTGAGTCCTTTCTTAACGGTCGGCGCGATCGCAAGTGATATAAATAGGCGTTCGGAATCGTTTTGATATTTAGTTTAGGCTACACCTATAAGAATATTCTTTGAATAGTGAATAGTGTTTTGTGAAATTGTGACAGAAGCGCCTTGTCAACACGAAGAGACTAAGGCGTAGTAATCATGAATAAGTGAGTAACTATTATTGTGAAGTATGTTCTGTGATTGATTTTTTTCGACGATCACTATGTGTTCATGTTCGCGACCAAAGTTCTGAATTGTCCATACGAATTCAGAATTCAATTAAATTAGTCACTATGCATAACAAATGACAATTATAATACTGTGCTATAATAAAAAACCGTCCAGATACTAAATTTTTGAATTTTTGAATCAAAAATTGGATCTCATGTCCAAAGTAAAAAATAAGGTACTTTTCTGTTTCCCCCCCCCCCATTTTTTTTCACTGTTTGCTGTTGCAATGCTTCTAAAATTGATTAGAAAGTAGTAATTAACCAAAATTATGATGGAAAAACACGTTTAAGAAAAGAAAATTTTTTTATTTTTTTTTTAATTAAATTTTTAATTTAAAAATTAATTAAATTAATTTAAATTTGGAATCAATGTCACATAACAGTGAGAATAAATTTTGGTACTTTTCTGTTTTTTCCCCTCCATTTTTTTTAATTTTTTTAATGAAAACTGCTCGAAATGGGTTAAAAAGTGTTACTCCACAAAAAATTGAGATGGGAAAATGCATTAAAAAAAAAATTTTTTTCCGATTTTAAATTTGTTTCCCATTTTTATGTGGCAGAATGAGTTTTTCAAAAGTTGATGTGTTGTTGGGGAGGCCTGCTGTAAAATAATTGCAAAATAAATTGTAAAATAATTGCTTAATTGTAAATTGCGTTGAAGCTTCGGAAAGGTAAGACGTCAAAAATAGAGCAAAATTTATTCTCACTGTTATGTGACATTAATTTAAAATTTAAATTAATTTAATTAATTTTTAAATTAAAAAATTAATTAAAAAAAAAATTTAAAAAAAAATTTTTTTTTCTTTTTAACGTGTTTTTCCATCATAATTTTGGTTAATTACTACTTTCTAATCAATTTTAGAAGCATTGCAACAACCAATTGTGAAAAAAATGGGGGGGGAAAAACAGAAAAGTACCAAAAATAATATTAGGAAACTGAATATGAAGAAAAATATTACACTTGAATTAACCAAAATAAAACATTGTTGTCAAAGTGTGCAAAAACACATATCTTATATATAATATTTTAAATACAAAATTTATTCGCATACATACAAGTTTTTGCAGTGAAGCTAGACAGTATATTCCGTACGGCTCAAAAAGAGCAATAAAACAAAACTCTGCTAATATTTCGCAATAATTATGTGGAAATATAACAATGAGAATATCAGTGAATCTTAACGTGTGATTTGACGAATGATTCAAACGATAGCTGAAATTATGAAATCATGGAAAGAAATAATTATTAGTAATTATAAAAAAGCATTAACTCTAAAAAGTTAAACTCTCTTTTGGATAACTATATGTTATTTGTTAATAAAGATACATTGATATGTTTCTGTGGTGCTCCGACATAACGGTGTTTTCATTTTTATATATCATTATGAAAGATACTTCAGTGAAACCACAAAGACTCCAAATCAGCAGAAATGCTCCCAGAAAAAAAACCGGAAACTATTTTTATTGTCATATGTAAACAAATTTATGATATTCATATGAATGTTTAAACCAAATGCACTAAATTGACTGATTCGAGGAGTTAAATTTAAGAAAATTCAATGGGTATTTTAGTGCTGCAAACTTTTACATTTTGAAACCTCCAGCACTTGTTTCGGGAACTATAAATCAAATACTGCATATCGAAAATGCTGAAGCAATAATGAACAATTCAAACAAACAGGTTTTTTGTTTTTTTACTAGATATTATGTTTTCTATACTCAGAGCGAAAGTTATGCATATCGGGATTCACTTTCGATCTTATTTTGATTGTGTTAATGTGATTATACCATTGGATTTTGTGATGCATTTAAACAATTTCAGAGATTACAATTGAAAGCCGATCTAACTTTTTTCAAGGTCATCGGGGCACTATAGCCCGAATCGAACCTTAGCATCCTTAATGCTCGCCTCCATTCGTCTCGGTTCGGTGACCGCGTCCTCCAGTTCGGCGCTCCCAAAAGTGACCTGCTGTCAGCATCTATCGAATCCTCTCCGCGCTTGTGTAGCTTACCGACTGGCCTGGCTCCATTCACTCGACCCTTGAGAGACCGCTTGGGGATTCGAGTGTCGCTCGTTCTTTCGACGTGGCCTGCTCATTGTAGTTTTTGTAGTCGTATGACGGTAAAAACTTCCGGCTCGTCATACGTGGTGTACAGCTCGTTGTTGTTTCGGGTTCGCCATCAATCTGCTTCTTTTGAACGCATTCAATGATTTTTCAGACGCCTGGGTCAGTGTCCAGATTTCGCTTCCGTAGCATAGCACAGGTCTGATAATTGTTTTATAGATGCGAAGCTTCGTATTCCTGTGTACGCATCGAGATTTCAAAGTGGGAAGCACAGAAAAGAATGTCTTATTGGCTAATTGAATCCGTCGTTGGATTTCGTCACGCGTATTCCTATCCTTCGAGAGGTTCGTTCTTAGGTACACGAAGTTATCTACGTTTTCAAGATTATAGTCCGCTATCGCTATGTTTTGTCTTATTGGCGTCCTTTTCCTTGATTGAGTCATCACTTTTGTTTTTTGTTCGTTAATTTGAAGACCAAGTTCCTTGGCGGTGTCGTCTAGAGCTACAAATACTTCCTTGGCATCGTTGAACGAACGTGATATAATGTTGATGTCATCAGCGTAAGCTACTAGCTGTGCTGACTAAAATAAAAGAGTTCTTCTCGTGTTAACGGGGATTTGTCTGATGACTTACTCAACCGATAAGTTAAAGAGTGCCGGAGCTAATCCATTACCTTGCTTTAGCCCTGTATTTGTCGAAATCAAGTTGGTCATATTATTTTGAATTAGCACTTGTGACGTGGAGTCGGTCATGGTCATTTTCACCAGTCGTACCAGCTTTACTGGGATTCTGAACTGCAGCATGATGTTATATAATGCAGTTCGGTTGATGCTGTCGTACGCTTGTTTGAAGTCGACGAATATTTGATGGACATCAATGTTGAATTTCCAGCATTGTTCCGAAATTTGTTTGACCGTAAATATTTGGTTAGTTGGCGAAAACACCTTCATATTTTCTCAGCGTGATGGGAAATCCTTAACTTTAAAATCTTTGTCAAGAGCTTGTACGGCGTACAAATTAGTGATATGCCCCTATAGTTTTCGCATAGTAATTAATCTCCTTTCTTGTGAATGGGACATATAACACTTTTTCGTCACACATCCGGCATCGTTGTCAAATGCCTGTCTGTTGGGAATCCCACCTGTTTTCAGGAGCTCCGCTGGGATCTCATCGATACCCGTTGCTTTGTTGGGTGTCAAGTGGTCCATGGCTTGTCGGACTTCATCTAGTGTAGGAGGGTGATATGAGGCACTGTCAAGGTATGTACTAATTAGTGATGGCAATTTGTCGGGTGCGGGGAAGTTTCCGGCAAGTAATTTATTTATTTATTTATTTATTTTCTATTTGGAAAACCAACAGCATTTAAGATAATGCCAATGATAGGTTCCCACTGAATTATCAAAGCAGAACAGGTTATATAACAAGAGTGCTTAGTTGGTAATAGTATCTATAATTACTTTCTTAAATTTAGTTTTTGAAAGTTAAAATAGGTCAATATGAGCAAACTTCGAGTTGTGTTGTGACATTAATCTGTTCGTTGGCAAATTGGAGTAATTCCTCGTATTAGAAAAAGGCAAATAAAATAATGTCTTGAGTCTTGTGTTTACAGGATTTGTTGAAAGATTGAAATATGATATAATTGATGAAGAGTGTATATCATTATTGAAAATTATTGAAAATTGCTGGAAATAGGATGCCCATCTTTCCTTCACCTGTTCTGAGCCACTTTTGATGCTTCCATGCCTCACTACTTTGTACGCTTGTCGAGTATTGTAAGCCATAAAGCTATCATTTATGTTATTCAGCATGCTGTTAAAATGCTTTCGTTCCTTACGTCTAAGTATTCTATTAGCTACTCTCCCAAAGATCGTCATATTTTTGTTTCTTTTTTCTCTCTTTCTCTAGTCGGTCGCTCAATGTGGATTTAGTAGGCTGCATTCTTTTCGCCCAAAGCGGCTTGACATTCCCCGTCGAACCATTCATTTCTGCGTTGCCCTGCTGTATATCCCACTACTTTTTTGGCTGCTGCATTCACTGCGCTTTTGATGGTAGTACAAATTCGTTGATAGACGTGATGTAAGGCGTGGAAGCTAGCTCTATTTCCTGAGCAGATCTACACTTCACTTCCATCGTCTTGTTTTAAAGCTTGTCGACATTGAACTTGCGTCTTGAACTTGCTCTGGTTTCATACGACAGTGATATTCGACATCGATATCGAGTCTTGACTAAGTAGAGGTCGGAGTCACAGTTGGCTCCACGGAAGGTTCGCACATCTAAAATACTGGAGGCCCACCTTTGCTGAATCAGAATATGTTCAATCTGATTAAAGGTGCGGCCGTCTGGGGATGCCCATGTCCTTTTGTGAATGTCACGATGCGGGAAACACGTGGGGCTTACGATGAGATTTCTGCTACTCGCAAAGTCGACAAGTCGTTGTCCGTTGTCGTTGCATAGGTCGTGAAAACTAAATGGGCCGGTGGCTCCGCGATGTGTTTCCTCCTTTCCAACCTTTGCGTTGAAGTCGCCCAGCAGGATTTTCACATCGATTTCACTTTCCAAAAGGTTATAAAACTTTCACTTCCTCATCCTTATCTTCAGTAGGGGCATGAAAGCTAATGAGCCAAACGTTAAAACACTTTGCACGAATGCGGATCGCACACAATCTTTCGTTGACAGGCTTGCGGCTTAATTTTTTTGTCTTAGATGAAGGCCACTCCGAATTCGTGACTTCCCGATAACTTTCCGCTTTTGAAGATTGTGTATGATCTCATGTCCATAATCTCAGCACCAAACAGTTTCGTTTCCTGGACAGCGAGAATGTATGTTTTGTAGTGAGTGACCTGTTCCAGGAGGGCTTTGATGGTCCCCGGTCTGTACAGGGTTCGCACGTTCCAGGTTCCAATAAAGTAGTCCATATTTCGTTTGTGTGGTCGTTTCCGTTGATCCAATCCAAGTATCCGAGGTGAATTATCAGGTTCCTGAATGAGTAAAGTTTTAGAGAACGGGCTTTTGGCCCATTGCGCAACCCCCAACCTGGAGGGCCAGTTTGCTTAATGTTCCCGCTCTAAGGCGCGGGATACTCACTCTCACCCTCCTGCGTTGGCCACATTCATGATCTGAAATGTCATGAAGGCTCCCGGCAGCCACCCGATGTGAAATTGTAAAATCACATCTTCGGGGAGGTCGAAGGTAGGATTCAGTAGCAGAGTTGTAGATGTTGCTTCCAGCAGGCATTTTGTCAGGGTGATAATTGCTTCTTCGATAACCCACACCCGATGACGCCCCCATAGCCTATGCCACCATTTGACTGTTTTTTTTATGGTCGGCAAATTATTATTTCAGGCCTTAAATATGTCTCCTTTTCTCAAAAACATAGTTGGACTTATGTAGATTATTTGAATAGATGTTTCCAAACATTCTAAATATATAAGTACACATTTTTCATGTACAAGCTACTGTCAATAACGTGATCCACAATAATTCGAAATATTGGATATATATACTTCATGTTTAACATGTTTCCCGTCGCGGTGCAAAGTAGTTCGACTGGTACTGGTAGACAAGGGAAAATGTAACCTGAGCAATGCATCAGCATACCATTCGCTGTGCATGCTGGACACTGCAGGGAAGCTTCTCGTAGAGCTGAAATCAAGCCGCGGCTGTTGTCAGCAGTAAGATCGACTGGCGATATTTTTGACAGGCAGCAAGGCTTCCGGAAACTGTATTAAACAATCGATACCATCTCAGAGGCTATTGGGGCTGTAGCAAAAGCAGAGGAGGCATGTCATCAAGCCAAGCCGGTTATCCAGCAGGTAATTCTGGTCGTACAAAACGCCTTCAATTCAGCGCAGTGGCACACACCCTTCTTGCACTTAACCAGAGGCTCTGTATCACTGAGTACTTGCTAGCTATGATACTAGATTACCTTAACGACCGATGGATGCTCTATGACTTCGATTTTAGAACTTGACCTCTGAAACATCATGTACGATGAGCTGCTGCACTTAAAAATACCTGTGGATGTGTTCCTGGTAGGTTACGTTGATGATATCATAGCGGTAATCACTTCCAGATTTGCTGATTTAGCTCAATTTAGACTTAACCAAGTCAAGAAGAGGGTGGAACGGTGGATGACCGAGCACAGTCTGAAAGACAGAGACCATCCTGATGACGAAGCAGAGTACACCAACTGTCATACTCATGACAGTTGGCTCCGTCGAGGTCTACACCAACAAATCAGTCAGGTATCTGGCAGTGACCTTGAACACCAAGCTGACTTATTAGGGTCATATCAGCAAGCCATGTGACAATGCTCTAGTAGTCGTTACTTCACTTAGCAAGCTAATGAAAAACGTCGATGGATCCAGTGAGACATGACGGACGCTGCGGATGGAACAAATCATTCCATATTGCGGATGGTGGTGGCAGGAGTAATCCCGACACACCTATTACCGCGAGAACGGAAGGAAAGATACATCTCTCGCTCAAAGATAGAGACAACTGAGGTTCTGACGCGCGCGCGTATTCTTATCCTCCAACTTTGGTAAAACCATAGTGGTAGTGAAAGTGACAAAAAACGCTGGACGGCTAGCAAATTGGTCTTATTGAGCCATGGTTTGCTCATAGCCACGGAGAGGTAAACTTCTATTTTTGTCAATTCTTGACAGGACACGACTAATCACGAGCTGAGGTAGTTTTTGTATACCGTGTTTACCGTTATGTGAGTCAGCACGACCGGATTGAAACAGTGCTTAAACTAGTCCAAATTCGAAACTTTGTGGCGCACATGGGTCGTAGGTGGTCTTTTTTAATTTGCCAAGCCTCACATAGATGACCTCGGGATCTGGTTTACAGATATTTTGCCGTTTACACTAGGGAGAAAACTATTCAAAATAGGTTGGTGACCTAATATGTATTACAGAGAAAGCAAGATTATCTTAGGCGAAAGACACGAAATCTGCCCATTTGTCTACTTTAGGGAAATATGCGCCAACATAAAGAACTGTCTTTTTCGACGTGAATGCGAGTATGAACATACAGGTACGTGTATATGCGCGTAATTTTTTGAACTTCTGGGACCTTTGAGAGCATTCTACCTATTGCTTTTTTGTGTAATGTGAAATCATATTGTACGAGAGTAAATTCGTGAGTGACTGGTTCTTTATGTCAATTTTCCAAGCAGGGGTCCGAGTAATTTTCAGACATGTAGCGCTAGCTCCACCTTAAATCTATACATCCCAAATAAATGTTTCGCCAGGTTGTCCGTCAGTGTCGTGCTCGTAATATGAGGCTAGGTGGTCTAGGTGCATAATCTGAATTTTTACTCTCAACTTTTGGTGAAGCTATGAGTATCGCCTTTTTCGATTTCGTGGGCTGTACAACCAAATTAAGTCCTCTTGTTGGAGTCCAGATGTTGTTTCTATACGGTCAGTGATAATCTTTAATTGTTTTTGCATAAGCAGGTGCGATTAGTTCAACCGTAGTTTAAGGTCACTTGCACACTCCGAAATTATCATAGGTTGTTCAGGAGGTGCTCTGAAGTTCAGATCGGCTGGAAGACGAATTGTGTTTCCGAAGATGCTTTTTGCTGTGATTTAGCCAATTAATGCATGCTTTGGTGCTTCAAAGGACTTCAGAATGAGATGAATGCATTGGTTCCAGTCTTTTTGGTTCTCTTTAACCATCTTGAAAAAATACTTAGTGAGCGTGTCCTTTATTCATTTCATCATTCCATTAGATTGAGAGTGAAATGCAATTTTTCTTGTTTTTCATATTCCTAGCAGTTTTGACTCTTCACCAAAAACTGGTGACTCCAAATTTCAACTTTAAACGCAGTTCATAAAATATGCCAAACATACTACGTATTTTACAGTTCACAAAACACGCCATGCCTCCTGGTTTGGAATTTGGTATGCGTCGGAACATTTACTGAAGTAACCTCCTCCACTTGACTATACCGACTTCTTCATTTAAATTCTTGATAGGGATCTGCAACGTCCACGGCTAATCTTTCGAACGGTACTACTGTATTACACATTCACATTTTTCCTCTAGTTTAAACTTTGGGCCTTCGAGTGCAGCACCATTCCTCAACATATTCTCAAGGGTGTATCCAAAATAATTTCACACGCACTTTTGCTAGGGTCTTGTTCTTTCCCTGGTAGCTTTTCAACGTATCTTCGTGTATCCCTTTTGGTACTTTTTTGATTCGGCTTCTGGCAAGAAAAATTTGCATCCTGAATGATGAACCGTCGGTTGCTTCCTATTTTCGCTTCATCACTCCATCTTTGAACAACAGAGAGTTCTATTGAGCCCTTTGGCTATTGAGCCCTTTGGCTTTTTGTGCCATGCTTTGATATGTACATACTTACTTCCATTCACGGCGTTCAAAAGACATTTCGTTCCATACCAATAACTGTTGAATTTCATCGTCGGCTAGCTGGGCATCTCAAGCTATCGACTGTACCCATCCTTCAACCGTTTTTGTCACTGTCAATTGCACGCACATTAGTGATTAGCTCTTTTTTCTTCAGACAGTGGCAATGTTTGCAATTAGTTGGACAGGAGCGACGAGACAAAGCATTGGCGTCTAAATGTATTACTCTTTTTTGGTGACTTATGTGATAGTCGTGTGATGGTTTCACGATAATAGTTTTTTAACTGCCACAATCTGATCTTTAAATTTGGTTTTTACTATCTTCTCGGATTCTCTCCGAGAAAATGTACTTGTGTTGTAGACCTAGATTTACTGTTTTGATTGAATTTCGCTGCGCAACTTTGGATTATTGCGGCATTTACGACTCAGGAGCCCATTCTTTCTACAATTTCAACATCGAAGGCTCCATCAACTAGCTCTGGACAATGTCTTAATTTTCTTCTTGTTGCATATGTTGGGATTATATGTCCTAATTTACAGCAATTACAACAATCAAGTGTATTGTTTGTCTGCGACTCAGTATTCATCATGTCAACGAGGTCACATCTGCACTCTTCTAAATTCATCTCCCGAAGTCTGGTAATATTTCGGGCAGCACTTATACTCGCTTTAAAATTTAAACCATACCCCATAGCGTCTTTCACGGTCCGGTCAAAGTGCCTGTTTGAACTATCGATCTTACTATGCAATGATGAGGACCGATAACCGGTTTTCTGGTCAACAGGCAGAAGAATCGAGGGGAAATCTCTACAAAAAGTGGTGCACTTGGAGAGAATTTTTCATCACTTTTGAAACTGATTGAAACTGATGCAAATCACTAACACAACTATAAACATAGTTCACGGGTCAGGAATTTTTCATGAAACACTCAAGTCGAAATGAGAAAACAACAACACGCACACATTTATATGCATAATCGATATATGAACGGATCCGATGCTGAAGAATACAAGTGTGGAAATGTTGATTGTTGTAAAACCAGTTTCAGGAGTGCATCAAGAATACAAGTGTAAAAAGGCCCAATGGTTGCATTAGCTGGATGTTTCGGGTCGTATGCTCATTAAGCCAATAATGATAGTCTTTTGATTTTTTTTTGCGCCGATAGCTGAAGAGTTTCCCTTGGTTTTAAAACTACAACCTACAGTGGCTCACAGCATATTTGATACAGTGCTTCTTTAAAATATTAAGTTGCAATAACTCAAAACATAATAACAATATCAAAAAAATTTGAACAACAATTTGAAGATAAATGTTTGTTGTCTGTTAAACAATTTTATATTTGTTACAAAGTTGCTGTTTTACATCTTAAAAAACATAAAACTAAAAGTAATAACAAATTTCATATCACAGCTTATTTGATACAGTTTGATTAAAAATTTTTAAATTGTTGTGAATTATGAGGTTTCCAGTTGATTTCAATACTTCGTATGATAGCCCTTAGCCTTAAGCAGAGCCTGGAGCCTATTTGGCATTGAGTCAACGAGTTTTTTTGTGATAACAGGAGTAATTTTTTGCCATTTTTCTAGCAGTGCTTTCTTCAGGTCTTGTTTATTAGAAACCTTGTGTTTTCGAATGTTGTTATCGAACAAAGTCCACAGATTCTCAATGACGTTCATATCCGGTGACTGTGCCGACGGAGACATCAAATGAGGGCAATCCCAAATTGGCCAGGACTGCACAATTCCCGACTTGTGCTTTGGGTCATTGCCTTGGTACAACCGAAATTGGTTGTTAACACCCAGTTTTTTGTGCTTTGCAGCAAATTGTTTTTGAGTGCATCAAGGTACTTTGTTTGGTCCATTGTTTCCTCAATAAACTTTAAACTTCTGACACCGGCTGCGGACATGCGGGCCCAAACTATTACATTACCACCACCATGCTTCACAGTAGCCTTGAGGTTCTCCTTGTTTAGCTCAGTGTTTGCCTTTCGCCAGACATATGACATTCCGTCGGAGCCAAAAATGTTAAACTTGGACTCGTCCGCAAAAATAACCGTATTCCAGAACGCGGATGGCTTTCCCACATGCTCTTTGGCAAAGGCGAATCGGCTTATTTTTTTTTTTTGAGAAATGAATGGCTTCCTACAAGCTACTCGCCCGTTGAAATCATGGTCGCGAAGCACTCGTGGGACGGTTTCAGCACTACATGACTTCTTTAATTCACTATGAACCTCAGTAACCAATTTTGGAGCGGAAATCTTTGTGTTTGCTTTCACTTTCCTTACAATGTATCGTTCGTTGGATACGGTAAAAATATTGTTTGGCGCATTTCTCCTCTTATTTTCTACCCGATTTTTGTGTACGAAGCCCTCAATTATGTAGAGACACTTAAATTCACGCTTTCAACAACTTTTCGAACACTTTGTAATTTTTTAAAGTGGTTTAATACCAATTCGCGCTGTTCAATTGTGGTGCGATGACCCATTTTACAATTTTGGCTAATTTTGGCACTTCAGCTTACAAGATCTGGCTAAAAATTACTCAAGCCAATGTCTAAACACAATCAAAAATTCAAGAAACAAAAACAACACAGATTAACGGCGCGACAAATAGAAGTTTATTTGCATTGAAGTGTCTGTATCAAATAAGCTGTGAGCTGCAATTTTTCTGCGCCAGTGGAATTTCTCTTTTGCCGGACGCCGAGGAATATTGCTGGAACATTTTTTGTTTGCATTGTATTCGTTGAACATGCATCTAGTCAAATACGTTTAAATTTTTTGGATAGGGTTCTTTATTTCAAGGTTACAGTGATTTGCATTTGCAAATAGTCACTGTATCAAATAAGCTGTGAGCCACTGTATATGTAAATCTACTTCAGATGATCGCCCCCGTATCTTATGTTTAGCGCATTCATCAAAGCCGCAAACTTAAGGTAAGGTTAAGCTCAACCGGGAACAGTTTGAAGGGCTTCGGCTGCTGAGCGCCATAGTGCCAGATTCAAGAGTGTTTCTTGACCTCGCTCATTGCTGTTCTTTACGGCAGCCTTGAATTGTGTTTTGTATTGATCACATTTATTGATGTGATGTTGTCGATAGTCAAAAATAAGACTCGTGTACTGGTTACCATTGTTTTGGTATGTTCCAAATCTTTCTTCATTTTCTCAACTACTTGTATTACTGCTTCTACTTTTCCCTTCACATTGTTTATGCTTTCTTTGGTGCATCTGACTTGGTTGGTAGGGTTTTGGTTTAGATTTCCAAGATCTCGTTTCCAGTTTCGTTGACTGGTGCAGATTTTTCCTAAACTTACTGTCTTAGTTCACCTTTAGGTTTATTCATTTTCTTTATTGGTACATAGTAAGCCCTAAATTTTTATTTTCTTTCTACATTTTTTGAATCAGCGCATCCTTGGGAGCGCGAATGTCTGGCAGCTCGAATGTTTCGTAATCTAGTCCTTCAGATATGTACTAGCGGATAATACTGAGTTAAACTGGAAAGATGAAAGAAAATTACGTCCCTCATACTGGTTATCTATCTCATGCAAACATAGTCTCATGACACAAAACAATTTTTTTACATTTTTAATTACTTAATACTGCACTTGAAGCCATTGATTCTCCTAAACGTCATAGCTATAAATAGTTTTTGCAATATCAATAATTTTATATAGGCTTACTATGCTTCGAAATCCTACAAAAAGTGTGCATAAAGCTATTTTTATTTTACTTATAATAATGAGACGCAATTTTCCACAAAAATATATACATTTCCCTGCAACAGATTAAATTATTCTTCCATTCTGCTCAGTAACATCAAAATCTTATCATTTTTCCCATAAACATTAGCGCACGATTTGTCATACTTAAAGTTCAGTTAGGATACAACACGTTATGCAATTCCCAGGGAATTCCAAAGATCGCAATCGACTAGTTGATAATTTTAGGAAATTTCACGGACAACAATGTGATTTATGTAGATGTCTATCATCTCCTTTGTCTGAATTTATTTAATTATTTTTCGATTTTCATGTATTCACCTGACAATACATATGGCATAAATATATCATTGACTTCGTAAATAAACATGCTATATATAATGCTGATATCAAATCCAGCTAGCAGCAAAGTGTCTAACAAGGAATTCATCGGTAGCTTTTCATTTGAAAATTCAAGTCACTTGTCGCTCATCAGATCCTTATCGTTTTTTTATAAACGTGAACGTGTCTCACATGACTGCGATTGGTATAAGATACGATTGTAGGACTCGCGAGTAAAATTAAACCAGATTTCACACAATAGGTTGAAAAGATATTACTGCGCCCAATGATGGTTTTATGACGAATATTGCGACGGACAACATGACAATGACCTATCGAGGAATCTTATCAGTGTAATTGTTGTCATTGTGTTTTTATGGAGCTGAAACTGTATTGATTGTCAATATTTATTCTTTTAGAGGGTGCTCCACTGGCACGTACGTAGTTTTTAAAGTTATTTTCATAGTCATTGATAGTCATTGATTGTTAATTGATTATTTATTTTCGTCACTACGATATGGCTTTAATTACCAATTCTATTGAAATTGTGATTTTTTTCACCTCCTGTATGGTTTTGTGTTTCAGACTGTTAATTACCAAATATTTTTGCTTTGATCATAATACAATCACCTATAAAATAATAATAATCGATGATAAAGTATGTGCTGTACATGCATGATTGGTGGAAACGTATGTACTTGATGTACTATCGTATTAAAGCCAAATAAATTGATTGCGTCACGGTAACCCATTACAATATGATTAGTCTCTTTAGGTCGCAAGAATATTTTTCAAAACGTCTCCACGCAAATTATAGTTAATCGAAAGACATGCCAAATGTTTTTGGGGTGATAGCTAAATGCACTGAGAATCATACAGGGTTTTTCGATAAGAAAATAACAAATTTATATTAAAGTAAAACACAGAATAAATGAGATATCGGACTGGACTTTTTTCAAGTGTAGTACTCATGTTACATTGAAGTATGAAATTCGATTTTGTTGATATGACAATGGCGAGCACGTTTGCGGTGATTAATTATTTGGAGGCAATTGTCTACCAATCCTAGTGGGCACCTAACGGACCCACAGGGCTAAAAAATCATATAAATAAATATCAGATAAATATTAGATAAATAATTTACTTCGACAATGTCAAAAGCCGAAGGGTTTTTTTTAGACATGCGTCCATGCTATCTAGAGTGTTTTGTCTACACGAGTCAACTCAATTTTGTTTAAGTAGGCGGGTCTAAAGCTGCAGAGGTGGAGTATGCTGATTCATGTACCATATATTTTATAATGCGTTCTTTCGTTTTATTCATTTGTGGATGATTCGTGGATGATCAATTTAATATATGATTTGTGGATGATTATTTCATTATATGATGATATGAATGATAGTATTTTTTTGCAATATTACGTGCAAGACTTTAACGAAAAAATTTGAATACATACGAATATATAAACACAAACATACATATATACAGATAAATATATACAATTTTCTGATACCAATTGATTTGTATGGAGAAAAGAAATGGTGAAAAAACGAGTTTGAGGAATGAGAACTAGTATTGTTTTAAGCTTGGTGACGACGATATATGTATGTATTACAATTTTTTAGCCGTTGGTGGGCACTGACTGACTGAAAATTATTTTTTTTTCATTTTTTTTTCATTTTTTTTTTTTTTTTTGATTAATGATAACTTATTATATAAACATGATATAATTAGGAAATTCACACGAGGCGTTGATGCTTACTGTAAATGTTCGTATTTTATTACGATGCTGCTGCATTTTTATTCTTTATTGTCAGTATTTTACACAAAAAAAATTTTCACGTGATGCATGCGGTTTCCATGCCTCTATGGTGTGGTAAATTGCGTATTGTTGTTGAAGGAGTTTTGGAAACATATGAACTAGTAGTAACTTCAAAATTTCGAAAAATAAAATGGTTGGAGTTTATTTTAATTATAGCATGCTTATCAGAAGCAAAATTAACGGCAGTATATTCTAACACAGAAACGCTGGAAATTTTTCTCCATACAAATAAATCGGTACCTGAAAACTTACTAAAATACCGCCGCTGTCAAAGAGTTAATCCTTATTTCAACTTCATTTAGATCAATTGTTAAGAAATGCCAATAAAATCTACGAATTTCACCAGTGTGCAAAGCTATTAATATATACAGTGCCGTGCAAAACATAATATAAAATGCAAAACTATGGTAGAAACTCTTTATTTTCCGATTTTTTTCTCTTTATTTTTGTCAAGTACAGTAAGGTTAAATAAATAAAATCCAAAAGAATTTTTTGTTATTACGAAAGCTATAATTTTTTTTCAAAATTCAGTATTCCATTCATTTGATGCATGTGCAAAACAATAGCAACGTTCAGTATTTTTTTAAACATTTTAATATTGTTTTTGTAATATTCATTACGTTTAATGACTTCAGCGCAACGGTCCGATATAGATTTAATTAATCTGTCAATTATGTCAGGGGAAAATAAATTATCGCCACAAAAATATTCGACCTTCATAGCAACATTACGCAAAAAATATGTTGCTTGCCGCGCACATTTGAAAATATTTACTCCGTTTAACACTTTTCAGTATTTTTCAGTAGCTCAGACCCTACTGAAATTTACTGTACGAGGGGAAATTTTCAGCTTTCAGTAAAACGGAGTACGGGAACAGCTTCATTGCAATTAATCGCGATTAATCGCAATTAATCGTAGTACGGGAACAGACCTTTTATTTGATAGCATGGTTCGACTCGCATTTTTTCGCTGCTCCGAAACACTAAAAAGTATATTTTCATAAAGTGGCTGGATGGACCTTTCGTTGAGCCAATGAATAGCATAATTTGTGGGTCAGCATGCCGTGCCTGAGATCAAATCTTAAGACTTAGTTAGTGAACTTTCGTTGCGTCCGTTGCGTCCGCTCCATTTGAGTTGAATTTGATAGGCTCCAGATATGTACTTTGCATTGGAAAATGCAACGATAGTTATCCAACCGGTGCGTCCGACGGAACGGAGCGCAAGAGATGATCAAATTTCAGCTTTGGACGCATCGAGAGTGTTTTGTATAAAGTGTTTTGTATAAAGTGTTTTGTTGTCAAATGAGTATATTTTGAGGTGAATCTTATTTGAAACTGCTTGACGGAAAATATCATGATTTGCAGTTTTTGTCAATATTTTAGTTTGTCATTAATTAGTATAAGTTTGAAACACTGACCCAGTGTATTTCGTCCCTCAAGCTATTTTATGTAACTATGTGAATTCATCAATGAGACAAATTTAAACATAATGCCAAAATATTTTGAGCTGATTGCCTATCAATTTCATTTTCTTCTTAGCCAATTTACTTGACTTCTTTTCCAATACTGCCTCACAAATTCATATGAAGGAGTTTTCAATAATAGCATGACAATTTTGTATTTAAATCACCGTTTCTTGTGAACGAACCAACTGAGCCGAAATTTTCAGGATGCGTCGGTGTATATCAGGAATTGGTCCAGGTTTTATATAATGTTAGCTATCTGCAACCTTTTGGCATCAGCGGCCATTTCAGTGGTATTTGAAATACCCTTATAACTCTATCAACAAATAAAGTTTCAAAAAAGGCAAGTATTCGAAATAAATTTCGACACTTACATCGCACCTCGAGACCTTTTGTTGTCAGAAGCGTTGACAACATGTAATAAACAGTACGTAAAAAAAACTCTTATCATCGCCATTGATATTTTGAGGAGCTACCAATTGATATCAGGCGATGTCAAAAAACGACCACTTACATTTGTTTGGCAGGATAATCAACAAGCGCGCAAGCGTGCAACATTTTTTTCAAAAATTGACTTTTTTCATCGTTGCTCAAATTCTACATGTTTACAGACGACCATATTGCGCATGTAAAAATACTGTGCTTACAATCGATTCGCGGGACAAACCTACTTTAAGCGATCATCAAATTCGCCGCTGTAAGAGTCCGTGCGCGGCTTTTTTCTGACAAAATTCCATGTTTTGTGAAGCAGAGCATTACTTCGATCATAAATTTATACACGAAAACAAAATTAGAGAAATTGAGTATGAAATTGGTGAAAAAGTAGATATTTACCAAATATATTCGTGATTTAATAAAATTTTCATATGCTAATTTTCATCGCTTCCCTCGGAAGAATCTGGATCGTACTCGGAATCTCTAAGGTCCGGCAGACAGAAAACTGGCGTTTTCTACCGCTGACGGATAAAATATTGTGTGCACCTTGAATATTTTACTATTATTGTAATTGCTATTGTGTACCTGACAACGTTTCGCCATTTGAATTTTTTTCTTCGCCTTCTTTCTTGAGTACAATGTCTTCGACGATGTTTGGCAACTGTTCGCAATGAAACCATTTGAAGTCAAATTTGTTCCCGTTTGTTTGTCATCCACAGTCCTCTGGTGCCAAATCCGTGATGCTTTATGTATTTCCGATTTGCATGGAGGAAGGCTCGATCCATCGAAGTTTTTAACATTGAAGTTGAGTGTTTGCTCGTTTTCTTTGCATTTGTATGCCTTTAAAAACGTTTCTACTCGCACCTTATTAACTTCCGTTGTTTTTTCCTACCGTACAAATGACAAACATATTTCTCTAAAATCGACAATATCGCCGCAAAGTCGCAATCGGCGTACTTTGACATATCTGAAAAAGCTCTCAAGTACTCTTCGCTGCTCCGCAAAACATTTAATGTTTCCACTTTCCCTTTTCTGTACAAAGCAGGATTAAAGTCGCATCCTGTGAAGGCATGAAACGCTGGAAGTGCCGAACATAACTCTGGACCTAATTTCGCGTACGTTTCAGTTACGTTGATGAACCTCTCATTATTTTTTTACGCCAACGTGAAACCAGATTTTAACTTTCTCACATTACAACCAAAATATCGGTATCTGAGCATCGAATGACGATGTTAGATTTGTCTTTGATTTTACACGCGTGAAAAATGATTTTATGTCAGATTCCTCGTGTAATGGACACGACAAGCGCGTGTGAGACCATCCAAACATATTTCACAGCACGTGCGCGAGTTATGTTTCTTCTCTGACTTTAAATTAAAATAATTTTAAGTCCGTTTGACTGATAGAAACACGAGTTCATATGAATCAAACTTTATTCCGTTAATTCTTCATCTTGTGTGGGATCTAATTATTATTGCTTCTGGCGAGTTTTAATTAAAAGATTTTTGATGACGGGAAGCGGATGCAATATAGACATAATGATCTGGATATTACTTTGATTGTTGAGATAAGGAATTGAATTTGGTAGTGGTATGTTCATGTGAGGGATTATGCGAGTGTGTAATTTGCGCATTTGAACGTTCAAACTGCAAGTGAGTGACTCTTGCAGCGGCGACTTTGATGATCGCTTAAAGTAGGTTTGTCCCGCGAATCGATTGTAAGCACAGTATTTTTACGTGTGCAACATTATCCTCTGTAACCATGTCCAATTTAAGCAACGATGAAATAAGTCAATTTTGACATTTTTTTGCACGTTTGCGCGCTTGTAAGTGGTAGCAAATGTAAGTGGTCGTTTTTTGACAACGTCTGATGTCAACTGACAACTCAAAATATGAACGACGATTATATGAGGTTTTTTGTATTGTTTATTACATATTGTTGATGCTCTCAGTAAACGTTGTCCCGCTAACTGGTTGCAAGTGGTTGATTTTCGTTACTAACTAGACCTTATTGAGGATAATTACATACTTTGATCGACGATAAAATGAGTCGCCAAAATATGTTGCTAGCTCCCGGACTAGTAGACATCGTCAATAAACCAATATTCGAGAAAATAATGTTTGAGTATGGTAACATATTCTTGTGGTATCGTATTCTTGTTTTAATAACTGCCGAGCCATTTGAAAGTACCACGAGCCGCCACTGAAAAAGACCTTTCTAATAAAATTGTTTTAAGTGGCTAACTATTAAATTAAGCATATAACTCTGCTTAAGGAAGATTATCATCAAACTAACTACGCACAGTCGTATAATGAGCCCATAAATAGACGTTGCAGATAAAATAAGCACCCACTATTCTTCAGGAATCTTTAAATCTACCTTCAAAAATAACTTGTCAAAGAGCCTTTCATTATGCTGATTCATATAATTTTCTCCAATTAGCCTAAAAAATATGTATTAAAATAAAATACAATTAATAATTGAAAAAAAAACAATTAATTGTGAATTGATGTCTTTTTATATATTTCAAAATTTCATACAATTAAATTTTGCACTTATATTGTTGTTCTTTTTTGTGCTTGAAATATATGATGGCGTGTTTGTTAAATAGTAAATAATTTTATACCGTTAAACAATTAAGTAATAAATTTATGCGCACTGTTTTTCAATAGAAAAAAGCCACTGAATCAATACTTTTTTATTTCTCCCCCGACATATAGCAATGTAACTGATGTGGGTTTGTCGCATTGGCACGAATTACCGGAATTAGTGAAAAAAGATCCATGCTTAGTAGCTTATCGAAAGGAATTCGAATTGTCAACAAGTATTATATTTATGCAAAAAGTTCAAGTTTTCCATTTATATAAATAAACCGTTTTTCAGAGCTTGGAAGAAGATGCAGTAAGGCTACACTTGGATACGAAAGAATTGCGCTCGAAAATCCAGAAAGGTTTGAATACAGTTATATTATAGACTAGATACATATATTTATTCAATTCAATAATGAACCAATCAGCTGCATCCGTGCACCATATACATATGCATTTATCATGCGTGGAAAACTATTATGAAACAATTTTTCCAATAGAACTGATTTACTCTGGTAATATTTCGCAGGTTTGAAGTTGTGATTCATCAGACTCAAAAAGCGCAAAGCGAAATACTAGAGTCCCCAAAGAAAGTAAATATATACTGCATACTTCATTCAACCTCGAGAAACACTGACTTTTTTACTACTTTCAGATATGGCTGAATAAAATTAAGATTGGAATACTTTTCGCAGTTTGGCTACTCCTCAGTGGATTTTTGATGGCCACCCATGAGGAAGAAATCGCAGCGATACCGATGTCTGTTTCGGCGAATAAAACGCATAGTAACTGTTCTATAAGTGAGCTTAGCTTATCAAACTGAATCGATTTTATTTTACAGCATACGAAATAGGAAGTATTTTTCAGTATAACAACTTCGAGTTAGACTTAACGGGTGCTTTCACAAATCAAAATTCTAGCCATGCTTTGACAGTATCTGTCCAAATACAATCATCTAATTCAACGGAATGGAAGGTAAGGAAAACATTCTGGCAATTTTAAATCCTACGAAGAATTGTATATAAACATAAATATATCTCGATTACAGGCAAAAGATCAGTGGCGAGTACCAGTTGCCCTCGTCGAACCATCACTGTTTGATGCAATTCTAGTCAAAAGTCGCCACCATTTTGATTTAACGCGTGAAAAACAATCAGCTGAGAATTCCAACTCCACCTTAGTTCGAATAGTCATGAATACTAATTTTCCTAACGATTTCGCCTTCAAACTTGCCATCGATACTAGTCCTGTCGACAAGGAATGGGGAATTATCTACGCTACATTTATTCTCATTGGCCTCTACATCTTCATTATTTGGGATATTGTCGACAAAACGTTTGCGACCCTAGTTGCCTCAACGCTAGCCATAGGTGTCTTAGCCATAGTTGGTGGACGACCCACGCTGCCGAAAATCGTTAGTTGGATCGACATTGAAACACTGTTCTTGCTTTTCGGAATGATGATTATAATTGGTATCATGTCCGAGACTGGGTTCTTTGACTTTCTCGCAGTCTATGCTTACAAGGTAAGACCTGTTATGACCTAAAGCGGTCAGAACGATAACATCTACGATTTCTCTTTACAGATAACTAAAGGCAGAATCTGGCCTCTGATCTACTGTTTATGCCTTTTCACCGTAGTTTTATCCGCATTCTTGGATAACGTTACATGTTTGTTGTTATTGGCTCCCGTCAGCATCCGGTTATGTGAAATAATGGATTTGAACCCAATTCCAATTTTGATTAGTATGATTCTATACTCCAATATCGGAGGCTCTTTAACCCCTGTTGGAGATCCACCAAATATCATCATCATATCAAATAGCTACGTAGCAAAAAGTGTACGTAACATTCATTCCCATCCCTGCTGAATTTATTTACGTCTAAACCTTTCAGGAAATCACATTTACCAACTTTATTTTACACATGCTTATCGGGGCGATTTTGGCTAGTATTCAAACATACTTCCAACTTCGGTTTTCGTACAGAACGATTGATGACCTTCGGTTGGACACTCATCAATCAATCGATCCACGGGAGCAATTAGACACCTGGCGGCACGCACATGATACTATAACCTCAAAGCCTAGCTGTGATGACTTTATCAAAAGGACTGTAGTTGAGAGGGTAAAAAATCTAGAAAATACTGTCCGGAAACAAAAAAGATCTGCATCTATTCCGAGAGATTGTTTTTTGGCAACCTTGGTTGAGCTCGAAGCAAAGGTAAATTATACTTTACGATTTTTGAATTAAGCTGCCATTTTATTTTTCATGTAGTATCCAATCAAGAACCGTCCACTGTTGATTAAGTCACTGGTAGCACTATGCTTCGCGTTAGCATTTTTCTTTTTGCACTCCGTACCCGGATTGAATCGACTATCACTTGGATGGATTGCTTTCCTCGGAGCCATGCTGTTACTGGTTGTAGGCGATAAAAATGATATGGAAGTTATCCTGGAGAGAATTGAATGGTCTACCTTGCTCTTGTTTGCATCTTTGTTCATTCTAGTCGAAGCTTTAGGTGAACTTGGGCTGATTGAATGGATCGGCAATCAAACAGAGAATCTGATTGTGTCTGTAGATGAAGAATGGCGACTGGCGGTGGCGTTACTCATTATAATATGGGTGAGTGCAATTTATTTTATTTGTCGTGTAATCGAGGATTCGAGCAGCAATATTCAATTGTTTTTCACAGGTATCTGCTATTGCATCTACGTTCCTGGCTAATATTCCACTTACTACTATGATGATCAAAATTGTAGTAGATTTGGCACAGAATCCAGCCTTGGGCTTACCTTTACCGCCTATGATTTGGGCGTTGGTATTTGGAGCTTGCTTTGGTGGTAAGTACATAGTGCTTATTACATATCAACATCCAATGAACTTCAAAATCATAAAATTAAATTCTAACTTTCACCCATTATCAGGTAACGGATCACTCATTGGAGCTTCAGCCAATATAATATGCGCTGGTGTTGCTGAACAGCATGGTTTCAAGATGTCTTTCTACGATTACTTTAAGTATGATTGAAATTTATTTGAATGAAAATTAGATAAACAAATTAATCACTTTATTCCAGGATCGGATTTCCAATTATGATTGGAAATATTATTGCCGCAACCGCTTACATTATGTTTGCACACGTTCTATTTCAATGGCATTAAGTTGCTAAAGGGATTTTGTTTAACCTCGCCGCAGCTCGTTCATATTTAACGAGCAAAATGGAAGTGTCAAAGATAATGTTTCAGTAAATTAAAATAATGTAAAAACTAAATTAAGAACCTAGCCAAATAAGTAGGTGATAGTTAAGATAGCTAATCAAAGAGAAGATTTTAATAAAAAGGTAAACAAATTAATTTAATGAAAAAACACATGGTTTTTGTTAAAAATTTATAATAATTTTCATTTTTCTAGTCTACAAGAGATCGTTTTGTAAGCCAAAAAGCTTAAATTTAGACTTTTGGTAGTGAATGTACATAATACTATGACAGTGTAGTCGATGACAGGTAGAATTAGTAAGTGACTGTGTGTCAAAACAAAGTGACTGTGTGTCAGGACGGAGAGTTCACTCGAGTGGCTCGTGAAATAAAATGTATTTTTATGGGGCAGAAAAGAAATGTTGGTTTTACTTTTAGAATATGTAAAAAGTCATCCTATCCTACAATTATCAGTCAACCTAAAGTTTAAGCGCTGAAAATACATAAAATGTATTTCAGCCACAATGAGATTATATAAAATATGAGATTATAAAGTTAAAGACCAAAGACCTTCCAATCTAGGCTGCGATTTGACTCGACCTCTGTGAATTTACTAGTCAAGATGCAAGAATTCAAAATGTAAAGTCTCGGATAAAATGTCTCCTCTTAAGTTAAGGTTGGTATTGACTTAATCGTGAAGCAAAATTTTAACAAGCCCCCATAATCTGGTCATTATTTTTGGACAGTGAAAAAAAAAGTGGAGACTCTGCTGATTTCTGACCGATAAAACGTTAAAAATTTATATTTTTGATCGACTTTGCTATTGAAAATTTCAAAATTAAAACACCAGATGTCACTTTTTAGCTCGAAAGAATGAACTTGTTCCGGAATGAAACAGAAAAAAAACTGATTGTTGGTTGACAATGCACTTTATTCGCAACTGGTCTACGTTTTATAGTAACAAAATGCTTATTCTACATTAATTAATTGTGTACTTATTGAACTTATGTTTGATTACAATTACCGCTTGAAAAATTGTTGATATGATTAACTTAACTCTAGACTCTACGACAGTATGTATACACAAATGAATGTAGGTTACCTGCTTAAGCATGAGACCTAAATGTAAGTCATTGTTATTGTACTCGTACATTGCATGATTGCAAGCATGCATAAAGAATGTTGATGCAGGTAAGTAATATTATTGACGACGGTAAGTGTTGTTAAGCATGACCATGCACATTGCCGCCCCCTATGAACCAGTCCGGTTCTTAACACATTGTTTCATTTGTTGCTTCATACCATCTACTTTCCCGTGACTGTGGTGAAATCTTCAAAACCGCTTCTCCACGTCGTTTCTTGAAGATGATGATGTATACCAGAATAGCACTGCAAGAGATAATGATAGAAATGCTAATACTGATACTATGATGCCCGATTTTCTTCCAGCTGATCGAACCTTGTTTATGAATAATTTCTTCTTCTTCCTGAACGTATGATGAAAATGATTCAGAAGCTTTAATGATAGATGGTGTGATTAAATCCTTCACCTTTCTTTCGTGCACTTCTGTATTGATGGTCGCCGGAATGTGCTTGACATATGCGCTGAAATTTGCGGATTGCAGTCCTGCTTGTTCCGTGACTAGAATAAACTCCTTTGTTGATAGACTGCAATCTTGGGACATCGTCACTATCCTCACGCCATTCAAGACGATATTCTCCCTAACTCCATGACATAATGTCTGGCAATGTGTTGACTGTGGTGCTACAAACATCTATGTATTGTTAGCTAACAGTTTTTTCCATACAATTTCCTTGAGTTTAAATGAATGAACTGGGCATTCTCCCTTTCCGAATGCATGATATATTTCATTTATTATGCAATTGGGTCTTTTGTTGACATCATACAAAGTATCAATACTTGTATCTGATATCTCGAAATACAGTTGTAGATTATAATTGACTCCCAGAATGGTGGTTGGAATGTCAAGAGCTCGGAAAATTCCATCTTCAATATGTTCTGGTACAGGGGTTACCTTTAACAGTTCGTATTTGCGTTGATCGATAATCGGAAGAAAGCCTTTGAGTTTGATTCCCACGTCATCGGTTTGAATTTGTATTGACTCGGAAAATCGCAGAATAATTTCCAGGTGTTTAGGCAACATGGTTTGAGTACGATTCATATCTGCGGTTACATCGCTGAGATTTAGATTTACATTCCGTGTCATACATTCCCAAAATGCTGTTTTTGATCTCACAGTAGTAAGAATGTTGGTATATTTGTTAAAGACTTCTTGGACAAAATTTAGTGCTCTGTTATAAGCTGCGATGCAGTTTATGTTGATTGGGTTATGATCAATTGTTCGATACCAAACGCTAAACTTGTTAATACGATCCAATCCTAACTGTAATTGTGTCCTAAATCGTTCCAACTGTCGGTTGATCCGTCCAGTAGTGCTGTTAAGTGTTTTCATCGTTTTAAGCATCAATCTGCTTTGCATGTCCATGGTATGAATGAGGTTTACTTGGTTTCCAGATAACTCATTTATATCTTTATATACTTCATCGTTAATTCCGAATACAGCAGTGAGAAATTTTCCAAAAAGTCCTCGTCGATTCCTCACTCGCAAAAGCTGTAACGTGTCAAGTTTGTGATTCACTTCCTCCTTAAGTTCATTTACGTGCTGCACAAGATCCTTGCAGTCGATTTCAGATGATACGCGGTTGCCGGTTTCACAAAGCGCGCTAATATTTTTCACAACAGCTGCTATATTTCTTCTGTCTTCATTCAAATTACTCCAAGGAATATTGAGATTTACTTGCAAAGCTCCTCTTTGCAAGTGCCGGTTGGTCTAATTTCTTTCGTTTAGCTTGTGTCTCAAAGAACTGCTGCCACTGACTGTTAACTGGAGCTATTTTTACCTTTCTCCTCTTCGTTGCTTTTGTTGTAGTGACCAAGCTTTTTGTTTGTGGCTCTGAAACACTGCTCACTTCTACCGGATGGGAATTCTCAAATGGCAAACGACAAATTTTGGTAATTGGACGCCTCGTTACTCGACCGTGCATTTTAACAGACACAACTCGGACAATTCCATCAGCTCCTGGATGAACCTCAACTATCCTTGCTAATGGCCACTTGGTAGATGGGAAGTTATCGTGTTTCACCAAAACCAAGTCACCTGTATTCAGATTTGCTCGCTGTTTAGTCCATTTAGGCCGTTGTTGTAAACGATTCAAATATTCCAGGCTCAATAGATGCCAAAAATGTTTTCTCATTTGTTGGACAAGTTTCCATTTTCGTCCAATTAATTCCTCAGACATAGGTTCTGGTATTTCAAACAGGTTGCTGCCAGTCAAAAAATGACCTGGTGTAATGGCTGTGAGATCTGCTGGATCGTTGCTGACTTCACACAATGGTCGTGAATTTAGGCAAGCCTCTATCTGTGTCAACAGAGTGTACATTTCTTCAATGTATAACTGCTCGCCTATGCTTTTGGTTAAGTGTCTCTTGACCGTTTTCACTCCGGCTTCCCACAGTCCACCAAAATGTGGACTCCCAGGAGGAATAAACTTCCATTGTATGCCATCAACTGCTAATTGCTCCATACCGTTTGTTGTAATATAAGTAAAAGCACTTTTCAATAGTTTGTTGGCTCCCACAAAGTTGGTCCCACAATCACTAAAAATTGTGTGACATTTTCCCCGTCGAGCGATGAACCTTCGAATCGCAGCGATGCATGCTGTGGCTGTTAACTCACTCACTAGTTCCAAGTGAAAAGCTTTCGTAGACATGCATACAAATACTGCAATATACGCTTTAGCGGTTTTTGCTCCACGGCCACTACTCCATTTTATTGAGATTGGCCCGGCATTATCAAGTCCTGTTTGTGCGAAGGGCTTCTCGGTCTGGAATCTGGGAGGCGGTAATTGCCCCATTAATTGCTGATTTGGACTTGCATTAACTTTGTAACACGTTATGCACTCTCGCAGAACTTTCTTAATCACCGATTGTGAATTTATGATCCAATATTTTTGCCTTATAGTAGCGGAGACCAACTGATTACCACCATGTAAAGTTTGGTTATGGCAATGGTTGATTATTAATTTGGCCAATGATCCCTTTGGAATTATAGCCGGATGTTTAGCAGCTTCAGATATGGGTGCATGCTGTAATCTTCCGCCTACCCTGAGGAGCCCCTCAGAATCAATCCATGGGCTAAGAGTCTTCATGCAACTACTATTTGATATTTCGGACCTCCCTTGTAGTGCCTGGATTTCACTTTGAAATGCATGTTTTTGCACTATTCGAACACAACAAGATTCGGCTTTCTGCAACTCATCGCAAGTAATGATTCCTGTTTTTCTGTCGGTAGGATTGCGTGTATTATTTGTGAAACGTCTGCAGAGTGCAACGACTCTTAACAACTTATTAAACGATGAATATTGCGCGAGTATTTCTGGTTCAGGTGTCGGTGTTACAGATACTACTGCCACTGACCGCTGTTCAACGTCCATAATATTTTCTTGCTGTGGGCTTAATGCGCTGTCTGATAGGTTAAATTTATTTCCCATCAACCACTGCGGGCCTTTCCACCATAAAGAAGCCTTGAGCAACTTTTCTGGTAACATGCCTCTTGAGGCAATATCAGCAGGATTTTCCTTTGTTGACACATGATTCCATTGATTGGGTGAAGATTCCTGATGAACTTGGCTTATTCGGTTTGCGACGAATACCTTCCAATTTATTGCAGGCTTTTGAATCCAGGACAAAACTATAGATAAATCGGTCCAGAAAAATGTTTTGACATGATTCCACTCGTAAGCCTGCTTTATTTGCTTCATTGTTTCTATCAACAAAACTGCGCTGCACAATTCCAACCGAGGTATAGATATCACCTTAATCGGTGCAACTCTTGATTTTGCGCTCAATAGATAAGTAGTAATTGATTTATCCTTTCTTTCTACACGAAGATATATGGTTGCTGCATACGCTTGATTCGATGCATCGCAAAATCCATGTAACTGTATTGTGTGTGCAGTATTACATTCAATCCAACGAGGGATTCGTATTTTTTCCAATAATTGTAGTTGGTGCTGTGTATCAAACCAATCCTTCAGAATTTCTCTTGGAACTTCTTCGTCCCATTCCACTTTAAGAAGCCATAATTTTTGCATAGCTATCTTTCCAGTGATAATGACAGGCTGTAGCCAACCTAAAGGATCGAATAATTTTGCGATGTCTGAAAGTATCTTCCGTTTTGTCCATTTCCCGTCATCCTTTATCGATCTCACTTTAAATGAAAATTCATCATGAACTGGATGCCATTGTATTCCTAATGCTCGCACTTCATCTTCTAGGTCGATGCTAAGAGATTTTTTTATTTCTCGATCCTCAGGAGGTATAGTGCTAAGCAGTGATTGATGGTTTGCTGACCATTTGTGAAGGTGAAACCCTCCCTTTTTCATCACAATAGATAACTCTCTCTGGATTTTTTAAAGCGCGTTCAAATCATCAGCACCAGTCAGAAGATCATCCACATAAAAATCTCGCAAAATTACGGTCGATGCAAGTGGATGAATTGTTTCTTCGTCGATTGTTAATTGCTGCAGAGTGCGCATAGCTAAAAAAGGAGCACTAGCTGTTACATACGTCATGGTTTTTAACCTAAAATGCTGGAAAGGCTCTTTTGAGTTGAATCTCCATATGATTCGTTGATAATCACGATCTAATTCATCTACTTCAATTTGCCGGTACATTTTTTCGATGTCGGCTGCAATAACGTATTTATGGCTTCTCCATCGCATGAGAAGATGTAAAATATTATTTTGTATTGCAGGTCCCACCATAAGACAATCATTCAACGACTTCCCTCCCGGGGCTTTTTGTGAGGCGTTGAATACGACTCGCAGCTTTGTCGTAGAACTACTTTCTTTTATGACCTCATGATGCGGCAAGTAATAACAATGAGAAGTTTGAAGCAAGTTATCTGGAACTTTCTCTAGGTGATTGAGTTTTATGTACTCTTCAATAAACTAATGATATTGTTGCTTTCTTTCAGGGTTCTTCTCTAGCCGTCGCTCCAATTGCCGAAATCGGATAAATGCCACTCGAACGGACTCCGTTAACTCAGTATCTGTGACAAAGTTACCCTTAAACGGCAGCTTTACCACATATTTCCCACTCCTTAATTTTCTAGTGTTGTTAAGGAAATGCTGCTCTGCCTCTTCGTCCTTTGGTGATTGCGGGTTAGATTATGTTTCCTCAATTTCCCAAAAGCGGCGCAATGTTTTGTCTATATCTTCTTGAATGATGAATGAAACAATAGACTTATCAACTGCTGGTTCTTTGATGGATCCAAATAATACCCATCCTAGTTTTGTTTTCTGGGCACATGGATACCCACGAATGAATCCATTATCCAGTATGTCTCCGTATAAATCTGCTCCTAACAGAATGTCAATTTGGCCAGGACTGTCAAATCCGGGATCTGCAAGTTGTATCTTTGAGAGTCTCTTAGATAACTTCGCCTTGACATATGTCGAAGGTAACGGTGATGTGATTGTCTGAAGGATAAGTGCAGAAAATGGAAATGACTCGATGTTACCATCTTTTCTTGCGATCACTGCTTCGACTGTAACAATTCCCTTTGTTATAGCTGCGTCACTGCCTCCAATACCACCAATTATTCTCTTCGCGTGATCTCGCCTGACTCCCAAAATTTGTACAGCTGATTTACGTATAAATGACTTCTGTGATCCAGGATCCAGTAAAGCCCGAATTTTCACTCTTTGTCCTAATGAGTCTAATACTTCGATTATTGCTGTGCCCAAGAGAACATGATTTTTTTTTTAATTACTTGTTTGAGTGTATAAATTAATTTCTGTTTGAGAAGGTTCTCCTGGTTTTTTCTGCAGCTTTGGTTGCTCATTGTATAGTAGCGTATTGTGACGCTTAGAACAATGTCGACACGTATGCTTTGAACTGCAATTAGTGATCTTATGTTGTTCACTTAGGCAATTAAAACATAACCCTTTGCTCTTTGCTATCTCGCGTCGCGTATTGACGCTGGCTTTTCTAAAATTTTCGCATTCAAAAATTTTGTGGTCATGCTTGTTGCACATCGCACATTTGAGTTCCGCAATTTGCACCATATGAGATGCCACTTTCTTATTATTCGTATGCTCTGGAGCTCTATTACTTGATTGCGACAATGAAAGTGCTTCCAACATTGTGAATCGTTGATTGACAAACGATAAAAATGAGCTTAATGTTGGTACATCATTGGTTGAACTTATTTGTTTTTCCCATTCTTTTTTTGATTCTTTGTCCAATTTTCCATTTAGGACGAAAATCGCTAAAAGTTCAAATGCATTCAGATTTAAATTCTTGATGCTGGCGAGGAGTTGATTGATGGTATCTAATATACGTTTCAACGATGTATAGTCATTATTTTGACACAAGCCTAAGTCCCACCACCGTTGAATTCAGCAATGAATTTGTTATTATCATATCTGTCAGATAATAATTTCCAAGCAGTCTCATAATTCTCATCCATAATACTTAGGTGATTTATGAGAGACTCTGCTTCGCCTTTGGTAACATTGTGTAAGTATTACAGTTTTTGAATATTGCTAAGATTAGCATTTGTGTGAACCATGCTTTTGAATAGGTCTTTGAATGCCACCCATGTTCCATAATTTCCATCAAAAGTTGGGATTCTTACCCTTTCTAATTTTACTGCATCATTAACAGCTGTTTGCGCTATTGCTGGTGTACGGTACTGATGAATTTTGTCCTTGAAACGTGTGATAAATTCCATAGCAAGTACCTCGCAATTTTCATATTCCTGTTGGTATTGAGCTACCAGCTGACTATTGTGAGCAAAGTGCAAGTGTGTAGCCAAATGCATCTCTTCACATTTCCTCCAATACTCCCGTAAACGCTCTAGTCTTGTTTCAAAATATCCTAGTGAATGTCTGGATTCACCATCCTTTTTGAAATTTGAGATTAACCTCTTTACATCCTCAAAATTAAGTTTTTGGCTTATATTGGGACCATTCGTAGTCATGATGGTGAAGGAAAATTTTAACACTCCGCCGAGAAAGCACACCAAAATCTGGGAAGCACAGCTAAATTATCCGCTACCACAATCCGCAGAAAGATATTGAAACCGACCGTTTCGCGATCTGAATGAAATACTGCAGCTCAAGTTTGGATTCGAAGATCGATAATGCAATCGAAATCCTTATCCGATTCGAAGGACCAAATGTTCCGGAATGAAACAGAAAAAAAACTGATTGTTGGTTGACAATGTACTTTATTCGCAACTGGTCTACGTTTTATAGAAACAAAATGCTTATTCTACATTAATTAATTGTGTACTTATTGAACTTATGTTTGATTACAATTACCGCTTGAAAAATTGTTGATATGATTAACTTAACTCTAGACTCTACGACAGTATGTATACACAAATGAATGTAGGTTACCTGCTTAAGCATGAGACCTAAATGTAAGTCATTGTTATTGTACTCGTACATTGCATGATTGCAAGCATGCATAAAGAATGTTGATGCAGGTAAGTAATATTATTGACGACGGTAAGTGTTGTTAAGCATGACCATGCACAGAACTGCACATTCTAAATTAGCGTGAAATGATTGGAGATATAGATGCTTAATATAAAAATGAGCTCTTTATTTGCGTTTTGAACAATAGGATATTTACGAATAACAACTAAACCAAAGTATAATTTAACAATCCTGTATTTAATGGCGTCCAAGTGCTCTCCTGGACGAGTTCAGAAGAAGAAAATCTTTCTTAGAGGTCACTACTAATTATTCAAGCTTCAATCCACGCAGAAGTGGCGCACTGCGACTTTTTTGGTCGCTACAGTACTTCCCCCCTCAAGAATTGTCATTATTTTGAAAGAAAGTAACTGTTAATTTTTCGTCTTCGATCCTGGATATGTTCGCAATGTTGGCTGTGTTTGAGTCCGGAAAATGTGATGGTTTTGACGATGTCGTTGACTGCCTATTTTCATGTTCGTTCGTCAACTTTGAGTTTAAAATAAAAGCTGGTAAAATTTTTTTCAGTTGATACGTTTACTGCTTTGTTGTTTATCTCGATTTTGCAGACTCTATCTGTATTTTGAATGGTTCAGTATATGGTTTTTGAAGAGGCCTTTTGACGTTATCGACGCGAAGGAATACATGAGTGTAACTTGATAATTATTTATGGAAGATAATTTAAAAGTTCTTTTAATTTAAAAAAAAAAATATTTATATATATTTATATTTATATATATATATATATATATATATATATATATATATATATATATATATATATATATATATATATATATATATATATATATATATATTTATATATTATCAACCCGAATGGCGAATCTAGAACTAACTCTTACAATCTGAATTTGCTTACATTATACTTCTGCTACATGCTGGCTCAAGTTGCTTAATATTCTCACACCTGGCTGAGATTCTTAGAATCAGGTATAGTGCAACGATGCTTATTAGACGTTGCAACGAGATATAAACAAAAAAAAAGTTTAGCGCGTCAGAACCGCTAGAAAACTAATTTTCGAAGAAATTGTCTTTGAGTGACAAAAAAAATGTGGGAAGACGTAATACACCTTTTTTGTACAACCATTTCTTATCCCAAGCAACAAAACTCAACTATAACACAAATGATGAAAATGTTCAGTGCTGGCAATACTTTTCCAATGAAGCAGCAATAAGTTAACCTTAACAAGCTCATACTTGCGGTGTTGATCGGTTCTTCTTTCCGTTTTTGTTTTGAAGGTAGAGTCGTTGGCGGTGAGCTATTTACCCCCATCAGTTGGTGCATTAGTTCCTTGTTTTGTTGGAAGAGTTCGGCGTTCTGTATTCTCTGTTCTGCCAATTCTTTTTGGCTCTTTTTGAGCTGTTGCAGGATCTCCTCCATCCGTTTATTGATCTGACTTATCTGAGCCGTAAGCTCAGATATGGTCCTGTCTTTACCTCTTTGTGATTCCTCCTCTTCATCCTCACTTGACTCACTATCCGAGTCTACGTACGATTCACAAGCTTCGTTGTCAGAGACGTGCTCCGAGTGGTCGCTTTCTTTCATTTTGATAATGAATTCTCTCTCTAGTCTGTTTGGACTAAGTAATTAAAATACTAAATCGAAGTCAGAAATTAAGTATAACAGGTCAAAGAAAAATAAAACAAGTAATTATAATTATAAGGGCTTCGTCGTCGGCTGCCATGGCTCCTTAATTGTTTTCGGATAAAAAGTCCTCTTCCACGTGTATCCTTCGGTGTTTCGTAGCCCGCTTACGGGTTTTTCCTCAATAAGTCAATCGTCGACTCTCTTCGCTCTCCTGATGTTCGAAGTTGATCGCTAATCCGTCGGCTGATTGTCGGCTGTGCGGTAGCAATAAAAATTTCTGTTTCTGTAATCCTCCTGACTGCTTTATACGATGTACGATGAACGATGTTTTTTTTCCGTTGGTGATGTCACCCCACGGAAAATCTACCTGTGATGTAGATAACGGCTGGTTCTCGGCTAATTGCAAGCTAGTTCTACGATCGGCTTGGTAGCAATTAAAATTGATGTTTGTTGAACTCTCTTCTGCGTGTGCTCTCCTCGGCGGCTCACGGCTGAATGTTGAATCTTTTTTGCTCTAAAACCGGTTGGTTTTGACATATGCTTATGTTCGCAGACTTATGTCTGGTTAGGGCTAATGTGTACGGCACCAGTTCTTCTTGAAAAATGCTTTCCCTTCTCTCCTTTGACAAAACTCATGTTGTCAAATCAATGTAAACAAAGTACAAGTTTCAATGATTGCAGAATGCATCTATTCAAATTGCGGCCCATTGACAAAATTCTCATGCGATAGAAACGGTTCATGATTAAGTTTAATAATGATTACTTACTTTAATGGGCAAGAAGGAAAGCGGCATCGAAAAAATCCATCTTAAAATGGCAAATGAACTGGATGGTAGAGAGATGTTCAACTTCAATTGACTCGCATACCATCGGATTGCCGATTTGCGTTTCAAAAATGAATTCACAGCACTAGTAATTAAACTAACAATAGGACTAACTCAACACTAAATTCATAGATTAAAAATTACCGCTGCAATCAGTAATTTTTGCGGATACCGTACTACGCGCGCGATCGTGGACAACCTAGTTTGACAACGTGAGTTTTCTTAGATTTGTATGAGTGGGGAGCGTCAAAGACGCATCAATTAGTTCGATTGTTGGAAGTCAAAAATATTTTTGAATGTATTTTTTTCCAAAACGAAGATCTTTTGTTCACATGTTTGTGGCTGCAAAGGAAAACATATTATAGTAGTATTTACATGGTACTTTAATTTCACACTAAAAAAGTACCTTTATCCACATTTTAGCTTGTTTTGGATCTGCACGGTTTTACTATGGAAATTTTAGGAATTCAATTTACACCCTTTTCTGCGCAACCTATCTTCCGTGCAAATCGAGGGGATAGGAGTATTTTGTAATTAAATTAGCTGCATTAAAAAAAAACTCTAGCTCATAGGAACCGCTACCACACTAGCTCCTTATAACAGGCAATCCGTTTCGTAGGTCATGTGTCACTTTGATCTTAAGAATGCATTGAAATTAATAGGGTGGAAACAACATCGAATGTTTATCTTATACAACTTTGATGATGAAAATGCTCAGTGGTGGCAATTCTTTACAAACACTGCAACCAAAAATCTATCAAATCAGCCTACCCTGTGTTTACCATTATTTTGTTCCTTTTATTGTCTATTGAATTGACCTTATTTTTGAATGCTTGTATTATAAATTTCTGTTTTTACTTTTCTGTTTTTCTACTTTAAGAATATTTGCTAGTAAATATAACAAAATACAACTAAGTCCTTTCCAGGGTAAATAAACAGATATGCTTTATCAAACTTTTATCTAATTTATTTCGCAGCTTGTGGGCAATAATACACTTCACTTGTTAGACGGTTTTTGGGATTCCTTTGCATTATCTGAACACCAACTTAAGAAATCACAACTGACGGATTCGAGTCCGTAAAAAATAATTTTTACTTTTCGCACTAAGAGAAAAGTACAACCATACCATTTTTGTTAGCTATCCACCATATGAGTCTCGCTAGGTTATTTAAGCATGCTTTCACTTGTACATATCTAAAAGAATGGTAATTTCCATCTGGTTTATCTTGCACATCTTCAGAGACCTTATTAGAGTTCGCAACTAAAATAATAATATACTAGCATAGCTAAACATGTATGCGCTTATAATCATTTAGCTAAACTTCAAAGCTAACCAGACCAAAATATACTAAGCAAAAGCGGGTAGCTTTTTTTCAATTTCGGTAAAAAAGCACTTCGTTGTTTGAAAATCGTTTCATTTACGACAAATGCGAGCTGGCTTTTGTACTTATATTCGCTCGTATGCCAGAAACGCCTTGTCTCTGGTGTCTAGTAACACGGCAATGCTAATAAATTGATTGAATCAATCATCCACGCTAATTAAGTTTTTTTTTTGTTATACACCTTATGATGTTGCCTATGTTTATATTAAGTTTAACTGCTAGGTAGGATTTCACTATGCTGTAAACACACTTCAACGCTATATTTTGCCTGGTGCTATTTTCTGAAAGAAAATTTGACCTTAACAAGAAAGTTAAAAGGAATACGATAATTCATTCAGCACGCATATTCCAAGACGTTAATTTTTTTAAAGGAGAGTACCTAATCAAATTAGACTTCATTTATAAACATGATCAAATTTTAGCGACAGTATGTAATGTGTAATTTTTATCTTAAATTTTCAACTTTAAAATAAATCCACTTCTTATTATACTCTTAACTTCTCTTAATGCAAAGCATATACATATGCAAATGAGTACACAAATATCAATCACAACCAGTGTGACCAGATATTTGGGAAAATATATAGCCCAATTTCAAATTTTCATAGCCCACAGCAGCGAAGATTTTTTATTTGTAGCCCGAAAACCGCCACACCAGATAACTGTCTTTACAACTAAATCAATTCATTCAAGCTGATTAAATTACAATATTCATATCCGTAAAATTCATACCAATTAACAAAAACGCTCTAAATGTAGCACAGAAGTCGTTTGAAACAGTAAAAATTTCCGATACTTTATACAGATAAAATTTTATTCATAACGTATTTGAAAAGGGAAAGCAGGAAAAATGTGAAAAAATTACAGGAACTATGTGAACATTTTAGAGTCAGTGAAAAAATAAGTATAGAAGTGCACTTATTTTTTCAAAGACTTTTTTAAAATTTTCACACAGAAAATAAAAGCCTGCCAAAACAACTTGCAAATTTGGGTGGCACAAAAATTCAATTAGCATAAGAAATAGTCTTAATGGCTAGAATAGCTAGAATGGCTGGTTATATTTAAAATGAGTCAAATATTAATATTTTATCTGATATCATACATTCAAAACTATGAACGCAAGTTTTGAAATAAATTATATTTTCGGTTAGACGATCAAGTGTTGACATTGTGTTTAGACGTTTACGTCAAACAATTCCACTTGCGGGCCTCCAAGCGACATTTCGCTAAAAAATTGAAGTGTGGCTTGAAATAAAATGAATAATTTTTTTGACAATGAAATAGACCCAATTACATGTTTATATGTTTAAACCTTGGAATCGGATCACCTCAGCGTCGCAAATTAAATGGTTCCATTTCACAGGTGGTCCGATTTGAAAGGTTTGAAAAAGAACGTTGAAGATATTTTTCCTAAACTTTATTTTTATCAAAGGTTACTACAAATTATGTTCACATTTGTATTATTATCGTATTTTGAGTTATTACAGGAAAAGTTATTACAGGAAAATAAAATGCAAAATATAGGTTTTTCACGTAAATGTTTTACAAATCTTTAATTTTTTTTTACAGAAACGCATGTTCAGTTTAAGGGGTTATACGCAGTTAGAATTTTCATAAAATCGATTTTTTATTTTTTGCATTTTCGGAATGTATATTTAACTCATAATATTCCCTAAAAATTTCAAATCGATCCGACAAGTTTTTCCTGAGATATACGCATATTTGTAATCACATCTCGGACTGTTAGAAAGTAGGCGGAGTACAGACCGAACCGTATGGGGGTGCGCAGGAGGGAAAAATGGCTCGTAGAAAACATCAAATCGAAATACTAGAAGCTGCTGAGGCTACAAAGGGTACATCGTATGGACAGAACAGATGACTCCATGTAACTAAAAAAAAATTCTCTATGTGTTAGCTTCTTCTGAAACTTAAAACGCGTTTTTCTGAAAACTATGTTTTCCAAGTCGGTGACCAGGATCTCTAAAAAACGGCTCAGCCAAATGGTTTGAAATTTTAACACAACTTTTTCAGATATATTCCTCAGGTATTAATCGAAGGAATAAGATTTCGGATAATTATTTCTATTTTTTTAAACAATTTTAAATGGCAATTTTGGTCAAAACTTTGATTTTTTTTACGAACCTGCCATTTTGTCAAAAATTGAAATTTCGATTATTCCTTCGATCAATACCTAGTTTTATATATCTTCTAAAAGAATCTGTTTGGTTTTTTTACTTCAGATGAATTATACCGGAGAAATCGTGGTCACCGCTGAACACCTTTTTTTTGGAAGACCCTCAAGAGATCGTCTGGACGAGCGCACCAGATCAATATTTTTACAATTTATTAGTGCCATTATAAACTTAGATGTTGCCACTAAATGCATATGTAGTTTTTGTTTTTGTAAAATAAAATACCTTATCACAAAAAATTAATAAAAAAACGTCTTTTTTCGGCCTTCTAACTGCGTATAACCCCTTGAAGATTTAAAATAATTAGATATAGAAATTTGCCTCTTTCTGATCGTAAGCTGTACCTGCTCCATTAGAGCTGCACAGTCATTGAATGTTTGCAACGCTTTTTTTAGATTTGTTCTATTACGCTTCGTCCACATTGGCCATGGGAGCAGTGATGGGCATTGAAACGAATAAATGTGTAGCAGATTTTGTTCAAAAAAGTAGCAGAATCAGAAAAAAAAGTAGTGAAAATTAGACATATATATAGTGTATGAAAAAAACCGAGAACAACGACTTTTTCTGCATTCTAAGAACTTAGTCAGACGAGCAGCATTTAACAGTAGTTGCCACACGCTCGGCGTTTTCTTATCGTAGATGTGCTTCAGTTGATTCTTAATGGTTCACCGAAGTTGCATCAGTGCTATCTTCACTAAAAAAGTAGTTCCCCGGGAAAAGTAGTAAATATCATTTGCTACGTAGTAGAGTAGTAGATTCAGAAAAAAGCAGAAAAAAGTAGCAGATCTACTACAATTGTAGTAAATGTCCATCACTGCATGGGAGACGGCACGACATTCGACTTGCCATGAAAATGGAAAATGTAGACGGTAAATGGCATGACATATTTGATGGCATAAATTTGATGGTATAAATGGCATAAATTTGATGGTATAAATGTCAAGCCATATGGCAAGACATTTGTATGGCCATGAGCATGGCCATATTCTGACAGTTGTTCATTTTCAAAATGGCGTTGTCGAGGGAAATAGTGCTCCGAATCCTAAACCAATACAAAAAAAGATTGCTTATGGAATTATATGTTCGCCTCTTCCTCAATTTACGCCTTTCCTCACATTCCGCTTCCTCTAACCTTTGCAGTGCTTTCAAACACCGGGGGTGTGTTCAATGTGCATGCTATAGCTGCTTCAAAAGCATAGCATAGCATCACTTTAGCAAGTGTCAAAATTAGAAGTAGCTAGGTGAAGCAGCCATGGATATTGGACAGCCAAGAGCTGCTACGAAGGTCAGCAAATACAAAAATACTTTTTCAAATTTTTTTTTAATTTTAATATTTGTGGATTAGTTCAATACTTCCATTGCACTTTGGAAACTGTATAACATTTTGGAGTTTTCAGCATACAGCTGCAGAAACCATTAAAATTTTCCTAACACTTAAAACATATCACTTATTTCCGGCTTTTGACGCCATACATGTGAAAAAGAGCAAAAAATAATCGTTGAAAATTTGATGGTACATGAATCAGTGCACCCGGCCTTTTGCGCTTCATGCTCGCCTGCTAAAAACTCAAGATGAGCTGCACTGTGTGAAAGCCAACTTAACTCGCGTTGAGCTGAAGTGTTTAAAAGCCCGTATTTAATTTATGCTGTCACTATTTTCAAATTTATTCCTCATCTCCTGTGTCACAAAAGTGCAAAAACTTCTTTTCATTTCAATTTCCAATTGAATTTTTCCAATTGAATTGAGACTGCGAGCAGCAAATAGCTGCTACCTTAGAAGCTATGCTGGAATCTTGGACAGCCCTGTCGAATAGCAAGCATCAGAAAGTAGCTATTTCGTGACATTGGACAGCCAGAGCTGCTAAAATAGCAGTGAATAGCTACTATAGCATGCACATTGAACACACCCCGGGTAGCGCGCACATGTTCACTGCTGAGCGACATTTTCAAAATGATATGGCATGACATGCCGTTGCCCATGCACCAGATGACATGCCATAAACTGACATTCGTTGCCATCGCATATGGCAGAGCTCATGGCCAATGTAGACTCTAGATTAGAGATCCTAAGCTTTGATGTTCCATATTTGCTTGATTATGGTGGTTGTGGAATTAGTATTCTACTGCAAACTTCATTTTCTGTTTCGGAATACTACAATTTGAATTTACTATCGGAATTGACAAAAGTTGCTATGGCTTCTTCGGTTGAAATACCTTCAAAAAAGACATCTTCCCAATCTTCTGGTAGAGACGCGCTTGTGGTCGTAAATAGATCGACTCCTGCCAAATTTTGAATGTCTGCTAGAACATTTGAGTTCACTCATCACTTTGAATTTGAATTTTCATCACGATTCCGCTTTTGACCTTCAGATTTCTAGGCAACGCACACTTCCAAAAACACTTTTGTAATTGTAGGTGGATACACTTTATTCCAAACAGATTGGAGCCAGCAGAGAGTTTCTAGCTAATTTTGCTGGGACTGAAGTACGCTCAGTATTTTCCAGAGCACATTGTATAAGGTTCATCATACAGTGGCGGACATAACTATAAGTTAATTCATAAAATTGCACTTTAAATGTAGATGCAAGTTTGAATGCTTTTTTTTATTTTGTGCGTACTGTACCAAGAAATACTGTTATGTCATAGGCCTGATTTCTTCTGGTTATAATTTACTCGGTCAGTATATTTCATGCATTTCAAGCGGACATATTTATAAGTTCAGTAAATTAGAACGTTCTGTTTGTGAAATTTGGAGGAATTAACTGGAAATTTTTGAAGTAAGTGAATTAATTGCAATGTGAGGAACTCATTTTTTTAAAATAAATTACATTTTCCGTTTTCTATAGAAAAATGCCTTGGGGAGTGGTATTATCTACGGAATAAAGGGCAAAAATTGATGCCTACAAAGAAAACTGTTTCTCTAACCGGGAAATTGCAAGAGGCCTTATAGATCTGTATGTGTAATTAATAATTACATCAAATTAAAAGTAAGGTACAACACTGTCAGACGAACAGGCAGAAATCCTACTACAATTGAAAGCCAAAAAACGGCTAATCCGGGAGAAAGCTAGAAAGAAAAGTATGAATGCGTCTTAAGTTCGAGTAGATTTAGACTTGGTTGTAAAGGTGTAGCACGTAAGAAGAGTTCTGAGTAGCAGCCAGAATTTAGTATGGACAAAAGGAAGCCTTAAACGGCCCACAGACACGGAGATCTAGTCGTCGACTGGATCTCAATTGATTTGCCACAGACACAGAGAATGTAATCGCAACTTGAATTGCAATCTCATTCGAACGTTGTTTTCGTGGAGGCAACACACGCTTTGGAATGGGTCTTTTCAGGTCATTTTCGTTGTAAGAAAACGGAGGACATATGTACATTGTAAGCATTGTTAGCAAATGGTGTTTTACGTAAAGTAATTTCGATCAGGTACATATACTCGGATATATGAGGTATTTGTACTTTCTGCTTCAGGCATCTGTAACCTAGTCATATATCCCTCTAAATAATTTTTAATTGGCGGTCATCATAACCAGGCATTGATTGTTCGTATTAGGGGTGTCGGAACTGATTTTCGAAGAAAATTATAAATTTGTATTTATCATGAGCTGGCAGCAATTGTGCCTTAATAGGGTTTAAAATTATGTTTCACGTAAAGTTATTTCGAACAGGTATGTACGGGTATCTAGGTATTCGTACTTTCTGGTTCAGCCACATGTAGCCCTCTAAATACTTTTTTATTGAATTTTAATTGGCGGTCATCATAGGCAAGCAGCACTGAAAATGAACTAAATATTCGTTGCAGCCAAAGAAAAGATATTATTGCTCCACATCTATTCTTTTCGTTCATAAATATTTCCTGAAATAATAAAACATTAACGGGATCATGAGGTATGCTGACTCTTGTTGAGCGTACTCATACACAATTCAGTCCGTTAAACCAATGATTTTAAATTATGTTACCATTACGTTACACTAAATTCAAATGAGATCTCCATTCTAGTCTCAAAATCACCACAGACACAGCAACGTGTTCGGCGACCAGTAGCTCCGCCCACCAAATATCAAAAAATTTTGATATTTACTGCAACCGTTGCAGAGACTAAAAATGCAACCTGAGACTATGTTGCGAAACCCTGAAGACAGCCGAGACGTCATCAGTGCAACATATTTTAATTTGTTTAAGAGATTTTCGTTTTTATTGCCTGCGTGCCTTATCACAACCGGCTAGCTCAATCCGGCGTGGGTTGTGGCAAGAAAATCTCCTACGTGCTACGGCACGCCGACGACACAACATTTAGAAACAAATACAACCAAAGAAAGAAGGAAAAGTGGAGACAGGATGAAATTTCCGAAGGAATCATTATTATAAAATGTTTTACTCCAAGTGCATCATGTTATATCTACATATATTTCATGCAAAAATAAAAGAAAACAATAGTAAAATAAATTACAATCAATATCAAGATGAATTAAAACTAAAACTAAAAATTCTTAAAAATTTGGGTGGGTAAGATAAACCCAATCCCGGCCGGGATCAGTTAACACTGATCATACAATCGATAATGATAATAAATATATAATAAAATAATTCAATAAAATATATGAGCCTAAAATAAATAATTCAATTCAAGCTATAATGTTCGAGTCTCAAAAGAGCCGTCAATGAAATACAAAAAGAAGAAATGGAGACAAGCATTCCTTTTTTTACAAAAAAACGTACCCACACCATATATTTGAAAAGAAATTGTTTTGGTTAGTTCTAATTAATTGTTTCCAAAATAAAATGAAAAAGAAAAATGAAGTTCGATTTGAAAATTCAATTCTAGATAATAAATTTTACAGTTACATTTAACATTGATGCAATTATTTTTCTTTTTAAAATATAAATTTTCCTTCTGCCACAGATTCGTTGTCTAATTCGACTTTCGTAAAAATCTGATTTCTTCTTGAGATATTAAACAAAGTTATAGGGTACTTATCTTCTCAGTCTCCACTGTATTACCAAGAACAACCTCGGATCTCCTCGATTTAATCAACGCTGGTCTTTGCAACCGTTTAGCCCTTTGAAATTTTCCACCATGTTGTGTATACCGCTCTTTGCTCCAAAAATTCGTACGCCGATAAATTTGATCAGACTTAACGGATCTCTGGATATAATCGCAACTGCCGTACCAAAATCCGCAATGCCACATCTGCACCAAATCACGCTTTCACAAACAAATTCACAACTGCTCCAAGTTCTTCTTCCCGCCTATTATCCAACATTTCTTTACTGTTCAGCAACTTTAACCCTTCCGCTCTTTTTCGATCGGATTTTACACAGAAGTTTCTCCAGTTAACTCTTTCGTGCAATTCCCAAAAACTCCAACAAAATATTACATGATCATAACCAGCTAGCGTTCCTTTGTTTTTCACTTCTCCACGCCAGTCTAAATTCAAAAATGCTCCTGCCGCGATTTAGATCTCAATAACCCTGCACCGTCAGTATCACAAGCCTTCTTTTAAATTTCAACAATTGATCTCACTGCCAAGCCAACAATATTGCACACTGATATTCGCGTTTTCCGTTCGCGTTTTCTTTTCCAAAAACACCTCTTCTCGTTCAAATCCAAAACTGAACTCCGCCACTTTTCATTTCAAAAAACCAAAAAAACCTCTCCCGCCGCTGTTCAGCTGGGTCATCAACCTCCAGCCAGCACGCGAACACTCCCGTTGCCGCCAAGTCCCGTATTTTATCTTTATTCCCCAGCTGTGCAGCAAGTCTCTCCACACCCAGCATCAAACATATCCCGTTTTCGCTGGCCTGATAACGCAGCTGATACAAGTATTGTTTAAAATCAGCTGCGCTTAGGTCAGCGAACCTGATGAAATGCAATGACACATGCGACAATCAAATGCATTAGCAAAGCCTGTTTTCCAATGCCAGTGCAATACATTTGACCGTCGCATGCAGCATTGCACTCACAATGTTTGTGGGTGTGTGTGTGTGTGTGCCGGATGAGCGAGGCTGTTTCGCAATAATCGTGGGGAAGACCCAGACCTTGAGATGTCTCACATGCCGGGCACAATTAAGACATACCACAACGCTCCAATTTCGAAATTCATGCGGAATCCGGTAGCTCAGTCCTCGGTTCCGTCTCGGATGTCCTTTGAGTGGAAGACCCCCAACACTTTGCCGCTTGCATCTTCCAGTTCATATGTCACTTGACCGATTTTCCGTTTAATGAAGGCAGGAACAAATCGCGGTGCGAACTTTGCTGCAAAGCGATCTACTGCCTTGCTCATAACAAAGTTGCGAACGAAGACCTTTTGACCCAAAGAGAAAATCCGTGGTCTGGCTCGCAGATTGTAATTATGAGCGCCTTTTTTATAAGCTTCATTCAATTTGATTTTAACACGATCCTGTGCCAAGCGCTGCCTATCAACGTTTGCTCGCAGTTGAATTTCTCCGTCCTCAAATGCATTGAGACTTCTGAGCAGAGCATACTCTGAGCCATGCTGAATAGGATGATATCCGAACATGAGGAAGTGAGGCGAAAAACCAGTCGATTCATGTACTACCTTGCGAAAAGCAGAACACGACTCTGGAAGTTTTTCGTCCCACCTCGCATGATCGGATCCTATGTAGGCCTTTATTGCATTCAACGTTGACACGTTGGTACGCTCTGCAGCATTCGCTTGCGGAGAATACACTGGAGTAAAACAGTGTTTCACTCCATAGTTAAGCATCAATTCAGCAACCGCCTTGGACGCAAATTGAACCCCGTTATCTGAATGTAGCCATTCCGGCACTCCAAAAGTTAGAAAAATTTCCCGCTCGAGATATTTTACAACAGCATCTGCGGTTGCTTTGACCATGGGCTTGAGCCACACAAATTTTGTGTAGTGATCCAGGACCACAAACAAATGAGTGTTTCCCGACTTTGAACGGGGGTATGGGCCCATAAAGTCAACAAAAAGGCGCTGCATAGGTCGCTCCGTTTCTCGCTGTGCGCCCATTAACGGTCTTTGAATGGAATTCGAAGGCTTGATCTGCTTACAGGTTACACAGTTCTTTATATGCCGCATGACATCTTGCCTCATACGAGGCCAATAAAAATACCTTCGAAGCAGCTCAACGGTCTTTCGAATTCCACAATGAGATCCAAGAGGATCATTATGAGCTCTTTCTATGAGCGCCCCCTGCTGACCATCAGGGACCCATAATTTGGTTTGGGGAATATCTGAAATAGAAGCATCAAGAGAACTCAGGGTTATGTAGATTTTATCATCTGCCAGGTGCAGATTCTGAAACCTTTGGGGTTGCTTCAAAATCTGCTCCCTCAAATGCTTATAGGGAGACTCTTGAAATGCCGATTCCGGAATAACTACACCCAAATGTCTGTGTTCCGGCAAACATCCAACAACCGACGCTACTTGAGCATCAGAAGAAGAAGCTCTGGACAGAGCGTCTGGGACGACGTTAAGGTTACCCTTCCGATGTTCTATCTTAAAATCATATCCCTGTAGCTTCAAGCTCCAGCGAGCCAATCGTCCAGACAGATCCTGCTGCTGCATGAGCCACTTTAGGCTGGCATGATCTGTGATGATAGTGAAGGGCAGCCCCTCGACGTACGCCCTGAACCTCTTAACGCTTTGCACCGCAGCTAAGCATTCCAATTCGGTAACACTGTAGTTACGTTGCGCCGCGTTAAGTTTCAGTGACATATACGCGATGGGGTGCTCCCCACCATCATCATCCTTCTGGAACAAGACACTTCCAATACCCAATGTACTAGCGTCACATTGAATATAAAAGTGCCTTGTGAAATCTGGATTGGCTAACACTGGAGCGGAAACCAACAGTTTCTTCACTTCATTGAAGGCATTGTTAGCGGTCAAAGACCAGTTGAAGGAACGCTTGCCTTTTAACAGATCCGTGAGTGGTGCGGTGACGGAAGCGAAATTCGGGATAAAACGCCTGTACCATCCCGCCATCCCCATGAATCGTCTCACGTCTTTTACCGTTCGGGGCTCTGGATATGCCAGGATACCTGACACCTTCTCCGGGTCGGTTCGCAAAATACCATCACTAACTACGAAGCCAAGATATTTGATCTCCCGTTGGACAAACTTACTTTTTTCAACATTGATGGTCAAATTAGCATCTCTGAGCCGTTTAGCAACGGTGCTCAAGAGTTCTAAATGCTCATCAAATGTTGAGCTGGTGACGAGCAAGTCGTCCAAGTATACAAACACCTTGTCCTGCAGCTCGTGTGGTATGACTTTGTGCATTAACCGACACATAGTCTGTGGAGCATTGCACAAACCGAACGGCATGACCGTGAAATGATACAAAGGTCTGCCTGGGACAGTAAAGGCCGTTTTCTCTCGCGAAGCTTCGTCCAACGGAATCTGCCAGAAAGCGTCCTTCAGGTCTAAGCTCGTGATGAAACGAGTATTTTGTAAACGCGCCAACAGTCCCTCAATGAGAGGTAACGGATATGCATCCTTTAAGGTGACCTCGTTCAAGCGCCGAGCATCAAGGCACAAACGCACCTTGCCAGGTTTTCTTACCAAGGTGACGGGAGAGCTCCATGCACTATGACTCTCTTCTATCACACCCAATGACAACATCCGATCAAGTTCGTCAAACATCAGCTTCTGAATGACCGGCGACATAGCATAATGCCGCTGCTTGATGGGCCGAGTGGAACTCGTATCGATATGATGCGACACGAGTGTTGTTTTACCCAAGCCTTCCTTGTTATACGAAGGAAACTGATGCTTGACAAGGTCGAGTCGTTGCTGTTCCTGAGCATTCAACAGATGATAACCAGTCTGTGCGGGTTCTGTTGGGGCATCGACAGAATGAACTTGCATTGGTGTGATTTGGAAAAGGTCCCAAAAGTCCATGCCTAGGTAGACAGGGTGGGTCAGCGATGGAACTACCAAAAACCTCATCCATCTACTCTTGTCATTAAATCGCACCAGAGTGGCCACATACCCAACTACTGGACTCTTCTGACCCGAAGCTGTCTGAACGTGGGTCTGCATCGAATGAAGATACAGGCCCAAATCCGAGAGCAGATCCAAAGAACCAGCGCCGAGAATGCTCACACTAGCCCCACTATCAAGTAAACCTGTTAATTTCCGTCCCTTAATGATAATTTCTGCAAAAGGCCGATTATCTCCAGTAACCGTAACAATTGACTCAATACTAGCGCGCTTTAAAAATTTTCTTGTTGCAAAGTATCTCCAGGATCGATGGAAACATTTGGAAGGGAATATCCTAGGACGAGTAAAACCTAACAAACTGGAAGATGTAGGCTCATCACCGGAGTCTAAGACTGGAATGATACGTGGATCACGAGAATTAGAGCGTGTGTTCGATAGCATTGTATGTGAAAGTGAATTTTTCTTCTGAAGAGTAGTAGAGCTGGAACACGATGAACTTAGTCAAGATGACCGTCGTAGCTCCGGGTCAACATTGGTGGCGACATCAACTTTTCCGTGATGAGAAATCACTCGAGGAGCCGTGGGTTGGTTCCTTATCATAGGGCCTCCTCTTCCGCTAACATAGCTTCGGCATTTGGGACACTGGGGCTTCATCACTCCTTCCGTGCCGCATCCAAAACAAAAAGTCCTTTTGATGGGCACCGAACAGTCTAAAAAGGAGTGTCCCAAGTCTTTACAATTCCAACATATCCTGAGATCTGTCGAAGAATACGCTGGTCGAGGGTTCGATACTGACGGTTGCTGGAAGTGACGTAGGACAGGAGGTGTCCGGGATGAAGGTGCGACTGCATCCACAGAGTAAGTGGAGCCGTCGAAATCAGGCTCGTGCAGCTCATGAACCACTCGCCGACTGTGAGTGCCTTCGTCTCTTTGACCTGACGGATACCATACACTCTCAGTAGCGACACACCGCCGAAGCAACTCTCGAGCATTCCTGAACTCAAGCCCAGCCAAGTGTTCCCGTAAGCGTCGATTCATATTGCGTAACAATATGCACTGCAAGTCAACATCAGACAAAGGATTGTTGAGCTGCGATGCCATTGCTTCGATTGCATCGAAGAACACTTGTATCGGCTCTCCTGGTTTTTGGACACGGGCGTCAATTTCACGTCGAATATCCACATCACAACGTCGATCTTCGAAGCGCTCCCGTAATTCTCGCTCCAGTTCATCCCACGTCACCGAGTGATGTAGCTCCATGTATCGCCAATACCACTCCTCTGCTGGACCTTGTAAAAGCAGGTGCAGGTCGTGAGCTAGAATAGATAATGAAACCCCATAGCTCGCCGCCATGGTCTTTATCCGAAACAAGAATCGGGTAATATTGAGGCCGGAAGATGTACCATCAAATCGAATTGACCACTTTGAAGGGGGCATGACCGTCGCAGATCTGCTGGAATTGAATGAATTCGATAGCTCAGTTTTATCTAATCTGACCTGAATTGCAGGGCTTTCCGTGTCTGCTCCATCCCTATCTAAGTGACCCGTCGAGTGGAAGTGGTCAGGTGCCGACGACGGTCCAGGAACAACACTTGGAACCCTTGGTTGCGGAACAGTGAAATTATGTGGAGGGTGTTGTTCTGCGGGTGGAGTGATTGACAAACGTTCTAGCGCTCGGCTCAACCGTTCAAACCCGGAATCATTGGCGGTTGGCCGTCGATTGCGTTTCGCGCGAGGCATTTTTAAGTTATATATAATCTAATTTTATTGTATAATAATATTATCTTTCACAGATAAATACGGCGAACTTGCCAAAAGGATTTTCAATTCAATCACAAGACAAATTTTCAAATGCTACTAAAAAAGAACACAATCATGTGCCGAAAGGAAAGCTCGAATAAGCACTTTTGAATCGAAAAAAAAACTTATTTTGTAAATACTAAATTTAAATTTTCAAATCATAAAAAAAAATAATGATTCCTTCGGAAACTCATTACGGGAATTTGAAAGGGAAAGGAAAAGGTGAAAAATTTAACATGAAATGATAAAATGGGGAAAGGATACAGGAATATAAGGAACAGTAGTTGAACTACTCAGCTGAGTCAGAAAAATTCGATGACCCTATTTCGTGAACTGCTCACAAGGTTTACTTTCATGTAAACTACACCATACCACCGGTGGACTCAGCCACGAACTAGTGCCATCGAACTTCCCTACAAGAAACAAAAGGCTCGAGGCGCTATAAAAATCAAAAATGCTTGCCATTTTGGCCAAACGACTTCGCAGGCGAAGGATATTTACGCGACTTTCACCCGAGTGGTTCCCTTTGCTTCGCCTCAGGCTGAGAGTCAATTATACACAATGAATAGAGGCGTCCCTCTGTCCAACACTGCACGACACAAAGTAGCACGAGAACGGGCGCCAATGTTGCACTGACGACCGCTCGACCGAAATGAAATAAAGGAAAAAACGAATTAAACTACGAAAAGAGAAAAAGGGAAAAAAAATAAAATTAAACTGAAATCCAATATGAATAATCTGATACGCCAACTACGCCAAAGAGAAGAAAGAAAAAAATGGCTGAGGCGATCAAGTGCTCCAGGGAACAGATCACCCCAGCCCTTCAGATTATTCATACGGAGCAAGAAATGAAAACCGAAACTAATTAAACAAACCAATATATACTAATGCATAAATCCCGAAAGAAAATAAGAATAATTGAAATTAACAAATCTAGATGTACGCCATTTGTTACAATATAAAAAAACTATACTAAAACGGAAAATCTACAAGTCAAGTCATACTTGGGCGCCATTTGTTGCGAAACCCTGAAGACAGCCGAGACGTCATCAGTGCAACATATTTTAATTTGTTTAAGAGATTTTCGCTTTTATTGCCTGCGTGCCTTATCACAACCGGCTAGCTCAATCCGGCGTGGGTTGTGGCAAGAAAATCTCCTACGTGCTACGGCACGCCGACGACACAACATTTAGAAACAAATACAACCAAAGAAAGAAGGAAAAGTGGAGACAGGATGAAATTTCCGAAGGAATCATTATTATAAAATGTTTTACTCCAAGTGCATCATGTTATATCTACATATATTTCATGCAAAAATAAAAGAAAACAATAGTAAAATAAATTACAATCAATATCAAGATGAATTAAAACTAAAACTAAAAATTCTTAAAAATTTGGGTGGGTAAGATAAACCCAATCCCGGCCGGGATCAGTTAACACTGATCATACAATCGATAATGATAATAAATATATAATAAAATAATTCAATAAAATATATGAGCCTAAAATAAATAATTCAATTCAAGCTATAATGTTCGAGTCTCAAAAGAGCCGTCAATGAAATACAAAAAGAAGAAATGGAGACAAGCATTCCTTTTTTTACAAAAAAACGTACCCACACCATATATTTGAAAAGAAATTGTTTTGGTTAGTTCTAATTAATTGTTTCCAAAATAAAATGAAAAAGAAAAATGAAGTTCGATTTGAAAATTCAATTCTAGATAATAAATTTTACAGTTACATTTAACATTGATGCAATTATTTTTCTTTTTAAAATATAAATTTTCCTTCTGCCACAGATTCGTTGTCTAATTCGACTTTCGTAAAAATCTGATTTCTTCTTGAGATATTAAACAAAGTTATAGGGTACTTATCTTCTCAGTCTCCACTGTATTACCAAGAATAACCTCGGATCTCCTCGATTTAATCAACGCTGGTCTTTGCAACCGTTTAGCCCTTTGAAATTTTCCACCATGTTGTGTATACCGCTCTTTGCTCCAAAAATTCGTACGCCGATAAATTTGATCAGACTTAACGGATCTCTGGATATAATCGCAACTGCCGTACCAAAATCCGCAATGCCACATCTGCACCAAATCACGCTTTCACAAACAAATTCACAACTGCTCCAAGTTCTTCTTCCCGCCTATTATCCAACATTTCTTTACTGTTCAGCAACTTTAACCCTTCCGCTCTTTTTCGATCGGATTTTACACAGAAGTTTCTCCAGTTAACTCTTTCGTGCAATTCCCAAAAACTCCAACAAAATATTACATGATCATAACCAGCTAGCGTTCCTTTGTTTTTCACTTCTCCACGCCAGTCTAAATTCAAAAATGCTCCTGCCGCGATTTAGATCTCAATAACCCTGCACCGTCAGTATCACAAGCCTTCTTTTAAATTTCAACAATTGATCTCACTGCCAAGCCAACAATATTGCACACTGATATTCGCGTTTTCCGTTCGCGTTTTCTTTTCCAAAAACACCTCTTCTCGTTCAAATCCAAAACTGAACTCCGCCACTTTTCATTTCAAAAAACCAAAAAAATATGCAATACATTTGACCGTCGCATGCAGCATTGCACTCACAATGTTTGTGGGTGTGTGTGTGTGTGTGTGCCGGATGAGCGAGGCTGTTTCGCAATAACTAGCCCACAGACAGAGATTTTCGTTGCAGATATCGCATATTGCAGATCTAGTTGTCGACGAGATCTCTCGTCTGTGGGCCGTTTTAGTCACAATTAAAGGAGAGACATTGAAGTGCAAGATTACTGTTTGCGGAAACCTACATATCTTACAAAGATGAGTGGAAAAAGGTTCTTTTCAGTGATGAAAAGAAGTTTAATTCGGCCCAACACTACTGGCACGATCTAAGAAGAGATAAAGAATTGCGACTCCCCCACGATTTTTGTGGCGGTTCGGTTCTGGTTTGGGGATGCTTTTGTTATCATGGGAAGTTACCCTTGTCCAAAATATCCTCAAGAATGAATTCGAAAAAGTATATTAAACTCCTCGAAGATTTTATGATTGATCACAAAGAGTCAATTGTTGGACCAGATTTTGTCTTTCAACAAGACAATGCTGCCATACATGTATCTCGAGAGGCAAAAGCTTGGTTTAACTCAAAGGATATACCAGTTTTAGAATGTCCAACTTGTAGTCCTAACTTGAAACCCACCGAGAATCTATGGGAAATAACATCGAGAAGGGTATATGAAAATAGAATGCAGTTTTCGAACACAAGAGAGCTAAGGGAGCAAGTAATAAGAATGTAGGACGAAATACCAGTTAGAATATTGCAAGCCTTGATTAATTCAATGCCAAAACATGTACCTTATAATTTATTAATAAATATGTACCCCATTCTCTGTGAACTCATATAATTTCCCCTAATTTAACAGAAAAAAGATAATTTTTCTTTCAAATTCTGCTCACGGTTGAAATAATTTAATTTAATTTTAATATTGTTACATATATTATTAAGTTTTTCTTAACATCTATTCGTAATAAATATTATGAATCAGAAGTGAATTTTATTTGAATTTTTTGGTGAACTTATAATTATGTCCTGTATATGTGCGGAAATTTAGTTTTAAGTTTGGTACAATCCTCTGTTCTGTAGGCTGTAAATGGGAAGTGCAAATAAGTGGAAAAATCGTAGCCTGATGTCTTCCAGATTATCACTGCTAGCTCATCCAGCTTTATAAAAAAAGATGATGTTTCAGTTTTGTGTTAGCATTTCAGTATCAAATGTGTGCATCCATTCTTTAAAAATAGCACCCGTCATTCAAGAATTTGTGTTAGCTTAGCTCGCCAAGTTATTGTAACGTACCAAATTCTACACATCAAATGATTTTTCAGCAGAAAGTCATGCAGAAATTATACGAAAAATTTTCCTTGATCTTGAACACTTGATATTTTTCTGGAAAACTCCATCTTTTGCATTTTATCACGCTGGTCTTAAAATCGTTTTGATCCGGCTAGCAGTACCACTGAATAAATTTTTGACCAGCTAATCTGGTTCACGGTCCAATTCTAGAGGTCCACTTACAGAGTGAATTTTCCTCAAGAAACTGTATATGCGATGATGTTATAATTCAATTGTTCAGGTGGTTCGATCATACAATGTCACGATTAATAGCTTTTACTGTATAGTCTAAATATAGTTTTTCCTAAAAATCTATAGCCTAAAAGCCGCCAACCCGTGAAATCAACAACGGTCCCGCCAATTCAAATTTTACATAGCCCAATTGGCGGGAAATAGCCCAATCTGGCCACACTGATAACAACAATCATAAGGTGAATGCAAAACATTGAATTGATATGCGCTAATTTGAAATTGATTTGCTTTTCATTCATTTCAATAAATCTAATCGTTTAGTGCCTCGAAACCAACTCAAATAAAATTTTACAGATAAAACGGCTTTTATACGTATTTACTTTTCATTCAGTTCTTTAACTTCTAGCCATTTAGCGCGTTTCCAACAACTCCGATAAAATAAATTGAACATTGATTCGATATTTAATCGCGAGCCAACAAAAACATTCTCAGTACCGATTCAGCATTCGTTTGGGAAGGTTCTGTCGATCGAATTGTGTTCCATCGTTCAATCAAGCCGGAAGTTTTGAAAGTTCTTAAAATACATACATCTGAAACTAATCATTACGAAGCAGTGTTTGTTGACATTCATCTATAAACCAGTGTGAAAAATCAGCTGTATTCAGCACATAATTTACACAGCAACGTGCTTTAGCGAATCAACATCTCAACTGAGCATTTAATTACTGCTTACGAAATCCGATTGAAAAGCCTATTTGTCAAATCAGAAAGCCGAGAACGACAGGGCCAAAAGGCATTTTAATTAACTCGTTTCTTCTTGCCGTCACATTGAGGTCTTTTATGGAGTCTTTTTACATTTATCGGAAGCAGTTTTTCACCAGGTCCTGTATTTTCTTACACGAAACAACCAATTATGAAAATATTTGGAAAGGACATCCCTCGCCGCAAAAACGACACATGCGCAGGATCCAGGCAGCAACAGTAAGTACAGAAATAGGAATTTTCCATTATGACTAATTCATGTGCTAACACTTTCGCAACATAGAAAACAAAGTATCAGTTTTAACTAAGTATGGTTATAGTCTGGTGCTATGCTATCTGAGAATTCTAACATTGGAATTTGCCTCTCTGACTATATGAAGAAAAATTTATTTAGTTTTTATTGACTTCAAACTACATGCTGCTTATTTGAGTTCATTGATATTTATTCACGTGAGCGCATTTTAGTATTATAAAAGCGAGATATTAATTGATGTTTGATTTGAATACTGTAAATAACTGAGCACACAAATATTGTACTGATTGATTTGCTACGCGACTGAAAGCTCGTATAACTCTTCCAGTGATGTAATTAGTTTGATAGCTTTAAATTTTACTGATATGGTTTACCAGTTAATTTAAACAAAGCAATTTCATTTTTGTAGTACAATTCAGTAAATACAAAACACTTTCTCCGAAAACATTTGACATTAAGTAATGTTTACATTCTGCTGATAATATGTTTATCTGAGATAACCTGTAAAACGTCAAAATAATCAATCTTTATGCTGCATATAAGTTCTGTGTACACCTCTTACATTAGTTTATTCACATATTAGATATTCTTAGGCATTCTTATTACTAAAAAATATTTGAATTGAAGGTTTTTTTTTATGTTCATTTGTATATTCGTAACCTAAATTAAGTTCTACTAACAGTAAACAAAATTACAGAGCAACGTCTACATACAGTGGCTCAAACGTATAATCGGACAACAATAGTACTCAGGTAGAACATGTGAAAATATGGCAAAATAATTGCACTTTATTAATGAATTGCAGCTTAAGCTTTTTCACACTTTCCACAGCTACTGTACTGGTAGGTTCTACAACCCGGTGACTAAAAAGTGGCCGAAGAACCTTCTCCTGTATGAGGAGTCGGGACTGAAGCCACTTAGGGACCGGGTTGTAGAATTAACGACAAGATTCTACGGACTGACAGACGGACATGAGAACGGACTGATACGGTCACTTGGGCGTACAGGTGGCTCTAATGAGCCATTTATGCGCCCCGCGAAAATAGCGTGCCAGCGACAGCTCATGGATGCGCTTTTTAATTATGTAGGCCTCCCAACGAATAGAAGAGGCTAGATGTAAGACCTAGGATAAGGAATTAGGTCTAATTAGGCTAAGTTAGTTTTAGTTAGGTATAAGTTAGACTTAAGTCATAGCATAAGGTAGATTTTAAGTGGCTATTGCTAAGATAATCCCAGCCACTGTACACGGCTGGGTATGATAATTAGCGTGTAAGATTAAAAGAAAAACTCAAAAGATAAACATAAATAAAAATAAAACAACCAAGAGCCAGCAGGCCAAAATATTATAGCCGCTAGTAAGTAATTTTTTTAATTGTAAATAGTACTTAAATTAGATTAATAATGTACAAAAGAAAACTAAAAATAAAATCTTTTCTAATCTAAAATTTTCTAATCACACTTTCCACAAATGTCATATAATCTGAAAATAATACAAGTTTTTCAATTTGTGCTCGTAAAATTCAAGCATATCAGTTGGTAATTCCATAATCCAAGTCAAATAAATAATCGGACGTGGAAGAAAAATATGGCAGCACTTGCTAGCATAGCTGCGTTTCCTTAGAAATTGTCATGAATGAGCTTCTTTCGGTTTTAGTTGTCAGTGTAAACTTTCAGTTGAAGCTTGAAAGTGCAAATATATGGCAGCACTTGCTAGCATAGCTGCGTTTTCTTAGAAATTGTCATGAATGAGCTTCTTTCGGTTTTAGTTGTCAGTGTAAACTTTCAGTTGAAGCTTGAAAGTGCAACAAGTGACAAAATGGCGCCAAAAGGAAAACAAACTACTTTCGAATTTCGTCAACTAATTATTAAGCTTTATGGAGAAGGAAATTCGGTACGGGATATAGGAGTTACCGTTGGAAGAAGCCGTTCTATGATCCACGTGATTATAAAAAGGTATCGTGATGAAAAAAGAATAGGAAACAAAAGCAGAAAAGGTCAAGGACAAATATTAAATGAGCGCGATGAATAGCGCATTCTGGCAGAAGTGAAGGTAAATCCACTGAAAGCAGCCAAGGAGTTGAAAACTTTTGTACATGACAATATTGGAAAGGAAGTCTGCATTGAAACTGTAAGAAATGTTCTCAGAAAAAATGTATACCATGGCAGAGTTATCAGAAAAAAGCCATTCATAAGCGCTAAAAATATGTCATGCCGTTTGAAATTTGCAAAGGAATATTTCCTCCAAAACTGTGAATTTTGGAATACGGTGCGAAGTTTTTTTGGATATTAAATGAAATACTTATGTAGTTTTTATACAATATATAGGTCTAATTTACTGATGAGAGTAAGTTTAACTTTCATGGATCAGATGGAAGGACATACGTGTGGTGAAAACCAAACACTGAATTTCATACAAAAAATACCCGACCTACTGTGAAGCATGGAGGTGGATCAGTAATGGTTTGGGCCTGTATGTCCAGTGCGCGGGTGGGCAATTTGCATTCTATCGAAGGTAAAATGGACAAATTTGCGTACCTGAATATTTTAAAAGAATATGTCAAGCAAAGTGCCGAGAAACTAGGCATTTTAGAGAACTTTGTTTTCTACCAGGACAACGATCCGAAACATACATCGGAAGTTGCAAAACTTTGGCTGATAAATAATTGCCCCAACTATTATAAACGCCTGCATAGTCGCAGGACTTGAATGTTATCGAAAATTTGTGGGAAGAACTTTCAAGGAGGCTCAGCGATAAATCATTTAATTCTATAAACCAATTAAAGCAGGCATTAAGAATGAATGGAGTAAAATTGAACCTAAATTTTGTGAAAATTTAGTCAAGTCAATGCCAATGCGATTAAAAGCAGTGCTTGAGTCAAAAGGGTTTGCAACTAAGTGCTAGCACAAACAATTATATATGATTTATTAACTTTTTCTAGCTTGTCCGATTATTTGTTTGACTTGTTGTGTAGAGTTGTTTGTTGTTATGTTTGATTTTCTTAAGTATGAATTAAAAAATGCGTTATTTTATTATATGTCTTAAAAATATAAAAAACGAGAAAAAACTTCAGATATATATATAACTTATATTGCGTAATTTTTTTCGCCAAATTTTCACATGTTTTACCTGAGCACTATCGTTGTCCGATTATACGTTTGAGCCACTGTATATTATTTTGGCCTACTGGCTCTTATCGTTTTTATTTATTTTATTTATGTTTCTTTAGAATTTTTTCATCGTACATGCTAATAGTCATACGCAGACTTGTAAGGTGGCTGGGATCATGTTGGCAGTAACCACTTAAAATCTACCTTACGTTAAAAATCAGGTCTAATTTATACTTAATTGCAAATGATTTAGCCTAGTTAGACCTAATTCCTGTCCTAGGTTTTAAATCTAGGCCCTCCTGTTCGTTGGGAAGCTTACATAATTAGATAGCGCATTCATGACCTGTCGTTGTCACGCTGTCTTCGCAGGCCGCATAAATGGCTCATTAGAACTACCTGTACGGCCAAATGACTGAATTAGTCCGTTCTCATGTTCGTCCGTAAAACTATGTCGTAAATTCTACAGTCCGGTCCCTAAGCGACTTGAGTTCTGACTCCTGATCAGGAGAAGGTTCTACGGCCTCACTGATTTCTATATTAAATTAACAACTTAGTTTACATGCACTAAATTGCTTGAGCTTTATTCACCTTGTCATTCATCTAAATATATTCTTAAAATCTAACGTTTTATTACTTTTAACTTCTATCTGGTTTTTGCTGTACTGGACTGCTAGCGTTGTCAGCTTCACTCCGTAGTTGATGATTTCTTACGGAGTTCTAGTGATACTTTCTCGATGAGCTTTTTCGGCCTCAGTCTGAGGATAGAAAAGCAGAAATCTCGTTTTCACGAGGATTACGCGTTGCCGCGATATTTAAGTACGCCTCGTAGGGTGAAGGGTAGATAAAGTTTGGCGCTTCCAAAGTAGATTCGGAGAGACTATAAATTTGAGGATTTGAATGGAAACGGCATTTCGCTAGGAATTTTTCACCAAATTCTAGTATCTATTTCTGAATTTGAAGCATGTTGATTCCATCATATAGCTCCACGTTCGAACGATTTTCTGATTTGAAATACTTTTGTGTGAAGATTCACAGGACTTTTGTTTCCAATTTCGCCAGTTTTTCAATAATTTTTGCAGACATGGTCATCCAGATCGCGAAGATGTAGCTGATTGTGGGCCTCGTCATTTATCAGTATATCGTCGCTGTAAAATCAAACCGGCATATCTGCAAAATGCATATTTTTCACCAGAGCGCTTTAAAGTTTTCGCGTGTGGGCTGTTTCCTCGTAAATGCATACCGGCACAGCACCATTAGACGGATTTTTATTCAACTATACGATATGCCGGTGCGACATAAAAATAGACGGGAAAAAGAGGAATTTTTTGATACCAAAAACTCAAAAACTCAATTTTTGCAGATATGCCGGTTTGATTTAACAGCGACGATATGAGCAACTTTGTCCTTTGAGCAAGTGGGGATGACTTTGTCGTTAAAGGCATGGGCAGTTGAGTGTTGAGCGTTGACGCCGAATTGAGAAAACGGGATCGAAAAGTGTAAATTGTTGATGTAGTTATTGCAGAACCGAAATGATACTACACATTTAATTTGAAGCTGTGGATGTGTAACCATTACATATAAACACATTAGTCATTTTGTTTTTATCACCAGCAGGTTTCTTCAGCGTTGGAAGTAATTTGTCTTTCGGTAGCGGCTTAGTAAGAATGTTGGCTTGCTGATTTTCCAATGAAAAATACACGAGCTCGAATCCACCATCTATTCACTCATCCTGAATAAAATAGTAGCGGGCGGCAAAGTGTTTTGTTTCCTTGGAGTGTCCGGATCTTTTATCATCTTCAGGACTCTTTGAATGTCAATGAAGAGTTTTGTTTGCAGTTTGTCGTCGTTTTCCAGTTCTGCCAGTTCGCAGGTCAATTGTTTGATACAGGTGATTTCTTTTGTCATCCAGAACGCTGTAATATATTCCGCCTCGGTGGTTTTGAGAGATGATGTCCTTTTTAGCCGGGATACGTATCCTATAGTTGATCTTCTGGTCTCAACGTCACCAGCATTGTCCACATTTCTGCAGACCGTGATTTGCTTGTATCCTTCTCTCTGAGATAAAAAACCGTAGCGGGTTGTACTTTCAAGTACTAGAGAATTCTGTTGATTGCGGCGGATTGCCTTCAGCTGACAGAAATGTTGACTTTAACTGCTAACAACATGAGTGATGTTGGATTTCGTTGCCAGCAATATGTGGGTGAAGCTTATAGGGCACGTTTGTGACTTTTTAAATCCTCAAGATGAGCTGATGAATATATTTCATTTGGACTTGCTTCCTGCACTTTGACCCTGCTCGAGACTTCTCCATGCTAGGAATCTTGGTGTAAGAATATGGATCCCTTTCAATTCTTCTCTATCTCCAGACCAAGATTGATACCTGCCTTGCTGATGGTGATGTCGAATTCATTTTTCAGAGCCTCAAGAAATAATTCGGTAGTTTCATCATTCTCCGCAGCAAATAATCCATCGTCACTGTGCACTGCGAGTGACATTGTTCCTTCCTAGTTGCCAGTGAAAATACAGTGAATATAGCGAGAGTACGCCTGAACCCAAATTCAATTATAGTTCGGCCGAGACGCTCATTCCAATTCCTCGCTGCCTGTGTTCAGACGTAATGATTACGATCAAACTCACGGATATTATTGCGTCCATGCTCGCAACCTTTTGGTTGCTGTGAGTAGATTTTCTCCTCGAACTGTCCGTGCAGGAGTGCGGTCTTAATGTCGAATTGGCTTAGTTTCGGTTCGATGCTGCGATTTTGAGGATTGTTCCAGTGGAGCCAAAGCACACGTCACAACTTAAAGTCTCCTTGGATTCGGCCCTTTGAGTGAAACCTTGAGCAAAAAGACATGCCTTGTATCTGCTGATCTTGCCATTAGGGTTTCGTTTGATTTTGGAAGTCAATTCAAGACCAATATGTGATTTTTCTCAATGATTTCGATTTCTTCTTCCATTGCTGGATCCAATAATCGGCTTCTGGTCTTACTAAAGCTTTCTGATAGCTTTCAGGCTCATCTGGCGTTGCTGTAAAAATGAAGCAAAAAGTTGAATTCGTATATTTATGACTTGTCCCTGCCTCTCACAGTTCTGGCCACAGCTTTGTACGCATTGACGTCTTGTCTATTTGCTGGCCACCAATCGTCGTCTTGTCATAGGTCATCTACAACACCATCGATTACTGGGTATATCTTGACTCTCTTCTCTTTATCTTTGGAATCGTCGGTTTCTTGTTCGTTTGTGGCTAGTTTTATGATCGTGCCTAACTCGAGTTTTCATGTAATTATTTATTTTTATAGTCTCAAATCCATGTACAAGCAAAGAGCTCAATTATAAATAGGTTAGCATAAGAATAGAAATAAAAAAAAACAAATAGAAAATAAAAATAATAAATAAAAGCATGCAAAAAAATATTTTAATAAAAAACCGATTTTTCCTTTCGAAGCTAGATATATTGAATTTTGTGACAAATATCGATATTTCGAGAGTAATCTGCCCTCTTTTTCAGTGTCTATCGGTCTTAAAAACAATTAAAAAACAAAAAATATGCAGTTCAAAGTCACATATGACAGATAAGAGAGGCTTAGTTTATTAGCAGTAAAAATTGTGTTGCAAATATGACTTTTAAAGGTGGCTATAGAGTGTGGAAGGGGATCGAGTTTGGATGTTGCTATTGATGCGTAAAAGAACGAAAGAAGAACGAAAGTATCTGCACGTGCAAATTCTACTTCAAAAACATAAAAGGGCCTAATTTGCCTCTCATATTGCCGTTTGTTTGTCAATTATGCTATAAAAGAAGCTAGATAGCCACGGCAGATTTTAAACAGAAATCATTCAGTCAGGTAAGCTCTGCGCTTTGCTCTGAGGATATTTAGATAAGCGTTGATTATAACGCATATAGGGAAGATTATATAAAAATAGTAAGGTGCGAGTGTGCCTCCGCTAAAGGCGTTGAGGAAGATAACGAAAATGAGAAAGGTTCAATGTTGCAAAGGATTGAGGTCAAGGATCTTATTGTTTACGTTAGGTACAAATCGACAAAGTGAACAAAATGAAAGAAAAAATGATAGTCCAATTGGGCAGATGGAACATTAAGTTCATCACAAATGATAACAGACGAAAAAAGAATGTATGTCGAGGCTACAAACAATGAGGATTTAATAGACAGCGACACCGAAACAGCTACACATTCAGCAGATAAACGGGGAACGAAATCAGCGCAGAGTTTAATTTCATTAATTCAATCAAGTACTGCAATAAGTACTCCGCCATCATTGAACTTCGTTGTTGCTCAGACATTATGAAAAGCTAAATATGTCATCTACAAGCCAAGTTTCAGAGAGAAAGATCAGGTGATCCTTTTGGAGTAACGGTATAGTTCTCCTTTTCCAGCTTAGTCATCGTGCCACGAGCATTCTGGTAATGCAATAAAATATTTTTAGGCTTAAAAGCTAGGTGCGGGATCTTCTGTTGTTGGTAAAACGAAAATTTCTACATTTTTCAAGTAACTTGACAAACGTCAGCAGTTCGATTTGCTCAAGTGCTGGAAATGTTTTTGTAGTCGAAGTAAATGGGTTCTTGAGCATTTTCCCGATGAATGTAACATCTCAGCAAATTTTGATATTATTCTCTTCAGGGTACTCCGTAGCCTACGAAAGTGGCCTGCATTTATTTAGCATCTCATTTTTCTTGGTGATATGGACATTGATTTTTTCTGTAAAGGTTCGAAGACCGTTTATATCTTCTTAATTTCCGTGCGTCTTCGATTGGCATTCATACAGTGTAAACGCTTTACATGTCACTCGGTAGACTAAAATAAAAAAAAAATATTTTAACACATTAAAAGAACAGTGCAACTCGGAGTTTCTAGTTACCTGAAAAAGGGGTTGTTGTAGTTAAGAAGTACCCGCAACAGCAGTTCATCACACCAAATATTTTCGGACCGATTTTTCCATAATATGCTAATTGATATCTTCACTATTTTATTTATCTACTATAATTATAAGAAAATTATATATATCTTGATTGGATAGTATGTTGCTAATTTTGCCTCGAATATCACCTAAAGCGTAAAAAATGGCTGTGAACTCCCTTCACATCCTTATCCCGGCCGATGTTCCACAAAGATATATTCTTATTCCTTCCAAAATTTAAACATAATAAAAATATTTTGCGAACAAGATCTTATTACAACTATGTACGATAAAAATTCAACTTGACCTCTCTACAATTTCAGTAATATCACGGAAGATGGTTTAAAAATATGGATCGAACTTCCAGAAAGAGTGAGAAATGATCCGTTTCTGGATTCCTACCGAAAAGAGTACGAGCAATCTACAGGTCTAATATAAATTTTTCACCCTAGTTTTATATTCACCAATAATCAATTCAATTCTTTCAGGATATGCAGTCGGTGATGGTCATCGCTCTTCGCAAGAACGAATTGATGAAGCATACCATGAAAATCAGGTAGTCGCTGCTGATAATGAAGAAAGGTAAGAAAAATTAATAACTTAAACGTTAGTTGATTAACCTCCTCTTCATATACTTCTTTATTTAGCAGCAGAGAGCTTGTGGCTCAGATGGATGCCAAAAAAGTAATCAGCCCAGAGAAGGAGAAAGCACCGCATACGAAATTTCAAGTCAGTTTGTAATCATCAAAAACTATTTACTATTTCTTAGACATTTGTGTTTCTATTTCTAGAAATATTTTAATTACTGCAAGATTGGAATACTTCTCGCAGTTTGGATACTTTTCACTGTGTTCTTAATGGCAACTGAAGAAAAAGAACTTACAACAGTGCCGATATCAATCCCATATAATACCACAAAAAGTAATATTGTTTATAATTTCGATAGCTTTAAATTGCGAGTTAGAACTTTCATTTTTAGTGTATACGATAAGGGATGATTACCGCAGTTTTGAATTACAATTGTCTGGACACTTTTCACCCAACATACACCAAAATACTAGCCACAGTTTAACAATCTATGTTGAAGCACTCTCCTCGAATTCATCTAGATGGGTGGTAAGTGATTTGAAAGCGTCCATCGAAAAATGAAAGACGAAATTGAATACTTTCTATTTGGAACACAGGCAATGGACTATTGGCAACTACCAATTTTGAAAACCGAGTCTTTGCTGAGATATGCACGTTTAGTAAAAATGAAACGTTACTTTACTGCTTCAGACAATATAACATCCGAATTAAAGTCAATTCGATTAGTAATGAAAACTAACGTTGACAAAGATTTCACCTTTCAAGTTACCATCGACAATGATCCAGTCAATAAGAGCGTAGGAATACTTTATGCAACTTTAATTCTCATTGGCCTCTACATATTTATTATATGGGAAATCGTGGACAAAACATTTGCAACTCTCATTGCATCCACTCTAACTATAAGCGTTTTAGCCGTTATGGGTACACGACCCTCTCTATCCAAAATCATGAGCTGGATTGATATAGAAACATTATTTCTACTTTTTGGCATGATGATAATAGTTGGACTAATGTCAGAGACAGGGCTTTTCGACTTTATGGCAGTATATGCATACAAGGTAAATGATTAAATCACTTGCTTCGCAAAGAAAAATATTGTTATTTATTTACTATTTTAGATAACAAAAGGAAGAGCATGGCCCCTTATCTATTGCTTATGCCTGTTCACTGCAATTCTATCTGCATTTTTAGACAACGTTACCAGCTTGCTGCTAATGGCTCCAGTTAGTATCCGGTTGTGTGAAATAATGGATCTAAATCCTATTCCAATTCTAATGAGCATGATTCTATACTCGAATATTGGTGGTGCATTAACGCCTGTTGGTGACCCGCCGAATATTATAATAATATCAAACAGCTATGTTTCAAAGAGTGTAAGCAAGTTTGCAGTGAATTAGTGACCAGCTTATTTTTACTTTCATTTTTTTAGGGAATTACTTTTACAAATTTTATTCTTCATATGATAGCAGGTGTCGTATTAGCTTGCTTGCAAGCATTTGTTCAGCTGCGAATTAAATATCGAACTATCGACGATTTACGAGCAACAGAACCGAAACGCATTCGGGATCTACGGAAAGATTTAGCCGTGTGGCGTCAGGCACTTGAATCAATATCTTTACATTCCAAATCTGATGATTTTATTCGCTGCGCTTTATCTGAGAAGGTGAAATTCATGGAAAAGTTGCTAAATAAGCAACTGAAAACGGGTTGCATTCCCAGTGAGGAGTATATGTCAACGTTGGTGGACTTGCAAGCCAAAGTAAATTAACTTTTTGCTGTTTAAAATTTGAAGCGATTGTTTAGAAACTTTAAAAAAACCATTCCACTAATTTATAAAACTTACCAATTTCAAATACTGTATTATCCTAATTCAAGTATCCAATCAAAAACCGGCCGTTGCTGATGAAATCATTAGCTGCTCTATTTTTCGCACTGGGATTTTTCTTCTTACATTCTATACCCGGACTAGATCGCCTATCACTTGGCTGGATTGCATTCCTAGGAGCATTGCTTTTATTGATTGTAGCTGATAAGAATGATATGGAAGCTATCTTAATGAAAATTGAATGGTCCACTCTATTGTTCTTTGCTTCCTTATTTGTTCTAATCGAAGGTTTGTCGGACCTGGGATTGATCGACTGGATCGGACAGCAAACGGAAAACATCATTGTATCTGTCGATGAGAAATGGAGACTTGCGATAGCTATCATCATTATAATATGGGTAGGTACTATAAACTTGTACGCTTACAAGAAATTGAAATTCACATTACCTATTTCATAGATATCCGCAGTAGCTTCTTCGTTCTTAGATAACATTCCACTTACAACGATGATGATTAAGATAGTTGTATCTTTGGCGCAGAATCAATCGTTAGGATTGCCTTTATCTCCATTAATTTGGGCACTATCTTTCGGAGCATGTTTTGGAGGTACGTGCAATTATTGAAATTAATCTCTACCTATTATACGTGGTAAAAATTCCAATACAAACATTTGAAATATATGCGTACACATAAATAGTTGATCCTGTATTTCAAGTAAATTGATTTTCTAAAATCTGTGAAAATCAAAAATATAGAGTTAAATATAGAAAATAAAAATATTTAAGCCGCAGTATTCTACTCTGAAACTGAAGCCGAACGTGATTCGTTTATTTACATTTACTTGCAATAGAAAAATAATGCAGTTATTATACACAAATAATTAGTTTATTTTTTCTATAGCTACTTCACAGTTACATTAATCTTTCCAAAATTATTTCATAAAGTAATTTTTTTTTCTTATATCGCAAAAATTTAGCAAGGCTTACTGCTAACTAAATCTTACATTCTACTACATCTTGCTAGCTGTGCTTATAAGTCATCAACCACATATTAAATGTAGCTGCTATAATAATGTCCTTAATAATAGATAGAACAATTCGTAATAATTTTTATTATAAAAATTATCTTAACTTAATTAAATAAATCTTTCAGCTCAGATCGTTTATTAAAATTTTAATAGATTATTCTTTTTCTTTCCAGGAAATGGTACACTAATTGGCGCATCAGCAAATATAATATGTGCAAGTGTTGCTGAACAGCACGGGTTTAAGCTGTCTTTTTACGACTTTTTCAAGTATGAACATATATTTTGATAGAGCTTTGCACTTTAATATCAACTTATTTTCATTAGGATTGGATTTCCAATGATGATTGGTAATGTTTTGACAGCAACCGTTTACATGATGTTTGCGCATGTACTTTTTGAATGGCATTGAATACTTAAACTTAGTTTCAAATTTCTGTGGTGTTCTCATTTTAGCAAATTGAAATAAATGTTTGAATCGGTGAAGACCTCATGTATTTTGATAACTATTTTACAGTCCTTAACATAAACACTCTATCTGACATTTTTTTCATTTTTGATTTAACACCGGATATGAAAACTATATACTCTATTACATCATTCTACAAAATTTAAAAGACTTGTCTTTAGTGAAAGTATGTTAAAATCAATATTGGAAAATTCACTCTCCATATATCTCCAGCACAAACCAAAACACAATATCTCGAAAGTTACTTAAATGTAGATAGAAGGTGTATGCTAAACAGTAAGCAGTATTGTTATTTTTTAAAGCATAATACCCAGTTGGGGTAAAATGTCAATTTTCATATAAGTAAATTGTACTAGAGATAAAATAGAAAGCAAAAATGTATGAAATGATTTAAATTTATTTAAAAACTGATAAGTAAATAAAGACAAAACTATGGCGCTATATAAATTCTCCATTATTTTGCCAGGTTTTTAAATGTCTGATGCAATAAAATGGGAATAAAAGTTTGAAATTTAGCTAGATTGAAGCGGTCATCATCTGATTTTGCGTAAACTTCATAGTTTTAAATAATATCTGTTCGTGTATCGTGAAAATATTTTATATAAATTTTACTTTAAAAAAAAAGCGTTTGACAAGATTTTATTGACTGCCGTTGTATTAATTTTAGCACATACATTTGCCGTTGTGGAGAATTCTATTCAAGTTTTATGTGCCTATATTTTTACTGCTAACATTGCGAAAGGTTGACCCATTTTTTACCGAATCGCCGTACGAATATTTTAAATTTAAAGTCAATTTTGCCTTCAGAAGCTAGACATATTTCAATTTCTTGACAGATATCGATATTTCGAGAGTCAATAATGCTCTAAGTGTTTAGTTTCTTTTATAATTTTCCCTTAATATACCTGCCTCTTCCATTAGAACAGGGCTTGGGCCAGCTTCGGTGGAACCAAAGGTCTAACTTGAAAGCTCATTGTATTACTCGATGTCATAGAGACGCGAATATATAGAAGTAGAGACGCTATGACTGTTTTCATATCAAAATATAATTATTTAATGCGCTTCCTTCCTTTTCATAATTATATTCGGGTAAACTCGACTTGATGCACCAGAGCCGGGAAATTCTACCACCAGAGGGCAAATACGTGGTACCAGGGGTTGAAAATTGAAGAAAAACTCACAAAATTATGCAAAAAATTACTGGAGAAAATACAATCAAGAAAAACAAGCAAACAAACAAAACAAACCTCAAAAGTAAACACAAAACGAGAAAAACACAAACATACTAGCGAGACATCTATCGGCAAAATTCAGGTAACGGCTGTGTCGTGCATCAAGTCGAGGTTTACCTTATATTCTAGTAAAATGTTACAATTTGCGGCCACAAGCATGTATTCATCGTGGTTTAGAAAAAAACATTCAAAAATATTTGTGACTACCAACAACCAAACTAATTGATGCGCCTTTGATGCTTCCCACTCATAAAAATCTAAGAAAACTTGTCAAACTAGCCAGTCATCGATCGCGCGAGTTATGCTAATACCACTGTAGCGATTCATGTGCAGCGGTTCAACCTGTTGCATGTGTTCGCCACCATCATGACTTAAGCGCTGGCGTCAGCATAAAGAGTTAACATCAATCTACAAATGGTGACCCCGCAACAGGACATGGCAGACGTGACGGGTAGCTCAATCCCCAATGATGACGAAGGACAAGCCGAACAAGCACGCGTTAACAGCGTCGCCACTTTCAAGCTGCCGCCATTTTGGACTACAAGGCCCGCGCTATGGGTTTTCTCGAGTGGAAGCGCATTTCCGAATTTACAAAGTTTGCCGTGATCACCAGCAATTTGATAAGGTCGTGAGTGAACTCGACAATCCAATATTACAATCAAATATGAAACGCTGAAGGAACGCATACTCAGCGTATATAAAGTTTCCGACGAAGCGGAAATTCGGCAACTCTTAACTGGATTAGAGTTAGGAGACCAGAAGCAATCACAGCTGTGGCGTGCGATGAAACTCACAGCTGGAAACAAAGTTGCAGACTCGTTCCTGAGGTCGCTATGGCTTCAAAGGTTGCCGACGAATGTGCAAGCAATTCTCAGCATAGCAGGTACGTCAAATTTTGATCAATTAGCCGATATGGCAGATAAAATTTTCGAAATACATGATGTGTCTCGTGCTGCTCAAGTGTCTACACCAGTGAACAGTGAATCTGATATTAGCCAACAAATCTCTAATACAAACACTAGACTTAATGACATGGAAATCGGGCATCGTCATAACCGCCGTCGCGTTAGTCGATCGCATCACCGTTCACCATTTGGTTCGCGTCGTTTAAACTCTTTACCCCGGAAAAACTTTTGTTGATTTCACTATAAATTTGGTGTCGCAGCGCGTAAATGCCAAAAACCGTGCTCTTTTTCCACGCAAAACACTCCGGGAAACTAGATGTGTCGCTATCAAACATGGCGATTGATAGCGAACATCGTAAGCACCGCCTATTATTGTCAGACAAAACTGCAAACTTAAAGTTTTTGGTTGATACGGGTGCGGACATCTCAATTATTCCCCGTTCGCGTGTCGAAAAAAAACGTTCAACCGTCTGACTTTGTGCTATATGCAGCCAATGGCACAAAAATAAAAACTTTCGGCAATAAACTTTTACGATTAAATTTCGGTCTCAGACGCTCATTCGACTGGAAATTTTGTGTCGCTCAAGTGTCACATCCAATTTTGGGAGCAGATTTTTTACACCATCACGGATTACTAGTTGACATGAAAAACAAATGTCTCACTGACCCAAATACCAAATTATCGTCATTTGGCTGAGTTCGTTCAATCAAAACCGATAACTTATGCACGGTTTCAAATTTTTTTCCTTTTCATTGCCTCCTAAAAGAATTTCCGGGCTTGACAAACCCATCATTGCACACTTATCAAAAGGGACACGGTGTTTACCATCACATTGTTACTGATGGCCCACCAGTCGCGGATCGCGCTCGCCGATTAGTCCCAGACAAACTTAAAATAGCCAGGCAAGAATTTCAATATATACCAGAAAAAGGCTACTGTCGACCATCGTCGAGTCCATGGGCAAGTCCATTACATTTAGTTCCCAAGAAAGAAGGAACATGGCGACCATGTGACGATTACCGCCGTCTGAATGCCGTAACTCGGCCAGACAGGTATCCTATGAGACACATACAGGATATAGTTGCGGGTTTGAAAAATAAAAACGTCTTTTCCAAAATAAATCTCCTAAGAGCATTCCACCAAATTCCGGTTGCTGAGTCAGACATACCGAAAACTGCAGTCCAACGACCCAGAAGATATTTGGACAGGCGGTTACAGTGTACGTGGTAAGAAAGTGCGCTGGGACCAATTTCTTCGTCTTTACACTCCCACTCTCACCTACCAACAAACCACGCTGCTGATCAATCCGTCAGTTTGACTTTTCTCGCGCCGGGAGTAGTTTAACAGTGCGTAAACAACTCGTCATTCGGCGATTACCACTCGTGGTGTTAGGTTGCATTCGAAATCGTCGTGCTCAATCAAGCTTAAGAAAAAATTAAATTGTACTGCGTAGTGAAAGAGAGTTGTAAAGTGTAGTGCTCTATCAGTATTTGTTGCTTTGTTTCATCAGGAAATTCTTTTCTGCACATTGGATTCAACCTGATAAGTATCTATTTTGGAAAATCTCTTCATTTGTTTCAAATCAGTATATTTGGTTGTTTTGGTGGTTTAAATTGTGAATTTGAACTCTTACAAAGTAGGGAGGTGGTGCGTACTGCACAGAAGTTATTTCGCCTTGGTTTTGTGGTTGTTTGTGGGTATGTAAATTGCTGGGTATAAATGGAAGATAACATAGCGGAAGGTTTTTCGAAGCCCAAGTTAATAAGAAGAAAAAATGGAGATGAGGGAGTTTTAAGTTCTAAAGAATCGTCAAATAATTTGGATGCCAATCCACTAACCAAAACTATTGAGGTTATGTCTGTTGGAATTGTTCAAGAAGTGTGTTCTGTTATGCGTGGTTCAGAGCTGTCAAGCGGCTGTACAGAATTCAAAGAATCGACAAGTGACGCCATGTTGGCGTCGGTCTTTAATGGCCCTGTTGCCATGGAGGGGATAAATGGAAAGAGACAAGATATTAACAAAGTAGTATTGGACAGAAACAATAATCGTTACACTGAGAATACCAAGAAAACGTATTCGGTCATTGTTGAGAAGACAAAATCGGATGGTTCAAAAGACAAACTGAATGATGTGATGTTTTACGTGCTGTCCAGGGGAAATAAAGTCAAGAATATAGACCAAATCTTCAATAATGGGTTTGGTAGAATAAAAATAAACTTCAAAAAGGCTACAGATGCAAATGAGTGGCTGAATGATAGTTTTTTGTGTAATAATAATATGAAAGGCTATATACCAAATAATCTAGTGTATAGATATGGAGTGATTAGAAACATTCCATTAAATTTCGATGTTAAAGACTTAATAGAGTTAGGGATTTGCTGCAATGAATATGGAAATAAACTGGATAAGGTGAAAATAAAGGCGGCAGAAAGATTGTCTGTGCGAGATAGGACTGATCCGAGCATATTTATTCCAGCATTTTCGGTCAAAGTTATTTTCGAAGGAGAGGACCTACCTGATTATATTAAAATAGATTACCTCAGAATTAAGGTGGAGCACTTCATTGCCAAACCCAGGCAATGCCTAAAATGTGGAAGGCTAGGTCACATAGCCAAATTTTGTAAAGCTACGGCAAAGAAGTGCCTAAAATGTGGGGAGATAAATTGTGATGGCGCATGCAACAACTTAATATGCATCCTATGCAACTCTAGAAACCACTCTGCGGTAGACAGAAAGTGTCCCAAGTGGAAAGATGAAGCATTAATATTGGAAATAGCAGCGAAGAAAAACGTATCATACTTCGAAGCGAGACAAGTGGTAACAGATAGCAACAGCTTCTCGCTTCTCGACGTAGAAGAACTTAGTGAGTTCCCGTTGTTAGGGGAGGAAATTACAGTGCCTACCAGAAACCCTCAAAGAGAGGTAAATAAAGCTCTCACTAAAAAAAATATTCTACGGTTCTCAAAATGCAAAAAAATAAAGAGGAGAATGAGATTGTGCAAAGGAGTACTCGAACACCAAGACCGACGCCAATATTTGATAATCCATCCTACCAGATCACAAGTGAAATAGAAAAATTCTTAAGCAAACTTTTAAAGAACTATAAAGTAGAAAATATTATACTTAATAAGGAAGCGGTGTTAGAGAGTCTTTTTGATATATTAGTAAGAAATGCTGACACTAGGAAAAACTCAAATAACACAATGTATTCTAATGAAGATAATCCAACTGAACATTCAGGGACTACACAACAATAAAAATAACCTTGAATACTTCCTGAAAAAAGGAAAATACAATATTGCAATTTTATCTGAGACTTTCAATGCGGACAATAAGAAGACAATCAACCCAATTAGCGGTTTTAACATTGTGTCAAAAGCTAGAAGAAATAGACAAGGCGGAAGAGTCTGTCTAATCATAAGAAAAAATCTTGAATTTCAAGGAATGAAAATTGAGTCGATTCTTGAAGTGGTGGGTATCACCACGATTAATCTTAAAGATAATATTATGATTTTCTCGATTTATTGCCCTCCGGATTTAAATTGTGGAATATTTGGAACTGAAATCGGAAAAATCATTTCATTAGGAAAGACGTATGGTAAATTTATCATAGCAGGTGATCTAAATGCCAGGCATAAATTCTGGGGCGACCATCTAAATAATCCTAGAGGCAATAAACTTTATAAAATTTTAAAGGATCAAGGTATATTCTGCCTCAACAATGGAAAAAAAACTTTTGCAACTACCAAAAAACCTGGTAGGAAAGGGACGTCTGTTCCTGACATCACTCTCTGTAGCTTCATTCCGATTAATCTCAGGTGGACTATTGGTCCCAACCAGGTTAGCAATAGTGGTCACAGCATTATCACTTATACTTTTAGAACCAGAATGGAAGGCAGACCAAAAAAACTACTACTATCAAAAAAAATTTTTAACCATGATAAATCAAACCAATATCACTGGCAATATTGAGTCTTTTTCAAATGAACTAAAAGATATTGTTAAAAACAATCAAGTAAACAATCCGTCATTAGTCCACTCAAACAAAAGCTGGTGGTGTGAGGAAATAAGAGGATTATGGAACAAAAAGAAAATATCGTTAAAAATATATAAAGCCTCCAGAAGAATGGTAGATTTTTATCAATATCTTAAAGAAAAAAAATGAAGGTCAGGGAATGTAGAAGAAACAGCTGGGTGAACAAACTAAATGAGATTGCCTTGAAAGGAAATGTCAAAGAGTTTTGGAGGTTTGCTAAAAACATCAAAAAAAGTGAGTCGTATAACACACCCTCGTTCTGGAATCCCAAAAACAATGCGGATTATCTTCAGCTTATTAAAAATAAGAGTCATTCAAGTAGTCTGGATTTTAGTAGCATTCCGATTCCGATGCAAAAAATAGCAGTAAACCTCGAAGAATTAAGAAACATACTTAAGACCCACAATAAAAAGTCAGCACCTGGACCAGACGCGATCACTTACGATATGCTTAAGGCTCTGAATGAGCATAGTTTAAAATCTCTTACTCAAGCAATAAATGACGTACTCGATTCAAATTCAATTCCTGCAGAATTCTTATGCATTAAAATCTGTCCCATTTTAAAGCCGGGAAAAAAACCCAGTGAACTTTCAAGCTTCAGACCCATCTCATTACTCAATGTAATGACCAAGGTGGTAAACAGTATCATTAAAGATAGACTTATACATAAATTCAAAATTCTAGATAAACTTAAAGACCTTCATGAATGCACTCATGTTTTCGTCCGGCAGGAGTGTGTTTGGAAGTCACTGTCGCAGCCCTGCACCGGACCTCACAAAGTAATCAGCCGAACCAGTGACGTATTTTTTGCAGTCGAAGTAAACGGAAAGGAGCTAAACATCTCAACTGAGCGATTGAAACCTGCATATTTGATCAACAATTTGTCTGTACAACCAAGGAATCGAATCAGCACTAATCAGCCAGCAGCTTCACCATCGAACATTAGCACGCCGCCGATATACACTATGCCGTCAGCAACTTCGAAAAATGTTCATTGGGCGCCTGCAAAATGAAAACGCTACAACATTTACAAAATTTGCACGTATGATAAGCGCGTATTTTGTATTACGAGAAGTGGTAGATATCTAAGTGATCTGAAGTATTAAATGTGTTTTAACTATTCCGTGAGCATCATTGTGTCTTAAGAGACTCCTTTCTATAAGAAGTTTAAAAAGTAAAACATTTAAATTGCGCAGTCGGTTGGATAGGGTGTCGTGGTGTTTCGAATCCGGTGAAGTGAACTTAAATAATCGAGGGTCTATCGGCATGAATCGGCATGTCGAAAGAATATCGGCTATCGGCTAATTAACTGTATCGTGTGCAAGCACTTATGGGAGAATATCGTAAAACAGAGACCAGTTAGTAGAAACACCACAAGTAGCACCAAGGATATAGGACTCCTCTCTGAGATTTATGAAAATGATCAAAGTCCTACTCATACTCTCCATTCACGGAATCGTTTAAACATCGCGGTTAGAGAAACATTTTCGAGAAGTTTTCAGAAACTATATAATTTGTTTTTTTAGTACAAATAATATTGCTCACGAGAATCTAACAAATAATAAAATCAATAATACTGATTTAATTAATTTTTCTGATGATAATAATAAGAATAACTATATAAATAATAATATGGCTACGTGGAATGATTACCAGATACATAGAGCTAATCTACCCAGCGCTTCAGCTCCAGAGCAAAAGGTTATCCACTTAACATAATATGATATTTTCAATAACCCAAGAGTGCCGGATGCTATCAAAGACTTACTTCGATTTGACGGCAATACAAACCTTTTGAATGGTTCTTTAGATAATGCCGAGGAAATCCTGACTTTAAGATAATATAAAAATGATATGCCATATGGCCAGATACTTCTGCGGGCTATTAGAAATAAAAAAATTGGATCCAAAAATGAGGTTCTAAATATGTTCGCCACCACATTAGAATGGAGTGCTATCAAATCAAATTTAGTGCTACATTATGCTGACAAAAGGAATGAGACGTCTCTCATTAGAGATCTGCACAATGTGAGACAAGGTACCAACACAGCAGAGAAATTCTATTCAGAAGCTGTTAAGATCTTAGAAAGCATGATAAGTCATGTCTATATACACTAAAAAAACCCAAGTGTAATCACATCTAATAAGGAACTTTTTAGTGAAATGTGTCTTAATGCATTCATTTTGGGATTACGACAACCATTAGAGTTCACAATAAAAGCGATGAGACCTGAATCGTTAGCTGTTGCATTTTCGTGTTGCATTAAAGAATAAAAGATTTCTTATGTTAAGATGGATGCACAGAAACAAGTATTTGGCCCAAAACCTATTCTATTTCCATCAAAACCTCAGGTACAACTCGGCAAATTATTACCATCGCAAATAAATCTTAATAACAATTCATCTCAACGTAATCCGAATCCATTTGGTCAACAGTTCATGCCATTACGATTCAACCGTGTTCTGCAATCGTGGTTTAATTTGAGCAGACGTTTTCAACAAAGGCCGCAATTCAAACCTTACTTGTAACAAATATTTCCAATGACCCCCTTTAGTCAAAATAGACCGTCGTTTAATTTCATTCAGTCCCAACAACAACAAAATTTTTCACGTCCAAGCAATCAATCCCTAAACCAGAACCTATGAATACCAGTTTAGGCAATACAAAACAATTCAGACCGCAAGTTAACCAAATTAAATAATAATTTCGGAAACAGAGCACTTCTAAACATAGACGAGTCAAAGCAAAACTCAAGCTCAACATAGAACCCAGTTTACAGCCCCTATACATTTGACCAATCCTACTTGTAGCGACCGACTATGAACAGTCACTGTAAATAACTGGGTAGTACAGAGGCACCTGCTGTAAAGAACTGAGTAGTACAGAGTGAGCCGCCGAAGTTGTTCGCCCTGGGGAGAAACCGGCTTCCTCCATCATCACCCGCCGTACGTGAGCGTATGTTTTATATAGTCTGTATTTAATCATTATTTTACATTAAATAAACGTATACTAAAAGCGAAATACTCAAACTATTATAGCAACGAAGATGACTACCTCGGTTACCCTTTTTATAATGAGCCAATTGAATAATATCCTTATAATTTTGCAATTGACCAGCCGTCTGAAGAGAACCAAAGGCAGCAACGTATTTCAACAGAACCCGTTATGGATGATTCGGATTAACAATCAAATGCCTCTACATAGACACCAACAAGCATGGATTTGTTTTGCCTTAGCCATATTTCCTCACCATTTGACCGCCCATTAATTTTTTTGATCGATAAAGGTTCTTCATCGTCGTTCATTAACCCTAGTTTCAATCACTCAATGGATGTCAAACGAATCAAGGTAACTAATATAACCACCGCTCTTACAACACACAGTACAGATAAAGAAGTTGTAGCATTCGGCAATTTTCCCGTCGGCTAAAAATTAAATTTGCCGCCGCGCCATACTCACCATGGATGCATTTTGAACGCACCCATCGCCAACGTCAAACTGGCAACGTGCAATCTAACAGCCCTCCCGGACAAGAAATTGAGCATGTGCTCCCGCTATTGGGCCTAGACTACGAACGAGATCGAGTCGTGCGTTGAAAAGATCAGGAATAGACGTCAGTGGGGGACGGAGGAGTTGTGTTGTGGCGCCGAGACATTGTTTGGTTGGAATGCCGAATCGTGAATTATATCGTGCATCGCGGTGAGTTTTGCTAATTTCAGTGCATTATTCGTTGAATCACGTTCGTTACTAGTGTTTAATTCCTTTATTTGTTAAATTACCTTCCAGAAAGCTATAGTTTGTTAAATTTTCGGGTCAGGGAAGTGCTCATCCGATCTTCTCGTGAGGAATTCAACCTAAGCCTAGTCCGAAATTTGTGTCAGGTGTGAGAACAAAGGCATCTGAATCACGTCGTGTGAATGTAATTACTTCGATTTATTCTTGGCTGCTGATGTAGATGACGAGCCTGAAACAGATCCGAACGGCATTTTATGTTTCTCATTTTTCTCTCCAGAATTAGTCCGAACGGAAGCAAATTCGGGACACTGAGGAGAAGCACGCGTCACGGGCGTTTCCACTCATTACCTTAACTTGCAGAGAACGCTAATGAATGCAAGTATCTAGCAGATAGTTTGCGAGGCGGCCACTCCTAACCCAGTCGGACTGGGCAGATAATTTTACGATCTTGGAACATCATTCCCTACATGAGATGGGATGCTAGCACTGTTGTGAAAAATCGTAGAAAATTGGAGGTGAGCTGAACCTTGGCACTTTGCTGGAGATTATTAGATTATAACGATGGGCTTGGTGCAAGTTCTTAATATGTACTTATGTTCAAAAGAGTGTACGAAGGAAACGTTTTTTTGCGCAATATTGGTATGAGACCGGAATATATTTAATCAACAAGTTTTTTACTGCTGAAGAATTGATAGCTGAAACATGGTAAGTGGTTATTCTTTGAATATAAATTTTGTCAGTAAAAAGCTGTGTCATGGCATTTAAGTAGTATATGTACTTGTATTTTTAAAAGTAAATAATTTATTAATTCGTATACTGTTCAACGCGTTTTCTTTTTGAAATTATATTTTGGGCACTAATTCTAATATAATTAAACGGTTACATATGCAATGGCAATTAGCTATTTTCCAAATGCAAGCAACCTCTACATTTGCTGTCCTTTTCTTCTTCAGCAGTTTTTTTCGCAAATGTTCCCCCACCACATTTGCAATGTAGCTTCGAAATTCTGTTAAGACTTCAGAACGCGAACAGAGCTCTAGTGCTTTACGCGAATAGTTACTTTTAATATGGAGAAAAAATCACTGAAACTTAAACAATTAAAGTTATTGCACATAGCATTGCAAACGTTGTGCGTTTTAGTAGAAGCAAAAGATATTGTGAGGAAGAAACAATCCTGTAGTGTACGAGCTATAAATCGTGATAGAGATCAGCACGGGTCCTTTGCCGTAATATTTAAACAAATTAAGATGGTTGACGAAGAACAATTTTTCATCTATACGCGAATGACACCCGTCATTTATGACCAGTTACTCAATTTAATTACTCCTCACCTAAAGAAGCAGTCTATTGGGAAGTCGATTACCGCTGACTGTCGCATGGCTATTGTGTTACAGTAAGTACTGTGCAATTTAGTTTAATTTAAATAGGTATTTACCACAAAGCACAATTGTAGGTATTTATCACAAGCAAGTTCAGTTCAATCCTTGGTATGGTCATTTAAGTTTGGTAAGGAGACCGTCCGTCAGACCATCCTGGAAACATGTGATGTATTATGGAATACGTTGTCCCCACTATATGTGGCAGAACCACAGCTTAAAGACTTTGAAGACATAGAAAAACAATTCTAGAGATGATGGAATATGCCAAATTGTGTTGGAACTATTGATGGCAAGCATATTGCCATAAGGTGTCCACCAAATTCCGGCAGTCAGTTTTACTGCTACAAAAGCTATTTTAGTATAGTTCTGCTTGCAGCATGTGATGCCAAATATCGTTTCACATTTATTGATATCGGCGCCTAAATGGTAGCCAGAGTGATGGCGGTGAGAGCGAAAATTTGATAGTATATTAATTTTTTCAAATTTATCAAATGTTTCTTCATTTACAGGAATTTTTCAAGTGAGCCGGTTCGGAAAGAGACTGCTGTCTAGTAATCTTCCCATTCCTCTGCCTAAAGAACTGCCAGGCACTGAAGAGGTGATTCCTCATTTTTTTGTAGCTGATGCTGCTTTTCCATTAGGATTAAACTTAATGCGGCCGTATCCAGGCATTCTGCTGCCAGCAAAAAAAGAAAATTTTAATAAAAGGCTATCCCGAGCCAGGCGAACAATAGAAAATTCTTTTGGAATTCTGGTTGCACGCTGCCGAATTTTGCTGACCACAATACACATGCTACCAGAGAATGTGGAAAAAGTGGTGTTAGCTTGTGTTGCTCTCCACAATTTCGTAATGAAGAACAAACGAAAAGTTCCCACGTATTGTCCACAAAACTATACGGATTGGGAGGATTCCAATGGAGTGGTGCACGGTGGAATATGGCGCAATGACATTTCCAGCGATTTATCATCTATCACCCCTACTACATCAACTCATCGCTAGGCGGACGAACGTCACACATAAATTCATAAATTACGCCACGCATATATATTCATTATTAATTGAATTATTATTCACATGCAATTAATTACCTTTTTTTACATAAAAATATACATAAATACAAATGGTTATTTCATTCCAAAAACGGTGTTTTAATGATTCAAAATCCTGAAATTCCACATAATGGCAAAGTAGCTTTAAACATAAAAAATAATTATACATAATAAAATCTCAGCACAATTGCTATTATGATCACAATTCAGACATAATTCAACGGGTTCTGCCTTTCAATAAACCAATAACTAAAAGGCAAATGAGGTGTTCGTGGAATTTCAAAGCGGAACAGATAAAATATGCATTATATAATTCCAAGAAAGTCGGCAGAACACCACCAGATGAAGTTTAGGATGAACTATATTTCTGTTTATCGACAAGTTTATACAAATAAACACAAATATATTTAAAAAAAAATGGAATTTACATATAAAATGCACAAACAAGAACATGTGCCATAATTCCTGTATTGGAAACTGGCAATGAACCGTTTAACAATAAAATATTCAAATATTTTACATACCTATTATTGCTTCTATACAATACCGCATACGAACGATCATTTTTTCTATCTCCAGTAAAAATAATAAACTATCCATAAAAATATATTCAAATATTTTACGTGCCTTCTCTTGGTCCTAGTCGTTACACATAACTCCTGTCAAATTTACTTAATTGATGTACGGTTCCAGTCGTAGGCCAGTTAAGTGGCCCGAATTGAACGAAACTTAACGAAACGGCAGATAAGGATTCATCCATAAAGTACGTCACACGTAAAGGGGGGGGAGGGGGTCGACAAAGTGTGACATGGTGTGACAAGGGGTGGGAGGGGTCCTAAGTTTCGTGACATCACATTTCAAAATCTAGAGGTACTAATCGCGTAATTTGAAATATTAATTAAACTAAAAAATATGTCCAACTCTATCTTTAGGGCAATACGGTTTAAATTGTTTTGTTGACAAGTTCATAGCCGCTTCTGACACGTGCCGATTGCCGACGAGCCCTTTGACTAATGCCGCCAAACGCACCGCACCTCGCGTAGGTAATGTTTTTGTTTCTATATTTTCATTCGACAATTTGCTTTCGCTGAGTGAACGACGTCGTTTTTTTAGTTGTGCTATTTTGTGGATATAAACATAGTTTAATAAATCAAGTTCAAAATGAACAAAAAGATAGATTTAGGTAATCTTTACCGTAGATTATACGAAACATACAGTGCGACTTACGCTGATAAAAAAAAACAGCATATACAGGAAGAAGTTAATACCTTATGGAAAATTTTGAAAAGTAGTGACAATATCGAAGGTGATGTGGAATTGAAAATCAAAGAGCTGCAGATACAAATGACGAAAAAAAAAGCGACACTAATGAATTTTTTTTCGAAAATTCCTTCGGCGTCAACATCACGAATAAAACTAAAGCGGGAAAAGGAGGGAAAAGTACAAGTAAGTTATTACGAATTTAATTACAATCCTTAATTATCGCGCTCAGGAGTCAAAGATGGACGCGGACTTGAATCGCATCGCACGCGCCGCATTAGGTACTAATAATTATTTAAGACTAGCTTTCCGCTCGTAGTTTTGCCCGCGTGTACTACGATTATGTGTTTGTTTTTACACCTACGGTTTCATAGGACTTCATACAAGTAATTCTAATATGGTGCGGTTGAAGACCGCGGTATAAAAAGTAACGATATAATAATATTAATTGGAATTTTATTACAATATAACATATAATTTGCAGGGAAATACTAACGAAGGTCAGACACCACTACCAGAAGACACTGATATGGTTAATATACCGTCAAGTGAAAGTCAGCTTCAAACAATACCTAAACCAACGCCTAGTCAGAGTGCTTCACGGAATAAAATTGTAGTTTTAGAATCTGAACTCAATAGCTTGTTGTTAGCACGCGATGCTGGTATAGCCTCAAATGAAGCAATAAAAAAATCTCAACTTTAAAGAAAAATATTCAGCAGGAAAAAAATATATTAAAGCGAAAGATTAGCGCAGCAGAAAGACAGAAAAAAAGTCGTGATTTTAAAAAAGGAAAAATTGTAGAACTTTGCGAAAAAAATACCGATTTAGCCGCAGCACTAAAACTTCGAGATACTCTTGGTCGGCCTAGAATAGAAGAAACACAATCCGGTTTACTTGGAGTCATAAAGGACCTTGCAGTTTTTGGTGGCGCAGCTGATGATCGACGTCGCACTGAAGCTATAAGGTGCTGTAAAACATTAGACGACTTACAAGCCGAACTTTGTAAACTGGGATATACTATCAGTCGATCAGGGTTATACTTGAGACTTCTGCCCAGACGAGTCAATACAGAGGAAGGAAAAAGACATGTCGTAACTGTTCCTGTCAAACTATGCAAACCCGACTCTACGCTACATACGAAACATCAAGATGGTCCATTTTGTACTGCGACGATAAGAAACCTTGAATCGTTAGCTTCAATTTTGGGCCCTGAACAAGTTTTCTTTTTATCGATGGATGACAAAGCACGCGTGCCATTAGGTATTACAGCAGCAAACGCTCAAGCACCAATATTAATGCACCTTGATTATCGTGTAAAATTACCGGATCATGATTTCGTGGTTGCGGAAAAACATAAACTTATTCCCTCTGTTTATGCAGGTATTGTAGTAAAGAAAGATGGTGAAGGAAAACCTGAAGCTGTGACACATTCCGGGCCTACATATGTAGCAATTCGCAGTGGAAAGCATTCGTCCTCTAATGCAGAGACTCATGCCACAGATATACACAAACTTACTGAAATATCGGCCTTCGAGAACTTCATGAAAACTCGAGAAGGTTTTGTAAAACCCGTATTTATTTTTACTTGCGCTGGTGGTCCCAACAAAAATCCAAGATACGAGCGAGTTATAATTTCAGCTATACAACATTTTAAAGATTTTGATTTGGATGCTGTTTACATTGCCACTAATGCCCCAGGAAGAAGTGCTTTTAACAGAGTAGAACGACGAATGGCACCTCTTAGTCGTGAACTTACTGGTGTTGTATTAAAACACGATAATTTCGGTTCACATCTCGATTCCAGTAATAAAACTACTGACCTGGACTTGGAAAAACGAAACTTTGAGAGTGCAGGCACAGTACTGAGTAATATTTGGAGCCAATTGGTCATTGATGGATATCCTGTGATTGCCAAATATATTATGCCTACAGAAACTAGACTGGATGTTGAACAGGCTAAGGCATTGAAACGTGATGCGATTTGGTACGCAAATCATGTCCGGGAATCACAATATTTACTGCAAATAGTAAAATGTGAAGTGGTTTCGTGCTGTGGTGTGCAACGATCTAGCCTTCGGCGACTAGTACGAGAGGGTTTTTTGCCACCACCTGTTTTAATTAAACAGACGTCAAGCGGGTATATAACAACAGAAAAGGATGATATCGAAGGTAAATTCGCTCCACTATTACTTCAATTATCTTTAAAACTGAGCGCGTCATCACATTTAAAGCAAGTACCGTATGATAGTTACTGCCCTAGTGTTGAGGGATACTTGTGTAAGCGATCTTGCGGCTTCTGTGGTCTATATTTTGCATCATATAAAGCCACTAACCAACACAAACAACTTCATAAGATTAAGCAAGATGAAGTTCCCATTGCAAAGATACGCCCTCAAAGAATAGCAGCTAGACGTGCCAGAGAAATTCTTTGTTTGGATATTAATGATGATGCCTTATGGTTGGATGAAAAAGATGTTGACACCACAAATGTGTCAAAATGTATTTAGCCCTTGTTAAAATGCAACACTGCATGCTCATATAGCCTTACGTTATTTGTATCTCTTAGTTTTAAGTCAGTCCTAATAAATCGCTCTAAACGAATGGTCGTGCGTTACTTTCTACCTCCGACAGGTTATGGGCTCAGGCAGTAAGTCGCCTGTATGTGTGTGTGATTAAATTTAGCAAGAAAACGCAGGTTACCTGTTTTGTGCGTGCGTCGCGACAAAAAAGAAAAAACGAAGCGTTATTCCTTGTGAGTGTGTGCGTGTGCCGTTTTGGAAGGCAAACAAAAATAGAGAGAAATAATTTGCTTGTGCGTGTGTCGCATCTAATTTAAAATGAATTCAAACATGAACAACATCGATAAACTGGATGAGTTAAATTACTCAACATGGCGAGTGCAAATAAAAAGCGTGCTAATATGTGCGGACTTATGGAAGACAGTATGTGGCAAACAAATGCGGCCACCAAAGCCAAAGAATGAAGAGGACGCGACAGCGATGCAGCAGTGGCAGTCACAAGCAGCGGCTTGGGACAATGGCGACGAAAAGGCCCTAGCAATGCTTTGTTTGTCGGTAAAGCCAGGGCAGTTAGGTCACATCAAACAATGCAGCACGGCTGAAGAAGCGTGGATAAAACTGGAAAGCATTTACCAGCCAAAAGGACCTGCCAGAAAGGTCCACCTCTTTAAAAAGCTTTTGCAACTTAATATGGGTGAACACGATGACCTGCATAGCCACATTGCTAGTTTCTACAATATTGTTGAGCAGCTAAACGAAATAGACATCAATGTGCCTGATGAGCTGCTAACCATTATGTTGCTTGCAAGTTTGCCGCCAAGCTACGAAAACTTTGTTGTAGCAATTGAATCGCGTGATAATCTTCCCCACCTCGACGCGCTAAAAATTAAAATTATGGAAGAAGGAGATAGAAGGGTGGAAAAGAGCGATGACTCAGTCAACACGCAGAGGGCATTCAATGCTAAAACAAAAATAAAAGAACGAGAAGAACCGAAGTATGAACCAGCTAGCGGAAGATTCAACGGCAAAAGTAGAAGCAGCAGCAGCAACAATAACAACAACAATAGAAACAGCGCAAGCAAGTTCAATGGCAAGTGCTTTGTGTGCGGTCGGCGCGGACATATAGCAGCAAATTGCAACGAGTCAAAAAGAGAGCCCAAGGAACGAAATGGGACTGGGAACAAAACAAATAAACATTTTTCTGTGTTCGCCGCAGTTAATGAAAGCTCATTTTGTGAATCCTCCTGGTGTTTAGACAGCGGCTCGACAGCACATTTATGTGGCAACAAAGAAATGTTCAACAAATTTGAACCACATACAGAAAAAATAGTGTTAGCCGGAAATACGTTCATAAATGCAACTGGCCGTGGAGACATTATAATTGAAACGTCTCGTGGTGAAGCAATACTCCATGAAGTATTGTACGTGCCGAACCTAAAAATTAATTTCATTTCAGTGAATAGGCTGGCTAATTCTGGCGCTAAAGTTATCTTTGAACACAATAGTGCATATGTCAAAGAACAAAACAATGAAATTTATATGAAAGCCAAGTGTGTGCAAGGGCTGTATATCACTGAGGATGTGAAATGTTGCGTAAAAACCGAGCGATGCATGCTTGCCAGTGCCGAAAATGATATTATAAAATGGCACAATCGCTTTGGCCATTTGAATTTTGATAGCATGAAGTTACTCAAAAACAAAAACCTGGTGCTGGGGCTCAACTGGCAAGATAATGCAAACAACGTCGTTTGCGAAACGTGCGCAAAAGCGAAAATTTGTGCAAAACCCTTTCCGTGCGCTTCTGAAAATCGAGCAAAAGATATTTTAGAACTGATCCATACTGACGTTTGTGGTCCAGTAAATGTTTTGTCAAATGGTGGATCGAAATACTTTATCACATTCATAGACGATATGTCGCGCATGATATTTGTGTATTTCTTAAAATCGAAAAATGAAGCTTTTTCTACATTTAAAGAATTTAAAGCAATGGCAGAAAAGCAAACGGGAAAATATATAAAGTGCGTCAGGAGCGACAATGGCGGTGAATTCGTAAACGCGCAGTTCGACGAGTTTTTCAAGAAACATGGCATCAAACGACAGCTAACGGTCCCACGAACACCGCAACAAAACGGTGTGGCAGAACGTGCCAATAGAACATTGAATGATATGGCCAGGTGCATGCTTGTTCAAGCAGGGTTAGGTGAAAATTTCTGGGCAGAGGCGATCGCCACAGCTGCCTATCTTCGCAATAGAGCTCCTTCGAAAGCTTTAACTGTAACACCATACGAAGCATTTCATAATAAAAGGCCTCGTGTGTCTCATCTGCGTGTGTTCGGATCGACAGCTATCGCATTGGATAAAACACAAACGCGAAAATTTAGGCAACGAGGAAAGGAGTACACCATGATCGGCTACTCTGACGAAGCAAAAGGGTATCGTTTGTTCGACAATAAAAACAAAAATATTATCGTTAGTAGAGACGTGATTTTTATTGAAAAAGGCGCAATACCAGAGCTCGCATCGAATATTTTCACTATACCCAGCCACGCCTCTGATAATGAAAACCACAATGATGAAAATCAACATAACACTGAAGACATAGTCCGAGAACAAATCATCACATCAGAACTCAGTAAACAAGAGATTGAACCTTTTGATGACCAAGTTAGAAAAGGAGTAGAATTTCAAGGCAACAGCGGAGACTACGGGGATGAGCAAAAAAAAATGAAGATTGGCTGTGGTCGACCAAGAATAATTCGAACCGGTAAGGCAGGCCGTCCAAGAAAGCAGTACCATACGCTCAACGTCATGGAGAAGGAGATTCAAGTGCCGCAAAATTACCATGACGCTGTGCGATCAAACCAATCAAAACAGTGGATCGAAGCAATGGATAAAGAATATTCGGCATTAGTTGCAAACAAAACTTGGGAACTGACGGAGTTACCTGCAGGACAGAAACCCATTGGCTGCAAGTGGGTCTACAGCTTAAAGCGGAACCAAGATGGCAGCATACAACGCTACAAAGCCCGTCTGGTAGCAAAGGGGTGCAGCCAACAGTTCGGTGTGAACTATACGGAGACTTTTTCCCCCGTAGTGCGGTACTCCACTATCCGGATGATGCTGGCTTTAGCGGTGGAGCTTAAACTTCACCTGCATCAAATGGACATAACCACTGCTTACTTAAATAGCGAACTCGACGATTTAATCTATATGAAGCAGCCACAGGGGTTCAATGATAAGCAATTTCCCGAAGGCGTTCTAAAGCTACAGAAATCTATATATGGCCTTAAACAGAGCGGCCGAGTCTGGAATATGAAGCTTGATGCGGTACTTAAGAAGATTGGGTTCTCACCTTGCCCAAGTGAACCGTGTCTCTACACCAAGAACTCAAACAATAAATATAACTTAATCGTAATTTATGTAGATGATCTACTATTAGGTAGCACAGTAAAAGAAGAACTGGATGCGATTAAAGAAGCAATCTCCAATGAGTTTGAGGTGGTGGACAGTGGCCCTGCAAAACAATTTTTGGGCTTGGAGATCCAGCGTGTTGGCGATACGGGTTCCATTACTGTTGGTCAAAAGCGCTTCATAGACGAACTCCTATCAACATACAACATGAGTGAATGTCGATCAGTTCAAACCCCTTTGGACCCAGGTTATCAAATCCAGTGCAGCAACACAGACTGTACGCGAGCCAACCAGGAGAGATACCAGTCGCTGATTGGAGCCTTGACGTATCTTGCTGTGCTGTCAAGACCCGACATAGCACACTCAGTCGCAAAATTGGCGCAGAAAAATGTGGATCCCCACATCGAGCACGAGACTGGCGCAAAACATATTTTGCGATACCTCAACAAAACTTCTCACTTCAAACTACATTATGTCAAGACTGGTGAAGAACTTGCAGGTTACGCCGATGCTGACTGGGGTGGCGACCGAATTGACAGGAAGTCATTTACTGGCTTCTCATTTTTCCTAGCTGGAGGCGTCATCACCTGGGAGTCCAAGAAGCAAAGCATGGTGGCCTTGAGCAGCACAGAGGCCGAGTATGTGGCCTTGTCTTCCGCTGCTAAAGAGGCTATATACTTAAAGAAACTACTTTGCGAGATGGGCTTTCAGCAAAATAGCGTTGTAATTAATGGCGACAACCTTAGTGCACAACAGCTCGTTAAAAACCCGGTGCACCATCCACGAAGCAAGCACATCGAAATAAAGTACCATCACGTTCGAGATGTCTACAACAAAGGCGAAATTAATATTAAATATGTTTCAACTAATTATATGGTAGCAGATGTATTAACAAAAAATTTGACAAAAGAAAAACATCTGAATTTTTGTAAAGCCATGGGGCTATATTAGATAAAAGTTTATTTCTCACTTGAAAAACGTTGAAATTGAAAATTTGTTTCTGTTATATTCCTATCATTGATAATATGTAATAACCAACGCAGTGTTGAGGGGAAGTGTCAAAATGTATTTAGCCCTTGTTAAAATGCAACACTGCATGCTCATATAGCCTTACGTTATGCCTTACGCATGCTCATATAGCCTTACGGTTGGGATGGTTTAGGTCTCAGAAATGTGACCACCTGTGACAAGGACCGGGGGGGGGGGGGCTCAAAAACTCATGAAATTAGTGTGACGTACTTTATGGATGAACCCTAAGTAGATTATGGGTATGCCGCTTGTTTTCTATGCAACCGTACTGTCACTTAAGCTACTTAAAGTTCACTTAATTGCATTATAGTTCTACCTTAAAGCTACTTATAGTTGGACCTTAAAACAATGAACTTGCAATTACTCATCAATGAAAATCTTTCGAACGCGAATAATGGTTCAAACTCCGGAAAAGCGGCGCTAGAAATGGGACGCGAAAACAACTGAAATGAGATTTATTGGATACGCTGACACGCAGAAGAGCTATCGATGTTTCAATACAAGGACGGGCATTGTAATGGTCAGCAGACATGTCACATTCAAACGGAACAAAGCACACCCCGAAAAAGGAAGTTAAATCATCTGGACATTGAGAATAAGGTAGTTCTCTTCGTGCAGCAGGATCGAACGTGACAAGATTCGGTTTCAGAAGATCAAGAAAATGACTTTGAATTGCTATCAGAGTCGGCGACGAGTGGCAATGACTACGAACCGGATCGCCAAATACCCGAGTCAGATAGGGTAGGAATTAGAAGTTCCAAAAGAATTTTCAAGCCAAAGGTCGTCGAATCTATGTCAGCATTCACCACAGAAGCTGGTGAACCAACCACATACAACGAAGCAGTTCAGGCAGGTGCCAAGCAACACTGGGTCGCTGCCATGAAGGAGGAACTGAATTCTCATAAGGAGCACAAAACATGGACGCTTGTTAACTTACCGACTGGAAGGAAGGCTATTAAAACGAAATGGGTTTTGAATATTACAAAAGGACCTAATGGAGAAGTAATCAGATACAAAGTGCGAGTGGCTGCCAAGTGATGTTCTCAAAGGTATGGAAAAGACTACGAGGAAACATTTTCTCCATTGGCAAGATATGGATATTCGTTATCTTTTGGCAACAGCCACCAGACACGGATACGCAATCAACCAGATGAATGCAGTGACGCCTTTTCTTCAGGGGGATCTTGACGAAGAGATATACACTGAACAACCGGAGGGGTTTACCGACACTACTGGACGTGTTTGTCTATTGAATCGTGCAATGTATGGATTAAAATAGGCAGGACGTCAATGGCAACACAAAATAATCTCTTGCTTCATCAGGTTATGGGCCCAGAACACGCTGAGACTGCGTGGTGATTGTGGTTGTTGTGCAAAATTGCGTAAGAGTTGTGTAGCCCGAAAAACGTTGTTGCGTCGGAAGCATTTGTTCGTGGACGGGCACCTGTTGAGCAAGCGCGTGCGTGTGATTCGCATCGAAAATGTCTGAAGACATCTCAGCGCGAAATGTACGGGCTGGAAGTTCCAGATGCGCACGTTATTTACAACAAACGAAAACGGTACCATAGTAGACGGATCGCGTGTGATGCCGAAAGATCCAGCATCGGTCGAGGGAAGGGAGTGGATTCGCGACAATGCAAAGGCGATGTTTCTTATATCACCGGCATTAGAATATCCACAACTCGAGCCGTTGTTAGTGAGTAACTCAGCAAAAGCGATGTGGGACAGTTTGTGTCGGATACATGAATAGAAGTCTGCAGAAAAAAAATTATTTTTGCTACAGAAGTTTCACAGTCATAACATAGCGTCGAGTGACTCCGTCGTGCAGCATATTGCAAAGGTACGCAATATGGCCGCGCAAATCGGTAATCTAGGTGAGACAGTGACTGAATTAACTTTGATTGCAAAAATAATCGGCAGTTTGTCGCCGAAGTACAGCGCTCTACAGACCGTGTGGGATAGCATGGATCCCGAGCGGCAAACCCTAGATAATCTTACGGAAAGATTAGTCCGTGAAAAGGCGCGGCTTGACATAGGTACCGAAGATACTAATGCATTTTCGGCGGTGAAGCGTGAGACGCGCAAGCCGAGTAAAAAACGTAAAACCAAGAATAAAAGCGTCAAGTGTTACCGTTGTGGTGAAATAGGACATTTTGCACGCGATTGCCCTTTCAAGAAGGGAGGGGGCAGTCGCAGCAGTAACGGCGGTGGTGAGAGTTCGCGGGACTGCGCGTTTATGATCGAGAAGGCGTGTGGCGAGAAACGCGCGTCGGGAAAGTTCGGGCCGTCGAACGAAGTGCAAGCGAGAAGCGTGCTCTCGGCCAAGCAGTGCAACACGTGGCTCACAGATAGCGGTGCCTCACGGCACATGACAAATCGACGCGAGTGGATCACGAATTTCAAGCCGAGTAGTGATGGCGAGAAAGTGTGTCTGGGAGATGGGGTAGAGTGCGATATTACCGGTCACGGTACCGTGTATATTGAAAAATTCGTTGATGGACAGTGGTGCGACGCCCGAATCGACTATGTGCTCTACGTGCCAGACTTAAAAAAGAATTTGATTTCGGTAAGTGCTATCGCTAAAAAGGGTTATGAGATTCGGTTCAAAGACAATTACGTGAACGTAGTGCGCGATGAAAAAGTGGTTGCGTCGGGAGTTCGCGAGCGTAATGATATTTATCGAATGCTCTTCCGTGTAACCGAGAAACGCACAGAAGAGGCGAACGCGGTTGCGTTAAATTTACGCATGTGGCACGAGAGACTCGGCCATGTGGACCAACGAGCGATCCGTGAGCTTGTTTCGCGAGGCCTAGTGCACGGTGTGCCGCTAGGGGACAAAGGTCAGTTTGTGTGCGAGATGTGTCATCTCGGCAAGGCGCATAGGTTGCCGTTTAAGAAGCAGGAAAAGGTGTCGACAAAGCCGGGCGAGGTAATGCACACAGATGTGTGTGGCCCAATGTCGGTCGAATCACCGGGTGGTTCGAAATATTTTCTAACGTTTAAAGATGACGCGTCAGGGTACCGTCATGTGTACTTCTAAAGGCATAAATATGACGTTTTTGAAAAATTTAAGATCTTCGAGAGGAAGGTGAGAAATAGGTTTGTTTGTTCAATTAAAGTCCTGAGATCGGACAATGGCCGCGAGTTTTGTAATCGGCAAATGGACGAATATCTGGAGTCGAGAGAGATTGTGAGAGAGACAACTGCTCCTCACACTCCCCAGCAGAACGGCAAGGCGGAGAGGGACAATCGAACGATCGTCGAAAGTGCGCGGACAATGATTCATGCGAAATCACCACCGCTGACGTTGTGGGCAGAGGCGGTCAGTACAGCAATTTATGTGTTAAATCGAACTGTGTGAACTGAGGTGGTACTGTTACTCCCTACGAGACGTGGGTTGGCAAGAAACCTACCATGGAACACTTGAGAATTTTCGGGTCGGTGGCGTATGTAATAGTACCAAAACAATATACCAATTAACCAACTGATTTTCGTGGGGTACGAAGAGAATTCGCCAAACTATAGAATGTACGATCCGGTAACGAGGCGTGTAAGTGTGACGCGAGATATAACTTTTCACGAACAAGTGGGTAAGGTGAACGTATGCAACGACGAACCATTCGAGGAAATGGTACTGCTTCTGAGAGTCAAAGATGACGTCAACGACCGAGACGAACAAGCGGTCGGCGAAGCCAAGCTACGAGAAGTACCGGAGCATCAGGAGTACCTAGTCTAGCCATAAATACTGTTACAAACTTTTTGAAGCTCTGTTCAATAAAAGAGGTGTTATATGTTAAGAAATCATTGTTTATTTATTAAATGCATTGTCAACAACGGAAATTGCAACAAGTTATTCGAAGTGATTGCCTTTTGCTTTTACACAAGCCTTTAATCGAGCTGGCCACTAATCTATGGAAGCACGCACGACTTTAATCGGAAAGTTGGCGACTGCATGTGTAAGAGACTTCTTTAAGGATTCGATATTAGAATGTCTTTTAGAGCACGTCATTTGCTCTAAGACAGACCATAATTCGTAATCCAGTGGATTCAGGTCTGGGCTAGAGGAAGGCCAATCTTCAGCTTTAAAAAAATCTGGAACATTTTCTTCAAGCCATTTTTGTGTTGACTTCGCCTTATGATCTGGTGCAGAATCTTGCTGGGAACTCCAAGGCTGATTTTTGAATAATAAAGTGTTGAGAGGTTTCAATACAATTTCAAGGACACTTTCTTGATAAATTTTGGCAGACGTTTTGACGCCCTTCTCACAAAAATGCAACTTTGTCACCCCGTTGTAGCTAACACCCCACCAAACCATTACTGAGGCTGGATGATGACATCTTTGAACCTTTTGGGCGACTTGAGAAGCTTCTCTGGCACTGCGAGCATAAACCCTATCGTTTTGTTTATTAAATGTTTCTTCGACAGTAAAAATTTTTTCGTCCGTAAACAAAATTTTACGGTGTTCTTGGTTTGCGTACCGGCAAAGTAATCGTTTTGATTTTTCCACTCTATTTTTTTTAACGAATCTGTTAGTAAATGCCCGGTAGATCTACAATAAGCACCCAACCCCAAGCCACTTTTGATGATACGTGAAATTGTTATTTGGGGTATTTTCATCTCACGCGATAAAACTTTTTGTTTCCGAAGAGTATTACGGCGAATTCTCTCGCGCACGGCTTTAACCGCTTGAGGTGTTCGAGTAGTTGGCGGACGACCACTTCTTTCACGGTCACTTACTCCAGACGTATCATTAAATCTTTCAACAGCCCGATATACAAACATTCGGCTTATACCAAGGGTATGCAGAGTTTTAAAAATATCACTTTGTTGCATTCCCACTTTATGAAGTGCAATCACAGCAATTCTATTTTCTTTGTCGCCCCAATCCATGTTCACTACACTAAAAATTAAACTCAAATGCTGACAAATGCATCAAACATAAGCGTACTATAGCGAATAGCTCAATTTTTAAGAAATGCAATATAACGGTTCCTTTCTTCAGGGTTGCCAAACCTTGTAACAATATTTATGGCTAGACTAGGTAGAGACGTGAAGTCGAGGCTGAGAATCAAGAGGAACGGGTGCGTGACGTGCCTGTGATGGAAGATGCGGCTCAAAGAGTGCTTCGTGATCCAGCAGCACTGAATCGACCAGCGCGATACGAAGTTGACGTAGCTGAACACATCACTCCTACGACATATCAGGAGGCGATTCATAGCAGCGATACCACGCAGTGGGTACGGGCTATTAAGGAAGAGCTCAGAGCGCACAAAATCAACGAGACGTGGGAGATCGTACCGAGAGTACCAGGTACCAATGTACTGGACTCAAAATGGGTCTTCAGAACCAAATAAGATATAGGAAAAACAGAAAAACGATATAAGGCGAGACTGTGCTCGCGGGTTCATGCAGCAACGTGGGATCGACTTCGCCAAGACGTTTGCGCCAGTGGTGCACTATGATTCGCTGAGAGTGCTCCTGGCGGCAGTAGCTGAGAAGGATCTCGAGCTACTGCAATTTGACGTTCAAAGGGCGTTGCTATACGGAGAGTTACAGGAAGAAATCGTCATGGCGATACCGGAGGGTCTCAACATGGGAGAGGTGAAAGTGGAAAACGTGATGTGAAAATTGAATAAATCATTATATGGGTTGAAACAGTCACCAAGGTGCTGGAATTTGAAATTCGCGGAATTTCTTAAAAGCTATAAGTTCAAGTGCAGTGAAGCAGATTCGTGCATATTTATCGGTCAGTGTTGCGACAACACTGTATATTTAGTGCTGTTCGTGGACGATGGGTTGGTCGCAGCCAAACAAAAATCGTCACTTGATAAGTTAGCTAGACAATTGCAGACAGATTTTAAAATAAAAATCGGGGATTCGAGTTCCTTTGTAGGAATGCAATTGAGGCGTGATAGGGTAAATAGAACGCTAATCATGCATCAAAGTGAGTATATTAGTAAGATCGTTGATAAATTCGGGATGCGAGATGCAAAACCCGTGAGTATACCAGCTGATCCGCATACGGTGCTCAAAAAGGTAGAAGTGAATGAAGAAAGATCGAGCGATGTTCCTTATCGAGAGGCCGGGGGTCTCTTTGTTATTTCTAGCCTCGGTGTCGCGACCTGACATTTCATTCGCGGTAAACTCAGTGAGTAGATTTGTGAGTAATCACAGTGTCGAGCATTGGAACGCAGTAAAGAGAATTTTCGCTTATTTGATCGGTACCCGAGATTACGGTATAGAGTATAGAAGCGGCGGTAGCAATGTAAGACTGGTAGGTTTTTCCGACGCGGACTACGCTAACGACGTAGAGACACGCAGGTCGACGACAGGATATTTATTCTGTATGGCAAGCGGGCCGGTGTCGTGGTCTTCGCAGAAACAAAAGACGGTGGTACTCAGTACTACTGAGGCTGAATATGTAGCAGCCGCGACGGCAACAAAAGAAGCAGTGTGGCTTCGAAAACTGTTACGTGATATAGGCTACAAGTGTTAGCGTGAAACGGTTCTATATGTGGATAACCAAAGAGCGATACGCTTAGTGAAAAATCCAGTTTTTCATAAGCGTACAAAACATATATGGTACCATTACATAAGCTTCACAAGCATATAAGCGGAGATGTATTGGTGGAGTATATTGCGGTTGATGTTCAGCGAGCAGATATACTTACGAAACCACTGCCGAGAAATAGGTTTCGGAGACTATGTGAAGCGATGAATATAGTCTATGTTGTAAATAGGCGCTCAAACGGCGGTAGTGTTGGAGCATGAGTTATCGCGCCTATGGTACGAGAGCGATCGGGTACTTTCGGTACTGCTCGCGATTCAACAGTAGCAACGTGGAGCTGGCGAGCTCTCTAGTTAGTCAGAGCTTGCAAGTGGTCGGCGACACAGGCAACACAAAATAACCTCTTGCTTCAACAGTTGTGAATTTATACCGAATAAAGATTACTACTACATTCAAAAGTAAACTCATGCTTCATGAAAAATAACCAAAAGTGCAACACTAAAAAGTTCTCAAACTAAATTGACTTGGTGCATGATTCGAAAGTTCAAGGATCAAACATAATTATACACAACCCATCAATGCTGAATTCGACAATAACGACTCTGAATTTTGACATGGAAAGAATGGTTCACGTCATTTGTCGTATAATATAAAAGCGATAGGCTTGGAGATCGAAACCAATGGACGAAAGGTGGCGATTCTTCTGCATCACGTGGGAATAAATTTTCAATCTTTGAAAATTACTTTGCACCAAAAGTGAATTTAACTATTGAAAGGCATAAGTTTTTCACAAGAAATCAACCCGAAAACGAAACTATTGATGATTAAGTTACAGCTCTCAAGAATTTGAGCCAAACTTGTGAATGGTCTAGCTTACAAAATGATTTAATTAAAGATACTATATTTGTGATCTTCTACCATTGTCCTCGAACATCAAAGAAAACGTGTTACCGGCAGGAAAAATTACATTAGAAAAGGCAGTAGACATAGCCAGAACTATGATTCTTTCGAAACAACAAGCTAAATTGTTAGAAAATGTAGAAACTGTTCATGCATTATGTTGGCACTTTACTCGGAACTGTACACTGAAGTACATTACGCGGCAATAAAGAATGGTACTGCCACTCTACCGATCGAAAGCGCCACTGAACTAAATTCTTCTTCTTCAACCACGAGAGAACAAGAGCAGTCGCAGCAGCATTCGTGTGTGTAAAAATCGTTGTCAAAGATAAGAAATTTTTGTAAAACATTTGAAAGTGATAATAAAGCACTATTATTTAACTCGGGATATTCTTTCCGGAAAAGTACAGACATAAAGTGTTCCGTCAAGCCGGATAGTGTAGTGATTATTATTTTGTGCGGTACATTGACAATCAAGCAAATACATTGTGAAATTCGAAAAACTGAAAAAACATGGCGGACATCTTGTGATTAAAACGTATGCGGACAAGCATCAAGCGGAGCATCATTCGGCAAATTGGTCAATCTTTGGAAGATGCTTCAGAAACGGAAATCGGTTGCCGTATAGAGCAACTAGATAATACTTACAATAAGTTCGACGAAATCCAGTTACAAGTGGAACCGGCAATAGGAGATGACAGCGGTGGAGAAGATGCGATTGCAGAGGAGGAAAATATGCGTGCGTTCCTAGAGGAAGCTTACCTCAAAGGGAAAGCTAAATTGAAGGCGAAACTAAAAGATATGGAAACGAATTCATCACCCAAAGTGGAAGACAACAATTCGGTATTACAAAACTTAATACATACGGTTGCTAGTGGACAGGAGCTGATCGGTGCCACGTTAGAAAAACTTTCATTAGTCGAGACACGGAACAGTGCGAACACAGCGGTTAAACTACCGACTATAAACATCCCCAAATTCAGCGGGCGGTATGAGGAGTGGGTATATTACCACGCCTTATTCCAGAACTTGGTGGATGGAAATCCGAATCTGCCGCCAGTGCAGCAAATGCACTATCTCAAGGATGCGCTCATCAGCGAAGCGGCCTCTACCATAAAGCACATGGCCATATCGGAATCAAATTACAACGCGGCGTGGTCCCAGCTTAAGGTTAGGTACAACAAAACAAAATATATTACGGACGGACACTTAAAGCGTATGATCGAATATCCATCTATTACCAAACGCTCGGCGCAAGAATACGACAGCTTGTCAACACTTTTGAACAAGCAACGAGAGCATTGGAAGCTCTGAATTACGATACTGGCAACTGGGATTGTTGGCTTCTTTATACAGCCTGTTCCAAACTCGATAGTATGTCACGGCAACTTTGGGCACGGTGGTCAGCGGCTGATGATAGACCTACTTTCAAAGACCAGATAGAGTGTTTGGAAGAGCGGCAACATGAGCTCCAGTCATTCACCACCACAGCAAAACGACACTCATCACATCTACACACAGCGGAACACCGCTCATCACATCTACACACAGTAGAACACTGTTCGTCACATTTACAACAGCCACCTACGTTACGGTAAGTAGCGACTACATCAGCTACACCAAGTGGCGCCAATAAAAGCCCACGCATTATACCGGTGCAGCAAATTCCTTCAACTTAATGCGGAACAACGGAAAGTAATCACCATACAAGCCAACGTGTGCTACTACTGTCTCACACCAGGACACGTTGCAGCGAAATGCCGAAGCATCAAATATAAAACTTGCGAAGGCACTCATCACACTCTGCTCCACGACGCTAGAGGCTCAATAATTAAAGAGAACAAAACGTCATACACGCAGAGTACGAATAACAAAACAGACGGCGGGCGGCAACAATCTTCGGCCTGACTATCAAAAACTGCGGCACAGACTTACATTTTCCCAATGGCGATCGCAGACTTCGGACTGCCCAACGGACTAAGGCTACCATGCAGGCTTCTACTAGATACGGGTTCGGAAGTCTCTCTCATCACACGCAGCACAGTCAAGAACCTGCAATTACCGTGGAATCCACTCAAAGTGCCAATCAGCGGTGTCGCTAACCAGCGGAACTCTACAATCATCGGCGCAGTAAACGTAACACTGCAATCCACTTACGGCAACGAAACAATGACTATCATTGCACTCATTGTTCCCAAAATTTCAAATCTGGTACCACCGAATCGACTAACTCTTGGTGAAGAAACGAATATCCACAAAATTCGGCGACTGGCAGATCCTCATTTTTATAAACCCGCGCCAATCGATATACTTATCGGAGCTAAGCCTACCATGCGCTTATTCATTGGCAGAGCTGTTATACGTGATCGAAACTACTTTGCACGGGACACCATTTTCGGATGGGTCGTCACTGGAACATCAGATCCACAGTCAGCATCACCAACAACCATTACGACAACGGCGCAAAGCGAAGACATCGACAACGTTCGTGTAGATGACATACTAAAGCAATTCTGGCAGCTAGAGCCCATTGCGGAAACAAAGAGGCTCACATCGGATGAAATGAAGTGTGAAGCTCATTATGCGGCCACAACCAAACGTATATGCGGATGCTACTTAGTACAACTCCCATTTAAGAAACATATACAACTACTTCCAGAAGTCAAGCTGTAAGACTATTACATCAACTTGGAAAGCGGCTACATCACAACACGAACATGTTGATGGAATATAACAATTTTATGGCGGAATATATTGCATTGGGGCACATGACTCCTCTCACATATCAAGATCGGCAAAGAGACGCTTCTCAACATTTTTATATTCCACATCACGCGGTACTGAATCCGGCAAGCACAAACACAAAACTACGAGTTGTCTTTGAGGCCTCTGCAAAGTCATCCTCCGGAATTTCACTCAACGACAATTTACTTATTGGACCTACCATACAAGCGGACCTGGTAACCATACTCTGCAGATTTCGGTCTTTTCATATCGCAATGACGACTGACGTTGCGAAAATGTATCAGCAGGTGCTGGTGAATAGCAGTGATGCGAATTTCCAGAGAATAGTTTGGAGATTCTCCACCAGCGAGCCTGAAACGGATTATAAGCTCAACACGGTCACATACGGCACGCATCTGCTGCGTACCAAGCTATTCGGACGTTAAACGAGATAGCTGATGACGAACGCCACATACCTCAACGTGCTTCGGAGTCAATAAAAAACAACTTTTACGTTGACGATTTCTTTAGTGGCTCTGAAAACATTGAAGCAGCATCACAACTTAAGCATGATATTTGCATTTTGCTTCAAAACGGCGGCATGGATCTACGTGGATGGATTTCGAACGTATCAGAACTGTGCGATGCGGAACGACAAGTGCTGCTCCTCAACACCGAACATACTTCAGTATTGGGACTATTATGGAACGCAAAGTCGGACTCCTTTGGATTCCCGTTCCAACTTACCAAATGGACATTTCTTTCGATTTCGGCCAAGGTATTTGACCCCTTGGGATTCTTGTCTCCAGTGACGATTGTCACGAAAATACAATTTCAACGGTTGTGGACTTCAAGAATTGGTTGGGATGATCCCATACCCGAAGAATTGGCAAAACCGTGGCGGGCTCATGTCGATCAACTCGGAGACTTGTCATCCATTCAAGTCAAGTCAAGTCATACCTCATAGGTTTCGCGGATGCTTCTGAACAAGCGTATGCGGCAGTGATGTACATGCGGAATTGCCAGCCAAATCACGACGGTCATTTTGACATCACTCTCGTAGCGGGACGAACTTAAGTAGCTCCGATTAAGCCAATAACATTGCCGAAACTTGAACTATGTGCAGCGGATCTTTTAAGCAAACTGATGAAAAAGACGGCAATGGCTTTATCCATCGACCTCGGCAACTGTTATGCATTCTCGGATTCTCAAGTAGTACTATCTTGGCTTTCCGACAACCCAAGTCGGTGGAAAACATTTGTAATCAATCGGTCAGGGAATATTACCGACACACTCCCTGCGGACCGCTGGAAATATGTCAAGTCCAAAAACAATCCAGCTGATTGTGCGTCTCGAGGCATAGAACCACGGCAACTTGTCCAGCATAGACTTTGGTGGAATGGACCACCATTTCTAGCAACTGAAACTACTCTACATTCAACGGTATTGCGGAACACCACATCTACAGAAGAGCGGAAAGTTCTTGTGATTACATCAAATCCAGAGCACATTAATGCGGCCGATTATTCCAATCTCGGAAAACTATTGAGGGTTACGGCCATTTGTCTTCGTTTTTTATATCATTTGCGGTGCTCGGATGTGACTTCTCGTCAAACAGGCCCACTAAAAGCAGACGAGATACAGCAGGCATTGAACGTGTGGATCCGAAAGTCACAGACCGAATCATTTAATGCGGAATATAAACACTTGCAAAAAAATCAACATTTTCCCTACAAAAGCCAACTAAATTCTCTCGATCCATTCATGGACTCAGACCGAATTCTTCGTGTCAACGGCAGGATCGAAAACGTAAAGCTTACATACGCGGAAACCCATCCAATAATACTACATCGAAGACAGCATCTAACTAAGCTTATAGTTACACACGAACAAGTCGAAAATTTACATGCAAGCCATAGATTGCTTCTTACAGTTTTGTCTCAGAAATATTGGATCATCAGCGCATTAAATCATTCACCAATGTACTACATGTATTCGACATCGCGGGAAAGTTTCTAACCAGAAAATGGCTCCATTCCCAGCGGTACGGGTAACTCCGGCAAGAACCTTCACGAACAGCGGTATAGATTATGCCGGACCTACCATGGTGAGATCATGGCGTGGACGAATGGCTAAATCATATAAAGCATATATTGCTTTATTCATCTGCCTGGCTACCAAGGCAATCCACCTTGAAGCGGTCACGGAGTTAACAACAGACTGCTTTTTAGCGGCTTTGCGGCGTTTCATTGCTCGACGCGGATGTCCACTCAGCCTCTATAGCGATAATGGGACGAATTTTGTCGGTGCTAGTCGAGAGGTAGACAAACTATTCGAACTCATAAAAGCGGACAAAACACAACATGCTGTCTCGCGGTTCCTGACAATCAAGAAGATAACATGGCATTTCATACTACCTGTGGCACCACATTTCGGATGCATTTGGAAAGCGGGTGTGAAAGCTGTTAAATTTCATGTACATCGAGTGCTGTGACAAACCTCATTGACGTTCAAGGAGCTTTACACCCTGCTTTGCCAAATCGAACATTGCCTTAACACGCGGCCTCTGTGTGCATTGTCAGGACAAAGAGACATCGATGTACTGACGCCGAATCATTATTTAATCGGTTCGTCAGGCGGCCTACCCCCTACATTGGAGAACACAAACGATAAACGTTCCAAAACGGCATTAGAAAATCGGAGTTAGCATCTAGCATTAATTTTAGCATTTAAATTTAGATTTCGGAATAATCTGGCACTCTTCTATTGACATCATATTTTTCTCAATAATAGGTCTGTTCGTGTACTTTCAGTCGCGTTCATGGACTGAACATTCCTGAATTATGCGGTGGGGGGAATTTATTAAAAGTACAAAAACGCTCTCATGGTATTTCCTCAGAAGTGACTACCAGAAGTGACAGTTGTCTGATTTTGAAATAATGATATTTTTATGATTTGTGGAAAAAAGCCATTGTTGCGAATGGATAAATGGCTGACATTTAGGCGATAGATTGTTAATTTATTTAGAAGGACAAGTGATTATAAAATCATACAAAGCAGTAAGCAGTATCTCAAGTATCTCCACAAAAATATTCGACTTTCATGATAACATTGCGCGAAAAATATTATCCTTACCGTGTTTATTTGAAAATATGCGCGCTGCCGATGAATTCGCTGCAGACCGATCGTAGCCAAAAGTACATTAGAACTAGTACTACACCTTTGTGCTTTCAAGAGAAAAAGGGTACATAATTGATCTTTTAGGGTACGGACAAGTCGGAGCAACGAGAGCGTCGAGTCGAGCAGCGCGCCGAAACGGTTCCTATATTTGGTCGCTCTTTTGGCATGGAAATATATGAACCGTTTCGGCGCACTGCTCGACTCGACGCTCTCGTCGCTTCGACTTGTCCGTACCCTTATTCATTGTTTACAATTTCAGGGAAATCCCAGTGACATTGCAGAAAAACCGAAATATTAAGTTAAATAAAATGAAAAGGTAGATATTAAGGCAATTTTGGATTGCATAGAATATGGTAAATTTAGGTTTCTCGTTCCATTAAATGGTGATGATGCTAAAAATTAGTGCTGTGGTCCCATCAACTTCAGACTTCCTGGGGCCTCGGACATCTACAAGTTCAAGATAACCAACGTATCAATCAATTGTTTTGTTAGGGTTTAAAATGCAAGCAATCCCACGGATAATGATGGAGAAAAATCTTTGTCATCCAACACTAATACTTTTTATTCACTTAAAAATAAATAATTATTGTTGTTTCGATTGTGAGACTCCAAATGATGTTTTGAAAATTTTTGGTAGAAATGAGCTATACACATGAGAAGAAGATTGAGATGTAACTGACATATCTTTAATAGATATAGAACCATCTTGAGATGTAAATTTTAAGCTTCACATTTGTTTTTATTATAAAATATATATTGTTTTCATATCGAAACATGTTTATTTTAATAAAATAACAAAGCATTATTTAATATTATAATTTTACAGAATCTGGCATTATTTAGCATTAAATAAAACTGAATCTAGCATTATTTCAAAAAAAAACAAATGGCAGCACTGACGAGGAGTAAAATTAATTGTTTCAATTGTGAGCAAGAGGGACATATGTCAATCAATTGCACTGCGCTACAACGGAAAGCAAGATGTGAAATCTGCAAACGTACGACGCACACGAAAGAACATTGTCGAAATAGACCAGAGTATGTAGCCGTATATCATATTGATTCTGTAACAACAGCTAAGACTGACGTCAAGACGACCATTTCATGTGAAAATTTATTTGGTTGTAACATGGTTTTAGGGGAAAAAAATTTTATTAGATACTTGTTCTGGTATAAACGTAATTAAAGTTTCGAAAGTTGTTGGTGCTTTTAAATTTAGTAGCACTTTGAACGGTTTTAAGGGAACAGATGGTTCTCTTCTAATAGTCTTAGGTATCACAAAAGGCTGTGTAATATTTAATGGTTTACTTACAGAATCACATTACACGTCGCGCCTGATGACTCGATGCATCCCGAGCTAATCTTAGGAAGAAATTTTTTACAAAGGACCGGAATTCAAATGAAGGTCAACGGCCAAGGTCATATTCAAGTCACTATGCCACAAACGAATAAGGTTGGTTGGAATGACATTCTTAACATCGAATATAATGAAATTAACGGTGACATAGAAATAAAAGATAACGTGCAACAAACGGTTTGTCCCCTCATCCAATCCAAATTTTGACGATGTATAACGATAATTTGAATACTCGAGGCATCATACGTGAAAGTGAATCTCCATATTAGAGCAGAATAGTATTACTACGAAAAAAAGATGGTCGTGTACGTATGTGTATACAGACAGTTAACCGCACTCACTGTCCGTGATAGTTATCCCATTCCGTTGATTCAAGATTTGTTCAATAGGTTACGAAACAAACGCGTATACAGTTTAATCGATTTGAAAGACGGCTTCTTTCACGTAAAGATGAAAGATGAAAACTGTAACAAATATACTGTGTTCTCTACATATTCTGGACACTACGAATATAACAAATTGCCATTCGAACTAAAGAACGGACCTGCAGTGTTTTCACGCTTTGTAAAAACTGTATTCAAGGATCTTATTGCAGACGGGAATGTTATCGTATAAATGGATGACGTTTTGTGTGCTACTAACGACTATGAAGAACATATCAAAGTTTTACGTGAAGTATTTGACCGATTGATAAAGAGCTTACTTATATTAAACGTACACAAGTGCAAATTTCTATTTGATAAAATTGAGTATCTGGGATACGAAGTCAGTTATGATGGCATCAGACCCAAATATGACCATATTAAAGCCATGCAACAGTATCGGATTCCTCGAAACGTCCACGAATTGCAAAGGCTTTTCGGCATGTGTGGATAATTTCGGCGTTTTGTTCAAAATTACTCTTCCACTTGAGAAGCTGAAAAATAACACTAGCATTTTCAACTAGATCGTGAACATGTTAATTCATTTAACGTCCTGAAGCAACGTATGAGCGAACAGCCTTTATTAAAATTATATAATCCGACGTTTGATACACAGGTACATACCGATGCGTCGAAGCGCGGATATGGTGGAGTCCTTCTGCAACGACAACCAGATGGGAAAATGCATCCTATAATGTATTATAGCTCACGAACGACACCTACGTAACAGAAGTTTCATTCATTTGAATTAGAAAATTTAGCTGTAGTAAATACAATCAAAAGATTTCATCCTTACGTTCACGGCATTACTTTTAAGGTTGTTACAGACTACAATTCACTGGTACTCACTATGCGAAAAAAAGTTATCAACGCAAGAATATCACGATGGGTGTTATTCTTGCAAGAGTATGATTTTGAAATGGAACTTCGCAAATCTGCAGTATGTCGACGCTCTGAGCAGAGTTAACGAGTGTTTAGAGTGTGCATTAATCGATGATTGCCCGTTAACTTGAACCTTGCTGGTAAAGTAACAGGACGATGGAACATTAAACAAATTATGGAAAACTTACCTAAGGATGGAAGTATTGAGTTTGAAATTCATAACAAGCTGCTTTATAAACGAAATGGACGTCATTTGACATTTTTGTCCTGGAGTGTATGGAACGGAATATGTTATTTAAGTACCACGATTAGATGGGTCATGCAGGAGTACATAAAACAATGAGTTCTTTGAAACGTTCGTTATATTTTCCGATGTTTCTGATCAAATAGCTTCATGTTTAAAGTGTTCCTTTCACTCAAGCGCATATGGACGAACGAAAGGATTTCTTCGTAGCATCGATAAAGGAGAAGTATTATTCCCGACACTTCACATAGACCATTTTGGCCCATCAGAAGAAACTAAACCTAAAAATCGCCACATCCTACTCGTCATACATAGATGCTTTTACTAAGCACATTAAGTTATTTCCGTGTAAATCGACAAACACCACGGGGGCTATTAAACATCTCACGAATTACTTCAATTGAAATAGTCGCCCACAGCGTATCATATCCTACCGAGGGAGCTGTGGGACCTAATTTATCCACAATGTGAATTTGCGCTGAATAATTCCAAAAAAAAGTACTACAAAAGAGTTTCTAAGTGTTGTTGTATTCGGAATACGACAACGCGCAAATGGTTCAAAATCTTATCTGATTTCGTCGAAACGGTTGATGGACATGCCCGAGATTTGATAGAAATACGGAAAAGAGTGGCCGAAAATATAAATAGATCGCAATCTAAAAATGAGACACGCTATAATGCAAATAAAATACAACCTCACGTTTATAAAGAGGGTGATCTTGTCGCATTACGCCAACGTTCTACTGAAGTTGGTGTAAACCACAAAATAAGACCTCGTTTCAAGGGGCCCATTCAAAGTTAAGAAGATTCTTCCAAATGACCGTTTATTAGTTGCTGATTTAAAAGAATGTCAAAATTCCCAAAAACCGTTCGTTGTCGTGGCTGAGCCCAATCACGTCAAATCTTGGATTTGCTCGAAGACGATCAGAAGTCAGGACGGCTGAGCTATAGGGTTAAAATCAGCATGTAAGTATTAAGAGACAGAAACGTAAACAAGAAAAAAGATGGACATATAAGCATATACGACAGAGAATGAGTTGTTTAGTCTTAGTACAGTCAGTCGTCAGAGAGCCGTCCGATAGAAAAGAAGAAGTATTGATTTTGTTAAACGATTGGATTCTAATATATTAACTTTCTAATAGAATTGTCGTTTTATTTCCACTACCTACGCATACAGTACAATATTGAAAAACTAAGAAAAATAAGTCCTATAATATATAAAATGAGATGTTTCGTCGCTAGCGTATATACGTAAGTATATGCGGCAAAATGGCATCAAACACAAATTGATTTCATATCATTGTATACTGCACCAAGAAAATCTGTGTGCCAAAGCAATCGAACTTGGAAATTATGTCTTGAAAACTGTCACAGAGGTACATTTGATTTTTTCTCATGTTATTATGTCATATATGCATTTGTTATAATGTCAAATATTTCACATTCTAATCAGCTGTGTTTGCATTTTATTATCAGATTATTAAGGCCAGGTTCCTCCAAACAATTTTCAACAAATCGAAAAAAAAATTTTCCGGTAAATTGCTAGAAAATATTCTTAGAAATAATTTAGAATTAGTCCCGAAGGTCCGCACGACAGAGAAGTAGGTATACAAAAGGAGAAAGCGGAGCGCGCCAAGCGGTAAATCCGGCCGCTCGAATACCCCGGGTGGTGGCAGGTGTTGCGTGCCGACGGATCGACTTAGTATTCTCTTTTCCTTCATTTTTAAAAAATATTTCCTTCTCTACAGTTTCAGGAAGGTGTGTAGCGTAGTATACGGCAGTACACGTGGAGTTTTCGTTGGTGACAGTTCGCTTCAGTCCTCGCACGTGTTGGTAAATTTTTCATTCGTGTGTGCTAGGAATCATCATGGACAGAAAAAAATTACAAGGAGTACCGCATAGATTGAGAAAGAGGAGTTTTCGAGGTAATCGATTTACTTCAGACGATAAGACTGAAAAAACCAGTTCTGCTGCTAGAAAACTGAAAAACGACGATCCCCAATTTGAAGTAACTATCCATCCGTCTCTGGCTTACGTGATCGTTCAGTGGTCTGTGTTTGTATTATTGCAGCAAAGAGTTGCTTGTGTAAACTGTGGTAAAAAAGTGGAGTTCGGAAAAAGTGACTTAAAAGGATTGGGTTTTCAATTAGAAATCATCTGTGATTGTGAGGAGAGTGAACTAATCCCTTCATCTCCAAAAATAAAAAAATGGTTATGAAATAAACAGAAGGATAGTTTATGCAATGCGCTTGATAGGAGTTGGTTTTTATGGCTTATTAAATTTTTGTGGACTGATGGATATCTCAGCGAGTACATTAAGTTTAACTGGCTATTATATATGCTTACAGCATATTTATATTGCAGTCAAGGCTGTTACTGAAACAGTTTTTAAAAAAGCTGTCAGAGAAGAGCAAGAAAAGAATAAAGAACAAGGATTACCGGAAGATAGGCTTACTGTTTCGGGCGATGGTTCCTGGCCAAAAAGAGGATTCACAGCTTTACTTGGTATTGTTAGTTTGATTGGCAAGTATACGAACAAAGTCATAGATGTAGCAGTAAAATCGAAAATTTGTCAAGCATGCAGTAATTATTCCCAAAAGTTTCCCGAAAATACGCCAGAGTTTGATGCTTGGTTTACGGAGCACTGTGAAGCAGGAAATTGTACAAGAGATCATAATGGTAGTGCCGGTCTTATAGAAGTTGAAGGAGTGGAAGAGATGTTTCTGAGGTCTGTGGAGCAGTACGATGTTATGTATGAATATTATATCGGCGACGGTGACAGTAAAACTTTCAAGCGGCTCGAAGAAACTGAACCGTATGGTGAGGCTCTCAAAGTGAAGAAAAAAGCATGTGTTTTACACGTAGGCAAGAGTATATATAGACGTGGTAAAGAAGCAATAAAAAACCTTGCGAAAATAAAGGGAGCTCTGAAAGCACAAGAAATAAAAGAGCAATTAGAAAGAGGTGAAAAAGTACCCAAAAAGAAGAGGGCTAAAAAAAGTGACCAACCTGCAGTAAAACCTTTACAATTCACTGAAGCGCAACTGTCAAAATTATCTGGCTATTTTAAAAAAGCTGTGCTTGCTCACCCCGATTCTGTAGCAGACATGAAGAAAGCAATTCTGGCCTCACTTTATCACAAGTGTTCCACCGACGCTAAGCCGCAACACGAGTACTGCCCAGCCGGAGCAGATTCATGGTGCGGTTATCAAAAGGCAGTAGCTACACATCAATTACATACCTTCAAACATCCTCCGGCTTTCGATCAAGAAGTGAAAGATCTTCTACAACCAATTTATGAAGAATTAACTGACGAAAAGTTGCTCGAGAGATGTTTAGGGGCTAATACTCAAAACACTAATGAAAGTTATAATTCGTGTGTCTGGAACATAGCTCCTAAACACAAGTTTGTTGGAAAACAAACACTTGAAATTGCTGCTCTTAGTGCTGCTTGCATTTTTAATGAAGGGCTTTTACCGATATTGAAAGTTATGGAAGTCATGGGTGTCAAAATCGGCCCGCAAGCAAGGCAGTTTGCTGATAAAGCCAACGACAAGCGTGTTGATCGAGCCGAGCTTGAAGCCACTGAAGCATCTAAAGAGCACAGGACTGCAGCAAGAAATGCAAAAATTCTTCAAAACGACGCCTATGAAGACCAGGAAGGAGTTGTGTATGCAGCCGGATTGGATATGTGAGTAAAAATCACTTTTTTTTAAGATTTTTTACGATCAAAAACTTTAATTGGCTTTTTCGCGAAAACACGTTTTTTCAACTGGGTGACACTCTTATTTAGAAACTATTGCACTTATTGACATGAACCAAACGGCATTTTACTCTTAAAATGTCTCTCTATAGTCGGTACTACAACCAAAAATATTCATTGTTATTTGAAAAAGTTATAAACAATTAAAAGTAAAAAAAAAGCGTAAAAAAAATTAAAAAGTCCGCCATTTTTTTGTTTGTTTGTGAAAATGTTTCATTGTAGTACCGACCATAGCCAATGTGATACAAAATAAGAAATCGTTTTGATTTTTGCTTTCAGATAATTCGTTGTTGAGTTATCGTGTCACCCATCAACAAAAGGGACGTTTTTCAGCAGCCATTTTAGGAGCCGCCATTCAAAAAAATAAACAAAAAATTCTTTTTTCAGTTAGTATTTTTATATGTCTTCTAATCTATAAAAACTTTAATGTATAAATATTTTTTGTAATATAAATAAAATTTGTTTGAAAAAAACACGTTTTCTGGAGGAACCTGGCCTTAATAAAATCCGATCGAGCTCGTTGCGTCATCGCCGTTTCAAGTTGTTGATGGATGAATTAGATGCCAAAAACATGGAAATTATGTAGTTTATCAATATCCGATGGCTAAGTTGTGGCAAAGTATTGGTTCGATTCAAAGATCTACTTCAAGAAATAATGGTGTTTATCAAAGAACAAAATATGGAGAAACAATTTGAAATCATAAAAACATCTGCATGGCGGCACGAATTCGTATTCGAATTCGTATAGGATCTCGCTAAAAATGTGTTAATAATTTAAGCTTAAGTTGACTTTATTCAAAACTGAGATTAACGCAGACGATTTCACACATTTTCCTATTTTTAATGAGAATTTTGATATTTACTTTATGGAAGACAAAAATCACGATAAAATTCGTTTCCTTAAATATCTTGACGTTTTGATAGATGACGCGTTTTTCTGATTTCAGAAACCATGATCTTGCACTTAAATTTCTCGAAAGCCTAGTCGATTTCGGTTCAGCAAAAGTTACAGAATTATCGGAAATTTTCGTAGTTAATAAGTCACACATTGAATTTGATATTGGATTAATTGCACAAGAAAGTAATTTGAAAAGTTTAACGAACATTGAAATGTTTAAACGATTAATTCCAGAAAATTCATTTTAGTTTTGAATGATGTTGTGCCAAAATATGTATGCATGCTTAGAACTACATATGTATGTGAATGTATATTTTCAAGTCTTGTACCCCGTCAATCAAAATATTGTACAATGATATCTCAGAAGAGCTTGGAATCGGAAATTCTTTGTGAATTGTGCAAAAACGAAACAAGATTTTTCAAAAATGGCTAAATCCAAAGAATGTCACCCATTTCATTAAAACATAGTGTTCGAATTCAAGATAAGATAGATTACGATTAGCATATAACGCTAAAACAATTCCCACACTTGCATATACCAGGCAAGCAAAATTTGATATTTGCACGCTTGGGTGTATGCAAGTGAAGTTTTGTCTACAATTGCCAGACAAAATGTTGTAAAGAATTTGTGACTGCAATTTCGGTCTCACAGTGTGAAGGCAATGATCATGTTACACTGGACCGAGATTGCAGTCATGAAATTCTAGATCAAAAATTCGCTGTGGATGTGCAACGTGATCAGAACTTGTGTCTCACGATATATGGGTCTCTGGTTCAAGTTGTACAGACATGGAATATCAAGTACAATTAAGTATTATATAAGTAAGATAATTGAAATAAAGTAGTTCAGTATTGTTCTAGCCATCAACCCGTGTGTTTCCATTGAGGGTCTAGCACAGGTCTAAGAACTTGGGCTAGAAAGAGAGAGAGATAATCGTATAGCAACTATCGAACTTTATCCTGATCAACTAGCAAGCATAGGTCTAGTACCTCAATTAGAGCATAAGAGCTCTAATTCTACAATTCTGCGCACCTAGTACAGGTCTAGTACCTGGGCTAGCCAATTAGAGCAAAGGAGTTCTAATTCATGGTTCATCGCACCTAGCACAGGTCTAGTACCTGGGCGAGCCAGTTAGAGCAAAAGAGCTCTAACTTAACACATAGAACAAAATAAAGAAGAAACCCTATAAACGTAATTTATTATTATAAATATTTTGATTTTTTTCTCCAAAAACGGAAGTGGTTCCTTGAAAGAATTCGGAGCCACTAATTTGGCTCTTCCAAAAAAACGGTTAGAGACCCCTGTCTTATATGCTTCGAGATTCGTACTTTCTTGAGCAAAGAAATAGTTAGAATGTTCTACTTTGCATTGATACATTCTATCATTCAATATGGAATTGTTGCATGGGGCTGTGCATCACAAAATGCTTTAATGCGGAAGTCTACACTAAAAACCTTATAACACAAACCCAGACGATTAAGCAGTGAACAACTTTTTAGTACAATCAATGTTTTAACAGTGGAACAAGTCAATCAATTATGTACCATGATGCAAACCTTTAAAAAAATTGCAGCCGGTAAACTCCAAAAAAGGTTCAGCGTACTGTGAAAGCCTACGGAATCGTCGGGAGGCAAATGCTGGCGATTGTGTCGGCTGTGGTCCGAGAACGCGAAACCCAAACCTGAAACATTAATTAAAATAAACCAATGAATCAAACCCAAAGACAAAAATAAAATCGAACTTCCCGTCAGTGCTATTGGAAAATGACCCCTTTCAAAGGAGTTCAAAGGTGATACGATCACCAACAACGGGAGGCAAAACGGCTCAGGGTCAAGTACTGAGAGTTCGACGGACGTAGCGTTACCCCTCAGCAGAGCAGTTACCCAGCAGTCTGGAGGCGGGTCTAGAGAATCGCTGGTCAGTCCGACGGAAGCATCGGTTGAGTCGGGTTCTAGCAGAACTGTGATCAAGAACGGGGGCAGCTAGCTGAAAGGCCCGCAGTTCGCCAGGAAGAAAGTGGCGGCTAAGCCACATAGCAGAGCTGTAACCAGGAATGGAGGTGGTGGCTTCAAGGATCTACAGTCCACTGTAAAGGTAGCGGCAACTGATCCCACCAAAAAGAGGAAACGGAATGCCCAACGCTTCAGAAGGAGAGAGGCAAAGCGAGCGAGCGAAATCCGAGGATACCCAAGAGAAATCTACTGCAGCAGCTGCGAGCAAACGCCAACGCTTAGAGGAGCAGATCTCACCGAGAAATAAACCGACGAAGAGGCCACAGCAGGAGACGGTAACTCGTTCCTTTAGGGACACAGCGGCTAAATTGGTTATTGTTGGAGCTCCTGGATTGCTGACTGCCAGATGGAATCATACTTTGGTTCACGTCATTGACCAATAGCTTGACCATAACTCAAGAACTTTGTAGGAGGTAGCCCTCCCAGAGCTTAGGTCGCTGAAATGCATAGCTACATTATTACAAATTACAACACATTACAAATAATAGTTAAAAATTGTAGTTGAGGATTGAGAGTTTTGCCATGTTGTTAGTATAAAATATATAAAAAATATAATTTCTTCTATGAATTTGGAATCGTTTATGGAGTCAATTATATCAACTTTTATCAGGAATCGTTTGGAGTGAAATATTGTTTTCTTCTGCAATCTGCTAATTCTATGTCGTTGCAGCATTTCCGGAGAGCAGCCGAAATTTTAGTCGTGTTGATATATGCTTCGAATCAAAATTGAAATATACTATTTTGTCGTGGAAGCCAACCTATCCTCAAAGCTTCGAAGCGTGTGTCGCATATTTAATCGCCTTTTCATAGTCATGTGAATTAAACTCTTCGTAGCAAGTTATCGATCTTTTTGCACATCGTCAATCATTTAGATAGAATCCAAACAGTCAAGCCTAGAGAATTTCGAACTGTTCCAGATGACACCAGTGCCCGTATTGCTTAGCCACCATCACCATTTCTGATAATCAATTTGCACCGTGGTCAGTACTACAAACTTGCATCATAATCTCACCTGGCGAATATATTTGCAAGCAGCATCACCCATTGTACCGACGAGCCTGTGCTTGCGAAGTTGATATTACACACCAATCTTCAGCGCTTAAATCATGTCCCAACCAATTGATTTTTGCACTTAGGGAACCTTTTACGATTAATTTCGTTTGTGCCCTAAATACAACACAATACACATCAGGGGATACAACGGGGATTTTGCAGATCCGAGACCAATCCACCATAAAACAACAGCTAGTAACCATAAAGAGTAATAACGTCTACCCGTCAACTATCCGTTTGTTCTTCATGCCTGATTTCAGCATTTGCCAACTAATAGGATATAAAGGAGTTACTACTAACATGAACTCCACTATAACCCACTATAACCCACCCTCTGCAAGAACAAGTTTCAAAGGTACACATCACGACGCCCATCAAGTCGCCGTTGGCTACACATCGAAGTTCCTCGGCGTATCAATGTTAATTGATATCATTATAACCTGCATCAGGCTTCGCAACCAGTTCAAATCGAAATATTTCTACCTACTCCAGCTCCAAGGAATCATTGCTGTTCGGACATTCGTAGCCGAACTGTAGCATCCAGTAATTTTTAGCGAAATTACTGGACACGTAATTTCGCCGCGCACTGTACGTGCTCGGAATCGCTACATAATTCAAATTGAACGCAATTCAATTTGAACAATAATAAAGTCCCGCAAGTCGCCGGCGACCTTATTATTGCACTTGAGCAGCAAGCAAATTCCTAACGGAATTTTTATTACTGCTCGCTCGCTCATTGCGAGACAATTTGATTTTTTCGAGACAGTCGGTTTGAGTTCGCTGTGGCGACAGGCAAGAAGATCGTGGTGAAGATCGATCGGGACGAGAAGGCAAGTTGCCGGGGTGGGCATTTTTCTGAAAAGTTCACAAGGAGTGGTTCGTTCATAGCGATCGGACAAGTTGAGATACTTTTGTGAAGTCTTTAGAATTCTTCGATAATTACAAAACATTCGAGAATTAACGAAAATGAATCCGGTAGCATCACATGGCTCGTGAGTGATAGCGTGACCGGCGTAATATGTTCGCCGCGTACGAAAGTTGCAAAGTTTAGTGAAATTTTCCCTAATGTGAAACAATTATATTACACAGATTGTTGTTTGTTCGCTATTACAGTAAATTTGACTGCACTCCAAGCTTTGTAAGTTGCAAGGGCATCAAAGAATGCGGTGAATAACAAATTAACGGTGGAATCAATAGTGTGTAACACATAAAGTGAAATGTGACCCTAAAACTTAATTCGAATTGGCTAACTGAACACGGTTTGGTGATGTAACGGAAAATTAGAAGGAGAGAAGGGAACGGGAGTCTCGCTGTCGTGAGTTTAGATATGTGCTTAATGAAACACCAGACGCGCATTTGTGCCAAAGTGCGTAGTAAACGAAATAGATGATAAAACAGCTGAAATGCACCGAAATTCTGAATACTGAATGACAGCGTAAATTAAAGCCTACAATCGCAGCTGGATTTACGAAATTCATTTTTTTAAAATTTATGAACGAAGTTTAGGCGCACGGCTGGGGCATGACAAGACCAATAGTTGGATGTGTTCACCGGGAAAATAAACGATGCGTGCTGATTGTATGAATTCCGTTGGCGTCAGAAGTTTCCCTCGAGGAGTCGTGTCTCACGATTCGTGTCAGGTGTGTTTGTGACAGATTCCCTTGCACCTGGCGAAATAAATAAATTCCCAAAGGGACAAGGAACGCGAAGGTAGAATCACTCCAAAAGACATAGGTAAAAAGAGGTTGTGGCAGTTTCAATCCCCAATGCCCAGGTAATTTATTAACCTATATTTGTCGTGAATTACTTGAACAGAACAAGAAAAGGTGGGCCAATCTTGGATAGTGGTTCGGCCTGCGTACTGGTCTTACATCGGGAAACAAGTACGTTATATATTGGCGATATCGACGACAGCAGCTGTGTAGTTGTCCGTCGAACAGAACTTTTCCATCGATCCGACAGACAACAACCTTATGTCAATCAACGTTACCGCCAAACGGTTATGGATTTAATATACTGAGCGACAGTCCGAATGCAGGCGATTGGAGTTATCAATTAAATTTTCCGTATGGAGATTGAAGATGGAGACGATTGGGTGAAATTACAAGTGACAGCAATATCACTAGTTCTAAAGGCGCGCTCGCTGTCGTTCGATAGTGAATTGATGTGGCGTTCGCTATAAACACCGGACGAGACAATACCAAGGCACAGCGTAAGAAGTTACAAAGCAGTATAAATCTCGGCGCTGAAGATACTAAAGTCTCATACCTACGTAAATTGATTGTTAAACTAGTTATTTCCTTTCTTTTTTTCTTTGATTCTATGTGCATACACGCATTTTTCTTGGTTTCGTCATAATTGTTACAGGACGTCGAATGTCCTTTACTCGACAGTGTCGTACTCATTCGTAACCATCTTTGACGCATTTGTATTTGCCAAGCGTTGATGAGTATGCTTAAGATAACGATAATTTAAAAGATAATATTTAAACTTAATTACAATCGTTGATGTAATTTAGAGATGTACAAAAATGGTGATATAGTCATTTTCAGCATTTAAACGGGTAAATCCATTAACTCGCTAGATGAACTTGCCCTAGCTTGCAGATACATTTTTCTTCTAAAACTGCTTGTAACTTGAAGAAGAACCAGAGAAACGTCTCGGGTGTTTGAAATTTCTTTCTTTTTGTTTTCATTTGACTGTCGCTGTGTCGTTATCTGATTAAATTCTATTGTAAATAGTTCATTACGTATACGTTATAATTAAAAGTATGAAGTAAAAATGGAAATGGTTGGCGGCGTTAACTTCTAAAATTTGAGCACATAATTAGTTTGAATGGTTATTTGAATACCACCCGTATCCTATTCTAAAAGCGACTCACCCAAGTCTCACGTGATGAATTTCTGTTGATTGAAACAAATTCCTTCAACTTGTTACACTCGCAGCATCTTGAAAGTTTAGTTCTGCTGAATTATATGTTTTTATTGTGATTTACTTTAGGCCAATGACCGACGATCACGGAATCGTTTTCTTCTAACTGAACATTGTACTAACACATTACTAAATACTAACACATAGCTAAAAGTATTTCAATCCAGGCGTTTCGGAGCAGCATGTAAGTTCTATTTCCCTGTTGAACTTCCTAAACTGTCAACTGAATTAGCTGTCTAGCTGCTGTTCTAGGCCCCGCTGATATAGTTCATTAGGTGCAGTTTAATTGTCTAAGAATCTACAACCACTCTTTAGTATCTGCTTTCGAGAATCGGTGTTAACTGGTGGTATTAGTATTGTGAAAATTTTACCGCAGCACAAGAAGAAAAACTAAGAAATTACCTAAATGTTGACAAAGCTAAGAAAAGAAGAAATATTGCATCTTATTGGGCGAAAGCCCGAGAAGTTCTTCTTCTTTTTTCAGGGTCTGCGCGTGGCCTGGCTGGCCTAAAAAAATGATTAAATAGTTTTCGTGAATTTTCGGCAATTTTTTTTTCACAGCTTTTCAAAGGGAGATATATTGGCCCAACATAACAGTTAGTTTCAGTTTGTATTAGCTTTTTTTAATTTTGATAATGGCCAATATCAGTGGGTGGAGGACCCCAGACCATCGGGGTCAGGGCTCCACTACCATCGGGGGCCTGGGGCTGTCCGCCTCACCCGAGTTCCTCTGAAAAGAGAGGTAGCGCGTTTTCCTTCTCCCGTTTTAGATTTTCAATTTTCTGGCTCCGTGCGTTGTCACGAGCACTGTGTCTGCTTAGTCAGCCCAAGTTGCAGAGCCTGGGTGGTTTCCTTTACGGAACTATGCGCCCTTTTGTCCCTGGGTATTTTATATACCAGTTTGCGGCTACGAATTCATGACGGATGAATATCACGTAGCATCCCGTTTTCCTAGAGAGCAAACCATCCCCATTTTTCATGAACCCACCCCAGCCCCAGCGAGCTAGCAAAGCGGCACCCCAGCATCCGTCGGGGTTGGTTAAAGGGTGCTCCGCTAATGCGGACGAGGGGCCTTCACGGCCATTTCTAGGGCGCCCTGCTCTCGGGGCAATTCTTTTTTTTTTTGTTTTGCTTCTTGAATGGCATTAGCCATTCCACTTTTGGACCTTAGCACTCTTGGTTCTGGACTTCGGTCTAGTTCTAAGTTGTGCTAAGACCGATCCCAATCACATTTTCGCTACAGAACCTACAATGCAATTCTCTGAGGGGCACTTACTAGCCAGAATGTCCCTTCACGGACTTTATCAGCTGGCAGCCAGGGACATCTGGCAATCAATCGCAACGGACACTAAAATCAGCTGACATTTTTCTATTCAAAATCATCATCATCATGTGTTTACAACTGTGACATATGCACCATTGTTTGTTAAGAAAATGTATAGTAGTAAGTGATGTATCGCTGAAATAAAACACGGATTTTAAGGATAAACTAAACATGGTCTTTTGCGGCTACATAAAATGGTCCGTCGAGCCGGATTACTAGCGAATGCGGTCAGACTATAATCTGTATCGTGTGGATTCTACATGTGCGGAACAATCACGGCATATGAAATTTAGTGTGAACATTCAAACTAGTGCGGAATAAGCAGTATAATCAGTGCAGTTTATTGACAGTTTGAGGCACGGTAATATAGTGAAAAGACAGTGAGTGACATAATGGCGAACATGACTAAGTTAAAGCGGGCACGCACGTCACTCAAGCGTAGCATAATGCAGTAAATTGGTACGTCTTAAGAAGACGCAAATGAAGCGGAAGTGCGATGCAGAATCGACCAGGTGGAGAAAACATTCGCCAAATTCGAGGAAACATAATCCAAAGTTGAAGCGGCCATTCCAGATGACAGCGGAGCGGAATAAGCCATTGCGGAAGAGGATAACGAGCCTGAAGCCATGGAAGAGGCTTATTTACGAGACAAGGCGGCATTGTTAACAAAGCAAATGACTTTCGAAACGGCACCAACAAAGGCGGAAGCGGATCTGACACACACGGTGACATGCGGACAAGAACGAATCGGTGCCATGATTGAGAAGTTGTCATTGGCTGATACTAGAAATATTGCGGGCACGGCAGAGAAATTGCCCACTGTAAATATACCAAAGTTTGGCGGACGGTATGAGGAGTGGATATCCTTTCATGACCTCTTCCAGAATCTCGTAGACGGCAGTCGCAACCTATCACTATTTGAAAGATGCTCTTGTTGGAAAAGCGGCTTCGACCATAAAACATATGGCGATTTCGGAGTCGAACTATAAAGCGGCGTGGAATCAATTAAAGGCGCGTTATCACAAAACAAAGTATATAACGGACGCCCACTTGAAGCGGATAATTGAATATCCATCCATTGCGAGAGCAACGGCACATGACATTCGACAGCTAGTAAATACGTTCGTGGAAGCTACCAGAGCACTAGAAGCACTCAATTATAACACCGAAAATTGGGATTGCTGGCTGGTATACATAGCGGTGTCTAAGTTAGACAACATGTCGCAACAGCTCTGGGCTAAGTAGTTGGCATCGGACGAGAAGCCACGGTTCAAGGATCTAATCATGTGCCTTGAAGAGCGGCAGCACGAGCTACAATCCTACGCGCATGTATCAGGAAGGCAATCACCACGTCAACTACGCGTTCCCCCAGCTCAGCGGCATGTAATCACAGCGGCTTACACGAGTGACAACATTAAATGTTCACATTGTGGTGAAGCACATGTGTTATATCGGTGCAACGACTTCTTACAACCTAACGCAGAACAGCGAAAAACAGCGGTGTTACAAGCTAATGTATGCTACAATTGCCTCATACCCGGCCAACTAGCATAAAGATGCCGAAGCATCAGGTGTAGAACATGTTAACGCGCACACCATACCTTACTGCATGATTCTCAAGTGCTCAGTTGGCTTTTATTATTATTAAGTCAATGTGGTCATTAGAAGTAAAAGCAAAGTTTAACAGAACACATACATAAATCACGAACATTATTGGAACGGTTTAATAAAGTGTCATTTAAAAAGAGATAAATGTCTTAGAGTGGAAAGATAGCACCTCGGCAACTATAGCTTCAAAGACTTTGGCAACGCATGGTAATTTGGTGATGGGTTTATAATTGTGCACGACATCTCTACTGCCTTTTTGTGAATTCGAGTTATAGACGAATATTTCCACAAGTTTGGAAAAATGCCAGGAGAAATGGATAGATTTAAAAGGTGAACCAACAGGGAAAAGTAAGGATTGGCGTAACGCATAATGACTTTGGTCGATAATCCATCAGGACCAAGATGAAAACTATTCTCAAGATGAAATACATGCTTTAGGATAGTGGCAGTGTCGATGTATAGGTCTTTCCTTCCAAACGTTTTAGGGGAGTCCATTAAATGATTGAAATTAGTTACGTCAAAGTCGTAGAGAAGTATTCCATACGCAGATTGGAAGTAATCTGCAAGCAAGTTACTGATAGTTTGCGAGTTATTAATGACCATGCCGTCAGAGATAAAAGAACAAGGGTATCCGTCAGGATACTTTTTTGAATTTACAAAATTCCAAAAACGTTTAGGATGGCTTAAGAAAGACTGCCTTAGCTAATCCATGTATTTGAAGTAGGCAAATAAGGTTTCAGATACAAATTTATTTCGTAGTTCTTCATAAACTTCATAGTCATTTTCTAGACGGGACGAATTGTACACTTTCCAAGCCTTGATTTTCAAATTCTTCAGATTGATTAAACCTGGTTTGGTCCATAAAAAGCGTTTCTAAGGTACAGAATTACTCAAAGGTACACAGTGAACAAAGCAACCGAATAAGATGGAATGAAAGTTTATGGTAGCAACGTTTATGTCAGATTCAATCACAACCGAAGACCAAAGTCGACTTTCTTGAAGTTAAAATTTTAAAGATTGACAAAGTTAGACGCAGTGAGTATATCGTCATTAATTTGAAAAGTTATATGATGAGCTGGATGTTGAGTAAATTTAACAAGTAGAGGAGATGAGCATCGTTGAAACGAGACATCCAAAGAAATCGTCGAAAATATTAGATCCAAAAGTCGTGCGTTTGTCTTGTAAATACAGTTGGTCTGCTTTAGTCCAGTTGAAAGTACTGAGTCAAGGAAGTAAGTATCACGTTGGTTGTTAGACGAAGGAAGGTAATGTTCACTATCGTAGGAGAGTCGCCATTCTACATGCGGTAGACTGAAATCTCCCATAAGAATGAGATCGTCGGTGGGGCCCATTATACAGCAAATATAATCGGTCAGGTTGTACGCCAAATCATATGTGCAGGTTGGTGCGGTATATTGTTGCCACTAAAAAACGTCTCTGATCAAAGTTTAGTGTGGTACAGACGTATTAAAGGTCGCTAATATTAGGTATTTTAAGACGGGATACTGGCAGTTCTTTTTTACAGCGAGTAGAACAACACCGCTGACAGGAGCATCGGGACAGCAAAAATGGCGGTCACGGCGAAAAACAGCAAAGTTGCTGTAAAATAGCTCTGCATCATTAATGTTTTCACACAGTTTTTCACTTTTCAGTTAAACCAGTTATGTCGAAATTAGATACTGGTGAAGTGACGTACAAATCATTAATTTTAGAGCACATAACCCCTACGTTGGCGTAGTATGCTCTTGGAATTATCAGATGATGCCATCAGACTACAGACCAGACGACAGACCAGACGACAGAATTTACAGTTAAAGATTCGTGAAGTATGACAGAAATATATGGGTCAGTCAGGTTTCATACCACAGTCAGCTGGCCCAACCACGCCAATTGAAATCTCAACAAGAGTGAATGGTGATCACAATCCAGGTAACGCTAATTGAATATAAATTTGTGGCCAGGAATGTCAGAAACGGTGGGGCGATATTTCCTGCTTCCTAATTATTATGTCGAAAATGTTTTGGACAACTGGGAGCAGATTGATATTGATCAGCTGATCTTATACCGCTAATGGATCTTGGACGCGGGTCATACGAGAGGAAATACTGTTAAGCTACCGATAACGTTGGAGTAAAGATTTCTTAAGACGTCGCTTAGGTTGGACCGCTAACGAGGATGGCCGAAGAATGAGTTAATTTTGATTAACGGTTACACCTAAAGCAACCACAGGGATACAAAATACGAATAATAATAACATTTCGTAATAAAATAAAAGCAAAGTGAAGGACATGCATTGAAACATTAGGTTATAGTACATTGATTGCATGTTACACTGCCATTAATGGGTTTGATTAGATATACTCTATCAGAATTGAAATATGTATATTATTGAATAGTTATTAAAAAAATTCAGAAAAGGAAACTCGGATATATCATCCTAAAATTTCAAACCTATTGTTTGTAAGGTATGCTAACTACGTTTGCCAATTTTGACCCTTGAAAATGATTGAGGATTTGCTCTTTTTTTATCATTTGATGAATTGCTTTCACTTTAAAACAGTTGTTTTTGTTACTACCTGGAAGCCAGCAAAGTCGACTTTGAATCATCTTCCAACACATTTTCTTAAACTTTAATATTAAAATTGAAATTAGTGATCTTCTAGTATACCCCCACTCCCTTATATTCAGTGTGGCGGTAACTTAAGTTTTTCTTACAGTAGCTTTAATAAAATTATTAGCAACAGTTCACTCCTGTTGGAACAATGCGGTCTAGCTTATTATGACTTGGAAAAAATAGAAAAAAAACAAAGAAATTGGATATAGCGCTTGTGCATGCTAATAAATACGCGAGTTATAAGGGCAACATTTTGAACAGTAGTCGCATCACAAGTATAATGTCTTTTTAAATTTTGTTATCAGAACGTCATGAGCTACACACTTTCTAAAGTGAGCGTATCAGTATTAATGAAATTTCGGTTCTCTTTGGTATTGACAATATGCTAGATCTGTACAGATTACTAATATTATAGAAAAAGAAACAATCAAAATAAAATAATGTTGAATTGCTAAACTCGAACTTCCAAGGCTTTCTTATTGGGCGAAAGCTCGAAGGACTTTTCGCATTTCAACATCAGGGGCCTGAAGCTGTTTGTCTCATCCTCGGGCTTTACTAAATAGAGGCAGTTTTCATCCCGTTTCCAAATTTTCGTGTTTGTTTCGGTCCCTTTTATTTCAGAATGCTAGCAATGTGCTTTACAACATCTAGGCTGGGCCTGGCTTATAGCCCATGCCTGAGATCTGCTTCTGGTTCTTTTACGGACAAAAGCCCTTTTCTCTTTTTACTTTGCGGCTAAGTATTGGTTCATGACGCATGAATAATATGTAGCGTACCCCTTTCCTTTAAGCAACTTCTCCCCGTTTGCAAGTAACCCAACCCAGTCACGTAGAGTTAGCAAAGCGGCAAACCAGCATCCGTCGGCGTCGGACTAAAGGGTACTCCGCTATTGCCAACGAGGGGCCTTCACGGCCATTTCTAGGGCATCGTGCTCCCGGGGCATTTCTTGTTTTTTATCTGCCCTTGTTGGTGGTTGTCCATCATCCTTACCGCTGCTTGTTAGGCTCTCGACTGGACTTCGGTTCAGTTTAGGTGCCTGCAAGCAATCCTCCGCGTTCATAAATCGCTACAGGCCGAACAAGAGTAGGCTCCAAAAAAGAAGTATACATTTACCTCTGCTATATTGCAAACACTATTACATTCCGCCAAATAGGTAATATATTTGGTGTGGCGAAATCTTCGGCATGGCTCTCCGTGAAAAGAGTGAGCCACTAGTTGATTTCGTTAGGACCTGAATATGGTAAGTGGACAACACCCACATCCCCGACGGCAAATAAAACAGATTATTTGAATCGGGAGAAATTCTACAGCATTGCTATACAGGCTGTTGTGAATGCCAAAAAAATCTACGATATTTATATCGGTGAGCCAGGATCGATGCACGATTTCAGAGTTTTGTGAAGGTTGGAGCTATACAATAAAACTAACCTAAATCTAATGGAGTTGTTTCTGAATCATACGTACGAGTATTTGTTGGGTGACTCGGCATATCCACCAAGAAGTTGGATTGACGCCCCCTTCAAAAATATTGGATTGTTGACAAATTCCGAGTTACAGCTCAACATAATTCATTCGTCCACACAAATTGTTGTGGAGAATACTTTTGAGTTGCTGAAAACACGCTTTAGAGGGTTATTATATTTCATTGAACAGTCAGTCGGATATTAATTCAGTTGTAAATATTGCCCTAAGCATAGGTGTTCTACACAATAATGTATGGTTTGGAACGATGATTTTTCGTCCCAGCTTGAAGAACTAAATGCGTCTAAAATTAATTCGAGTGATATGAATACCGACAGGTGTCAACAATTATTGGATTACCTAGTTTCAAATGGTACAATAAGACCATAAAATACTTTATATTGTTTTCACAAATGTGTTCTTGTTTGCATTTGAATTATGCTATTTCTTTTTAATAAAGCTTGAAAATATTTTTTACTACTTTTACTTGATTCTTATATGATTGTATAGAAGTGATTTGGTTGCCATACTATTGAAAGTTATGTTTTTACTAACTGGTATCGAAGATAGGCACTATTTCTCATCAGCCGTCAACTCATAGTACATATCTGATTCATGTGACCACTGTAACGGTGGGAGATTATTTATTTTTATTAATTTAGTTGCGATAATGTTTATTATATTTGAATTTAATCCAACGATAATAGCTCCTGATAGAAGTATAAGCAGAATGATTCAAATCTGGTATCAAACAAACTTCGCTTCAAATGCCAGCTTTCAAGTATATATACGCTGCCTATGATATTCTAATCGGGAAGAGTAAAACCTTATCGCAATTTTGAAATACTACGTATTATATATACTACTAATCTTCCAACATGGAAATGTTGTCCAAGCTGAGCATGGTGGTGGTGAACAAGGGCTCAACACCAACCTACCATAGACCAAGCTTTGGTGAGTCCATTCCCGATATAACTCTTGTTTCGAAGACGTTGACCATGATGGCAAGGGACTGAAGAATGATTGAGGAGTACACCGGAAGTAACCACAAATATATTACTTTCTGGTTGTCGGAGGAAGAACTCTAGACGGAAGATACTCTGGTGGAATATTTCGAAGTTGGATAGGAACAACATTGCTGAGGAAGTCAGAGTAGGACAAGCAAGTGTAGCAATGGGCCCCGTGGAAATAGGTACGAGTGTAAATCTCACCATGGGCGAAATTCAGCGAGCGTGCGATGCGTCGATGCCATTTCGAAAGTCACTACCGGGCAAATAGAGCGCTTATTGGAGGACTGAGGAGATAGCGGAACTAAGACGAAGAGCTCTAGCGTGCAGGCGTAGGGCACAGCGGTCTATTAGACGACCAGAAACTTCTGGAAGGGTAGCTGAAACCTCGGCTAAAGGCAGTTATACGAAGAGCTGGTGACCTTTTGAAAAACCAACATTCAACAATAAGTGCCATCTGTGAAGTTATTAGCGCACCAGATCGTGCAGAGGCCGCTTGTCAAGACGTTCGTGACGCTTTTAACTTGGCGAGATGGACAGACATATTGGTTTCTCTTCAGCGACATTTTCAGATAGAAGAATACTTGCTGGCAGTGGTACGAGACTACCTGAAAGATTGCCATTGGATTTATGGAACGAATCAGGGAACTGTACGCAAAACCATTTACAACTGGTGCATCACAAGGGTCCATTCTTGGGCCAGACCTATAGAATATTGCTTATGATGGTCTCTTGCACCCCAAGATGCCAAAAGACGTGTTCTTGGTGGGTTATTCTGATGATGTAACCGCTGTCATCATATCTAGAAATACTAAACTCGCCCAACTCAAACTCAATCAAGTAATGAGAAGGCTTGAAGGCTGGATGAAAAGCCATGGTCTCCAGCTGGCGACGCCGGAAACGCCGTGATAGTGATAGCGGGAGTATCCTATCCTGGAAGTAGAAAACTTTCTACAGCTTTCTGGAAATCCTCTCAAAGTGTTTTGTTTAAAAAGTGAACCAGTGAGTGAATCCTGGAAGTAGAAAACCTTCTACAGTTTTTTTCGAGCACTTTTTCACAAGAAGGGGTCATTGTTTGATATATAAACCAAACATGACTCGACCGGTCAATCATCTTGTTCAGCCCCCTACGCTAAATTTGGCCCTGGCTACATCGATGCTTGAGCAATTTAAACTAATTACCTATTTGATAGCACAAGCTCCCTCATACAATGGCAATTCAGAGGAGCTGTACCAATTTATATCCGAAATGGATGAAATTGCACCCAGATTAGCTGCATATCCAGCCGAATCAGATCGGGATTTGATGTACCAGAACATTATGTATAAGCTCTCTGGACCCGCAACGCAACTTATTCAAACACACGGAACATCAACGTGGGATAAAATGAAGCCGCTACTTATACGACACTTCGATACACAGGAAACAACAGGATAAATAATAATGAAACTGCGAAGTGCAAGGTTTACCAGCGCAACCTAATATTATGAATGTATCCGTAAGTTATTATTTAAATTAAACACTAGAATTAGATTTAGTGAAAATATGTCCCATGAACAAAAAAATCAAATGATAGAATATAATACACAAAAAACTACAGATGCTTTTATAGAAAATAGTCCTAGATTTATCCAAACAATAATTTATGCCCAACAACCCAAATCTCTAGAGTCCGCGTTCGGGATTCTTGTTAAATCAAATTTATCTAATTATTCAATTGAAAAAACACAATTTAGAAATAATTCCTTTCAAAATCATTACACTCACCAACCCCAAAATTTTGATCGAAGATCACCCTTAAACCAGCAAAATATATTTCAAAATCCTCAGCAAATGAGTAGTTCGAATCAATTCAGACGCAACAACGGCAACTCGCATAATTTTCGCAGACAACCGTCTTCAAATTTCAGGGATAATCCTAATCATAGTTTTTTTAATCCACATGACATGAGCTTAGCTCTGATGTATCAATGAATACATCAGTATCCAGAGAAACTACACTTCATTTAAATAATCAACCTTCCCAACAGGATTTTCGGATCCCAGCCTCGGAAGACAACTGCCAAAGGTACAACTCACAATCGGTGGGAAACTTCTCAAATGCATTATAGATACAGGAAGTACAATATCAATTATTGACGAAAAAATCGTCCCTGAGCATCAAAAATGAACTTATATTAGTCCTTTAAACATCAAAACAATGAGTAATAGCTTAAATACATCTAAGTGTCTTAGAACGCAACCTCCTGAAGAATTTGGGCTCATAGCTCCGGTTGAGTGGAAATTAATTTCTTTAGTTGGCAAAGATTTTCAAGCTATAATTGGAAACGATATAGCGCATACAGTTGGCTTAGTAATCAATTATAAGACCCAAACCCTATTCACTACCAACAATGTCCGTATACCTTTTGGACACAATGCAGGAGAACAAATTTACTTCACAGAAGCTCTTAAAAACTTTTCTGAGAAGCCAACAGAGCCGAAACTAATGCGTACTGATTTCGAACACACGGCAGAAGAAAAAGAAGTCATTCAGAAAATCTTAGCAGAGTATAAGGATATAAACCCAAAAGTTAAGTTTTACACATAACATAAAACATTCTTTACTCCTTACTTCTGAAAAACCAGTATATCAACGGATTTATCGACTACCATATACAGTTTGAGATTTCCTTTCGAAGCAAATTCAAGAAGATCTTGCTCAAGGTATCATCCAACCATCTCAATCCCCATATAACAACCCTATATGGATAGTACCAAAGAAGGGTGGTAGTTACAGACTAGTGATTGATTTCAGAAAACTGAATCAACTCACCGTTGAAGACAAATTCCCTATTCCGCAGATAGACGATTTACTTGGCAAACTTGGGAATTGTCAATATTTCACGTCAATTGACCTAGCAAAGGGCTTCCAACAAATTGAGTTGGAGCCTGCAGATAGGCATAAAACTGCTTTCTCCACTGACTCAGGACATTATGAGTTTTTACGTATGCCATTCGGCTTAAAAAATGCACCGGCTACGTTTCAGAAGTTAATGAATAACATTTTGCACGAGCATATCGGAAAAATGTGCATAGTGTACATGGACGATATACTGATCTTCAGTGCATCTTTACAAGAGCATGCGGTTGCATTAAGAAAAATATTTCAAACATTGCGCAGTGCAAACCTAAAAATTCAATTGGGCAAAACAAAATTCTTGGCACGATATACTGAGTTCCTAGGTCATATCATTACCCCACAAGGTATCAAACCTAATCCTTCTAAGATAGAAGCTATTCGAAAATTTCCAATCCCGAAAACCACTAAGGATATAAAAAGTTTTTTAGGTTTGACAGGATTTAACCGTAAATTTATACGCGATTACGCAAAAATAGCTAAACCCATGACCATATATTTACAGAAAGATAAAAAGATCAACATTAATGACCCATCTTATGTGGAATCCTTTAACAAGCTTAAAATGTATATCCAAACTGAACCCATACTTATACATTCAGACCTAAGTAACTCCTTCACTGTAACTACGGACGCTTCAAATTATGCACTTGGCGCAGTATTGTCACAGAACCAAAAACCAATAGCATTTGCATCGCGAACACTCAACAAACATGAGATAAACTATTCAACGATTGAAAAAGAATTGTTGGCAATCGTTTGGTCTCTTAAACATTTCAGGCCATACTTATTTAATAAGCGTTTTACGCTAGTAACAGACCATAAACCACTTACCTTCTTAGACAACATTAAAGAAGAGAATAGTAAACTTCAACGTTGGCGTTTGAGAATCAGTGAATATGACTTTAACATTCAACACATAAAAGGTAAAGAAAATGTTGTCGCAGATGCCTTATCTCGCGTGCAAATCCTTCACATGCAAGAAGACTGTGAAAAGCAAAGTAAGCATGCAGAAGATAATGATTCGCTTATGGCAACACAGCATTCAGCTCAAGAGGACAACCACCATTCTATATACCTAGCTAAAAAACCTATCAACCATTTTCAACAACAAATTTTCCTAAAACAAGGGAAAATAAACTCAACAAAGTTAATCAAATATCAAGGAAAGAAAACACTCCATTTATAATTTCAAGAAACAACACAAAAAACAATCCAGTATATACTCAAAAACCATATACTTAAGAAAGGTACTACAGCAATCAACTTTCCTAACAAAAATGTCCTTTTACTGACTCAAGCAGAATATAGCAAATACAAACTATTAAGCCCTAGCATGTCTTAGCACCCAAAATACTACACAATTGCACAGAAACATCAATTGAAGAGGAAATAGCTAGGACACACCAAAAATCTAACCATCAAGGTATAGACAAAACATACGAAGCATTGAAAAATAAGTATTATTTTCCGATGCTTAGAGAATTTGTTTTTTTATACATCAACGGTTGTGACATATGTCAAAGTACGAACGCAACCCAGTTAGATTTCCATTCAAGAAACCTGAGTATCCAAACAATGTCCGAGATACGTGTCACCTTGACATTTGGTTCAAAGATAAAAATCATCCTTATATATCTATCCTTGACAAGTTTAGCAAGTATTTAACCATACACCCTATTAAAAATTGACAATGGGATACTATTAACCATGCTCTATTATAAATTTTCAATATGCTAGGATTTCCTAGACATATTATCACAGACAACGAAAGCTCCATTAGTTCTCCTAAGACTATCGACTGGCTTAAAAACCACAATGTCACAATTCACTTTGCTTCCCCTCATCAACATACTGGTAATGCAGATGTGGAAGTAGCACATAGGACTTTTAATGAAAACCTTCGTACATTCCTCATTCGGCAAGTAGAAGAAGATAAAAACCTACTTGAATTAAACCCTATTCAGGAATGTGTTCGTATATATAATACTACAGTTCATTCCGCGCAAAGAAAAACCAGCCAGCGTGTTTCACCAACAAACACCAACTCCCAATTACGAGATTTACTCCAGATTACTTCAAAATCATACAAAAAAAAATGAATATCGTAATAAAAGTCGCAGAGAAGAACCCTTGGATGAGCAGTACATTAAAAACCCCAAAGCTAAGCATAAGCTGAAAATAAGCATAATCTGAAAATACATTTTCATAAAGCTAAACGTTCCATTCATATACGTCCTAGAAAAATAAACTTCGTTGTCCCCAATAGCAACAGTAACTCCTATACGAGCAATTGAAAAATATAATCTGAACTCCCGATCACAAGCTTCCGAAAACTTAGCAGACAATGAAGACAGACGTCCGTACCAAATCTTATGCGAAAAAGAATAAACCATAAAATGTCGACTTAGAATGATGATTAAATCTTGTGAAGAACAATAAGGTGATGATTTTGAGTAGCTTATTTTTACAAGCAACATCTTTCGAATGGTAACATATGATCAATAATAAATATGTAGAATAATAGATGAAGATAAGCTCTAGATCCCTGGGTTAAACCAAATAATTTAAGCATATTTAATGTCATTATAACTTTTTCAAATAATTACAAAACAAAATTTCAATCATATTTTGTTAACAATAACACATATACAGCAAATCAAGTAGAAATTAAGGAAAATGCGTCAGAATCATGGCACACAAAAAGCCTTAATAAGCCCACGATGAAATATATACATAATATACAGTTCATCATTTTTTATACCACTATTATACTCATAATCACAAAAACAAATCTTAGTAATTCACCCTATTAACATCCAAACATATTGTAAACGTCCTTAACTGTACTATCGAGTCATGAATATCATAGAACATTAGATGATTTTACATCTTAATTTGAATCTCCATGTGCGAAAGTAAACAAAAATCAAAATTTGGAACATACCAAAAATACAGCACTCCGTTCATATCATCTGCATTAACTTAACCTTAATCATTGTTTTTGTATTTCCACTAAAAAATAAACCAACATTTTGAAAAAAAATAAAAGGATTAGCAAAATCGAGGACGATTTTTCAAATTAGGGATGGAGGAGTTACATTATCATGTGTACCCTCACATATTGTATTTTATGACCACCGTCGTCTCACAGATGCGCATTAGCAGTTTTATGATCATTGTCGGCTCAGCAACAGATGTTGAGACCTAGTTGCGATATTTTATAACCACTGTCGCCTCACAGATGCCATTTATGATCGATCTATACATTTTTATGATCAATGTCGCCTCACCAATAGATGTTTAAACTAAACTAAGACATTTTATGACCACTGTCGCTACAGCAACAGATGCTCTCATATGTAGTTAAGAAATAGTATTTAAGTCCACAAAAATGTTAGTATTAGTCTCAGTTTAAGGAATGCTGTCTCCGTGAAGACAAATAAATTGTGTTGTAGCAAGTAAAGAGTTTGTTCGTCTACTTTAAAAAAAAAAATTCTTTTCGTCAATTTCAGACGAAAAGGCTCGTGTGCGAAAAGCAAAAACTTTCATACACGCAACTCGTCATTAATGTGTTCGAAGACGAATAACTGTCTTCAAAGACAACGCAGTGACTCGCTCTGAGATGGCGCTGCACTATGTATAAGTTAAATAAGGTACTACAGTGAAGCCAAAAAGAAGATCGTAACGTCATTTTATCGTCTCATAGAGTTAAAAGAAGGAACTTCCGATGATATTGCAGCTGCGATATTAAAGCAATTAGAGAAGAATGGTCTAAAGGCTAAAAAACTTTTAGGTCTAGGTGTTGACGGTGCGAGTTTAAACGTTGGTAAAAATTATTTGGTGACGACGATATTACGGAACATTAGTCCGTGGTAATCAAATGTATCTGTCATTCGTTACATCTTGCTGCTGAAGAAGCTTTTAAAGTTCTTCCGAAGCACTTGGATTTCATGGTACGCGAAATCCACGGTTGGTTTTGTCATAGCACAAAAGGACAAATCGAGTATGCGAAAATCTACAAGATTATATCGGATAAATTACCAAAGAAAATCATTAAACTCTCCAATACGCGTTGGTTAGTACGCCTGCAAGCTGTCGATACAAATCTGGAACAATGGGACGAGCTGAAACTGCATTTTGAGCTCACGGACAGTAACAAAAACAAAGAGCGTTGCTACGTAGCGTGTCAACTATACGGGATGTATGCAACTCAGGAAAATAAATTACACTTGACGTTCCTTAGGAACACGCTGAAAGGAGTTATGGGACTCAATAAGTTGTTCCAGTCAAACTCTGTCGATCCCGCCAAACTTTTCGAAGATTTGAATAACGTTATTTACTCGATACTCCAAACGCTCGTTGTGCCTTCTTAACTAGAAAAACAGTCTCGATATGATCTGGCTGATTTTGACTTTAAGCAGTACTGTATGCCTCTTAAGTGCGTCAACTTCGGATGCGAGTTTTACAAATTGTCTGTGGCCGTAAAACCCGAACTCGTCGTTCAAATCAAAAAAAGATATCGGGAATTCTTGGTTGTTTTGTGTTTTACGTTGCAAGCTAGCTTACCAGAAAATATTAAATTTTTGAGCAAAATTATCGTTTTTTTCACCTCGAGCAGCTACTTCTCAAGCAAAATCCGACATCACAGAGATTGCCGTGCAATTCGAAAAAAGCTTTTGTACTGATATCGATTTGACGGTAAAAGAGTGGAATCTACTTTACGGAGCTCAAGTCAGAGATTGCAGCAACACGGAAAAATTTTGGGCGAAAGTGAACGATATCAAAGACGCAAGTTTACCATTTTCTAACGCTGCTGTTGAACGCGTGTTTTCGATAATGAACATAGTAAAAGATAAACTGAGTAATTCTATATCGATAACGATGGTAGAAGCCATTATGCACGTCCACTGCACTCTCAACGCCGAATATTTTTGTTAGAGTAATTTTAGATGAAACCTGTTCTACTGCTATATTTAGTTTTGCACTCATGCTCTCGTTCACTTCGTTCGTGGCCGTCAGCCTGTATAGTGGTATCATTGAATATCAATTTGAATAAAGCCTACTTTTATTTTAAAATAATATTACTTCTTTGATTTTAAAATAAATACATAAACTCATAGGTTATGGGCCCAGTATCCCAGCATCCCAGAGAATTTGAATCGTGCTAATTTGTGATCACTAGATTGAAAGTCAAAATGGCGAGCGACAAGGAATTAATTCAAATACCAAAGTTTGACGGCAGGAATTTCACTTAATGGAAATTTCGGGTGGATCTATTGCATGAGGAAAGGCAAATGAAACAGTTCGTCGAGACTGATTTAAGTGTGTTGATTTAAACGAAAAACGAAAATCAGCAAGAAAGTGAATTCACCATTCATGAAGCGAAATACAAAAGTTTATTGGCGGCATTGGTGAACGACGAGCAGCTCACTTACTTTATAGATAAAACTAAGGCAAAGGAAATGTACGATGCGTAAGTTGGTGTTTTTCAACGTAAAAGCGTCGCGAGTCAAGTTGTTTTCCGACGTCGTTTACTTACGATGAAATTTAATGGGGGCAACATCAGCGATCATTTTGTACAGTTTGATAACTGTATCAGTGAATTACGACTGGCTGGAGCAAAAATGGAAGATGATGTTGTTGTTACCTTATTCCTTACATTACCAAAGAGCTATGATGCTTTAGAAGGTTTAGAAGGTTTAGACGAATCAAAGCTGACTTTGGATTACGTGCTTTGGATTACGTGAAGAGTCGACTTTTAGATGAATTCGCGAAACGGAACGACGGGTCCGTGCAGAATAAAATGAATGAGATCTACGCGATGCAAGCGAAAAATCTCAATATAATTTGTTTTGGTTGTGGTAAAAAGGGCCACATTAAATCCAAGTGCAGAAATAAAATTAAATTCAAGAAAGCCAATTCATCGAAGGAGCTTAGTGCAAATAGCATCTCGAAAGACACAAAGAAAGAAGCATTTACGATGTGTGCATTTTACAACGTGGAATGTAATAAGCTTGACAGCAATAATAGTGTGTACTATAGTGGTAATGCAACATGTGCAATTGAACAAGTTCAGGTGTCGAAAATGAAACCGGATTACCCAACGGAACTTAAATTTGTGTTGGGAAAGGAGCAGGGAAATATTTCAGTGAAAACATAATGGCGATTCATTAAAGAAAACAATAGAAAATGTTTTATATGTACCGTACCACCATACCACGGCTAATGCTAATTTGGAGCGAGTGTCACAAAGTGTATGGCATCATCGATTGGGTCATCTAAACGTTTATGACATGAAGAAAATGATTAGCCGTGGTATGGTTGATGGCATAGACAGAGTCAGTTTAAATGTAAATGAAAAATTATGTGAGACATGTGCATTAAGTAAAAGTTCACGGAAAATTTTTTCGAAGCGTAACAACATTCGTTTAAGTCCAGTTTTGGAATTGATTCACTCTGACGATTGTGGGCCGATGTCAAAAGAAGGATTGGACGGTTCTACCTACTTTGTATCATTTACTGATGATTATTCTAGAGCATCAATGATTTACTGCATAAAGAAAAAGAGTGAAGTGTTCGATAAATTCGTGGAATATGTCAATATCGCAGAGGCACAGCACAATTGCAAAGTTGCAAAAGTTCGTTTTGATAATGGTGGCGAATATACTTCAAATGCGATGAAGAATTATTGTAAATCAAAAGGAATTCAAATTTCGTACACGGTTCCGTACAATCCTGAAATGAATTCTATATCAGAACTGTTAAATCGAACCTTACAGGAAAAAGTGCTTGCAATGATGATGGCTGCGGGTTTGGATCGAAAGTATTGGAATGAGGCAATAGTTGCGGCAAATTACATTAGAAATCGCTGTCCAACTAGTGCATTTGGTAGACAATTTAAAGACAAAACACCGGCTGAAATTTGGTTCAACAAAAAAACCAGACTTGTCGAACGTTCGTGTTTTTGGTTTCGTGTGTTACAACCACATTCCAGTAGCGAAACGTTCGAAATTGGAAACTAAGGCTACGATATGTTTAATGCTCGGCTATGCATCAAACAATACTTATCGGCTTTGGAATATTGCAGAAAATAAACTGGTTATTGGTCGTCATGTTATATTTAGTTAGAGTAATTTTACATGAGACCTGTTTTACTGCTATGTTTAGTTTTGCACTCATGCTCTCGTTCACTTCGTTCGTGGCCGTCAGCCTATATAGTGGTATCATTGAATATCAATTTGAATAAAGCCTACTTTTATTTTAAAATAATATTACTTCTTTGATTTTAAAATAAATACATAAACTCATAGTTTTAGCTTCAACCCTACCGCTGCTATGCTAAAACCATTTCAATTCGGAAAACGTGTATAGCTCGGCAAATGAAAACGATGATAAAAGCGAAGTCCATGACATTTTTTCCAATGAATAAGATCGGTCATTTTTCTAAGATTTCGTATTCCTAGTTCGTAAGTTTCAATTACATATATTTACATGCAAATGAAAGAGTACCATGTGCAATAAATGCAATACTTGTTCCTTATCATATAAATGTTTTTATTGTGATTATTAAATGAATCTTTCAATCCTTATTCCTTTAGCTCCCGTTAAAGAGATGAAGCCGTGAATAAACGCGCATTTAATCGTCAAAACGCAGTCAAGCGAAGCGTTGTTAACAAAAAATGGAAATGACTGACGTAAAAAGACGGTCATTTGTACTTCGAAAAGTGAGTGAAAAAATGACGGCAATTAATTGCGGAATGCAGTGTTCTCATTATACACATTCGTTGGCCTCCCATGGTACTGCATAATTGTCTCTCTTGCGGCTCCGTCGATAATAAACATTTCGGGACTATATTTTGCAGAGTGGAAGCTTAACGCACCCAGGAAAAAATCAGTCCCAAAAGATTAGGATGAGTGGGGAAAATTTTACCTTACCTTAAAAAAGTTGACTTCATGTGACGGTAGTCTTATACATATAAAAATTTACATTTTAATAACCTGGTTTTTGAGAATGCCGAAAATTGTCCCGGAAATGACGTAGCTATGGCTACTTAGGGTAATTTTAGGGATAAATAGGAATTGTCTGGGGGTAAGCCGCAGCGCTCATCTGGCAGCACTGCTGGAGGTGAGTTATATAAAATGTTGAACTCCCTTGTATCGCCGGTGGATCCTGTTTCGCTCAAATACGATGAAATCATACAAAAACTTTTAGCATATTTTGCACCCAAAACGAACGTCATAGCTCAGCGTTTTAAATTTTATAAACGAGATCAAAAGCAGCATGAAACGGTTACGGACTACATTGTGGAGTTGGGGTTTTTGGTGAAAACGTGCAATTTTGAAAAGTTTCTGGAAGAAGCGTTACGGGACAAACTGATTTGTGGAATAAAAAGTGAAAAAATTTAAGAGCGCTTATTGAATCAGCCAGATTTCACTTTTGAAAAAGTTCGAGAATTAGCTGAAACAATGGAGATGACGGAGAGTGAAATGTAAATTATGAATTCCGTAAACACGAGTGCAATGCATTGAAGCTGTAGAGGGACTATAACTCAACTATATACTTCACCTGAGTATAAGAGTACGAAAAATAATGAAACGAGTTTTCATAGGTACGAATCACGAAGAAATAATCGGAATATCAATAACAATAGACAGAGAATGAGAACCCATTCAAGCGGATCTTATCAATATCAATGCTTTCGATATAATCGATGAGGACATGTTGCACGGAATTGCAGGGCCAGCATAACAATAACTGAGCAACACAACAGTGAAAGGCTAGCTAAGCCAAGACACATAAAAACATTGGTAAGTCAATCAGTAGTCGAAGACGCAAAACAAGCTACACAAAGCATTGGACACATAAATAGCTTAGCATATGAAAAACCTTTACTTGCTAAATTAACTGTAAATGGTACGAAAATCGATTTTGAAATTGATTCAGGTACATACGCCAAGGTAATTCACATTGATGATTATAACAAATATTTTAAAAACATATCTATTGAGCCTAGCTCTAAATCATTGCAGGTTATCAGTGTTAATGTTGAACAGCCAGCGAAGGTAAATAAGTTGCACGGTTTGTGGTTATCGGTAATCAAAACGAATAATTATTTTCGTCCTTTGCTAGGAGGAAATTGGTTAGGAATTCTTTATCCAAATTAGCAAAAAGTGTTTACCTCTAAACATAATAAACGTGTGGCTTATAATCAAAATTATCTAAATAAAGTAAACATTTTGATCGAGAATAAGGAAATATTAGCGAACATGCTCGAAACAAGATTCAGGAAAGTGTTTTCGGGTGAGCTTAGAGAACCAACACAAGATTTTGAAGTTGATATAATTATGAAGCCTGGGATATCACCAATTTTTTTTTGCCATGCACAGTACCTTTTGAAATGAGAAAACGTGTTGAATAGGCATCATAGAAGAAGTATCGTATAGCAGTTGGGCTACGCTAATAGTTTCCGCAGTGAAAAAAGACGATAATTTAAGAATTTGTATGATCTGTAAAATAACCAGAATTCGCTTTGTGGACATAGTTCACTATCCATTACCAGTAATAGATGATCTTTTAGCAACGTTGAGTGGAAGCAAAGTTTTTTGTGTATTAGATCTGGCTGGCGCATACCAACAGTTAGCAGTCAACGAAAAATCTAAAGAATACTTTATAGTTAATACGCATAAAAGATTGTGTAGGTATAAAAGACTACCTTTTGGAGGTAGTAGACTCAGAAAATCTGATACCATTGAAAACATGATAACAGCCCTATAAAACAAAATGATAAAATTTCGCATGAATTCCTAAGAAATCTTAATTTTGTCGTAAATTTAATAGGCTCAAAAATATTAACGGATTACTTATTATTAAAAGCATTTATTGCGTATCTAATGGGATGAGCCCATAATGCCAATAGTACCTGTTATTAACAACACGCAGGTACCATCTTAAACTGATGGTAGACAGTATCGAAATTATGGGATCGTGTCCTATGAAATTGTGTGTAATATAGTGGAAGAAATGGTATACGAATGCTATAAACTATAGAAATGATTCAATCATATGCAGATTGCATTAATCGTTTGGTCATTTGCGTTTGGTTATCAAGTACAGTGGTTGGGTTGCGCTTCGTTAGATCGTTATTGTTTCGGTCTTGGTTTGTTATTGCGTTTTGTGTGAAAGATACGTGGAGTGCTACGTAATAAAATGGATTTCCAAAACAAAAGTATAGAATCGGAAGTGAATTCAATAGATATTTCAAACGTTGTGCTAGAGTATATTTATTTAAAATCGAGTGAAGATCAGGGGCTCCGAGCTTTAGGTTGTGAAGAATTTGGATTCGATGAAAGTGTCTACAGCTTACTGAAGTGTAATTAAAATATGTATCATAATTGAATGGTACCTATATAAGAAAGTTCCAAGTTAAAAATTATTTAAATTATCGATTAATTTAAAAAAAACGTCGGTTTACTATAACGCACATGATAATAAATTTACAATGTTATACAAAAAATGTGAAAACGTATTCTCGTCTAATTGTTTTGGATAAATCTAGTTCTAGACATTCACAGCGAAAACCACATAATACGGTTGTAATAGATTTAGTATTCTTAAACTAATTGAACTCAATTTTATTTGTAAAATGGTTTCGTGCAAGTTATCGTTTATTATTTGCTCATTTTCTGGTCTTTAAGCTCATCAAGTATATATTGAGGGTCTGGGATATATTCAAAATGATAATATAAACGCAATTTTTGGTAATATTATTGGCTTACGGGTAAAATTTAAGGAAAAATTGCGTGTTTGGAAGGAAACAAACGCAATAATACCATTTCTGATAAAATAGAACATATTGCATTGTCATATATTTAGGCTTCAACATAATCTGTTGCTAGTAGTGAATCTCATTTGCAATCATGGCTTGAAGCATCTTCAAACAGCTCATCATCACTGGAAATATATAATCGAACCCCACTCAAAGAGATTTTAAGCACATCATTTGACGGGCAAGAAGTTTTAAAATATGATGCAACATCGAAAAATTTGGAAAAGAGACATCGGGATGTTGTTGTTAAAATAATTGTCGATTTCTTTTCTCTACGGCGGAAAAATATGTCAATGGAGAACATAAAATTTTAAAGTAAAAGTATTATTGCGGAATTTCCTACAGAAAAAATAGTGAGTGCTTTCTTTCATCGTTTATCATGTGAAATTAGATCATTATAATAATACTGGGGTGTGTGCCAAGAATATTATTACGCAAAACGAGGATTCGGTAAAAACTCCGTTGGGAAGCTTCCCGACAGAGCCGTGAATTCGAGGAAAAAAGAAAATACATTGGTTCCTTTTTCCATCGGGAAAACTCCATCTCCATCGTTGGAATCTGCTTGCCAAGCAGAAAGCGCTAAATGTGCAAACGATGACAAAAATAGATTTCTGAAAAAATATTTAAGGATAAAAACATTTTCATACTAATCATTTTAATAGATATTAATGAAGGTATAAAAAATTGGCTGAAATGTCAATGCGACATTGAATACGACAACAAAGAATTGGAAGGAAAGTGGTGTATGGTTTGGGGCACACGAAGAAAGGATATTTTGAATCCTAAATGTGACATTTTGAGTGAATGGCCTCTATATCGAATATTCCTTTATATTCCTTCGGGTCAAATTTGGTGAGTTCGAATTTTTTTGAATTTTAACTTTTGAGCTAAAACTTGAAAATCTTAAGTTGATCTTGATTACCACTCACTAAAAGTTGAAAAGGATGATTTATTTGTGAAATGCAGCTTCTTTTCTAATAAATGTATTTTCTTTTTTCCTATGTCCGACCCGCAGAAAGCTTTTCGTAGCTGCTCGGTTAGCTAAAACGAATAAGCAATATTCTTATCTCTGGATACGTAATGGAAAAATATTCATGAGGAAAAAACAAGGTGATCCCGTAGTACTCATAAGTTCAATGGAAATCATCAATAATCTATAGTTTTAGTTATGTTTTTCTGTTTATTTTCTTATAATTCACATTACTTTACATGCATGCCCAAGATTCATTCATAGATTTTAATTATTTCTGTAATAATAATTCAGAATTCATATTATTGCACCAAAATATTCGAAGTTTACGGGAAAACTTTAATGCGTTTATAATTTACTTACAACAGTTGGAAAACAAGCCGGACATAATTGTTCTCTCTGAAATTTGGGTAAATTCGTGGGAGACTCAATTTTATAAAATTGATAACTACAATTGTTATACTCACTGTAACGATGAGTATAGATCAGGTGGTGTTATCGTTTATGTTGCCGAACGATATGAGGTGAATAGTTCTAATGCAATTAGCCTGAACTCAGCCGACGCTATACAGGTAAAGATTACTATTTGCTCCGAGCCTAGCCCAGAGCGTCGGGTATCCATAACTATTCTTGCCATGTATAGGCGGCACGCAATTCCTATATCGGAATTTCTTCGTGAACTCAATTGCTCTCTCCAATTGATAGCTGATAAAAACGTAATATTCGTTGGCGACATCAATTTATGCTTGCTAAAAGAATGCTCAACTTTAGACGAGTACCAAGCAATTATGTCCAGCTTTGGTTTTCAACTCGAAATAACAGCTGCCTAGACCATATTTATTTCCATTCTAGAGATAATCTACACATCCCATCCAGTAAAGTTGTATATTCAGGTAGAAGCGACCACGATGTTATTGTATGTAAATTACCTCTTAATCTAAACAAAAGCAAAGCTATCAATCAGCATATTAAAAGCATAACAAACATTGATTATTCGCAATTAAAAGTATGCCTGAACAATGTAGACTGGTCACTTATATATAATAAATCAGACGTATCAGTGTCATTTAATAATCTAATTAACGAACTGCATTTGTGTATTAATCAAGCTACAGTTTCACGGAAAGATTTTCTTCAGCATAAAATTTTAAAACCATGGATGACGCTTGAATTGTGCAAGCGTCAGTCATTTAGGAACCTCTTATATAAGAAATGTAAACTTAGAAAAAATGATAAGAAATTGCATCGATTTCATGATTCTTATGCTGGAAAACTGAAGCAGGACATGCTGGAGCATAAAGTTAACTACTACCATAGTTTATTTGAAAAAAGCAAAGATGATGTTAGAAAACAGTGGGAGACAATAAATGCCATTCTAGGAAAGACAGAAATTAGAAATGATGGACCTAAAGTTTTTTCTCATTCACGACCAGATGTCCTACAGTCAAATCCTTTGGATGTCGCGAACGAATTCAATAGTTTTTTTATTTCAGTTAAAGAAAATACTAGAAAAAATATTGATTCACCCACTGGTCTTAGTACGCTTGAATATTCAGAAACGTTCACATGGCCGTCAGTTGAAAACTCTTTTTTTTGTTTACCGACATCCACAGAGGAGGTTAGAAGTGTGATTAATTCGTTGGAATCTAACAAAGCTCCTGGTATTGACGGTATAACGGTCAACTGTCTAAAACAAATAAAAGATATTGTTTTACCAGCTCTCACTCACATAATAAATTTAAGCTTCGAAAAAGGAGTATTTCCGGAGATTCTAAAAACTGCAGTAGTGATCCCTCTTTTTAAGAAAGGTTGTTGTACAGACCTCAATAACTATAGGCCAATTTCTCTATTATCAACGTTTTCAAAAGTTATAGAAAAAATAATGAAAAGCCGAATAATAAATTTTTTCAAGAATACTAACTTCTTCTGCAGTAACCAATTTGGATTTATAGAGAAAAGATTCACTGAAGATGCTCTGTTAAGCCTCTTTTCGAATGTGTTTGAAGGTTTGAACAATAATAGATTCGTCTGTGCAATTTTCGTTGACATAGCTAAAGCCATAATATTCTGTTGAATCGTTTATACGATGCTGGTATAAGAGGTATATCTCTAAACTGGTTTCGGTCCTACCTAACTGGGAGATACCAATGTGTACGTATCTTAGATTCTACAAGCTTATGTTTGCCCATTTCATATGGTGTCCCTCAGTGATCTGTACTAGGGCCTATTCTCTTCTTAGTTTATATAAATAATCTCTGCTCAGGCAAACTTGATGGCTCTCTTACAAGCTTCGCAGATGATACCGCCTTATGCTATTCGGCAGAAAATTTAACAACTATGAGGTCCCAAATGCAAAATGACTTGGATAAACTCAAATTATGGTTCACTTTAAACAGAATGGCTTTGAGCATCAAAACTAAGTTTGTTCGTTTTTCACTTAGAGATAGACAAGATGATATAGGCAGATTATTTTACAAATGCAAAAGATGTCTTTTAGAAAATGATTTTTGTCATGAACACTGTATCGAAATAGATCAAGTTGATAAAATAAAATACTTAGGAATCTCGGTTGATGAAAATCTAAACTGGAAGCACCACATTGCTGGTTTAAAAAAGTATATGAATTCGTGTTTAAGAATCTTCTATTACTTAAGATATATCTGTCCTATCTCCGTACTTCGTTCTGTCTACTACGCTATAGTTCAGTCGAAATTGCAGTATGGCCTAGCACTTTGGGGTGGAAACTTTTTTCTTCAATTAACCTGTTGTCATCTTACAAAAAAAAATAGTCAGAGTAATAATGGGAGTTAGTAGATACGAAAGATCTTTTCCAATTTTCAATATCTTGAAGATATTGCCTCTAAGGAATTTATTTGTTTATCGTGTGTTACGAGTTTTTTATGTTAGAGGGGGCCACATGAGAGGTAGTGCTAAAGTTTATTCGGGTAGGTTGCAAGCAAGAAACCAAATTTGAGTCCCTTTTCCTAGATTGAAAGCTTATAAAAGGTCCTTCAAATTCTGCGCACCAAAATTGTTTAACTCCCTTCCCAGCTCTATTTCATCTATAGATAACGTGAATCAATTTCTAAAACATTTAAAAATGTGGCTATTCTCTTTGCAAGACATTGAATCATTTTTTCTGAGTACTGTAGTGGGACAAGCTTGATATACTTTTTTTAAACGTAATATAGAAGCCAGTAAAATTTTTAAATCGGGTTATATTCTGATCACCTGTCACCTATTGCACCTTAAATTATAAGAAGGTAACCTCAACACAGCATTAGCTAGGAGGTACCTATCCATGTGCATAGCTAATATTGATTGAATATTGGATGTACTTACTATTTAGTGAATTAGTTTATTTAGTCATAGTTTTAATATTAATTGAATTTACGTTATTGTTCACTATTTTTTATTGTACTTGTTATGCATTATGGAAATAAATTTATTATTATTTATTATTATTTATTATTATAAAATAATTGAATTTTATCAAAAAAATATCAAGCGACCATCTTCCGTACTATTATTAAATAGAATGAGAAAAATGCGTAATGATTGTAAGGAAAACATATATCTAACATATATAATTATGTAATACATTTTTACATTTTTCTTTTCAGCTTACAAACATCAACTTATCATAAAATTACTGCACAATGAGCTAAAACCGCCAGCAGTAATTTCAATTCTGGATGCAAGCAAAATCAAAAGAAGATGGAAGCCATCAATACACGGCAGCCAAGAAGCAGTGGTGACCAGTATTTTTAATGTTAATGATCTCGAACGGACAATTTCGCAGTTAAGAGATAAGTACCATAGCAAAGGTTTGACACTGCAGCCAGTCATTATAAGTATTGGTGAGCAAAATGAAACATCTGGATCGTCACAATACATTGTTTTCTTTAATGACCTTAAATATAAAATCACATCCTTTCTAAAAGCTTTTGACATAATGCTGTGCGTTCTCTCAAAGACGAGGTAGAAGAGAATGTACTAATGAATGAAGCACATAATAAAATGTATAATGGTAAAAGTAATCGCCCTTTCGACAAATACAAAAGTAATAGCAAACGCAATAGTTTTAACACATGTAAATCCTGCATAAAATGCAATATTTCGCACGCACGCAAAGAATGTAAACACAGAAACGCAGAATGTTACAGTTGTGGTCGAATTGGCCATATAGCAGGAGTGTGCTCTTCAATATTACAGGAGAAATTAAACAAGAGAAAAATAAAACGTTCATCAATTTAAAAATAATGGAAAAAGTAATCCGATTTCAAGTCGATTCGGGAGCATCAGTTTCTATTATCAATATGGAAACTTTTGACAAATTAGGCAGACCAACTCTTCGCACTTGCTCTCGAGAGTTATTTGGGTTCGGTAAAGCGAAGATAAAAACTCTTGGTGAGTTGACTACGCAAATTGAATGCGGGGAAAAAGTAAGAAATAGTCGACTCGTAGTGGCATGTATTTATGGAGGTCATAACCTGTTTGGAGCTGATTTATTGCAAGCGTTAGTTATGTATGCATCAGCACATACACCTAAAAACAAACAATCCCACGAATCTGCATCTTCTCCGTTAGATGCAGAAACGTTAGAAGCGCGGAAAACGGACACCGTCTGGCTAGACTTGAAAACATTCTTAGACAATGCTAGAAAACCAGACGCAGTGTCAGCGAGTTTGATCCATTAAAAGACGCGGGTCAAGTAACTTCTGCCCCAGTTGCCGTGCATAGATGCTCACGTATCTATGAGTAAAAAGATTAAGCATTCCGTTTTGCTAAATAAATGATCATTAAGAGTCTCTTGTGTTTTCATTGCTAATTGAGTGAATATTCTTTTTTTTACAATCCCGCGTTCTCGACCACGTAATTGGCGCAGTCGGTGAAACAAAAAGTAACGCGAATTAAAATCGAATTACTTATCGGTCGATACGAAACTATATCGGCAAAGTGAAATCGCGAATCGGTAATAACCAGCGATTTAATCTAGCATCATTAAACTATCCTTTGAAAAAATCGTAATTTCAAGCAAGAACAGCGCAATTTAGGCCTCTAAGCTGTTTAAATCCTCTGGTAAGGCCGCTAGAGATCTTGCCTTTAACAAAAAGTGTGAAATTCAAGCGAACTAGTTCAAAGAGTGATAGTGTATGCAAAGTAGAAGGGAGAAGCGGTACGTTCTTTACACTAAAGGAAGAATATCATCAACAATGGAAGCAAGGATTCAGGAATTGGAGCAGAGGCTTCAGGCGAAAGAAGAGGAATATGGGCAAATGGCAGCAGCGATACAACTTCTTATCACGAACAATAACAGGGACGATCAAATCAGTCGCCTAACCGAAGCTCTTAATCAAATTATGATTTCACCTAGTAACACATTAGACCCGACGCAGAAAATCATGAAGGAAATACGGCACATGTCAACATTTACGGGGACAGGGGACGTCTCAATCAATTCTTTTATCAGCACAACCGAATTCTATCTCAATGGTATAGAAAATCCAGAACTCAAACGAATAGCGACACGCCACATCTTCTTCGAGAAAATTCAGGGGGCAGCCAAGGACGTTGTTATCAACATACGGGAACCAAATGACTGGGACACCATCAAGAAACAACTACAACTACGCTACAAACCTGACACAGAGCCATATGAAATTTATCGTATGATAAGCAATCTTAGGACCAACACAGTAAGTGATATTGCATTAAATTTACAGAAAATTAAATGTAAAAAAGATGAGCTATGTATTTACTACAAGAATTCCCCATACGTTGATCTTGGTAATGTTGATGCGATTCTCGTCAATACTGCTAAAGAAATGACACAGGGAATCCTTCTAGATAAAATTATAGAGATACACGATATTAATAATGTAATTGATATAATGACAAGTAGGCGTTTCGAAAATTCTTGTGTTAGATACGAATATAGAAAAGTGAAAAGTGATAGTGAAAATAGAATGTTCGGGAGTGATCGTGGTAAAAATTTTCACAGTAATAACAAAAGTAATCGAAATTTTGATACTGAGCAAGCACAATCTAATAGATCGGGACAATTTAAACAAAAGACAAACGACAATAGACAGAATCGTAACGTAAACGCAACAAATAACGAATCGAATACCTATTCGGGTCAATATCGGAATCGAAACAATCTAGCAAATAATTTCGACGGACAAGTCCGTTTCAATACGAATTCCGGACAATTCCGAAATAATCGTTATCAAGAGCCAAATAACCAAACTTTTAACAGAAATTCTGGCCAACGCCGGCTATCGGGTCAAAATAGATTAGAAAGAAACGAAAATTTTGTCTCTAATAGGCCAGAGCCTATGGAAATTGATAACATTGAAAGACTTCAATCGAGAAATTCATCACGAAACTTCTCCCAGGACACTTTTAACGAAAATATCAATCCCAGCTCTTGCGAAGTAGATCAAAGTTTTTTAGAAGCTAATAATATTAATAACGAGGCAATGTTTTTTCAAAACTAGCCTCGGACATTCTTCCTATGATTAAAATAACTATAAATGGAAAAAATTTTACTGCTCTTATCGACACGGGGTCATCATTCTCTATAATTGACGAAACAATTACCGGTTTCAAAAAAGTATCAATAGAACCCATTGTATTTAGTACAATTACAAACAAAGATATAATAAAATACGAAGTGCATACAGTTGCTCCAAAGGAATTTAAATTGCCATCAGCAGCAATAATTAGATGGAAAGTTAAATCCCTACAGAGAAGAAAATATCAGTTCATAATTGGTATGGATCTTCTTAATACGCTAGACACTTTAATTGACGTCGAAGAGAGAACAATCTCTTTGAATGGACAAAGTATAAAGTTCATAAATATCCCATACATTTCTAATGAAATTTGCTCGCTAGAAAGTACCCAAACTAATTTTATAGAAAGACTTAAATTAGATCATTTAAATAAAGAAGAGTATACGGAAATTGTGAAGGTGCTACAAAAGTTTGAAGGTATTTTCTATAAAGAGGGAGACATATTAACGAGTACACCATCGGTTGAGCATGAAATCAAAACAATAACCGATGCTCAAATAAACTCAAAACTCTATCGGTACCCCCCTAAACATGAAGAGGAGGTACGCAGACAAATTAAAGAAATGGAATCGCAAGGAATAATACGAAAAAGTTGTTCCAAATACTCGAGTCCATTAATTGTTATTCCTAAAAAGAGTGATAACTTGGGAAATAAAAGATTTCGGTTAGTGATGGACTACCGAAAACTTAACGACGTCACTGTAGATGATAAATATCCTCTACCAAATATTGATTCTCTGTTAGACAAACTTGGCAGAGCTCAATATTTTTCGACGATTGATCTCGCCAAAGGTTATCACCAAATTTTGGTGAAGCAGGAAGACAGACATAAAACTGCTTTTGTGACTCCTCACGGTCTTTACGAGTTTGTGAGAATGCCGTTTGGTCTGAAAAATGCGCCAGCGACATTCCAGAGACTCATGAATGACGTGCTCCGGGAGTTCATCAACAAAACTTGCGTTGTCTATTTGGACGACGTCCTCATATTCAGTACCTCATTGCAGGAGCATGTCAGTGCAATAACAGACATTTTTAAAGTTTTGAAAGAAAACCGGCTTAAAGTTCAAGCTGACAAGTGCAACTTTATGAAAAGAGAAACCAGTTTTTTAGGTCATGTTATTACCAAAGAAGGTATAAAACCCAACCCTGAAAAGATTAAAATTATCGAAGAACTTAAATTACCTCGAAACGAGAAACAAATCAAAAGCTTTTTAGGATTAACGGGCTATTATCGTAAATTCATTCGAGACTATGCCAAAGTGGCACAGCCTATAACAAAATTTTTAAGAAACGATTGTAAAATAAATACAAAAGATCCAAATTATGTAGAAGCATTTGAAAAACTTAAAACATTAATAAGTTCACACCCAATTCTGCGTTTTCCAAATTTCAACAAGCCCTTCCAGCTCACCACAGATGCCTCAAATTATGCAATAGGCGCCGTTCTTTCGCAAGAAGGCCACCCTATTTGCTTTGCATCGAGAACACTGAACTGTCACGAACGGAATTATTCCGCGACAGACAAAGAATTTTTAGCTATAATATGGTCTGTGGGTTACTTTAGACCATACCTGTATGGCAATAAATTTAAAATTCTTACCGATCATCAACCAATCAAATACCTGCAGGCGAAGTATAAAGGCAAAGACCTTTCGCCGAGACATCAAAGGTGGTTGCTAAAATTAGGGGAATATCAGTATGACATTGAATATATCAAGGGAAAGGAAAACCAGTGTCAGCGAGTTTGATCCATTAAAAGACGCGGGTCAAGTAACTTCTGCCCCAGTTGCCGTGCATAGATGCTCACGTATCTATGAGTAAAAAGATTAAGCATTCCGTTTTGCTAAATAAATGATCATTAAGAGTCTCTTGTGTTTTCATTGCTAATTGAGTGAATATTCTTTTTTTTACAATCCCGCGTTCTCGACCACGTAATTCGTTTGGATTTCAAAATCAAATATTATTCCAAAGTTTTGGTCTACTGTTGAAAGTAGTGTCACTGTGGTTTGGCCGCAAGTGTGTGATTCATTGAAAGAATTGAGCGACTAGCGAAAACATGCGATTGGGACGAGCAGCTGATTTTGTTCGCCTGTCAAGTGAAATTGAAAGGCCCCGCAAAACAGTGGTTGATGGACGGCGAAAACCATATGCCACATGGGCCCGATTTTCAAAAGATATATGGGAACATACTATACAAAATACACTCAGAAAAAAGACGCTTAGTAAAATCAAGAATTACCAATGTTAAAACAGTGCTCATAATAAGGATTCAGTCTCTTTGTATATTCGTTGAAGTTTCTTTCATAAATACAAACAATTTTTCAGAATTAAAACGACTAATGTAAATTCAACACGAATGTAGTAAATATAACATATTCCTATGCGGCTATTTGAGTTACATATACAAACCAACTAATCGACTTGTTGATTTAACAAGATGCGCTGTAATTTCTTATCTTTTGTCTGATTGTTTACGAGATCCTTTCAGCATTCATTCCGAGATTCATCAAATGCGCATAAAAGATCTAGTGCGTGCAGTGGAAGCAAATCATTCGGAGTGACAAATAGTTTGGTTTTGTTTTGACTGGTTCACTTCGATTTTATTCATTTAAATTGATAATTACCGGTACGTGATAAATCGTGTATTAATTATTATTATCAAATAATAAGTGGTGGTAATGTGTGATCAAATTGATCCTGAAATAGTTACGCAAAGTGTAGGGATAGTACCAGCAGAAATCGATGCAGAGCTGTACAGTTTGTTGCTGGAGGGGAAACTTGAAGCGCTATATTTGTCATTGCGAGGTAAATATTAGCCTTTCTCATACCATTAGTATATTACAAGTCGTGTTACATACAAAGCAATTCAGAAATAAGAGAGTGTTATAGTGTTTTGCGCGAAATGAAAACAAAGTGTCGGTGTTTTTAAATAGTTCCTTGCTTTATTTCATTAGAAGTGTATATTGATAATATTGAGTTTATACCAATAGAAAATCAATGCACTGAATAGTGAATGAAATGCAAGAGCAATAGATCCGAGCATATTGTTGCAACTACGTTTGATTTTGATCTAATGCTTTGTTACAGAGAGTGATATAACATATAAGAGGCTGCAATACCTCTCGAAGGAAGATATCAGGGATTATACGCAGTTAAAATCGATTTTTTTTTGCATTTTCAGAATATATATTTAACTGATAATATTCCATGAAAATTTCAAATCGATTCGACAAGTTTTTTCCGAGATATACGCATATTTGCCATCACATATCGGACTGTTAGAAAGTAGGCGGAGTATAGACCGAAGCGCATGGGAGTACGCGAGGAGGAAGAATGGCTCGTAGACAGCATCAAATCGAAGTATTAGAAGCTGGTGAGGCTACAAAGGGTACATCTTATGGCCCTAGAACAGATGACTCGATGTTACTAAAAAAAAAATTATTTATGTGTTAATTTTTTCCGAAACTTTAAACGTGTTTTTCTCAAAACTATGTTTCCAAGTCGGTGACCACGATTTCTAAAAAACGGCTCAACCAAACAGTTTGAAATTTTAACACAACTTTCTCAGATATATTCCTCAGGTATTAATCGAATGAATAAGATTTCGGATAATTATTTCTGTTTTTCTTAAACAGTTTTAAATGGCAATTTTGGTCACAAATTCGATTTTTTTTACGAAGCTGCCATTTTGTCAAAAATCTTAATTTTGATTATTCCTTCGATTAATGCCTAGTTTTATCTATCTACTAAAAGAATCTGTTTGGTTTTTTGACTTCAGATGAAATATATCGGAGAAATCGTGGTCACCGCCGAACACCTTTTTTTGGAAGACTTAGAGGAGATCGTCTGGAGGAGCGCACCAAATCAATATTTTTACAAATGATTTAAGTCATTATAAACTCAGATGTTGGCACTAAATGCGCATATACTTTTTGTTTTTGTAAAGTAAAATATCTTTTCACGAAAAATTAATAAAAAAACGTCTTTTTCCGGCCTTCTAACTGCGTATAACCCCTTAATGAGTGACAATGGAGCTAAAGTGCAGGTATGTTGTAGAAATAAAACATGGGTTTTGAATTTAACTAATTCTTGAGTAATTTTGAGAGTGTTTCAAGAATCTACATTGTACATTTATGACGTTGTTGCTAATATTTCCACTATGCAGCTATATTGTTCTTCAAGATGGCCTGTTATAATGGTACAAGTTAGCTGTTGGATTTCCTATTCGCGATTTTAAGATTAAAAGCTTACCATGTTGATTCAATGGTGAAAATTGTTGATAATACAACTAAAGTACGTATTACAATGTAGAAGTTAATTTATAGGGAAACCTCTATGGCGCCAATTCATAGTGAAAAATAGATTAAATAACTACGTTTTTTCCCAATTTTACATATTTTTTTTCTGAGTGTACACACCAAAATCACTTGCAGCATAGTAGGCTAAGAAAAATGTAATTTCGAAGTATATTTCAAATAAATGAAATAATTTCGAAGTATATTTCAAATAAATGAAATAATTTCCATTTTCAGTAATTAGAATTCGCAAGTACTTGGTAGTAGATCACAAAAGGAACGCTCGTATGTTTGACAGAAGTAGATTGTAACCTTAAAATTTTGTGTGTAAACAAAGTGCCAGAGAAAATGGTAAGTAAAATAGAACGAAATCTTTTTAGTAAATTTCATTGTTTTAGGAAGAATCAAGGGAAAAAAAACTGGAGCTACCACGAAGGAAAATGTATAATTTCATGTCACGAGAATAGAAAGGATGAGTAATGCAAATGCAGAAATAAGAAGCATTTTTGGGAGTCATTACTGTGCGATATTGAGGCGTGCAATGTTTTCGGAAGTTTAATAATTTACTTAATTGAAATATAACTGTTTGAATCATATTTTGTAGGTTTCCACAACTACACCGGAACAAGTGGAAATAAAATGGCGATCACTGTACAGAGCGTACAAATTGGCCAGAGACAGAGGCACAGGAATAAGTTCTTCTAAATTTCTGTATATGGCGGAAATGGACGCAATATTTGACCAGCATCCAATAATGTGTTCTCCACATTTCGTTTCAGTTGGCGCTCAACAAAGCCCAAGACCTCCATCAACAAGACGACAAGATCCTGACAACACAAACATGAATAAAAACAGCGATGCAAAAGAAACTTTGCTTGACCTGAAGCGGTAATACTATGAAGGAAAATTCGAGGAAAAAAGAAAGAAAAGAGAATTCCTGCAGGAGTCTGGAAAAAAATGAAATCGCCAGAGAAAGAAGGCATGTGGAGTTGATGTCCGCATTAAACAAAAACCAAATGTGATTTCAATCAAAACTTCGTGCATTTTTTTTAGGGTTTTCCCATTTATTTATACAGAACTGTTTTTTTATTTATATTTAGATATATGATTAAAAAGAAAAGAATAATTGATTAATAAAATGTTGTTGATGTTGATAAGATTTGCATAAAAATCTTTTGATTAAGTAGCTGTTGATTTTCCATAACATAGAAGATTTCCTCTTGCGTCAAGCTGTTCAACTGATTGGGAGAAACGTCTTCGACATAGTTTTGACCATTGTTTTGACCTGGATCATCTTCCGATTCAGCCCAGTCTGCGAAATCATTTTCAACAACGCACATGCTGTGAAGAACACAAGTGGCTACAACACAGTTCGTTACGAAACCAAGGCATAGGCTCTCAAAAAAGTGCAGTCTTCTAAAACGACCTTTTAGCAGCCCGAAAGCATTTTCAACTACAACTCTGCACTTAACTTGCACTTAAGTGCAAAGTCCTTGTATGGCGTTACCCAAAGTCCTTGCATGGAGTTACCAAATAAGACGTATTTTGATACGCTGAATCCCCAAACAAAATGCCTTCTGGTATTATTGTTGCAGGACCGTCTCTAATTTTGGTGTATTAAAATGATTGCTGGAATAGCCGCGAATCATGCATTGACCCTGGTTCTCCACAGTGCACGTCAATAAATTTCTTATCCACATCTACTACACATTGAATCAATATGCTGTAGTATTTTTTATGGTTGTAATATAATTCTTTATTTTGTTTTGGTGCATTTATCCTTATGTGGCTTCCACCAATTGCTCCCACCACACGGGGTACATTTTTAAGCATCTGGAATTTTAGTTGATTTCTTGCCGTAATTACTCATGAACTACTCGGGAACAAGAGCGCGAGTAGTTCGAAGTAGCCAAAAGTACTTGCAAGTACTAAATAGTAATAATGGAACACGGGCAATATATTTTTGTATAGCCGTCAAGAAGTGTTTTTTATAATATCCAAAATTAAATTTTTATAGGAAGTATTAACTTCGAAAGATATAAGAAACGACTTTCCAGCTCTTGAACTAAATTTCGATATATATTACTGTATGATCATGAGTAACCGATCGGCAGATGAAACTGTGGCACAGTTCTATTATTGTATGTGTGCGGAGGGCCGGAGAGCAAATTTAGACGACCCAACAAACAATTTAGCGAGCGTTCACTAAAAACGATAGTTTCTCGACAATCGACAGACATATCCCTCATACGAAACCGGGTCTGTTCGTGAAGCGATAAGCAAGCAATAATTTTGCTGAAGATGAGTAACGCGAGAAATAATGCAAGCCATGCAACATATCCCAGAATTTTTTTCCCTGTTTGCTGGTCGCGGTATCCAAAGAAAATTTTCAGTCTTATCGTTAGAGTCGTATGTGCTGTGAGTGAAAAAGTGTTGAGTGCTGTGAGTGCTGCTGAATTTCACAACATTTGTATGATACATTTTGCAACATTTACATGTAAGTACATAGCTAATTAGTAAATAACTCTTAATATGTATTGTTGTGAAAAGATTTTTGTCTTTTTAAGAAAGACAGCTTTAGAATTTAGCTTATTGTGGCAATTTGCAGCTTTTTTTTTCTTTTAGAAATTATGTAGCATTTAATGATTTATTGTGTACCAATTGAGCTACGATTAGTGTTTATGTGGTCTATTTTTTTTAGTTGCATATTTGCAGAATTCATTATTGTGTTCAAATCGCTAATAATTTTAGTGCACAACTTATTTACAAACAAACGAAGATTACATCTCCTCTTATAAAATATGAAGCGTAGAGTACTGAAACTGAAATAACATTACTTTTATTGAAATGAATTTTATTACCAGCACATAAATTTAGTCAGGAAAAAACACTTCAAAATATTTTAAACTCGATATCGATCACATAACCTGAATACTCATAATTTTATACTTTAGAAAACAACAATATGAAATGGCGAGATTTTCGCGAAGAAGCTAAAGACATCTTCCATGTGCTGGGAAGCAATTCTCTTAATTCTTCAAACACTAGTTCAAATAATTTCGAAGAATCTCTTAATAGTACACAGCCCCATTCTGTTCAAAGACAAAATAGTTTAAGTCATGTTGAACCAAATCCTTATATTGCTGATTCTGTAATAGATATCATTTACGGCGGTAGTGAGAAAAGATGCTCAGAACAACTTGCAGAATGGGCCGTAAAATATAGAATGTGCAGCTAATGATTTACTCGCTATTATTAAAAGACATATCAAAGATCTTCCAAAAGACAATCGAACGCTAAAATCAACACCCCGCAATTCTACAAAAATTGTCATGAGTGCCGGTGAATACGTTCACTCTGGTATCAAAGATTGCCTGACAGATTTTTTGAGTAAATGTGATTTTCGAAGCGATCAAATTGAATTAGATTTTAATATTGATGGTCTCCCCATATCTAAGACCTCAAAAAATCAAGTATGGCCAATTTTTTAAACACAGAAAATCTTCGTAGTAGGAGTCTGTGGAGGTAATTCCAAACCAGTAGATTGCAATGAGTTCTTACGTCCAACTGTTTTCAACAGACGGATTTGTTTATGATAATAAGAAATTTATAGTTAAATGCAGGGCATTCATCTGTGATTCACCAGCAAGGGCTTTTGTATTGGGTGCTAAACATCATAATGGATACTATAGCTGTACAAAATGCGTCCAAAAGGGAGAACATTTCGAACGAAGAACTATATTCAGGTTCGAAGAACAAATCTTAAGATCGAACGAATCATTTCAGTTAAGGTCCCAATCTGAACACCACCGCCAAATTGAACCTATTATTTTAGAATCATTGCCAATCGGATGTGTTTCTCAATTTGTTTTAGATCACATGCATGTAGTTTGCCTTGGTGTCATAAAAACATTACTTTCTATTTGGTTAAAAGAAAAAAAAAAACAATTTTCCTTACGCAGTTCCAAAATTAATGAGTTGAATTCAAAGATGTTATACACAAAAACTCAGGTTTCTTTTGAATTTGTCAGAAAACCACGTAATTTGCATGAAATAGGTAGATGGAAAGCTACGGAGCTCCATCAATTTCTACTATATACTGGCCCTTTCGTATTACATAATATATTAGATGAATCACGATATTATCATTTTCTGAAACTGAGCCTTGCCATGAGAATTTTTTTACATCCCCAAAACTGTTACGTAAATAAGAACTGTGCCCGGCTTTTGCTCAATAATTTCGTTGCAGACATGCCTCATTTATACTCACCGAAATATTTAACTTTAAATTTTCACTATTTGGTTCATTTACATGAAGAAGCGATTTGGGTCCTTGGAATACATAAATGCCTTTAAGTTCGAAAATATCCTCCAGCATGTTAAGAAATCAGTTAGAAATGGTATTCATGTAGTAACACAAGTGTATAATCGATTAGTAGAAGAAAGCTTACACGCTTCCAAAGCAGTTGATCCTGAATTTTCTGTTTATGGAAAATTTAATGGTCATTCATATCAGTTTATCGCCACTAAAAACTTTAAACTAGCATTGAATTATCCGAATAATTTCTATTCGGTTGCCGGTGATATTTTCCAAGAAAAGAAAATAACGAAACTATATGATTTAAGCTCTGTCATAGAAGGGTTAGCATTATTAAATACACAAATGTTTTTTGAGTTACCATTAAAGTCCTCTTCTTTCAATATGAAACAATCTACTAGTACAGTATTTTCAACAAACTTAGTAAGTCACTATATAAACCAGATTTTTGAGAAAATTATAATGCTTTTGATTGATGATAATACATCCTACGTATTTATTCCCTTAATTCATACTTGAATAAGAATCCTTACTAAGTGATTTGCTTGTTAGTTACGAAATGCCAGAGTCGCCAACACAAACCGAAGCTTTGGACTATCGCAAATTTTTGAGGATAAAAGGTAAAACCAACAAATTTATATCTCATACTTGTAGTAAATATTTTTTCTGTTAATATGTATATTTTCAGGTGGCAACGTACCGCCTACTTCAACGGAAATTGATTTCAGCAATGAATACTATGATAAAAGTGGTTTGCTATTTAAACTATTACACATAATTATGTAAGGCTTATGTGTTTTCATTTAGATGATCAAAATCAAATACCAGCTTCTCCATCCATAATTAATCGTAACCAAAATCTTACCATCAAAAAAGCCAAAACTTCAGGTAAAGTGATTCACCACAAAGAAAAACTATCATATATAATCTTCACTTTATTACAGAGCCAAAAAAGAAAATTTGTGACTGCGATAGCACTTTGAAAATGGCAATAGAAAAACAAGAAAAGATTTTATTACGTCTAACAGAAGAAATAATAAACTTACGTAAAGAAGTTAGGAACGGAAGGACAGAACATAGGGAGAATAATTCACCGATTGGCATGCCTTCTGCACCACTTCAAACAAAGGCTGAATTCTTGAAGTTAGAAAATGAACTGCAGTCGAGCGAGGAGAAATGTAATGATCTGGTAAGTTTAAAAAATCTAATGACGTTAATTTTCAATCCAAATCCAACTTCCTTTTCCAGAAAAAAATATTTAGTGAGGTAAAATTCATAGACCCAAAAAAATGTGCAAGGGTAAACTATGGAAAAATCTTTACGGACAAAGTTGCAGAGCAGTTTTCTTGGAGGGGAACAGCAGAAAAAGGGAGTGTCAGAAGTGAACATCCGCATTAAAACGTAGTATTATTGCATATAAACGTTTAATCATAATTTCAATAGATGCATTCTATATTCGGTACAAGGACGCAAGCGAGTATATATTCGACCAAGTGGCCAAAAAGCATTTTCAATATGCAAAGGATCGCACTAAAAAAAGAGCAGATTATTATAAACAACGGCCAACAAAGCTCACCAATACATTATAAGTTTAATATTCTTTAATCTATACTATTTTACATTAGTACCAATGAATCGGTTTCGATTCATTTGCGAGCTCGTTAACGATAGAAACATTCGTAAAATATGACTCTTTTATGAATTAATTACGATGCATTTGCTTTGCTGAGGAGCTTATGACCATTCTTTACATACGAAACAATTTGAACCATACCACTCTACAGACGGCCATTGCGGGTGTCAACATTCCAAGCCTAAACTAGCTATTCACGATGATGCTGAAGTTTTTGCAAACGTGCCGCTAAAGCTTCATACAAGCAGTCGAGAAGCCGTTTTGGTAAAAAAAAACAGTTGGCAAAAGTACATGAAAGCGTCGGAATTTGATAATCGTATGTACTACAATTGCTGAGACCACGGACATAAGTACATTTGCAACAACTCTGAAGCCTGAAAGGAAATCACGGTGTGCTTAGTGCGGCAAGGTAGGGTAACGACTAACGGTAAAGGCCTCTGTAAACGCTCAAACATGGTACGAGTAAACATGGTACCTAGACCAAGTTTGAGTGGATGTTGTACGTGTGCGGGTATGTACTTGTACCTGCTTTTTTGTCTCACCAACGGTCCGACCTAAATCAAAGCTGGTTTGATTTTTGTCGATGTTTGTGTCGATGCCCAAAAAAAAAAAGAAAAAAACGGTAATGCAGCATATGGCAGAGAAAAATGAGTTACTTCGGATTGCGGTGAATAATATATGTCAGTCGCCTATAGAGGACATTTCAGAAGACGAGGCGGAAATTTACGCAAAAAGTTGGGCAGTTTCCTTTCGGAAATTGTCCAATATCCAACAAATTTATGCCAAAAAGGCAATAGAAGAGATTTTGATGCTCGGGCAATTAGATAAGCTGTCGTTGAATTCAGTATCAACTACGAATTCAGTTGCATCATCTACACCATCGACACCTATTTTTGGAATTTCCCCATCTTCTTCGGGTAGTATACGTTTCCAAACGCCTCAAAATATTCAGGAATAGCCGATTGTATTTACCATGAATGCAGAAGACGTTGTTGAAAACTATGAAAGCATAAATGATGTTCAATTTTCGTAATCTTACACATATCTTGTATTACTATATTAATATTTATTAGATTAGTTTAGATTAAGAAAAATATCAATAAAGTTTACTTTAAAATTAAATTATTTTTTTTTTAATGCGAGTTTGGCCATGGTACTGCCCCTTCACTATTGAAATAACGACAAAAGCGTTGACGTATATTTTTAGCGCTCGTCGATGAGTTTCTTGCTTGAGTGGGATTCAAATTTGTCATCTGTGAGTCATTTAATCGCCAGGATCCTGACTGAAGTACTCCAGTTTCTATGTCTTCTACGTCAATATTTCCGGTTTGTAAATATTGTGCCGGGTTCCGTTGCCTTAAAAAATTGTGTAAATAGCAACACGCTAAGAGCGTGTTGCTATTGCTATATGCTTTCGCTTTATCGGGATGTAAATTTATTATATTCAACAAGACTCAAAAGCGAGACGATAAAATCTCGAAAGCGTTTTCAACAATTCTGCGAGCTCGTGATAGCCTGTAATTGAAAATAGATTCCCCGTCTGAAAAACTTTCTCTACTGAAAGGTTTCATAATGTTTTCTTGCAAAGGGAAGGCATCGTCGCCAACAGAAACAAATGGCAGCTCCGCATTCGTACCCGCTAACATATTTGATTTAGGAATGTGATTTATGAATTTGATTTAGGCTCTGTTCCTTCAATTTTTCAAAAAACATTGAATTTGCCAGAATTCCACCGTCAGATACTCGTCCGTTTGCTCCGGCTTCTACCATTATGAACTGGTAATCTGCATCAACTATGGCAAATAGCACAATACTGAAACTTTTTTTATAGTTGAAATAATATGAGCCTGTCTCTGGTGGCTTACGAATGTTCACATGTTTCCCATCCATCGCACCGATGCAGTTGGGAAAATTCCACCGTTTTCGAAATGCTTCGGAAATTGCTATCCAATCATCTTCAGTCAGTGGCATCTGGTAACACAAAGGCATAAAGTAAATTTAATGCAACTAAAATATCATAAAATATAGCAGTATGCAATTTTTCAATGCTTTCATAATCGCCCAGCGCGTTTCAATGGCAATATCGCTCAAGCTTCGGGATGAAATTATTGTCACGCGGTTAGGCAGTTTCTTGGTCTAACTGGATATTTTCGGAAGTTTGTTCCGCAATATGCAAGACTGTGAGTTTTTTTAATAATTAATAGATCGTCCTATCTTGACTATCTATAAGCTCCACGCTCAACATGAAGTGCTTACAGATGTCAGTTCATTTGGAATTGCTGGTGTGATTATGCAACGTCAAGGTGATGGAATGACGCGACTGTGCATTATTATCGTCGGCACACCACGGCAGCCGAGTCGGGATTTCATAGCTACGAGTGGGAGGTATTAGCCATTGTCGAATCGATCGCAAGATTGAGAATGTATCTCATGGGGAAACAATTCATCGTGGTGACAGATTGTTCAGCAGTCAGCTCTAAGAAAGTGAGTAAACCTCTCCAGCCTCGCATCGTACGATGGTCGTCCAAGTTAAGCGAGTCCGATTTCGAGATGGCTCACAGATCAGGCCGTAAATTGACTCATCTGGACGTTCTTAGCCGGAATCCAGTTTGTCCTTCTGAAGAGGTTCAAACAGTTGGGAATGATGTCCTACGAGTACAGGTTGCAGAATACGATTGAGTTGCTACCATGCAAAAGCAAGATGAGAGCCTACGATCGATAATGGAGATAATGACATTTCACATGGAGCTAATGACATTATGGACGTAATGACATTATTTCGAAAAACGACGGAAGAGTTAAGTTTATTTGTTTCTACAGGTGCCCGTTGAAGAATAGCCTAGACAAGTCATGACGACTTTGGGCATCCAGAAATCGATCGAACGTTATTCTTGTGTAGAAGGAACTTTTGGTTTGCGCAGATGCGAAATCATATTAAAAGCTACTTAGCAGCTATTTTAAAAGTCCTGGAACTTTTTGATCAGACCTCGTAATTTCGGATAAAGGAACTGCGTTTACTTCGAATGTATTCCAGCAGTATTGTTCGCAGAATGGAATTAAGCATATTAAAATAGCTGTGCCCTTTATTAGAGCAAACGGGCAAGTAGAGCGCGCAAGCCAGACCAATGTCAAAAGCTCATCAATCTAAAGCAGAGCACTACACCGATCGAGTCAAAATCCGGACAATTTAACAAACTACAGTCCAGTACAACTGTAAGTAAGCGCAGTACAGTAGCTACGACCAAAAACGCCATGTTGGTTCTGCGGCAGCATGCACTATATACGGAATTGCACATATGTCAAACACAAATGCAGTCAGCGTAGAAAAGTAGGTCACAAGGACGGCTACTGCAACGCACAAAACAAAAACAACAGCCAGCGATCACCGAACGATAAATTCAAATCGCCGAACAAGCCGCATTCGAAAAAAAGCACATTCAGGTTCGTGACACAATTGTTACGTCGGAGAGCAATGAACGCGTCAAAGGCGATGGGCCAATGCCCCAGCATACTGGACCAGAGACTCGAGCAGCAACGGGTCTGTTCGATACCGCAGAAGTGGTAACTGCAAAACACCAAGCGAGGCTTCATGGCTAACCGACGACGATAAGAGCTTTCTTCTTGACTGGAAAGCAGGTGAGATCAGAAGTGTCAGGGTGATCGAGCGTAGAAATTTACACAAATTTCCTTTCACCTTTTTACTTGGGTGGCGACCAACCGAGGAACGTTAGACGAAAGGGCCAGCGAAGGCCAACCAATTTGGTGGAGAAATTGAGAATAAATTCGCCGCCGAATAGTCACCGATAGACGAGTAGTCTGTGGGACGGAGAAGATTTTTAACACCGAAAATTGAAGGAGAATTCTGGGAAGTACCGACGATTTAATTAGGAGCGAAGGTGGCGGAGGCGCAAGCAACGAAGCAACTCGATTGCGGCGATTTACCCGACTGGTGTATCAAGACCATCCGTACCAGCGATCTGATCGTGGGAGTTTAGTCGAGGTAGATTCAGGTTAGTTAAGATTTAAGTTAAGGTAATATATCGAAAGAGAAGAAAAGATCGAAGTGTATGTTAAGGTGCAGTTTTAATTTCGAATCTAGAAGTATAACGCGGCGCTGTAGGTAGTGTTAATTGTCGGATCAGTCAATTCGAGTGAATTAATGGTAGTAAATTGATGTGTTTGATATTGTAACGCTGGCGCTTCTATCATTTCCGGTCGCGTTGGTTGATTTTACGGAGCACCCGCCGCTGTCTTCTCACTTCAAAGCGACGGTTGTAGGTAGTTTTTGAATTAGAAGCGAGTGGCGCCCACTGAAGCCGCCGAAAACTGCCGCCATTGTGTCACAGTTGGTGACGAAGGGGTTTGATATCATGTCGCGCATAAAACAGCAACACAATCTCAGAGTATCTTCACGAACTGAATCAAAACACAGTGAAGATAAATAGCAGAAACGTAAAATTACAATTCGACACTGCATCGGACATAGCTAGTGTGGCGACGAGTCGATAATAAAACGAGCTCTCGTATTCAACCACGAGAGGCGCTAAAGCAGGAGAGAAGAAAGACAGCTACAAAACAACGAGTGGGAGTTGAACCATCATTGTTACAAGATCGAGTGCGTCACTTTTGTGATTTAATATTGAATTATTTGGATTAGAAATGCATTGGATTGTGTGTATTTTTAATACAGTGTTTCAATTGATCAAAACAGTGACCAATCTTACACTATAATAAGTCAAAATGTCTTCAAAAAAACAAAATATCGCAGACATCCACCAAGTGGAATATACTGCACGGAGCCAATTACCACTGACAGGGAGCCAATTACCACTGACAACGCAATTCGATTGTCAAGTAAAGTTTCAGGACAAAAACATTCTGCGACTTGCTTCGTTAGTTCAAAGAAAAATCTCAAAGTCCTTGGAATCAATTGGCTTGACAAGAGTCAGCTTTGGGACTTGTCAATTATTGCGATCTGCAACAAGATCCACGACGGAAAACAGGAAAGTGAAAAACATGTGAGTTTCGTTACCATTGACACTCTCAAAGATAGTTTTTCAGATGTTTTTGATAGTAAACTGGGATTTTGCATCCAAATGAAAGCGAATTTGACCACAAAAACAGATGTCAAACCAATGTTTTGGCAAAGAACGAGTTGTGGTATATGCTATCCTAATCTAAGTTGAGCAGGAATTACAACGTCTTCAAGATATAAAAGAAATTTCGCAAGTGCTTTTTTCATACCAGGTAGCACTAATCGTAGTGACCTAGAAATCAAATGGGAAAATCCGAATTTTCGTCGGGTTTGAGCAGCGCTCTGGAACCACATCAGTTTCCTCTGCCACTATCGGAGGATATATTCTCGAAATAAGCGAATTCTCAAGTATTTGGCCACATAAATCTATTTGATGCTTTTCTTCAGGTTGTAGTTGACGAGAGCTCGAAACATCTACTAACCATAAACATCCACATGGGTCTATTTCAATACAATCAAATGGTTTCCGGAGCGTAAAGTTTTCCAGCCATTTTCCAACAGACAATGGACGAAATGATAGCTGGGATTTCAGGCGCCGCAGCATATATCGACGATATTTTTGTTTCTGGAAGAAATCGTCAGGAACATAACAATAATCTTCAAGAAATGTTACGCCGAATTCAAAAGTACGGTTTCAAAGTCAAGATGGAAAAATGTACATTTTTTTTTTACAGAAGTTACCTACCTTGGGTACGTCATCAATAAGCGTGGCCTGAAATCAGATAAAAAACACATTTAGGGAATCACGGACATGTTGCAACCAACAATTGTGACTGAATTACGTTATTTTCTCGAAGCAGAACACAACGACGGCTATTTGTCACCCATTAAGGTCTCTAGCACCTGCAGAAAAAGCATATAGTCTAAAAAAGAAAGAAGCACTTGCACTTATGTTTGCAGTAACGAAATCTCGCAAGATGATTTTCGGTTGGTGATTTAAGCTTCACTATATTTGTTCACTACATTTAATAACACTATATTTGAATACCCTTCACAGCACATCAAGCGAATCGTTTGCAACGATGGGCATTGACTTTACTCTCATACGATTTTGACGTTATGTATATTTCTACAAACAGTTTCTGTTATGCGGATGTTTTATCACGTCTAGTGAATAAGAAGATTACGTCATCGTATCAGTCAAGCTGGAATCAGATGTCAAGCAAGTTTTAACTGAGATACTGGAAAAGTTACTAGTAACACAAACTATGGTCAAAGTGGAAGCATCAAAGGATACTATATTACAAAGGACGCCATATTGCATCATTGGCTAAAATGCAAACAAAAACAACGCTCAAAACATGGGCAATATCATCGGAACCATGGGAGCGTATTCACATTGATTACGCTGGTCCAATTGATGAACAGTATTTTATGGTGATTGTTGATTCCTTTTCAAAGTGGCCAGAAATTATCACTACAAAGTCAATCAATACTCAGCAAACAATGGATATACTTAGCTATATTTTAGCTGGGTTCGGGCTACCGGAAACGATTGTGTCCAACATCTCTATCCCCAGCCCTTACTATCTAATGTCTAACGGACAAGCAGAGAGGTTTGTAGACACATTTAAACGAACTTTAAATAAATTTGATGGAGAGGTACAACAATACACAAACTACACACTTTTCTTCGAGCTTATTGGATAACGGCGAATAGCAGTACTCCAAATGGAAAATCGCCAGCTGAGAATCTTATACGACGAAAATTTCGGATTTTTTTGGACTAGATTAAGCCAAGAAACCTTGATACATAACAGGATTACAGCACCAACGACAACATGTCGAAGCAATTTATTCGTAAACATGGAACAAGGAGAGAGAGTTTTTTATCCCACGGATCTTGTATACGCTTGCGTGCATGATGATAACAACAACTTCACCTGGGAGCACGGAGAAGTAATAGAACGCATCCGAAAAGTAATCTACAATGTATTACTTTAGAACGGTAGATTAGTACGTTCGCATGTGAACCAGTTAAGGAAGCGGTACGTAGAGGGAATGAGTCCTCATGCAATTTAAGCATTAGAAGACGCTTTTAATTTGTATAATAATGATGACAACAACAATGACCGTGGTCCTGTTTCTACTACCAGCAAACAGGTCGTGCCAGAAATACCAACACCGAGGTCGCAAAATCATAGCTCTTCACAGATCTCATCGACGTTGTCCGGCGATGCCTAAAAATATAAAAAGCCTCAGTAAATTTGTAAATATGCCCAATTTTCGAAGTCCGAATCTCCAGGAAAAACTATCTGGTACAAAATAATACATTCGTCAAAAATACTAAAACCTAGTACTTTTTCTCATAAATTACTACCAAAGTGGAATGTCATGTTACGGTGAAATTTGTTGGGCGCGAGGTCAGTCAAACAGAGCCGGTAAGGTTGAGTGGATTTGAATACGCGAAGTCGAAGACGAAAAGTCAGTCTTGGAGTGAAAATTACACGGCATTCGGTCCGGACATTGAGCTTTGCCGTGCACAAACCTAATACGGTCACCACCAGCAGCATCATCACCACATCTGTTGCTTTCGGCCTGTGCATTTTCTGTCCGGTGTGACTTGATTGTTCCGTGCAGTGATGCCAGATCCAGATTTAAGTCTGGAGATTGCCAGACTTTCACAACCTCTCCCAGACACCCAGACTTTATTTCAAATTTCCAGACTTTTTTACACTCTCATAATAAATTCATGAACTGACATAAAATCAATCCGCAAATTAAATTTTCAAACAGAATTGTACAAAGTTTGAAAAGCTCTCCCGCTAACAGTCGACTTCCACAATAAAGTGTACTTCAATTACTGTCAAAAATATTATCTTTGCAGAAACCTCTGCTCTGCTTGCTTGCTTGCTGTCCTCTGTCATTGCGTCATCAACTTCAATGTGCGAGACGCGAGTACGACGTAATTTCATCTTCTTCAAATTTTTGAGTGTTGAACTAGTTAAAATGTTAAGAAATAATAGTGCACCACGTCCACAAGGTAATTAGTAAATTGCATGCCCATTTTCTGGGTTCAACATTTTAGTTTCAGGCTCAAATAAGGCCTATACCCTTAGGCAGAGCCATTTATGGGAACCATATTGAACTGGCTTGCGTTGCGTTGCGGCAAAACCGCATGGCTGCACTTTTTGCACAAATCGGTCTGTTCGTAATCATCTGATGACAGCAGGTAAAACTATTTTTATCAAATATGTAATTATATGTATATGATTTTAAATATTTTCGAAGAATGTTGGATTTTGTCGAATGTAGTTATTGGGATGTATATTTAATTATGGATGAAATTTAAAGGAAATTTGTATCGTTTTCTTCAAATGAAGTTTCCACTATGGCTTGTGGAAAAACCACACCGCTACTTTTTTGCACAATTGGCAACTGCAGGTAAGACTATTCCTATCAATTATGTTATCGCATACAACTTTAAATATTTTTGGAGCATTTTTTCGAATACACTAATTTAAGTTCAAATCACGAGAGAGAGAGAGCCCTGTTTATAAAATTATAGATGAAGATTTAGAATAAGTTTCCACTATGGCTTGTGGAAAAACCACACCGCTTCTTTTTTGCACCATTGGCAACTGCAGATAAGACTATACCTATCAATTATGTTATTGCATGTAACTTTAAATATTTTTGTAGCATTTTTTCGAATACACTAATTTAAGTTCAAATCACGAGAGAAAGAGCCCTGTTTATCTGATTATAGATGAAGATTTAGAATAAGTTTCCACTATGGCTTGTGGAAAAACCATACCGCTTCTTTTTTGCACCATTGGCAACTGCAGGTAAGACTATACCTATCAATTATGTTATTGCATGTAACTTTAAATATTTTTGTAGCATTTTTTCGAATACACTAATTTAAGTTCAAATCACGAGAGAGAGAGCCCTGTTTATCTGATTATAGATGAAGATTAAGAATAAGTTTCCACTATGACTTGTGGAAAAACCACACCGCTTCTTTTTTGCACCATTGGCAACTGCAGGTAAGACTATACCTATCAATTATGTTATTGCAAGTAACTTTAAATATTTTTGTAGCATTTTTTCGAATACACTAATTTAAGTTCAAATCACGAGAGAGAGAGCCCTGTTTATCTGATTATAGATGAAGATTTAGAATAAGTTTCCACTATGGCTTGTGGAAAAACCATACCGCTTCTTTTTTGCACCATTGGCAACTGCAGGTAAGACTATACCTATCAATTATGTTATTGCATGTAACTTTAAATATTTTTGTAGCATTTTTTCGAATACACTAATTTAAGTTCAAATCACGAGAGAGAGAGCCCTGTTTATCTGATTATAGATGAAGATTTAGAATAAGTTTCCACTATGACTTGTGGAAAAACCACACCGCTTCTTTTTTGCACCATTGGCAACTGCAGGTAAGACTATGCCTATCAATTATGTTATTGCATATAACTTTAAATTTTTTTGTAGCATTTTTTCGAATACACTAATTTAAGTTCAAATCACGCGAGAGAGAGCCTTGTTTATCTGATTATAGATGAAGATTTAGAATAAGTTTTCACTATGGCTTGTGGAAAAACCACACTGCTTCTTTTTTGCACCATTGGCAACTGCAGATAAGACTTTTCCTATCAATTATGTTATTGCATATAGCTTTAAATATTTTTGTAGCATTTTTTCGAATACACTAATTTAAGTTCAAATCACGAGAGAGAGAGAGCCCTGTTTATCTGATTATAGATGAAGATTTAGAATAAGTTTCCACTATGGCTTGTGGAAAAACCACACCGCTTCTTTTTTGCACCATTGGCAACTGCAGGTAAGACTATGCCTATCAATTATGTTATTGCATATAACTTTAAATTTTTTTGTAGCATTTTTTCGAATACACTAATTTAAGTTCAAATCACGCGAGAGAGAGCCTTGTTTATCTGATTATAGATGAAGATTTAGAATAAGTTTTCACTATGGCTTGTGGAAAAACCACACTGCTTCTTTTTTGCACCATTGGCAACTGCAGATAAGACTTTTCCTATCAATTATGTTATTGCATATAGCTTTAAATATTTTTGTAGCATTTTTTCGAATACACTAATTTAAGTTCAAATCACGAGAGAGAGAGCCCTGTTTATCTGATTATAGATGAAGATTTAGAATAAGTTTCCACTATGGCTTGTGGAAAAACCACACCGCTTCTTTTTTGCACCATTGGCAACTGCAGGTAAGACTATTCCTATCAATTATGTTATTGCATGTAACTTTAAATATTTTTGTAGCATTTTTTTCGAATATACATATTTAAGTTCACATAACGAGAGTCCTGTTTATTTCATTATGGATCAAAATTTAGAAATATGTTGTTTAAATAAAATTAAATTCTTTCAATGGAATTCTGAATTCGTGGAAAAATTTTGAAAAGCTCTGCATGCTGTCAGTTTTTGTCTCGCTTGAACGAATGCTTTACGCTACCTGCTGTCAAAAAGTTCAATGTGCGACGCCATTTTGTTTTGTGTGGTCGAGTCATTGACCTAGTTTATGCGAGAGCCCAATGTAATCCCGATTCGGGATTATCCCAAATATCGCGTCGTATAAACGGGCAAAATTGGAATTGGGATTTTATCAAATTCGAATTGCGTATAACCATAGAAACTTGTTTTGCGGAATAGGTTACACTCACATTGAAAGTGTATTGTATAAATGTGACGATAGGAAGTTTAGGTTACGTTGCACATTTCAGTTAATGTACGAAGATGGCAATGACTATGAAGAGACATTTAGGGATAGCTGACGATTTTGAAATGCTCCATTCGGCGTTCCACAATGTTGTGGAAAATACAGCAGGCGGTAGTAATTTGCGGTACTTGTTCTGTTGCGAAAATAAACGAAACGACATTAGTTTTATCCAAATGCACAAAACAAGCGCCATCACATATTTCATATGTGTAATGTGTAAATCTGCTCAAAAAAAGACCCGTCATGTTGAAGAATCACTTTTATTGACACATTTCATATGCACACTCACACATAGTCATCGGGCGTACACCCAACTGTTCGGGTTTAAGCTGAAATCCGAATTTGACCGTTTATACGACGTTCTGACTGGTATAATCCCAAATCGGGAGTACATTGGGATCTCGCATAAACTAGGTCATTGAGTCTAGTTTCACATCTTATGGTCTTTTGACTGTTTATATAATCGAAATGGAAAGCCAAAATAGTGCACCAACCGGTAATTTAGTACATTGGATGCTAATTTTGATTTGATAGCTGATAAATTTCAGTTTCAAACAAAACTAAAATGCCGAAATAAGAGCAAAAATACAGCTTTTTTGGAATGTGGATCCAGATCTAAAGGACTGGCTTGTGATAAAGCCAAAGAACTGCGCTTTTTGCACTATCTGTAAGTTATCTTCAGATAAAACTGATCTTGTCAAACATGCTGCAACAGTCAAACACAAAAATTTAGTAATAAATCTAAAGCAACAGCCAAAAATTTCGGCGGCTTTGGCCGTTTCTGTTAAAACCAAAGATCAAACGAAAGAATTAGAGTTGCGTTTAACTGCGTTCTGCTGTGAGCATAATCTTCCATTTACTATTGTGGATCATTTGGTTAAAATTTTTAAAAATTCAAATTGTGACGGTGAAGTGACTAAGGCTTTAGCGTGCAATCGCACGAAAACTATCGCAATTACTAAAAATGTATTAGGTTTATGTCAGAATGAGATTGTTTGCGAAATTTTACGAAACAATAAATTTTCACTGTGTATTGATGAGTCGACTGATATAGCATCCGAAAAAACACTTAGCATAGTAGCACGAGTTTCACACTGTTTTAAAGTACACGACTTCTTTTTTGCACTAGTTCCCGTAGCAAAAGCAGACGCAACTACGTTGTACAATACAATTACGGAAATATTAGCTTCTTGTAAAATAGACTATAAGCGAAATTTAATAGGGTTTGCTGCTGATGGGGCAAATAATATGACAGGAGGAAATCATTCAGTTGCTAAGCTTTTGAAGGATGATTGCCCAAATTTATTTATCTTGAAATGTATTTGTCATTCGTTTAATCTATGTGCGGCAAATGCATGTTGCCCAGTAGTGTTGAATGTCTAGCACGGGATGTATATAATTATCTGAAAAACAGCGCTTAGCAAACTATTGAATTTAACCAAATACAATCTTTATTAGATTTTAAGCCACGTAAAATGATTCATCCTTCGCAAACGAGTTGGCTGTCACTTGAAAATGTAGTTTTACTTCTATTAGATCGATATGAATGGTTGAAAATATTTTTTTGGATTTCAAGCTAATATAGACGAACTTGATAGAGCTAAAAATATTTTAGAAATTTTGAAAAACCATTTAAATAAAATGTACTTAAAATTTCTTGGATATGTGCTTCCCATAATTAACAAATTAGATAAGCTCTTTCAAAGTGAATCCCCAAAAATATTTCGGCTTCATTTGGAAATAACAAGATTAACGAAAACAATACTCGATAATTATATTGAACGGGATTATTTAGAGCAAATCAAAATAGAGGATGTTGAATTTTTAAATGAAATATACTTTTTACCATACGATAGCCTTTACTTGGGGGCTGCAGTGAATGTCTCGTTGAATGAACTAAAAGATATAAGCTCAGATTCGTATTTAAAACGCATTGTTTAAAATTTTATACTGAGCTTGTAAGGCAAATTTACAAACGATTTGATTCTAAGAGTAACATATGGCAGAGTATTAGTTGCATAGACCCTGCAAATGTTGTTTTGAAAAAACAGTCGTCAATTGCCGCACTTTGTCAATGTTTTCCGAATTTAATAGAAGTATCAGAACTACAAAATATAGATTCAGAGTGGCGGGAGCTGAGAAATATTGAATTCACCGATTTTGAAACCAGCAACGCTGAGTTATTTTGAAAACAAGTAGCAAGAATTGAAGCAGGAGAGAGCAAGTTAGCTTTTCCAATTTTCAGTACTTTTGTTTTTCAGTTATTATCCTTACCCAACTCTTCCGCGTGTGTAGAACGAACTTTTTGTCAAATCAATCTTAATAAAACAAAAATAAGAAATCGATTACAAACAAGTAATTTAAGTGGCATACTTTTATGTAAAGAATATTTAAAATCAAAATATTAAACTTGTGCAAGTATAAAATTAAATGGAGACCTAAAATCAAAGCTATTTTCGGAAAATATGTATTAAAACATAAACATAATAAGTGTTATGAATTATTTTTTTATATGCATTATTATGCTGAAATAAATTGTTTTTGTCAAAATTTTTTAGTTTAAGCCTACTATTCGACGCGAAACGAAACGGAGTGTACAAAATTATACAAAATTAGCTTCGGGCGGAATTTCGTTTCGCTTCTCTTCGCTTGTCATTAATCTATTCGGAGAGATTACGGAGAGATTACTGTCTCCGAAGGCAACGCAGTGACTCATTTAGAGATGGTGTTGCACTAGTAAAGTAAAATTTCGCGGTGATTATATGATCCAGGTACCTTTGATTCACACGGAAATGTGACATTTTACAATTTTGTATGAATTGCTCCGGATAAAATGAATAGTTGCAAAATAAAACAATAATTTTTCTGTCGAGGAAGAAAACTTTTCCCACTAATAAAGGACCTGCCCGCAATTTGGGATTTGCGGTATGGCGACCATCGGAACGCATGCATAGTTGCCAGTAATTGGAAAGCTATTGCCGACAAAATGGAAAAACCTGATAAATTTTATAAGCATCACCATTTAGATAAATTACATTTCTCATATTTTCCAGTTGAGTATTGCAAATCGGGGTGGCGGTCGATGAAGGATAGCTAATGCTGCTTCAAAAGTAAGCGACAGAAACAACCGTCCCGAAGGGTCATGGAGGTGGAGTATTTAGAAGAGTGGGAGCCTGAGCCGCATATAGAAGGGAATATTTTTCTTCTGACAGATGACCTTTCTTTTTTAACGCCGGCTGCATCAAAGCGAAACCTAGTTTCGAATACATATACACCATTCACTTCTGGTATGACTTAACGAGATTTCCAACCGTGGAAAATGGTGAGAATGCACGAGAATATTCTTCAAGGCAGAGCCTGTATTCTTATGTAAGTTTCACCATAAATGTTTTTTTGTTCACACTGCTGACATCAACGTTTATTGCAGGTATGTTCCGCAGGAGCTAAGAAACTTAACAAATATTGTTTGGCAGAAAATAACAGCAACAATAATTTCCATCATTAGCGACGTAGCTCAAGATATATCTGCACAGCTTATATATATAAGCATGCTATCGAACCTCAACCATTTGCTCCAAAAGCTGTCAGAAGACGAAATAATGGAGCTCAATATGAAATGTGTAAGTGATATCATTAGTGCTATAAAAAACAAAAATAATTCTTCTAAATAAAAAACATGTTTGCACAAGATGGTGGTAAATGGGTTATTTTTACATGTGAATACATAAATGCTGAAGCGTCAAACTCCAAATTGTCATAGCACAGACCCTTGAAAGTAATGTCTGCATAAAACATTGAATTATTGGGAATCTTGCGTCTCCATTCTTTTTCTACCAAATTGCCGTCTTCATCAATATGATCTGCATATTGTAGTTAGCAGTATGGAATTTGGTTTTTTGAGACGAGGAAGCTGTGTAAGTAACAGCAAGCCATTCAAACTTTATTTGCTCTGCTTGGATTGTAGTGCATAATTCGTGCGAGGCAGTAAAAACGGGAACAAATGATTCCGAAAGCATTTCCCACACAACGTTTCGCTCGGCTCAGCCGATAGTTAAACGCTCGTTCCTCGTTTGGAAGGTGATGATTTCTCTTTGGAACGAAAGGCTTCGAAAGGGAATGCATCATCGGCTACGAAGAAGAAAAGCTTTTCGTAATCAACAAATGCATCTTTAGGGAATTTCCACTTCTCACCAGCAACTGCTTTGCCCAGTACACTGTGGGCAAAGATGGAACCTTCATTTTTACTGCCATAGGCACCCACATCGGGAAATGTAAAGCGGTAGTTGGCATCAGCTGCAGCCACTGACACAATCCTGTAAATTCCCTGTAAAAACTGGAATAGTAACTATAGTTGTGGTTTATCTTTCAAAATACACTACTTGTAATTGTAGAATAAGCTTTCTGCGTTATTGCGGTATTCTGATTATGTAGGTGAAATTAAATGAAGCTTTTTATTGAAAATAAAATCTCCCGATTTCTCCCGATTTTCTGAAAAAATCTCCAAGACTCTCTCAATTTTTTTCTGGCATCACTGGTTCCGTGCCGCGCTCACTCATCAAGTTCCCACTTTTGCCGAACGGCGCAGCACGCATGTAGAATTCGCCGTTTCTCGGCCGCTTTTCGTCAAGGTGAAAGGTGCAACGCTTTTCATGACAGTGATAACGCCAGCGGTGCAGTACGAGTGTAAGGTTCAGCCAGTGCAGACTTACGAGTGACGCGAATCAATAGTACCTGAGAGTGCAAAATTAAAGAAATTCCCCGAAAATCCAATGGCGTTAGTGCAATTACGGTATTTACGCGAGTTGCGTTTGGATTCCAATTGGATTGATTGCTGACTGCAACGAATAAAGACTATTACAGGATCGAAGTTTGGAAAACGATATACAGCCAGCCTTCCAATCAGTTCCACAGCTTCTTGGCCGTGTTTCAAGAGCTCCAGGCCAACTAACAGTGCAACACTGATTGCGATCGCTGCAGCGAAAACATCGCAAGCTCAACAGAATATTGACAGTGTTCCGAATTTCGTGGGTCCCGCCTGATAAAGCACTTTCTGGCGGAATTTATCTGGTGTCCCTAAATAACTTGGGTAACTAGTGCAGAATGTAATGTGTACTTCATGTGGTAATCCCGCTTCATTTTCATCACCGAAGTGTTTGTGGCGATGTCAAAGGAGACAGAAACAAAAAATTGGTCATAAAGTTGTCCAAACGAAGTGTAACTTCAAAAAATCGTTGAGAGCTGATTCCTGGTTAGAACACATTTGTATACATATGAACACACATATGAACATAGTAGAAGGTACTTGGATCTTCGGTGGATTCGACAGAACGACTGGAGAAATCTTCATGGAACCGGTACCAAATCGTTCTGCCACTATTTTGTTGGAGATAATTAAACGTCGCATTAAACCTGGCACCACAATCATGTCCGATTGTTGGAAAGCCTACAATTGTCTCAATCACTGTGGTATGTATACAATTGTTTTATTGATAAAATCATCATTTTTGTTTCTTTACAATACTTTCGATATAGATAGTAATAATAAAAAATTTTCATGTAATTTCTGAGTGTAGACTACAAACACCTGACCGTCAATCACTCCTACAATTTTGTGGATCCTGATACAGGTGCATACACGCAGAATATAGAACGAACATGGCGTGATGCACGTGAAAATATGCCAAAATATGGACGTCGGGATTATCATATGACTGGATATATCGCAGAGTTTCTGTTCAGGCGTCGGTTTCGTAACCACACGCATAGGCTACATGAATTAGCTATGGCTATTCGTAATTTTTATAAAAAACATTGTAGTCAATAATTATTTATATTTATTATGCAGAATATTATATTTATTTTTTTTTTTTTAACTCCAACAGCAAATAAATATTTTTTTTCTGAGAAAATCAAAAAAATTGAATTTTTTTTTTTTATAAAGTCATAAAAAATTGTTTCGTCCACCTTATAATATCTAATGTTATTATGTACAATGATTGGAAAGCGGAAAAAAAATTTTTCAATGCACGTTAGAAAATAATTAATTTTTTTTTTGGAAAATTCAAAAAAATGTTGTTTTTTTATTTATAAATTTATAGAAAACTGTCTCCCCCACCTTCTAATATCTAATTCTATCATGTAGAATGACTGGATATCGACGAAAAAATTTTTGGAGCGATTTTTGTCTGGAGCCCCAATTCTGGACAATTACCCAAAACTTTAAAAGGATTTAGCACATTGACCCTAAATAATTTGCCAAGTGTTGATAAAAGTTTTATAAAATGAAAATAGTATATTGTTTCATACAACTAAAGTTTTTTGTTGAATTTTTTAAATGGTTACCAAAATATGAATCACTGTATAAGTTTAATTTATAAATAAACCTAAGGTTTTTGTATAATATCCGAACTAGTTTTTCTTTATAACACCTCGAACGTTTTGTTTCGATTTCAGCAGTCCGCAAACTTAATTCTCCGGTGAACAAAGTCAACATCTACGATTCATATATGTTCAATAAGAAATCAACTCCAAAAAAAGGAGATATTGGCAGCACTAACTTGCCAATGGATTCCATAGAGTGGAACGGGAATGGAGTTTAAGCAAGGGAGGTGAACAGACGCCATGTGTAAATGTCTGTCAATAAAACTTGTAATTTGAGTTTAGCTTGTGTGTTTCCATTTCGTAAATACTGATTCTAACACAGAACTCATCACAACACTCTCATAATCGCCTCGTTTTATTAGTCAAAGGTTTCGATGACAGCCATTAATAGCGGCAGCTTGTCTATACCATTGATGTAATAATGTAGAGGATGTGAGAATAGCATTACGTATACTTTACGTGACTGTTGCCTGAAACAATTGCATGAATATGGGTGAGATCGCAGTGCTCTGACATTCCCAGTTGTTCCAGCATCTTTCCAGTAACTGGGACTGTCAATTTGAGTTTCATAAAATCGAGCGTCTTCAAGCCGCGCATGTATAAAACGTTTTACAAATCGTGATCGGGAGCTGTATTCAAAAAAATATTGCATTTAGTGTCTTGTGCAAATGAGTGGCAGTGTCCAGGAATTATTTCATTAATTTAAAGTGCATACATAATTAGACAAATCGGGTTTTATGTTGTGCGGTTTGGTTGTGATTAACGAAAATACAGTTTATGAGTGAACGGTTTAACATTATTCAAATATAGATATTGTTGGAGAATGTGTGAAGTGTTTTAATTCCAAATACGCCAGTTTATTTCGCTTGTGTGAATAATAGCTTTGCAATCGTCACGAGAACGAAAACATCACCCGACCTGTTTACATTTAGGCAATGTGACATATTGCATTTTTAAGTAGGTCAAAGCGGGTAGTAAACTAAGTACTGAAAAGGGGCATGTAGCATCCAGAAATTTCATTTGAAATTCCGGGGTGATTTATTTCGGCGCGCAGTGTAACGCGCTTGCTACTTATGCCCGTCTCAAGGGCAAAAGCATAAACTTGCGATTTTGAACAAACAAGGTACCGTAAGGCAACGGTATCTAGTTGTTCAAAAATTTCACGCGGTGGATGGCAAGCACAACTCGAGGCAGTCGGAAGGAGATCGTGGCGGTGACGAGTCAGGCGAGTCGTCCGGTCAGCGATCAAAAGAGAACCGATAGCAATTTTGATGGAATTTCGTGCGGATATCAAAACACAAGTACGGAAAAAGAAACAGTAAAAGTCGAGTGCCCCGTGTCTCCTAATAATCGACCAAGATATGAACCACGAATTTGTGACGCGCGAGCAAATATCGTGTGTGAAAAAAAGTGCTAAATTAGTGCGAAACCATAGTCATCAAGCACTTCTCAATTGTTCTAATAACGCTTGCATTTCAAGTCCACTATAATTCGAGACACCGGGACTAACTGAATGAATCAACCGGTTGGCAACATTAATCAAAAGTCGTTGACGCAGATATGTTTTTGGCATAATACTCGCATAGTGCAATGAAAGCAATTCAGAAGCATAATTGAATGCTGAGAGTGATAATCAAGTCATAATTGATGTGATCTGAGGTTAACAGTATTTTCAAACAATCTATTTGGTTCAATATAGCTGTGGCGTCGACCAATTTGTGCATTTAGTTATTTCAAGTGACATCTGTTGGGACCAAAAGCAAGTTTCTCAGATACCTTTTCCTGGGTCGACTGTGAAAATAAGAGAGAAACGTGCATTTGTTTTGCTACGAAAAACGATTTCGTCAGATCGACGTGATACGCTAGATTTTGAGATAAACCTGAGTTCTGATTTCTGTATTTCATGGGGTTTTGCAAGTTGTGGTATCGGTCGCATTATGCTCGCTGGTGACCTGGAATGCATATCGATTAGAGTTCGAAGGAGCGGACCACAAGTCCACAGACCCTGATGCCGCTTTTACTCGCAACGTGGTTTTCTTTATGATGTACGACTGGTTACGGCAAGTACACTAACTCTTTTTTTTTACATACTGGGCCAGATTAGGAACTGGTAAAATATATCGTCATACTCGATGGAACAGCATCGCGAAGTTATGGCACCGTCAGCACCTAACCCTCAAGTACCGACATCCGGTCTAAATCTTTATCCAACGATAGAATAAAGAAATTCAATACCTTTCAAAACAAATTCAATACTCATATAAACAAATTCATCTGCAACCACCACATCAATTCAATACTTTTCTAAACAAATCAATCTTCAATGTTTATCAAATCGAAATTTCTAAAATCAAAGCGAAATTCGCTCAGATCAGGTTACAGAAATCGCATTTAGCAATTTCTGCAACCTCAGCAGTTCAAACCCTATATAAGTGTGTTTCAGTCAGTTAGTTCAGTTTTAGTTTGTTTAAAAAACCCACAAAAAGGTATAAATCGAATGTGTACAAACGAAAAAGTGAAAAGTGAAAGTATACTATCAAAAAAGGTTAAAGTCGAATGTGTACAAACGAAAAAGTGAAAAGTGAAAGTATACTATCAAAGAAGGTTAAAGTGAAACGAAAAAACTAAGTTAAAAATAATAAAAAAAAAACTCAAAAGACATAATGTTAAGAGTAGTTTGCGTAAAAAAAAGATAGAATCCTGATTAGAGACGATGACAATCTCATCGTTCTCTTTAGATCCCATTACAAAATTAATGGGATATCCTTTTTATACACAAAACTTTAATAAGGTATAAATAAAAGTGTGAAAAATGATTAAACCAGTGTTTAATTTAGAAAAAAACGACCACGATAAGTTAACTGCGAGACGTGCTGCATCTTGCATGTCTGACATTGCGTCGAATGTTTTGGAGTCTTACGCAGTGCGAGGAAGCACCAAGGGCTACACCGATAAATTGAATTCTATTGCTAAAATACTATCAAAGCTCAGATGATGGTAATCTATTGTTAAATTTCGCATGTTGCCAATTGTTGTAGTTATGGTATTCGCTCTCGAGATGGAATGAAGTAATGAACTACCAATGGACGTGAGGAAGAGTTCTCAGTATTGTAGGATTACCGCTGTAATAAAATACCCGTGCGAATGACAGCGAACTTCACCTCGGTATGCACGGGACTCGCGGGTGAAGACAAAAAAGTGTTTCTTTCAGTTGATTGCATGCGATATAAGACGTAAGATGTAGTTGCAGTAATAAATTGTTAAATAAAGAGTAATTTCGTTAATAGTGAATTTTGAACTTTGACACTTTTGCTACATAATTTGGGGGCTCAACCGGGATAATTACGTGGTCGGTAGATTTTACAAGTGAAGTGCATCAAAAACAACGATCATTTAATATATTTATCCATGAAAGAGACGCCATTTTGAGCTGTTAAAGTGTCGCCGCTTCGACCCGTGTATAAACATTTCTTCTAAAATGGAAAATATGTCGCAAATTTCGAAAATTCTCGCGAAATCAAAACTTGCATCCCGAGCCAACTTCGTTGAAGGACGTTCAAAGTTTTCTTGGTTTAACTGGTTATTTTCGGAAATTTATCGAACAATATAGTTTAATAGCTAAACCTTTGAGTGATCTTTTGTGCAAAGAAAAAGAATTTCAATTCGAATCAAATGGGCGTAATTCATTTAATAGTTTAAAATGCATATTATCTTAAGGACGAAAATTGAAAATATTATCTCAAACTGTGTGCGATGTAATGGATTTCAAAGATAAGCTGAAAATTTATAAAAAGATTCGAGCTGACGCGCAACGAGTAGTCAACGTTGGAAATAATTACTTCAAGAATTTAACATTAGCAAGAAGACGATCAACAAATACAGAAAGCACATCAACAAGGACAGCAAATACACAATTCGATTCACGATGCTTCAACTGCGGCGCTTATGGTCACGTTTTAAAAGACTGGAACAACAAATCCTTGGGTAAGAAGGGTTTTTGCACCCGTTAACCACTTCACACATTAAACATGGACCATCTAGGCCCATTAGAATCTACAAATAAAAACTATCAATACATACTAGCAATCATTGACAGATTTACAAAGTTTGTGTGCCTCTACCCTACCAAGTCTACAACATTCCGTGAAGTCATTCAAAAGATGGAGTTACAGAAGAGTATTTTCGGGAACCCTGTACGGGTTATTACCGATCGAGGTACGTCATTCACATCAAGTGAGTTCACCGAATATTGCAATGAAGAGGGAATCGCTACTTGTTTAATAACAACTGGATTACCAAGAGCAAATGGCCAAATAGAAAGACTCAATCGGTCAATTATCCCTGTTCTTACGAAATTTTCTTCTGATGATCCTACTAAGTCGAAACTTCAGCAGACATTAAACTCCGCTTACCAACGAAGTATCGGAAAAACTCCATTCGAATTGCTTACTGGAGTAAAAATGCGATGCAAAGACGATATACGTATCAGAGACTTGTTAGACGAGGAGTTCCAGAACCGGAAAACAGAAATGCGGCAAGATTTGCAGCGAAAAAACAAATCCTTAATGTTCACGAAGGAAACCGGAAAAATGATCATCTACGACGCCGAGAGCCAAAGACTTATACAGTTGGAGATCAAACGTACGCAACTTACACCAGGAAGAAAGTTACGTGCTAAATTCCTTGGGCCGTACGAGATCATAAAAACTAAAAAAAAAACGACACATCATGTGAAACGATTGGATGATGGAGAAGGCCCTTTAGTGACCAGCACATGTGCAGAATTTATGAAACTATGGGTATCTTACAGATAGTCATCCGAGCCGTATGATTGTCAGAATGGCCGAATTGTAGGATTACCGCTGTAATAAAATACCCGTGCAAATGACAGCGAACTTCACCTCGGTATGCTCGGGACTCGCGGGTAAAGACAAAAAAGAGTTTCTTTCAGTTGATTGCATGCGATATAAGAAGTAAGAGGTAATTGTAGTAATACATTGTTAAATAAAGAGTAATTTCGTTAATAGTGAATTTTGAGCTTTGACATTTTTCCTACAGTATTGTTTGGTGGAACCAGTCAAAGTTATTTCGTCACTGAGCAACAAACGGAAAGTTTCTAATACAAGTACAACGTCGATTCGGGAGGACTAACGACAACGTTACTATAGTTAACCACGAAAATAATTATTTACACACATTAAGCGATTAGAGTAAAGAGCTCGAAGACTTTAGTCTTGAAATACGATTTTGTTGGCATATCCATATGCATAAGTCGCTTGAAGCTGTCGTCAATTTGTTTGTTTTGTTTCCAAGCAACCTCAAAAATTTTGTTTCTAAATGTAGTTGTTTTTTTTGTAATTGTTAGCACAGAAGGTGCATAATCCTGAGTCAGATATACGTTGTTAATATCTACAAGTTACGGCTGATCTGCATAAGCTTTATAAGCTGTGTATACTCTTTGTAAGAGTATACACAGGCCAGTTATTATCCCTTTACGGATACTGTTAATACCCAAAAAGGTAAACAAAAATTCTACTAATATATAACATACGAATATATTTTATTTAAATGAAATATTTATATACGTATATAAATAATATGTAGATATAGAGAATGTATATATCTGTGTTAGCTGATAGGTGAGGATGTGTTGACTTGCGTATAATCCTATCAAATTAAATAATAAGTGCTAAAAAAACTTCCTCGAAAGTGCTTAACCTTGAAATCGTAGCCCACGGCAGTGTTTAGCAAAAAATGTTTAGCCGTTTTGTCACCTAAATTCCGCATTATACGGCTTTTTAAATAAAACTTTGAACTCCACGGGAATTCCCCAAATAAATGACTGCTTGCAGCCGTGAAACACTGTGTTTTTCTAGGACGTCTACGGATTAGCTTCAAAAATCCAAGTCTGTTATTTTGCTGGAAACATTTGACTTCAGTGCGGACTGTGTGTGTGGCAAAATCAAGTTTTTTGTCTTTTTCGAGCACGAAAGTGCACATTCAAAGAAATTTCAACAGTACAGTTACATTTTCCTTAATAAACCCAGTGCGCTACTTACCGGACATTTATATTCTTTCAACATTTAGCCCCTTTTATCGATCAACGTAGTCCAGTGGTTACAGTGTCGGCTCTTGGATACTGAAGTTGCGGGTTCAATTTTACTCGACAATTTTTATAAATTTCAAATAAAAAAGCTGAATAATTTCAATCAACTTTATATCCACACATCCGGACATTTATATCCACTTTTCATATTGACTTTTACGTAAATCAAAGTGGATCGGTGGGTACGGTGTCGGCTCTTAAATGCAAGAACTGCGGGTTCCTATCCCAACAGTGTAGAACAGCTTAGAGAACTGTCTCGCATTCGACAACACCATGAAGTTTGTGCATTGCAAAGCATTCTGCAATAGGAAATTACATGGTGCATGCATGGGTGCTCGACGGTATTGGTACCATCCATACTTAGAACGCCATTTCATATGCACAGATTGTCAAAATGTAGACCGGCTGATGAAAAGCATGTACAACAGCATAATCAGTTACATTGGAACACTAAATGCTGAAAAAGACCATCTCATATTGAAAAATCAAGCTCAAGCTAGAGCAAAGGATGATATTCTGGCAGACATTTCGCAATATTTTGATGTACTTTCATCTGCTCTTTCGAAGACTAACCACAACAATAATGGCATCGAAAAGTCTCTTGTCGCACTGGAAGAGAGAATAGATTATCTGAATGGAAAATTAGATACAATATCTTCAAATATCTTAGCCACTTCGGTCCCAAGTGGCTCTCGCCAAGTAAACTTTATAAATATGCTCGAGAATGCTGAACAAAAATTTTCTTCAATGATCGACAAACAATATACATTGTTAACTAATGCCTTCTTGGAACAACAACTAAAATTAAATATTATACATAAGAAGCTTGAACACTTTGAGCACCAGCTCGAAAACCCATTGGAAGATATAAATAATCGGCCATCTATTTTCGAGCATTCGCTTCTCCATGAGCTCTCAATGGCTGAAATTAATAGCAACATGCCGAAATTGATCAAAAAAGACAAGGCTACGTCTCCTATTAAAGAATTGACTTCTACTGCAATAGCCAATATATAAATTTGGTACATATTCGTCGAGAAATGAGTGGGACAGTCGCATTAAAAAAATAAAACAACATAATGAAAATTGCCAAGACGAAGGATCACGCTTCCATTTACGAGCTGATACCGACAAAGTAGCGTTCTTCGTAAAAGGAATTCCTCTCACTGCTGATCAAGGATGGCTGAATACGTTTCTCGAAGCTGGATTCCACATCAATGATTATTTTATTACAAAACTACCACAACGGATACACAACTCACAGAAGCGATACAAGGTTTTCATTCCCTCAAAATATGCCTGGATGTTCATGAGTTTAGACGGAAGTAACAGCAAATTCGACTGGAATGGCGTTATATTTTCTCCCTGGAAGAATCGAATGACCAACAATAGCGGTAAGGAAGTACCTAATTCTGTAAGAAAAAATTGTATTTCAAGTAATGTTCCTAATACCCGCAAATCTCCATCCATTCAAAATCCTCAAATGACTAATCCTCGTAGCAACTCATTAATACTACGTCCTGCTACTAACACCAGTGCACCCCTACAATTGCGAGAGGGAAAAGCAATTTTGATCGCACTTGTCTCTTCGCCAGAGCATCGACGAAAACCGTGCGCGTCGCCTGAAGTATAAGTCTAACTGGAACTTTATCTTAAGTTGTTACTTGTAGGAATTACGTCAAAGTGAATAAAGTAGTTTGTACAATAATCGCAGTAGAGTTTCGTTACTATAATATGAACTACCAGTAATGACCTCGAGCAAAGTAACATTCGAATGAGTGTGAATATATGTATATCAGATGGTCAGATCGAAACCCCATTGTCATCCGTATTAAAAAGTGTTAAAGACGACGTGTGCAGTGTTAACATGAAAGAGCTTCGAAATTGAATTAAAGAGCTCCAATCCTCGCTGAGCTAAATTCGTCAGCAGCAAGATGGACCATCGAATTGTCACAATCAGCAGTCATATGACAGAGGTAACAATGCAAGCATTTTATGAGAATGATCCGGATTTGTGTTTACAGCTATCGAATCGCAGTTTGCAGCTCGCAAAATTACTTATGGAAAGAGCAGATTTGTGCATGTGGTTTCTAATTTGAATTGTACAAGTGAAAGATATAATCAAATTTCCATTAATGGAACGTCACTACGAAAAATTGAAATCTGCCTTGATCTTCATTCACGCAGAGAGTGCAATCGAAAAGTTTCGGAAGTTGATTTCAAACACTGAAATCGGTGACCACAAGCCATCACAATATTTGCATCACATGAAATCATTGGCAGACGAATCTGTGTAGCACCCAGTAATTTCCAGCGAAATTACTGGACACTTAATTTCGACGCAAACTGTACGTGAAATACGATATGAGAACGGTTTAATTTGCTTTCGGTACAAAATGTCAGGCATTGCAATCGCTCGGCTCGGTGGATGACGACCAGGTGTCACTTGTTCATCATAAATTGTGGCGAAAGGGCAAAAGTAGTTGCACTACATCAGGTAATGTGGTTGATACACACTTTATAATTTGTGACCATGATGGAAAAATATATCCATACATGTTCCTGTGTGGCGATAAAGATGCCACGAGCTAATTATTGGACAATTACTATCATTAATACGTCAAAGACAGGTACACTGTGCTGACAACGAGTGAAGGGATGCGATCTTACCAGCGCCCAGCATTGATGTCGGAAAAAAATTTCGCGCTCTGGTCATTATTCTTTTGTGTATCTGTGGCAGTATAAGGTGCTCGTCCGAGTGCCTGTCTACGAGCGCAAGACAGTGCGTGGAAACCACAAAACTATCGCCAGGCGGTGACGGCAGAAACATCAGATCACCTCCGGCAATTCCATTGTTATTTATAATGCTTGGGGGATCGTTTCGTCCTCTATCACTATTTGAGCAGCCACAATAAAACTATACCGGTTGTGAATATGTTAAATTGTCATAGATATGAAATCGTTCAGGAATTTGGCCAAAAAGTAGAATAACCGCATAAATTGTGGCTATTATATAAGTATATGCCAACAGGTGAAATCATAAGTGGTTATGACGATGGATTCTACTTGTTAGCTAACTAAGATACAGCGAATTAAGATGCGCATTATGATTCGTGCGATTAACTTATCAGCATAAACCGTAGATTTAAAGCAAAAGAAGTGTAGCAATATTTAAAGCTAATGCGATGATGTTTTAATATTAATATCGAGATATTATAACTACAACGTAAAGGAAAGCATAGAAAACAAAAAAAAAAATTTTTGGAAATGTAAAACCACATTACTGTTTAAGTGAATGGTTATTTTTTTAATTAAATACTTGGTTTTGTCTTCTATTTTGCTTTGTAAGCAAATGCCAGAAATTTTGTTATTAAATGAATATTTGGATTGTTTCGAGTAGGAATTAAAACCTACCGATTATCCAACAGAACATGCAACTTGATAGTTTTTAGCGCAAATTATTTATCTCCTTTGAGAAAAAAAATTGGAAAAAAATCCTGATAACGATGATAAATGCATGTTTAGAAGCGAATTGAAAGAAAATCACACATCTATCTTTTTGTTTACCTGTCTACCTCGTTGCAACTCGAAAAGACATTAATATCTAATTCAAGAGATCATGCTGGAAGATAGAAATGATTTTATGAATGATTAGAAAACTATCATATGCCGTACGAACCTATATTTTTTTTATCGATAAGATAACACAAGCAAACCGAAGAATCAGGTTTAATTTTCTTGCTTAATATAATGAGTTTACCAAAATTTCAAGAGAAAAAAAAGAAAAATTATAAATACGTTTATAAAATGGAAAGATAATTAAATTGACAGATACATATATATATATATATATATATATATATATATATATATATATATATATATATATATATACATATATATATATATATATATATATATATATATATATATATATATATATATATATATATATATACATATATATATATATATATATATATATATATATATATATATATATATATATATATATATATGCATATGGTTATATATATTTATACATAAATATATATATATATATATATATATATATATATATATATATATATATATATATATATATATATATATATATATATATATATATATATAGGTCCATAGAAAATAAAATTAACCTGAAATAAGTAAAGTTTTTTTTCTAAGTATGAGCCTATTAGGAGGCAGACTTTTGGCCCTATATTTCATTTGTTGAGCATCAGAAGAATTACGCCAGATTACATGTAAGTACTGAATTAAAGCGAGAAACAAAAAAAAAATAAAAGGAGAAAACCCCAATTAACCTAATTCAGTAATTCCGAATGATTTTTGTTTGTATTTTTTTGGGTAGAATAAAGTTGAAAATGTTTTGTTAACTTTAATACCTTGGGCCTTCTTATTGGGCAAAAGACCGAGAAGTTCTTTTTCCTTTTCAGGGTCCGCGCGAGACCTGGCTGGCCAATGATTAATTAGTGTTTTTCGTGGATTTTCAGCTTTTCTTTTAAGGGAGGGATACTGGCCTATCCTGTTAGTTTCAGTTCCGGTTTTAGATTCTTTCATTTGTTGATTAATGGCCAATATCAGAGGGTGGAGGACCCCAGACCATCGGGGTCAGGGCTCCACTACCATCGGAGGCCCGGGGCTGTCTGCCTCGCCCGGGTTCCTCTGAAAAGAGAGGCAGCGTTTTTCCCTTTCTTCCTTTTTCAGACTTTTCAATTTGTCTGGCTCCGTGCGCCGTCACGAGCACTGGGTCTGCTTAGTCAGCCCATGTTGCAGAGCCATGGGTGGTTTAGTTTATGGAACTATGCCCCCTTTTTGATCCCCTGGGTATGTTTACATACCAGTTTGCGGCTACATATTCGTGACGGATGAATAATAAGTAGCATCCCGTTTCTGGAGAGCAAACCAACTCCATTTTTCAAGAACCCACCCCAGCCGCAGCGAGCTAGCAAAGCGGCAAACTAGCATCCGTCGGGGTTGGTTAAAGGGTGCTCCGCTAATGCGGACGAGGGGCCTTCACGGCCATTTCTAGGGCACCCTGCTCTCGGGGCAATTCTTTTCTTTTTTTTTGTTTTGCCTCTTGAATGGCATCAGCCATTCCTCCTTTTGCTGGACCTTGGCCATCTTGGTTCCGGACTTCGGTCTGGTTCTGAGTTGTGCTAAGTCTAGCACTCCTCAATCTTTTCAATCGCTATATCTGTTTCTAACGAATTGATTAAAATATTATGGATTCAACGATTGCCGTCTTCATTGCGTGAAGTTTTATCAGCCTCTTAGGATAGTCTAAATAACTTTGCGGGAATGTGGGAAGTTTCAGACAGGTTTTGCGGCTCATCCATTGAAGACAAAGAGAACGGATTATCAGCAAAGCTCGAAAAAGTTCATAACGCGATAAAAAATCTTTGAGACCGTATCATAGCTCTAGAATGGAGTAAGCATATTTTTTGTCGTGATAACACGCTGAAAAATTGAAGCCGAAGTAATTCTAGGAGCAAGTCCATTAGTTTAAAAAACGATAAACAAAAGTGAACATAAACTGTGATGGTTCCACTATAAATTCAATGACAAAGCTCGAAATTGTTACGAGCTATACAAAAGCAAAAAACCAGTAAATAGAGTGTCGGAACAGACGACAACACCCAGTGATAATTCAACAAAATGTGTTCATTTATTAATAGGTATGCGGGAGAGAATTTTTGTTAGACTCGGGCGCTGGCGGCTCCATACTTATACCTTCTCAAGCAATACGATCCAAGTCCAATACGACGATGATGGTGTGTGCGTACGCTATTATGCATTTAATGGATCTCGAATCCGTACGTATGGAACCAAGTTATTAAAAGAAAGTTTGAACCTTCGACGCAACAGCACGTGGCGGTTTACCGTAGCAAACGTCACAGCATCAATCAAAGGAGCTGATTTTTTACACGAGTACGGTTTATTAGTGGATATCAGAGCAAAACAGTTAATCGATCGCAATACTGGTCTTACGTCAAAAGGAACACTTCGAACAATCAAAATGCCAAAGGTATTAAGTTTTAGTGTTGATGATAAATATGCTTTTCTTTTTGATGGTTTTGAATAACTTTTGAGTGATAGCCCGTCATCAAAACTAACGTTACGCATCATCTACAAACATTCGTTCCACCAGTGACAGCTCATGTGCGTCGTTTGGCCCTGGATAAGCTTGTTGCTGCAAAATCCGAGTTTAACGAGCTCCTAAGATTAGGGATATTCCGGCCGTAGAAAAATAGCTACGCGTCGCCTCTGCATATGGTCAGAGAAGCAAACGGTGAATGACACGCATTTAAATGCGAAAACGATTGTGGACAAGCATCCGGCACTACACCTAAATCGACCTACGAAAAGCCTTCCACCAAATCTCTATGGAAGAAATTTTATTATTTTACTATAACTACTCCGTTTACTATTTACTACTCGACTTTACTAACTCGATATTTTTAGTGATTTTTGGGGGGTTTGCTTTTGTTTTTGTTCTACGAAATTTTTTATTTTTGGATGGTTGGTAAAATTTTTTTATGAACAAAATTGTTAAGATGTTAAGCAAACTTTGCTCGTAAATTTTTTTGCCATAACGTTTTTTTTTTATTACAAATTTCGCTGTTCTTCGGGGTGTCCACATATTTTTTCTATCAAGTGTAATTACAAAAAATGTCGATGGTTCAGAATTTTTTCACTAACATATTTTGACTACTGTTATGCAAAGGTATGCAAAAAAAAACAATTTCGAGCAACGGCAAAAAAAAAGAATTAATTTGTTGCACTGTGTTATTGGCGCTGCAACTGAATTGGATAGCCGCAATGCAGTATCAAGATTCAAAACTGATTAAAATCATTAGCGTCATTCAGGACGAACAATCATCGCCACAGCAAAAGCAATTATGAACGAAATACAAAATACAGGGGTAACGGCTTTATCAAATCGTTGAAGGAAAGCAAATATTTGTTGCACACAAAATCATTCATTGGAGAATCGTGAGACTTTATCACGCCAACATGTGTCATTTCGGAGTTGAGAAGACTATTCAATGGATTCGAGGGCATTTTCGGTTTAATAGAATGCGAAACTATGTTACGTCATATATAAACTCATGTATTGAATGCTGTTATAATAAGGTTGCTCCCGGAAAACCAGGACTACTATCCCATTTGGTAGTGTGCATCTCGACCATCTATTTCCGTTTCCACGAAGTAAAAAGGGGAATTTATACATCGTCGCGGCTTCCGATCCGTTCAGCAAGTACCTTATTCTTAAAGCGGTGCAAACAACAAAATTGAAACCCGTTATAGATATGTTGAACGAGTTGACCGTTTATTTTTGCCTTCCACAACGCCTTATCAACAATCGTGGAACTGCTTTCACATTCCGTGAATTTGAGACATATTGCCTTGACAACCAAATTGAGCACATTAAAACTACTGGCAAAACTCCACGAGCCAACGGGAAGGTGGAAAGAGCGAACCAGAACATAATCCAATTCCTTCGAACCTCAACCACTGACCGACACAAATGGGACCAATTATTAAGAGATATGCAATGGAGTCTAATTTCCACGGAAAACTCGACGACAGTGTTTAGTCCGAACGAAATAGTCTTTGGTTTTCCTTTGAGAGATGTCATCCACAACAGCTTACTTTAAGCACTAAGCGAAGAGCACCACAATGATGCTACGTAATTGATTACAATCACTGAAAAAGGAGACGATGTTGGCAGGAAAATCTTAGCAGAAAGAAACCGTTGGAAAACGCGTTTCGACGAACGACATCGAAAACCTTGATCTCATAAGACCGGAAATCTCGTGCTTATTGAAAATGTGTTAGCCTCAACTAGTGATATTACGATTTGATCCGTATGTCGTGGAAGCTTTACCTAATCATGATCACTTGCATCGAGGACGAAAATTCACATTAGATTATTCGAGCGACAAGTTGAAGCCGAGGTGCCATCTTCAATCCGAGCTCGATGAAATTGATGCAGACGAAAATAAACCGGAGCTCAAATCAGGAAGGACCGAGCTGTCAGCATGTCTCATCATGCAGCCTCGACGAGCTATCATCAGATTTTGGACAAGAAGGGGATAACAGTCTATCGTTGACAGCCAACGAGACCGGATAGCCAAACGATCGTTGATTTATGAATATCGTTATAAGTTAATATTTAATTGAATAAATTACTTAAAACATTTGATTTCATGTTTGTGTCACAATATACTCAGAACTTGCTGATAACAAACACAACATAATGCAGGAAGAACTAAGACACATGTATTCAAACGACAAGAATATTAAATTCATTCGCTGCTCCCATAAAGCATAAAACATCCCAACAGAAGTAGAAGCTGTCAAACAAATATCTCTATACCACGTCCGTGAAAGTCTAGTTTCTTTAGGAAACATTTAACGGAATCAAGTACAAAATTTATTTTCCCAAACTTTTGAAAATAATTCAAATTCAAAATATGATAGGAACCCTAGTTATATAAGCAGATATGAAAGTCATATTGGCATTGCTATATTGATGAAAACTCTCGTCTTTTGTTAATTCGTTTCCACATGTATAACTCGTAGTCATCATGTGTTTACATTTAGTTTCCATACTTATAACTCATAATCATAAAATGTTTACACTTATATAATAAGTAGTTCGAAACCGACTGTAAAATGGGAAAAAGGGAGAAAATACTGAAATAAAGGAAATCGTGTTATAACTGAATAAAAAAGAAATAAAATTATTTCGAACATATTATTGGCGCAGTCAGGGTAGGAGTCTTCCTGGTCAAAAGGAAGATAAGAAAAAAAAAGTGATAATACGAAGGGTATTGCAATGCCCTAGGACAGAATTTTCAAAGAATTCGTTCTCCAACCGATTAGTTCGAGTTGGCTAAAAATTTCTTTTAAGAATATAAAAAATAAAAAAGAAATGATAATATAAAGGGTATTACAAAGCCCAAGAACAGAATTTTAAAAAAATTCGTTCTCCAACCGATTAGTTCGAGTTGGCTAAAAATTTCTTTAAAAAAAAAAAAAAAAGAAATGATAATATAAAGGGTATTACAAAGCCCAAGAACAGAATTTTCAAAAAATTCGTTCTCCAACCGATTAGCTTGAGTTGGCTAAAAATTTATTTTTAAAATAAAAAGAAGAATTAATAATACAGAGGGTATTACAAGGCCCAAGAACAGAATTTTCAAAAAATTCGTTCTCCAACCGATTGGTTCGAGTTGGCTAAAAATTTATTTTAAATATAAAAAGAAGAATTAATAATACGGAGGGTATTACAAGGCCCAAGAACAGAATTTTCAAAAAATTCGTTCTCCAACCGATTGGTTCGAGTTGGCTAAAAATATATTTTACATATAAAAAGAAGAATTAATAATACGAAGGGTATTACAAGGCCCAAGAACAGAATTTTCAAAAAATTCGTTCTCCAACCGATTAGTTCGAGTTGGCTAAAAATTTATTCTCCATATAAATAAAGAAGAAGAAGAAGAAGAAGAAAATGGCGAATCCTTTAATTCAACCATCAAAATTGGCGGGAACAATTCATACAGAGCATCCAACGTTGAAGACGATAGCAGTGGATCCAGTGAAATTTGCAACCAAACTACCACAATACGATGGCTCCAGAGAAACACTCAAATTATTTATCGACAACGTGGAGATTCTGATGGCATCACTTACCGGATTCGATCAAATATCACACTTGGTAATATTGAATATTATAAAAACGAAGTTCATAGGTAAGGCGCTACAAATATTAAATATAAATAGTCATGTAAGTTCTTGGACGGAAATAAGAAATGTGTTAGTGTCTAACTTTAGCGATAATAGAAATAGCTATCAACTGTTAGATGATTTAAAACTTATAGAATTCAAAACAAATGTACTGGATTTCTATAATGAAATAATGGTGAAATCGCAACAGCTTAATATTAAAGTTGAATTGGAAAATCGCTCAAGTGAAGTTAAAGTAAATCAGCGTATTGCATTAGATGTGTTCAAATATAAAATGATTGAACCCGTAAAAAGTGTTCTATTTAGCAGAAATCCTAAAACTTTAGAGCAAGCTTTAGCGATTTTAACTGAAGGAAATTACTTATATTGCAAACGAAAAAATGTAAATGGTGATAAAAATAAATACAAAAATTTTACTAAGAACTATGAAAGTACTTCTAATCGACAACAAAATGCAAATCAGTTTTCATCTGACTCAAAACAGTTTCGGGCATCTTCTCGTCAAAATTCGTTTAGGTTAAATAATCGTTATAATAATTTTGAGAACAAAAATTCAACTCAATCGAGAATTCGAAAATTTGGTCAACCACAGCCAATGGAAGTTGACTATACACAACAGTACGTCCAAACCAACGAAAATTTTCCATTACCTGCCTCGGATGCAACTCAAAATTGCCATATATCCGAATAAACTCATATGGAATCCCTCTTAGATTGTTAATAGATACAGGTGCTGCTGTAAGCACTATTCGACCAAATTTGTGTCATCCTAAACTAAAAGTTCCAATACAGCAGTCAAGAATATCAACACTTAATTCAGAAATAATTTATAACTATATTATTTCTATAAAACCCTTTAAAGAGTTTTGTGATCTTGAAAAAAAACGAAAATTTGATTTCTTAGAAATTAAATTTAGTGACTGGTATGATGGTTTACTTGGAAACGATATATTGTCTATGTACAAAACTAAAATAGACTTATATAATAAGACGCTTCAAGTCAATGACCAAGTATTACCACTTTACTTCACGAAAAGTGAAGAAAAGGAAACAAAAGTTCCCGATAAATCTACTGAAACCATAAAAGAAAAGAAGAATAACAAGTATGAAGAACTTGCGAAAAAAGTTTCTGCAAATGCAAGGAGTAATATTTTTGAAAAAGAATCAGAGTGCAAATCTTTAGAAAAAGTTTACTCAAAGTTATCCAATGAGATAGTGGCGTTTTCCGACCAGAGGAATCCATCAAAAAATGTACTTAATGAAATTCGTACGAATCATCTTAATTCAGAAGAAAGGCAAAAACTATTACGTCTTATAAAAAAATATAATGAATCATTTTATCAGGAAGGCCAGGTATTAACATTTACCAACGTTATAAGACACCAAATCAAAACTAGAAATAATGAGCCTATATATGTAAAAACCTATCGATATCCGGAAATTTACAAAAATGAAGTCGAGAATCAAATTCAAGATTTATTGAAGCAAGGAATTATTCGAGATAGTGCTTTTCCATACTCTTCACCTATTTGGATTGTTCCAAAGAAAATGGATGCATCAAATAAACCTAAATTTCGGCTCGTTATTGATTACAGAAAATTAAATGAAGTCACAATTGACGACAAATTTCCTATTCCCAACATTGACGACATATTGGAAAGATTAGGAAGATCAATGTACTTCACGACTTTAGATTTGGCAAAGGGCTTTTATCAAATTGAGATTGATAAAGCAGATATCCCCAAAACTGCCTTTTCCACCAGTTTTGGTCTCTACGAATTCACCCGAATGCCGTTTGGATTAAAAAATGCTCCAGCGACATTTCAAAGGCTAATGAACTTTGTATTAAAGGAATACATAGGGAAAATTTGCTTCGTGTACATGGATGATGTCATCATATTTAGTACATCTTTGCAAGAGCATATTGATTCCCTTGAGAAAGTTCTTAGAAAATTAAATGATGCCAATTTAAAGATACAATTAGACAAATCTGAATTCTTAAAATATGAAACCGAATTTTTAGGCCACGTTGTTACACCGGATTGAGTCAAACCCAATCCTAAAAAAGTGGAAGCAATATTAAAGATAAATATTCCTAAAACTCAAAAAGAAATCAAACAATTTCTTGGAATGATCGGTTATTATCGAAAATTTATAAAAGATTTTTCTAAAATTGCAAAACCCTTAACAGCAAAACTAAGGAAAGGTACCAAAATTGACATCAATGATAAAGATTATAAAGATAGCTTTGAGCAACTAAAGTTATTGGTAATGAGTGATCCGATATTAAAATACCCAGACTTTAATAAAAAATTCGTTGTTACTACAGATGCCTCAAATTATGCTATTGGAGCAGTCTTGTCTCAAGAAGGACATCCCGTCTGCTTTGCTAGTCGAACGTTGAATAATCACGAAATAAACTATTCTACGATTGAAAAGGAGATGTTAGCAATAATCTGGGCTCTAAAGTATTTTCGACCATACATCTACGGACGAAAATTTTTAATTCGAACTGACCACAAGCCTCTTACTTGGCTTGCGGGTTTGAAAGAACCAAATCCTAAACTCCAACGTTGGAAAATCCAAATGGAAGAGTACAATTATGAAATAGAGTACATAAAAGGCAAAGAAAATATTGTAGCAGACTACATTTCAAGACCTGTAATCAACTTGAACATAAACAGTAATGAAAACAATTACGATAATTGCGATAACGATTCATTACACGCAACATGTCACAGTGCCGAAGAAGATAATTTAAACTACATTCAAATAAGTGAAAGACCATTGAATGTTTTTAAAACACAAATAATAGTTAAAAAAGGAAATGAAAGTACTACAAAAATAGAAAAACATTTCAATAGAACTAGGAAGATATTTATTTCTAAAGAACCAGATAATAAGCTATACAGTTATATCTTGAAGAACCACTTACCCGCTAAAGGACTTGTTGGTTTATATATCCCAAATGAAGAGCTATTCAGAAAATTTCAAGAAACATATCTTAAGTGGACAACACCCCATAATCTAGTGAAATTGGTCAAAAGCCCGTATTTACTATTTGACTGTGATGAGTTGAGTAATATTCATGAAGAAATCCTTCGCGAACATTTGAGGAATAATCATCGTGGAATAGAGGAAGTTTACCGAAATGTCAAAACGAAATATTACTACCCCAAACTTAAAGAGGAAATAACAAAATTAATTAACAATTGTGAAATTTGCAACATAGCTAAATACGATAGGCATCCACCTAATCCACCCTTTAAAAAAACTAAAATACCAGACAAACCAAATGAAATCGTTCATATGGACATTTGGTTCAAAGATAGAAACTCGATGTACGTATCATTTATAGATAAGTTTTCAAAATTTGCACAAATTATCCCAATAAAATTTCGAACATGGATGGAGTTACGGAGGGCCTTAAACACGTATTTTTCTTCAAATGACAAACCACAGTTGATAGTCACAGACAATGAATCAGCCTTCCGAAACAACCTAGAATATTTTCTACAAAATGAGGGTATACAAGTTCATTTCTGCACCCCCGGTCTTAAAACAGGAAACAGTGATGTAGAAAGATTCCACGCAACCTAAAATGAACACAAAAGAATAATGATAGAAAAAAATAAGCGTGATAAAACAAAACCGATTTGTGTCCAAGAAGCCAATAAATTCTATAATCAATCTATTCATTCCACAACAAAGGAGAAACCAATTGATTTTAAAAACGGTGCTATTTGTTTAGAAAAATACTCTGAAATAAAACAAAGAATATTAGATGCACAGGACAAACGACTACAATATCATAATAAAAATAAAAAAGATTGCAATTACAATCCAAAATATGTAAAAAAATATTCATGCAAAAACTAAATTGGATCCAAAGTTCAAGAAAAATACTTATAAACGTCCAATCAATAAAAAATTACTAAAACGGGCGAACAAATACCAAAGTAATAGCATGTCATTTCAAGAATAGTGCTCATCCTCGCCTTTTGTCTATTACCACCGGACAAAACTTAGAAATTACTAAAATACCACTAACAAATGTATTCAATTTAAGTAGACTATATAAGATCGACATGATCGTGAATTTTACTAAAATCATACATTTAATAGATTTGAAACAATTTCAAAAATTGTACAATATATCGATAATAACCAATACCATAATCACCTTGCACAACAAACCATTCTAGATAAAATTAAAGATAAATTATATCAACTAGAGCCACATAACATAAAAAGGTCTAAGAGAGGATTAATAAACGCATATGGAAAATTTCTGCGTTGAATAGGAAGAACGATGAACGATGACGATAGACAACACATCGAACAACATTTTCAAGTAGTTGATAAAAACATAAACATATTAACTGACAGCTAAAAAAAAAAAAAACCAAGAAATGACATTAGTTAGACCGAATAAATGAATTGACACAATATACAAGCCTCTTGGAGAGTAAATTTTTAGAATTCCGATACCAACAAGAAATTAAAGGAAAAATTGCAAGATATGTATATAATTTAAAAACAATTTCGGATATTGAGGAAACTATAATTTTGTCTTGATTAGAAGTACTAAGCGAAGATATATTGATTAGTAAAGAAATCCATTAATATGAAATGAAAGCTATAGAACAGAAATTGTACCTATAAAAATAAGAATTACCTTTAACTGTTAACTGAATATGCAACTGTAACAAATCCTTTTGGAGCACCATACTAAATATACTGATAATTGCATTGATAATTGATTACAAACAATTTTTATGTAAAATTTTGTAAAACAAAAGGCGAAGTTATTATAAATATTAATCGCGAGGACGCGATCCCACTTGAGAAGGGACGAGTTATATCAGCAGATATGAAAGTCATATTGGCATTGCTATATTGATGAAAACTCTCGTCTTTTGTTAATTCGTTTCCACATGTATAACTCGTAGTCATCATGTGTTTACATTTAGTTTCCATACTTATAACTCATAATCATAAAATGTTTACACTTATATAATAAGTAGTTCGAAACCGACTGTAAAATGGGAAAAAGGGAGAAAATACTGAAATAAAGGAAATCGTATTATAACTGAATAAAAAAGAAATAAAATTATTTCGAACATATTATTCCCTGTCAAACCTAAATTCTAGCATTCGGAGACTCCCAATGACATGAATCAAATCGTACATACTGATATATATTTTATAATGAAAAACTGTTTTTTAACCTTAGTAGACAAATTTTCTAAATACATAGCAATAATCGAAATATTGGAAGAACATTTTGCGAAAATTGACAAACCGAAAAAAATAATTGCAGGTCACGAATTTGATGATATTCACTTTAAAGAATTCCTAAAATCAGAAATCCTTCATTTAACAAAACCACACAGTCACACCGGACTGGATGATAAAATTTCAACTAAACAAACTATGCTAAAAGCGATAAGTAACTACAATGAAAGGCATCACTCTTCAATCAAATCTATTCCCAGAGAGGGTCAAAATCGGTCAGTAGATCTAGAGAAAATAGAGAATAATTAGGAAAAATTTAAAGAATCAGAATAGGGAAAATGATAAAGAAACTAGAAGCACAGGCTTTATAAAAAATTATAAAGCGATTAGGCTAAAACAATTACCAAAATACTGGAAGGCAAAACTGAGTAATGTACATCCCATCAACGTCGAAAGAAAACCCAATTTCGTAGACCAAAAAACAGCTACTACAGCCATCACATACAATGAAAAATCTATTCTAGAAAAAGCAATTAACGGCGGTCTAGATGAAGAAATTTTTATTTCAAAATTCAATATTAATATAACCAGAAGCGTCATCAAGACACTGAAGCAGGATTCATGGTTGAAAGATAACATCATTAACTTCTACGTAAATCTTATCATGGAACGGAGCCAAGAAAACGAAAATCAAAGTATGCCGAAAGTGAATACATTTTTCGTACCTCGCCTATTACAAGAGGTTTACAGTGTCGTTCGTAGGTGAACCCAAAAAGTACATATTTTTCATTTGATATCTTCATCATTCCCGTACACGTAAATCAAGTTCAGTTCATTGGTGTATGCTAATTGTCCATTTCAAGAAACAAACTAATACTACTTAAAAAATCCAGACCCTAATCTTTTAAGTAGAATCGAAAATTACCTAAAGGACGAATCCTTAGATAAATTTTGAAATCCCATTTAACACGGCAGAATTCACGAAAGACAATGTTACTAGCATATAACAGACTAACAAAAATTACTGTGGTATATTCAGTTATATGTTTGCGGAACACGTTTGTAAGAATAGTGAAATAAACTTTACACAAACAGAAATACCAGCCTTTAGAGATATACTGATTTTATAAATAGTTCAAGGAAAGTTACTTAATCAAACACCTTTCTGATTTTTTTTTCTCTCACTTTTTTTTTGTAATTACCGAATATATCCATTATTATTCTCAACAAATTCGTAGATTTTCTTTGTTATACTGACTTTTTTGACGACGCCCACGGTACCCATTGAAGCAACATTAAATATCTACGGTATTACAGATCAAGCCGGATTTACGGAAATAAAAATTAATGAAGCTAAAATATTTACGAAAACCAATTTCATTATCCATTGTGTTAGCACCAGCAAAATTCTGGAACTTATAAATGATTTCAAAGAAAACGTAAATTGATTAGACGGTCAACAAAAAGACTTGTTATTAACTGAACTCAAATATCTTAGAAACAAAAGCAAAACAATTGTACCTAGACCAGGGAAACATAAACGTGGACTAATCAACTTAGATGGCAGCGCGCAAAAATAGCTTTTGGGCACCATGGATGACAAGGACAGACAGGACCATTATGTGCAACATCAGAACATTATGTGCAACATCAGACGCTACCTTGCACATTTCCATAATTTTTGGAAAAAGTAAAATTAAATCAAAATTTTGAAGACAGTTGAGATCTCAACTCGAAAAGTCGCGTTCGGAAAAATTTAATTTGGTCGCTGATATTAAGAAATTGGAATAAATGGTTGTTTAGCAGATATTAGTTTGTTTCTTTTCTTAAAAGATACAACCGCGAAACCACGTATCTTAGTAGCATCGCATCGAAATTCGATGCCGATGCCTGTACCAGTTGATGTTTGATATTGGAAGCGCTCTCACGGCAAGAATTGACAGTCATGAAAAAGATTTATTGAAAAATGAATTTTGAGGAAAAGTTAGTGGAGTTTGTCCAGGAAAAACCTGTTGCGATGCTGTCAGCTGAGCAACTTACGACGGATGACATTTATAAAACTAAATATTAACTTTGTTTCGACCGGCATATCCTACGATTAAAAATCAACTTACTAGTTCATCCTCGATTCCGCCCAAGCCAAGTTCACCGTGTGTCGTGTTGCCCCAACAATAAACTGCCATTATTTTATGTGATATCCTGCGATCTTAGATGTTCAACTTTGCTAATTATTAAAGCGAATTATAACACATGCTAGAAAAATCGCAAGTTGACATATTGTTGCGATGCTGACAGCTGAGCAACTTAGTTTCTTACTTAATTTCTATCATAATATATTTTATGTCTGTGAAATGTCTAGTGGAGGCACCATATATTATGATATTTTTTCTGTCATGCTAGAAATATTAAGATAGATGTCTTGACAGCTAGTCTGTAATTTCCTCAGACTTTTTTTTGACAGATTCATTTTAAAAATGGCGCAAGTTAAATTGAATAGGAATGAAGTGATACAGTTAATTAATTCTTATAAAGAAAAAGTGTGTTTGTGGGACTATAAAAGCCCATTGTATAAAAGAGTAGACTTGAAAGTCATTGCTTGGGAAGATCTGAGCAATGAATTTAAGTGTACGGTCGAGGAAGTCAAGAAAAAAGTGAAAAATTTACGTCCAACTTATTTAGCGGAGAAGAAGCGTTGCGATGATTCGAAGCGGTCGGGTTCGTCAGGGGACATTTACGTGTCGAATCTTTTTTACTTCGCGGACATGAAGTTTTTAGACGACGTAATTGTTTTGCGGAAGAGGAGTGTAAATATGGAAACGGTAGTGTATACCAAACGTATAATATTTGGATATGTGTTAAGTAATGGTTCTCCGTATAGTTGCAGGATGACGAGACACGGGATGGCATGTCCATGGTTGCAGGACCCAGTGATGACTCCTCCTCGCTCGATAGATGCATGAAAGTTGAGGTTTGATAGTTATTTAAATTTATATTGTATTTAAAACATAACTCTCATAGGGAAACACAGACTCCAAGTCACTTAGCCAATTATCAGGACCGGTCTGGAGCGTAAAACGTGCTAGGAAAAAAGAATGCCGCAGCAACAAAGCTGAGATGCTTTATCAACAAGCCATTGCAAGCATTGTTGGTAAAGCGTCACAAGAAGACACAGATTCTGTTGAGTCTGCTTTTTCTAAGAGCATCGCCTTGCAATTAAAGCATTTGCCCGTTGAAAAAATGTCAGCGGCAATGCTTGAAATTCAAGGTGTGGTAACTAAGCACGTAACACAGCACCGTTTAAGTGGGCCGCGAATAATTGCCTGCGAGACCACACTCACGGGTGGAGCATCAGAGTTTCGTTTTGTGCCGCCCGTAGTATCTACTCCACGCCAGGGAACTGTGTCAGGGAGCAGTTCATCATCTATGTCTCCCGATATCGTCACTACGGCAATGTGGAATGCCGAAATAAGTGAAAATGATTCAAATATCGAAAATTAGTTTATAATTTTGTTTTGTTTTCCTTAAATGTAAGTTTTTTTATATAAGTTTGCATAATTTAATGTATTAGTTTGTAAGGTTTGGTTTTCGTGTGTATTAATTTATAAGAATATTAAAGTGTATTTTAAATTATCAAATATATTAGTGACTCTACGGTTCATCGCTTCCGAGGAATCATACCGCTCACTTGAGTTTTTGAGCAGAATATCAAGGAAGACAATTGGCAATTTCGTTCCAGAAGTATTAGAAGCCATATATGATGCTCTTGAAAAACAATATTTGACGGTAATATTTATAATTTATGATGTTAAAGGTGAAAATTTTTGTTTTTATAGATTCCGTCAACGTGTGATGATTGGAAGCAGATATCTAAAGATTTTGAAAAAATATGGAATTCCCCACACATTTTGGGAGCCATGGATGGAAAACACATAAGAATAAAAGCGCCTGAACACTCCGGTTCAGATTTCTATAATTACAAAGGGTTTTTCAGCATTGTGCTTTTAGCTATTGCTGATGCTCATTGTAAATTTATATATATTGACGTTGGTGCAAACGGACGTGCTTCTGACAATGTTGTGTTCAAAACTAGTGAATTTTATGGTGCGATAAAATCTAATAAATTAAATTTTCCTCCTCAAGAAATATTACCAGGCAGCAGTATTAATTTGCCTTATTTCTTGATTGGAGATGATATTTTTGGTTTGGATAGAAACTTGATGAAAGCATACAATCGAAATGTTGCTTTGAGCAAAAAGCAACAAATATTTAATTATAGACTTTCAAAAGCTAGAATGAGCGTGGAAATGGCATTTGGGCGGCTTGCCTCACGTTTTCGAATATTCCATCGACCCATAGACGTGAAGCTAGATACCGCCGACAAAATAGTAAACACTTGCTGTGTGCTCCATAATTATCTTTCCAAACCGATAACTCGAGCACCACCAACGGAATCATAAAGCGAATTATGGCGAAGGGGAACAACTACTGGATGGTCAAGTGGTCAAGCTAAGTACCGAATAAGCGGTTTCGAGGTCAGAAGATATTTTTTTGATTTAAGCATGAGAATTGGTTAGTGTGAATTGCATGAGTCATTTGTTTTAAAAATTAAATTAATCAGAAAATAGTAACCAGACAAAAAGAAGGAAATAATTTAGCATAAAAAAAATATAATTTTGGTAAATGTACTTTTAAAAAAAAACTAAGACAGTATCCATACTTGTTATATTTCTTCTTTTCGTTGATTTAGTTGTTGATTTATTTTAATTTGAATTTTTTTCTTTGGAGTGGGTGCTAATTGTGTTTGATTTATTTTCATATACTTTATACATTTGAATTTTTATTTATATAATTTTGAATTTCTATAATTGAGATCTGCTTGTTAAGATCGGTGTGAACCGATTCCGATCGGAATCGGGTGGAATTAATACTCACCCACAGCATTTAATAGCATAAATCAGTATAGATCTTGCTAAAGTGCATTATATTTTTTAAATCTATTTCTTAGGTGCTTGTTATTCCTTTTTTACTGAATACTTATTGTTTTTTTTATTTTGTTTGTTTTTCACACAATTACGAAAGAAACAATAAAGAATATAATAAAGATGGAGTAGATTTGGTTTTTTACAAATAATGATGCCCACATGGAACCTTCACTATCCTTCCCCATAGGCTGTGTGAGTTTGTTTGTTTCGTGTGCGTGCCGTAGCATGAAGGAATCGTGGTCCCGAATGCCCACGACCAGACTGAGAAAGTCGGCGGGGTTAAGGCACGCAGGGTAAATTTAACTACGATTCTTTAAACATAATTATGCTGCACTGACGACGGCTCGACAGAGCTCCACAGTCGCAACAAACCTTCTCTTCTTTTAAAAACGGACAAGGATTATAAAAAATAAAATTTAAAAAAAGAAAAAAATAGGGGGAAACATAAATAGCGACCTGGGAATTCCTCGTAAGTCATTTATAATAATATAATTACAATATTGTGAATTAAAACTATGTATTAGCAGGTGAGAAATTGAAATCGAGATGGAAGTCCCTTGGCAACACGTATAGGGTTGAATTTAAGAAAAGCAGGAAAATGCCGTCAAGGAAAGCCATTAAAAATATTTCGCACTGATAACTTTTCTAAAAGGAAGCATTTCTAGAAGGTTTGTTAGTTTTTAATGATTAACTGATTTTTTGAATGAGTTTCTTACAGAGATACAGTCACGAATTATAGTGCACTGCCTAGAAATATTGAGAATAATATATCGGAGCAGGAGGTAGTGTGTTCGTTTATCAAAGAAAATTTCCTACTTCGCAACTAGGAAAAATCATCGAGGGATATTGGCGAGAGCGAAGTCAACTACAGTTTTATTGCAGCAAATAATAACCTTGCCAGCGGCGCAATCATTTGATGAGGTGCAGTGGAGACTGGAAATACTCATCATATTTTTGATATGGGACCTTAATGCATTTCAAAGAAATCAAGAAACATTATTGGCTAAAAGAAAGCTAATTTTGAAGTAAATATTTGCTAAACAAATTTAGTTTTTAATGAAGTCGATTCCTAGTTCAATGATTAGTAATGTGAGTGACGTTTTTACCTAAAAAATCACTAATTCAATGGTATGAGAGGCGGTTATAGTTAAACAACTTTCTGTCATACAGTTTATTCCCTATTTTAAGTTGGATATTTTCGATGCCGTTTTCTTTCTTGGCCAATAAAATTATTAATCATTTTTACACATTAATGCGAATTATTTTTTTTTTGCATGCAAATGATGCTAATGGGCCGAAATTTCAATGGATGCATTCAGCTTTTATGGGAACTATGACATTGTTTTCATCAAATTTGACAACATAAGTTTGAATGCCTATCCGATAAATTTTGGCTAGAGAAAACAAATGGAGCTCAAATATACACATTTATTTAGATATATGCAGCAGCAAACCTGTGTGTTTTAAATTTATCCGCAATAGATTATGGGCCCAGGTCCCAGGTTATCAGTTTTCGCTTGTGGAGTCGATTCGATTGTTATTTTTCGTGATTTCGAAATCGAGATAACCGAGATTAGTTTTATGCATTATGGCAAATTTAATTGCGAGTGTGCCGAAACTAAAAGATGTAATTATCGTGACTGGATTTTTGCGACGAATCTCTATTTTCTATTACACGGTTCGCAAAATACTCTAACCGGCAATGAAACTGACAATGCAAAAAAATGATCAGGTGAAATCAAAATTAGTACTGGCGCTAGATCCGTCCTTGTATGTTGTTACGGACAGCTGTTTGCTGGCGCCTGCATTCATGCAATTACAAAGCAAAATATTGAACTGCATTGTTTGCATATCGATAGCCCGGATGGCTCGTTGCCTTGTAAATCAAATAAAATCACCATCAGCTGACACCTAAAAAGAATCAAAACCGAATAAGTTCACTTTATCATATGCAAAAGTGAGAAAAACATACTCTCAAATGGCAGGTGAGAATGTATATATTCGTGTAGCTGATAGGTGAGAATGTGTTGAACGAATTTGTCTGTAGTGGATTGCATAAAAGTGTGAAAAATGAATTTTTTTTCTTCAAAACGGTATAGAAAATTGTATTTTTCATTTACTATCCTATCACTCATCCTTAGAATAGGTATCAATAAGTATAAGAATTGAATAAAATGTCGACCATTGAAAGTATGTTATTGAAATACATTTACCTTGCTTACTGGGCAGAAAAAAACGATCGAATTTAAGCTTACCCGATGTTCGACATTGAACGAAACTTAATCGGGCATGGTTTAGCGGCAAAATGCTATAAACTGTCATTCAATTGAAAGCTGAATTTGAATTTAGACATGAGCGAATGCATGGTTGTTGTTTTAAATAAAACACTATTTTGAGCTTTTTCAAAATATATACAGTAGACGTTATCTAATCACATTCACCTATTGCGACAAAGGTAATGTCTTTGATAAACATGAATATGTGCTCTTCATGCACGAAGGATCTGAGAGCGTCTGATGACCATCTAATATGCAATAAATGTACTCGACCACAACACTCTACGTGTACCCAATTGACTAGAACAGCAATTTTATCTTTGAAGACACCGAACAGCAAGATGATATTCCTATGCACTCATTGCACTAAAAAAGAGACACAGTGGGAAAATCTCTTTGAGTTGGTGAATAAACTCAGAGAAGAAGTCGATGTATTGAAGGAGGAAATTAAGATGCTTAACTTTGATAAACCAGTGCAGCTAAATATGGAAGATGTATTGACGGAAATGGAGGATAGACGGCGCCGATCGGCTAATGTGATAGTACATGGTATACTTGAATCTCCAAATGATTCTGACTATGCAGTTGATCTGATCAATAAAACACTAGACCCAATTTCACTCGCCAAATCTGATGTTATAGTTTCTCGACTCGGTAAACCTAAGTTGGGGGCCATAAGACCGATGAAAATAGTCACGACAAGCTGTGATACGGCTTTAAATATATTGCGCGGGAAACACAAAATTATTGACGCTTTAAAATCCAAAAATATCAATATAGTCCTGGATAAGACGCTACGGCAACGTGAATACTGGAACAAACTGCGTGCCGAGCTTGCTGATATAAAGAAGTCTAATCCATCTGCCACAATCAAATACATTAATGGAACACCAAAAATAGTAAATACAGCGCCAAAAAACCATCATTAGAGTTACATACATATATATTATCAGAATGTCAGAAGCGTATCATCTAAACTTGATGACCTACGTGAGTCGAGTACTTCGTTGAATGCTGATATTATAATATTTACCGAAACATGGCTGAAACCAGACATAGCTTTCTCTGAATTTGGGCTTAAAAATTATACCATCTACAGACGTGATCGTGATAGCAGGACTTCAACCAAAACGAAAGGGGGAGGAGTTTTAATTGCTGTTTCTAAAGCTTTGCACTCTGAAATGATTGTCACCACAGTAAGTTCGGAAGTGGAACATATGTTTATAAAAATAGACACAAATACCTCAAAAATAATTATTTCCACCGTATACTCACCACCGGACTCATCGGTTGAGAAGTACATTAAACACACAGAAGAAACTCTACATATCTCTAGACTGTATCTAAAGGCAAATTATATTATTACAGGAGACTACAATCTTCCTGATGTAAATTGGGATGCAACATCTTGGGTTGGAAACTGTGACAAATCTTTTTGCGTAATAGACACATTCGCATTCTTAAATTTAAGTCAATGTAACAATATTTTTAATATTTTGAAAAGAAGATTAGATTTAATATTTACATCATTTGATAATGTTTCAGTAGCCAAATGTAAAAACCCATTACTTCCGTTAGACATTTATCACCCTGCTCTTGATATAGAAATTGCTATTCCAAAGTTTGAACGTGGTCAGAAATAATATATTAATCATTTTCTTAACTTTAAAAAAGCCAATTATAAAGCAATCAACCCTGCTCTGTTGCAAATCGACTGGTTGGGCGAATCCGCAAACAAATCACTCAACGATATAGTTGACCATTTTTACAACACCTTGAAAAATATTATAAATAACAATAGCTTTCCCAATTGGTTTTCACCTGGCTTAAAAGAACCCATTCGTGATAAAAAGATCGCACATTTAAATTATAAGACTTCTGGAACATTTGAACACTACAAAATATTTTCTAGTTTATGGGAAAAATGCAAAGTCCTTCAGAAACAAAATTATCACTCTTATATGCAAAGGTTAGAGTCTCTTGTACCACAAAACCCGAAACACTTTTGGAATTACATCAAATCTCTTAACAGCGATAAATCATTTCCATCAAATATGTTTCTTAAGAACTTTCATAGCTCCAAATCTAATATCATTGCTAATATGTTTGCTACACATTTTTCAAAAGTTTACACTAACTCTGCTAACAACCACGAGCCTCCTGAATTAAATACCAGTGTAAGCTTATCTCAATATGCTATCGGTTTAGACTCACTTATAAATAAATTGAACGCCGTTGACATTAGTAAAAGTGCTGGACCTGATGGTATTCCACCCATTTTCGTAACGAATTGTTCACTTAGTTTAAGTAAACCTCTCTTACACATTTTTAATGAATCTTTGTCAATTAGCTGTTTTCCACATTTTTGGAAGTCGTCTTATGTTATTCCTGTTTATAAATCTGGTAATAAGTCTAATGTGGAAAATTATCGCCCGATATGCATTTTATCTGTCACACCCAAACTATTCGAGAGCCTGGTAACTGACTACATTTCACCAATTTTGAGGCCCCTAATAATTCCTAACCAACATGGTTTTTGTAAGGGACGTTCAACTATTACAAATCTTTTAACTTATCATAACTATATTAGTACGAGTTTCGAATCTTCGCTTCAAGTGCATTCCATATATACGGATCTATGTAAAGCATTTGATAAGATTAATTGGGATCTTTTGACAAAGAAGATGAAAAATATTGGTATACATGGATCATTACTTGCATGGCTTTGCGATTACATTCGTGGTCGTTCACTATTAGTCTGCATTGATAATAATTATTCTATTCCGTTTTACCCTTCATCTGGAGTTCCAAAGGGCTCACATTTAGGCCCTCTTTTGTTCTTAATATTCATCAATGATATATCCTATATTTTCCAAGATGTTGAGTTCTTATTATTTGCTGATGACCTCAAAATTTTTAAGAGAATTGCTTCATTATCTGACAATCATATTTTGCAGATAAATATAGATAATTTTTATTCTTACTGTGTTCAAAATGGTTTAAAATCGAATATAAGCAAATGTCATTATATGAATTTTAATCGTATATTAGCTAGATCTTCTTATGTCTATACCTTGAACGGAATCGCACTAGATCATGCTGACTTCACAAAAGATCTTGGAATTAATCAGGCAACTCGAATGCTGGGTTTTGTTATCAGAAACACGCAGAAGTTTTACAATTTGAACACAATTAAAATGTTATATTTTTCATTAATTCGCAGTAAATTAGACTACGGCTCAGCAACATGGAATCGTTACTACAAAGCGCATTCTGATACTATAGAAAAAGTGCAGCACAAATTCTTACGTTACGTCAACTACAAGTTACACATACCACTAGAAAACTTAAGTTACGTATATTTACAAAATTTAATGAATATGTGGCAGCATCGAAAAAGCGGTAGTTCTACACTTTGCCGCTGCAACATAATCGTCGCTGTTAATAAAAGCATAGATTGAAAAGGATGAGTCCTGTTACTTGTGAGCCGTTGATATGAGTAGTTCGTGTTATCTTGTTTATGTAAATTCATTTGGTTTTTGTAATAAATTGTTGTATTAAAACGTAAAGAAAGTTCTTGTAATTTTGTTGGTCATAAACCAACAAGTGGTGACCCCGACGATTACGCGTTATTTGGTCAGAACAATGTCGGAAGAAGAACAATTCGTTGACGCTGACGATGGCGTCGGTAAGGACACAGAAATCAGCAATGTAAGTGCGTTTAAGGTGCCGCCATTTTGGAAAACTCGCCCCGCGCTATGGTTTGCTCGCGTTGAAGCACAGTTTCGAACATTTCGAGTGACAAGTGATGCCCTGAAATTTGATAAACTTCTAAGTGAGCTCGACGCGGATATTCTAACACACATTGCCGACATCGTAGAAAATCCGCCCGAAAGTGGAAAATATGACGCTCTAAAATCGCGTGTGATCAGTGTTTTCGCGGTTTCGGAAGAAACGGAAATTCGCGAATTGCTTAACAATTTAGAACTTGGTGATCTAAAACCGTCTCATTTATTACGCGAGATGAGACTCAAAGCCGGTAATAAAGTGTCAGACAAGTTTCTGAAAATGTTGTGGCTTCAAAGACTCCCTGGTCAAGTTCAGTCGATTCTGGCTATTTCCGAAACTCCAGACTTGTCACGGTTAGCTGATATGGCGGACAAAATTTTGGAAGTGAATCAACCTCAACAAATTAGTGGCGTGTCGACTACAAAGGAATCTAGTTCCGCGTCGCTTGTGTCGATTAGCAGTGAACTCGCTGATATCCGATCGCGACTTGATCGCTTTCAACTCCGAAGAAGCCGTAACCGCCAGCAGCGCAGCCACTCAAACAAGCGTCGAACATCAAGATCGAACTCGTCAAAGAAGGTATGTTTTTATCACTTTAAGTATGGCGCATCTGCGCGAAAGTGCCGACAACCTTGTTCATATAGTATGAAGCCGTCGGAAAACTAAATGCGACGCTGTTAGACCAGGCGCCCGACAGCGTGCTACAAACAAGCCGCCTTTTCATATTTGATAAATCCACACGAATCAAATATTTAATTGACACAGGAGCCGATATCTCTGTTGTGCCACGAGCTCAAAGTTCGAAGATCTGCAAACCTTCTCAGATCAAACTTTTCGCTGCAAACGGCACTCCGATCAAAACGTTCGGCAGTCAAATTTTGACATTAAATCTTGGGTTGAGGCGGTCGTTCAAATGGCATTTTTGTGTAGCCGATGTTTCTCGTGCGATAATTGGAGCAGATTTCCTTAAGAAATTTGGAATAATCGTGGATATTAAGAATTGTCGATTAATCGATCCACTTACTAAGCTCTCATCCAAATGCCTATTGACTACCATCAGTCACGGTACGATTTCTACTATGGTAAATGACTCTCAATTTACAAGTCTCTTGAAAGAATTTCCTTCAATTACCAACACGTCTGCAAGTGAAGCGAAAGCATCGCACGGCGTTCGTCATCATATAATTACAGATGGCCCGCCGATTGCGGAACGTGCTCGCAGACTGACGCCCGAAAAATTAAAAATTGCAAAAACTGAATTTGCTTATATGATGGAAAAAGGGTTCTGTCGGCCATCCGATAGCCCTTGGGCGAGTCCATTGCATCTGGTGCTGAAAAAAGAAGAAACCTGGCGCCCATGTGGCGACTACCGCCGCCTTAATGCAATCACAAGGCCGGATCGTTATCCGATGCGTCACATCCAAGATATTATGGCAGGTTTAGATGGAAAAACAATATTTTCAAAAATTGATTTACTTCGAGCTTTCCATCAAATACCAGTTGCTGATACTGATATTCCAAAGACGGCAGTCATCACTTTATTTGGGCTCTTTGAGTTCACGGTGATGACGTTCGGCCTGCGCAATGCCGCCCAGTCTTTTCAACGTTTGATGGATGAAGTACTGCGAGGACTCGATTTTTGTTCATGCTACATCGATGACATATTGGTAGCATCTGAAACACCAAAACAGCACCTGGATCACTTGAAAATCATTTTTCAAAGACTAGAATCCTATGGAATTTTAATCAATGTTTCGAAATGTATTTTCGGTGTCGATCAAATTGATTACCTTGGACATACCATCACCAAAACAGGCATTTCACCTCCTGCGTCACGCGTCGAAGCTATTTTAAATTACAAACGGCCGGTAACTGTCAAGGAACTCCGTCGCTTTCTCGGAACCTGGAACTATTATCGACGCTTTATCCGAAACGCTGCCAATTTTCAAGCTCCGCTTAACGAATTTTTGCATGGCACCAAAAAAGGGGATAAAACCCCAATTGATTGGACACCGGAAGCTGAAAAAGCATTTAATGCATGTAAAAAAAAAGTATGTCTGAAGCTACGCTGCTTGTCCATTATCAACCTGGCAAGCCCCTTGCGTTATTTGCTGATGCATCTGATGTTGCAGTCGGAGCTGTATTAGAGCAACGACAAGGTGATCGCTGGCTACCACTAGCTTTCTTCCAAAGAAAGCTCACGACAGCAGAAAAGAAATACAGCGCTTATGATAAGGAACTGCTAGCTATTTACAGCAGCATTCGCCACTTTCAGCACATCCTTGAAGGTGCGAATTTTGTCATAAGAACAGACCATAAGCCGCTTATATATGCTTTCCGTAAAAAATCCGACAAAGCTTCTCCTCGGCAACTTCGTCACTTAAACTACATCTCACAGTTCTCCACTGAGATAGTTCACGTTCCAGGGGAAGAAAACAAAGTTGCTGATTCTCTTTCACGATTGGATGCTATCGACGTTCCTTCATCTATCGACGTTCAGGAAATTATAACCGAGCAACAGAAGGATATGCATCTTCAATCGCTAATGAGAGACAATCCAACATCATTGGATCTTAAACCTGTGAATGTAAGCAACATGGGAACTATCATTTGCGATTTTTCAAGTGGCCAAATGCGCCCTTACATACCCGAGACAATGCGGAAATCAGTTTTTACTACGTTTCACAGATGTTCACATCCAGGAGCCCGCGCAACACTTCGAGCTGTGAGTAAAAAATTTGTATGGCCCAACATGCGAAAGGACATTCAACAATGGAGCCGCTCTTGTGTCCCCTGCCAAAGGTCAAAAATTGGTAGGCACACAAAAAACGAAATTCAACCATTTTCGATGCCTGATCATAGGTTCCAACATATTCATATCGACATCGTTGGACCTCTTGTGCCCTGCCGTGGTTACAGGTATTGTTTGACCATGGTAGATCGATTTTTCCGATGGCCAGAAGCCATTCCGCTGTTCGAACAAACAGCCGAGGCCGCAGTGGAAGCATTTTACACCAACTGGGTGTCGCGTTACGGAGCACCAAGTATCATTACCAGCGACCAAGGAAAACAATTCGAGTCGATGTTTTTCAATGCGCTCATCAAATTAATAGGATGTACGCGAACTCGCACTTCGCCATACCATCCTGCTTCAAACGGACTGGTCGAACGATGGCACCGTTCGCTTAAAGCAGCCATTATGTGTCACGAGGACAACGCTAACTGGGTAAATATATTACCAACAGTTTTACTCGGACTACGCAACGCATATAAAGAAGATCTAGGAGCTTCTTGTGCTGAGATGATATACGGTACAACGTTAAGATTGCCAGGAGAGTTTTTCGTCAATGACAATAAACCTTGCGATCCATATCTATTTGCCGAAGAATTTCGACAGCATATGCGGAAACTTCGTTCGTCACCAACAATACTTCGAAGCAATCGAAGCACATTCGTTTTCAAAGATTTGTCATCTTGTGAACATGTGTTTCTTCGAGTTGATGCAGTAAAGAAATCCCTGACGCAACCGTATACAGGCCCGCATCGAGTAGTGAACCGGTTGTCGAGTACTGTGTTTACTATTGAAGTCAACGGCAAGCAGATAAACGTCTCTACAGAACGATTGAAGCCTGCGTACGTCGTATCTGAAACTCTCGATAACACAGCCACTTCGAGCTCAAATTTAAAAGCAATACCTTCGCCACATACAGATGCCAGGAACCAGATGCCAACGCCAACGACATCGATCAACACAAGCATGTTGCCTCACACACAAGCAAAAGATACGAAAGGAGCAGCAACATATGTGGCGATGAATCCTCGACCAGCACACATTAAATTCACATATCCACCGAAACGTCAGCGTGATGCGGAACATCACTGAAGGGGGAGTGCTGTGGCAGCATCGAAAAAGCGGTAGTTCTACACTTTGCCGCTGCAACATAATCGTCGCTGTTAGGAAAAGCATAGATCGAAAAGGATGAGTCCTGTTACTTGTGAGCCGTTGATATGAGTAGTTCGTGCTATCTTGTTTATGTAAATTCATTTGGTTTTTGTAATAAATTGTTGTATTAAAACGTAAAGAAAGTTCTTGTTATTTTGTTGGTCATAAACCAACAAATATAACAACCTTAAAAGTAAGAAGAAACTATACTGATGCGATTTTCTTGGTCAATATACTTAATAATCGATTAGATGCCTCCGAAATTTTGCATTTGATTTCTATAAGAGTTTCATCTAGAACTACACGGTTTAAAGAAATATTTGCCATGAATACAAGTAAAATGAATTATATACGTAATTCTCCTATCGAAAGATTAAAACGAATCGGGAACGAACTATGGAAACATTTTGATTTATTCGGTATAGATATAAACATATTTAAAAGAACCCTTTCTGACTACCTCCAAACTGTGGAATCAAATGAAACTAAAATGAATTACATTAGTACAGCTTTTATTTGAATTTATTTGTTATTTATAACTATTTATTATGCTACTGTATAATTTTCTTTTCTCTTCTTTTTAAAATACTATTTTAACAATTATATATATATATATATATATATATATATATATATATATATATATTTTTTTTTTTTCTTTCTTTCTTTTTTTGTTAATGTAAATTTGTTGTAAAAGGATTTGATCCGTGGAATTAAATAAATAAATAAATAAGATGTTGTAAATTTTCTCAAAAAGTTTTCCGAGTGCCAGTAGACGTGAAAACGTAAGTAAATGTTGTATGTACATAGTTTGAATAGAGTTGAGAGAAGATTTTATTCTGAATAACAATCAGAATATATAATAACGCAACATGTCTTCCACCAAATCAACATATTCATCGTATTCCTCGCCAACCATTTCCGTTAACAGCTTTTACATTATGGAAGTTTGACTTGCCCGTGTGCAACGGAACATTTAAGACCTACAAACAACTCCATTTAACCTCTCATTTATACTTGCCTCTTATTGCAATTCATATTTCAGTGCACTCGTTTCAATTTAAATATTTGCTAATTTAACAGGATAACTTAAGTTAATTCGTTTTTGCTAATCATCTTTTATAAAATGTTTGCTTTCAAAACAAATAAGTAGTGTTTTTGTTTTTGGCATTTTTTGTCTAGGTTTAGTTTAGTTAACTTATTATTGCTCGTGATATTATTTATTACCATAAACTAAAAACGCCATCAGAAAAATTACAAACAATTATAATTTTCTAGATTTTTATCTCGAAAATGACAAAATTGAACATATTCCATTATAATATATGTATATACTTATGTGAGAGTGAGATGAGTAGTAGCTGCCAACATTTAGACAAATTAGTCTGTTGCAAATTGTCTTCGATATCGAACCTTGAACTTTGAATAAAGTAATTGCTTACTTTCTAACAGTTGTGTTTTATCACAAATATCTTAAAAATCTTACAAATATGGGGACTCAACCAAAATAAACTCTACCTTACGTGGGTTATTCTCAATTCATGGATTACGCCATAGATACATAAAACGACGACGACGATGCCGACGCAAAAAGCAACAGAGGTAGAGCCACGCCGAAAGACGCGAAACATCGCAAATGAAGATTCATTCTGTGTGTGCTTGAAGACGCCGAGTCGAGAATGTATTAAAAAACCCACGACGAGAGTCGCGACTGCAGTCAAAAGTGTGTGTATAAGTGCATAAAAAACAATGGAGTGCTCAGGACAAAGCCGAGAAATCTGTGATAATATTAGAAACGCATCGACAAAAACGATCAAAGTGCTACATAGCGCTATTTTCGGTTATGATGGCGATCGCAAAAATAGAATGCTACTGCGCGAGCCTGTTGGTTTTAGTTTCCGAGACAAATCCGCAGAACATTCTGAGAAAGTGACATTTATAAGCGAAAACACGACCGTTTTTCAACTTGTCGCTATTTGTAACGTTTTGGGAATTGAGAAGATGAGAAGAGTGAATTAATCGAGAGAATTTGTGGCTCGTTGATGAAGATAAGTTCTCTAAAGCATCATGGTGGAGACGACGATGAAAACGAAAACGACGACGATGAGGCTGAAAACGACGACGAAGACGATAATGGCAGAGTGGAATCAGCCAACGACGACGACTTTAGCAGTAGTATGAGTGGAATGACCATGAGAGTTGCAGAAAATACAAATACGCGTAAGTTTGCACTAACATTTCGTGAAGTGAAGGAATCAATTCGTAAATTTGACGGAAGCGATAATCAGTCGGTAAGCGAGTGGATCAAAGAATTTGAAGACATGGTGACTGTGATGCAGTGGGATGATTTGCAGAGAGTGATATTTGGAAAAAAAATCGCTAAGTGGTATAGCTAAACTGTTTATTCATAGTGAAGGCAAATTAAACTCGTGGAAAAAACTGAAAGTGGTATTAGAGATAGGATTCGGCGCGAATTAAGGGCACACGCACTCAGCGTCCCATTTGAAATATTCAAGTCACACCACATTCCTTAAGAATGCAATTTAGAAAACCTCAAGTAATTACCATAAAAGATAACATAAGTGCATTGTTAGTCAAGTATGACCACAAATGATAGTTTAAGCGAATTTGTAACTAACCAATCAGAGGGCAATCGCCCCTATTACAGAATTATATAAATAACCGAGACCTCTTCGGCTCGACCTTCTGAAGTACTAAGATATCAATTAGACTAGTCGCACATTTTATATTTTTTCATCAACAGACGTCTTATAATTGTTAATTGGGGGCTCAACCGGGATATTTCAAGAAAGTTTCAGGGATAAATCAGCCAAGTAGCGCCGAGAAGAACAACCAAAAAATACAAGGCACGGATCAAGGAGACTGTCTTGCGTATCCAGTCAACAAGTCTACATAAGGATATACCGACACCAAGGATAGCAAATCAAAGGGACTTAACCTCTACCATTTTCATCCGAACACAAGCGGCAAATCGACAGAGGACAACTTGAAGATATTCCAGCCACATGATCTCACTAAGTATGCAGTAGTGATAAAACCCAAAGTCAAGGATCCACCAAACGCAACAGAGAGACGTCAACAAACATAGCAAGACGATTAACAGATACAGCAAACCTTACACTTGTTAGTAATATTTTATAGTAACTATATTTAGTAAGTATGTTTAGTAAGTGAAAAGTGTGAAACCGTGCTAGTGCTAGATAAATTAAGAAAAAGCAGTTAAGGAAAGTGTTAATAATAAAAAATCATAAAAATGGCAGAAGAAATCGAGAATCTAAAGGCAATTTGCACAGATTTGGCAAATTAACTAACAACATTAGAAAGAACATTTGATGAACTCAGAAATCCTTCAGTTCTAGTTGTAGTAGAGCAAAGTTGTAGCTTCGCAAAGGAAAAAGAAGTGAATCTAAATATGTTCAAGAATCTAAGAACATTTTCAGGTCAGATAAGTGAATATCGACCATGGAGAAATATGGTGATGCTCTTCCATAAAACAATAGAGAAGTTTATGGATAAAAATAGATATGCCGAAGCCCTTCTTATAATTAGAAGCAAGATAATTGGTTCAGTTGCGGAAACATTAATAAACAGTAATACAGTGCGAAATTTTCATGCAATGACCCGAACATTACATGGTACATATGCCGATAAACGACCGCTACACGTACTACAAGAGGAAATGGAAAGACTACGACAAGGAAAAGATAGTTTGGAATTTAAATTAAATAAATATCTAAACCTTGTGTTAGCTAAAATTGAGATAATCTTCACGGATCGTGCCACGAATGAGAACATGAGTGTAATGATGGAGGCTAGTAGTGTGAGAACGTTTATATACGGTTGCAAAAGCATCTCAACAGTGAACATGCTATGCGGAAAACAGATCTCGACACTAGCAGACGCCTATGCAGCAGCACAAACTATGCAACATGACACGATTGTATCTAAATTTCAATGAACACCGATTGCCTTACCATCATGTAGGAAATACATATTAGCCCAAGCAAGACCAACAGAGGCTATGTCCAATATGTGTACACCCCCTTGGTGCGAGCTGGGTTGATGTTGTAGATTTTCGGCCAATATGTTGAGCCAACATGTTTGGCCAAGATGTATTTGATATGTCAAAGAGCACCAAATCAACGTTCACAATTCCAACAGGCACATCACCAACCGAATCCACCTTACAGGTTCACACAGCCACAGAATAGAATTGAACCAATGGAAGTCGACAGCAGTGGAAAATACCGAACAACACAAGCATATAATCCGAACAGACCATTTGATAGACAATTCAACCGACAACCTGAGCATAAATCAGCGAATCAAGTGCAACAACCTGTGAAACGTGAAATACATTCTTCACAAAGATATAGGCAGCCTGCGAAGGCACAGAGTATGAACAACGTCAATGACTCGGATGATGAGTCTATAATGACTAATCAAAGCTAAATCGATATTGTAAATCGGATAGTTAACCCATAGGAAAAACCATAGCACTTTTAGACTCTAGAAGTACTAATAATTATATATGACAATCTAACACTATCGGTAAAGACGTAAAATTAGAAAACCCATTTCATGTAACCACTATGCACGGGAAAGATTTAATAGAATTACAAAGAGAAATTGTAATATTTAAACAAAAAATAACTTTTTATGTGATCAAAGATTTTGAATATGAATTATTAATAGGTGTAAAAGGATTTAAAACATTGGGCATAGAACTGAACATTTCAAAGGAGAGATTAAAACTATTCACGAATCAAACAACAGTTCACAAAATTAATTACACATTAGATGACAAAAGGTTTGAAAATGAAATAAAATCTCTGATGAAAAATCATTCAGCCGACAGAACTCTACCCAATCCAACTACAATATAAGTGACAATACGAACTAAGGACAAAGAACCAATCTGGACAAAACAATATCCCTATCCATATAAAGACAACCAATTCGTAAATAAAGAAATTCAGAAATTATTGGATCAACATGTAATACAACCCAGTCTTTCTCCTTATAATTCACCAGCATTGGTAGTACCTAAGAAAGGATTCGATGGTAAGGGAAAACCCAAAAAACGTTTAGTTATCGATTTTCAGCAACTAAATCCGCAAACAATCACGGATAGATACCCTATCCCAGATGTGAATTTGATCATCCAAAATCTAGGCAAAGCTAACATCTATTCATTAATTGATTTGGAATCAGGTTTCCATCAAATTAAAATAAAAAAAGAAGACGTTGAAAAGACAGCTTTCAGCATAAACGGTACAAAGTTTGAATTTTTGAGGATGCAATTTGGTCTCAAAAACGCACCAAGCATATTCCAAAGATGTGTAGATGACATTCTACGACCTTATATCGGTAAATTTGCCTATGTTTATATCGATGATGTGCTCATCTTCTCACAAAACGAAGAACATCTCGAACATTTGGGAATCATCTTTGAAGTCATAGAAAAAGCCAATATGAAGATTTCAGAAGAAAAATCTCACTTTTTCATGAAGGAAATTGAGTATTTAGGACACATAATTCGAAATGGAAAAGTTAGAATTAAAAAAGATAGAAACGATAAAGAACTATCTAGAACCAGAAAACTGAAAAGAACTGCGTTCATTTCTAGGATTAGCTTCTTATTATCGAAAATTGATTAGGGACTATGCTAAAATACCAAAATCACTTACAAATACATTAAAAGGTGAAAATTTGAATACAGGAAAGAATAAAAGTAAAATTATGAAAGTAACACTTGATAACAGTGCAAAACAATGAAACATTTCAAGAACAGATAGAGTTATTTCAACCGGACTACAACAAGCCCTTTGAATTACCCACTGACGCTAGCAACTTTGCTATAAGTACATCTCTCAGTGAAGAAGGTAAACCAATAATGCTAATATCCCATACTTCAAATGAAACGGAACAAAACTATTCGGCTAATGAGAAGGTGTTATTAGCAATAGTCTGGTCCCTTCAAAAACTTAGCTGGAGCCTCTACTCAGCTTCTGCTGTGTTCGGAACAATCATCGCGTTTCGGAAGTGTTTCCATCGAAGTTGATCTTTTTTTTGTGCCTGTGAGCTGCTGTGACCGGTTTCTTGGTTGTTTATTTTATTTTTGTGGAATACAGTCTTTATTAGTTGGAAATTACCAGAGCTAAGGAATCAAAACGCAAACGGAAAACGTCACCCGTCGACCTGTTTCTTCGTGACAGGTAAATGCTACCCAGGAAACACGAGCTTTCTCTCATGACTGCCACTAGAAGCAACAAATTTCTGCCGGTCGTGGACCTGCCCGACGACATGGCGGCAAACAACGTGTAGCATTCAGATATTTTCGTCAGAAATATCTGCACGTAATATTTCGACGTGCACTGTAATGCACTCGAAAATCATGTATTTTTCGATCGGACTAACTGTAACTTGCTGTTCGATTTGAAAAATAACAAGGCACAGTTAGTCCGATCTATGACATTGCTTGGCTTGATACTCGAGTCAAAGGCAAAATCGATAACGGGATTTCGCTTTCGCCTCGAGTCCCAAGCAAAGCTCGAGACAGTCGGATTGAAGTCGTGGCCGCGGCCAGAAGGCGAGAGGATTTAGAGAACGAGTGCGGGAGTTGAGTGCTGCGCGCTAATTTTTCGAGTGAGATTTCGTTCGGTGCGGCTTAACTGTGAGAATAAAAATGATTTTTCATACGTTCGGGGCTTTGGGCAGTCGGTAAGAGGCTGTGGCGGAGACGTGCTGATGCCTCTGAGTTAAATGGGAAATTGTTGATCAAGAAGTCTTTGCTGAAAACCCCGAAAATTAAAAATAACTGTTTGCGTATGTGAAAGAGTGTCCCTTTGTTTGTGAATGGAACAAGAATCGAGCAGTTAAGCAAAAATTGTACCGTAATCTAACGGACTACCGGCAAGCACTGCGAAATTGACGGCTTCCCCCCCCCCCTCTTTTTGCAATTGTCTGAAACATGTCATACTGTTCGTGTCTACGTGACTTCTCTCCCAGAAATTAGATACAAATGTGAAGTGAAGAGATTGTTGAAGGAGTTTCTTGTGCACAAATCATGCGTGAAAGTGTTTCCGATAACAGCCAAAAGAATTGTTTCGAATTGTGCATACGATCTGCGTCTAAACCACTTACGTGTTGAGTGATAGCCTTGCTCAGTGATAATACAAAATTTCGCTGTCAGTGTAGTCTCCACGATTCCGGAATCGCATCGTGCCTAAGATCTCTTTCAGACATCGATCTTCTCACAATGTTTCTTTCGGGAACTTCAAATCCGTTATTCGAAATAGAATCAAAAATGCGAGAAGATCTCGCTCAACCACAATGCAATTTCATCACTTCCGCCTGCCGAGCAGTGGAATCGTATTTCGTGGCCGAGATGACGGCGCGGCTTTCAGCAATATGCGGTTGCAGTGGCACTTTAATTATCTGTCGTCGAGGAAATATTTAACCAGAATGCTGCGGAAGGTTTGGTCAATATATAAGCTCATATTCGTCGTATATACCATCGTCAGTCGGTCTGTCTTGGCAAGCAAGGTATTTTTGTGTGAGTCATAATATGGTAGCGAATGAGTGCTCGTGAAGGAACTGGCGACTGTGCACAATTCATCTTTTTACTGAGCATTGCGCAATCGATCATTCGGTCGGTCAAGTCATCGACAATCGGTTGACGGCAATTGAGTGAGCCATAAAGCACGTTTCTTTGGCGCAGCCAATAAAAAAATGTTCAAATATTTCAGCAAAAATATTAAGTGTTATTATTTGATCAAACTGCAATTTTTTGGAAAATATTGATGTATAAAAGGATATGTTTATCTTAAGTTCAAATCAAGATATCTTTAACTCTTTGGTGGCGGTGGGCATGTTAGTGTATGAGCACACCAGTATACACAGTACACTTGTAGAACTCCAACTAGGTCGAGGTGGCGCCGCAAAAAGCCGACTAAGGCATTTTGATATAAACGCTGGCAGCTACCAACAAGCATGGGAAAGACTCTGCAACGCATATGGTAGGTTGAAGACTGCAGCATCAGCGTATATTTTGGCATTTATCAAACAACCACCGTGCAAACAGAACGATATTGTACGATCATTGCAGCGCTTGCATGGCACGTCAGATGGCTTGATACAATCTATTGCATCATTGGGTGAAGGAGCACATTATCGTGATTTCTGGTTGGTGGAATTGTTGATGGAGAAGCTGGACGAAGGCACGCGGACTGCGTGGTCACTACATTTACATACACAAGCCATCATTTTCGGAATTGCTGCGATTCATAGAATCGCGTTCAAACGCGCTCAAGACGCAATCTCCGTTCGGAAGAAAATCTGAAGTGGTGAGAGGTGGAATTTGTAGACAGGCAGTATCAATACATAGAACGCATTCAACCAGTGTTTGTGTATCGCGGATTGCATTGGGTTTACGGCTGTGACAGTTTCAAGGCTCTTTCGACGGACTCGAGGAGAAAGTCCGCTATTGAGAAAGGAATGTGCTTCAATTGTTTGAGCACGGGCCATTTGTTTAAAAAGTGCGCCTCCAAAGGTCGTTGTGCCGTGTGCAGAGATGCTCATAAAACATTACTCCACATAAGCGCGGTGAGTAGCCAGAGCGTGAATAGCGGTGCTAGGGTGAATTTTTTAAATGACAGCGCTCCAACGACAATGGCAGCTCAGGCTTTGGTCGTCAATGAAATTCTGACAGCGAGTGGTTCTTGGAAGTCACCAAAGTTGGAGAACGATACAGAAAGAACGGACCCCGACGCGAAAATAGAATGCGCGTTGCTTCCAACCGCTATTGCCGACATAGAAGATGACAGTGGTCGCCGGCTGCACGTCCGAACATTACTAGATTTTACGTCGACAGTGTCGTTCATCACAGAAAGCTGTACTCAAAATCTTGGCACAAAACGGCAGCACGCTTGGATTGCTGTAAATGGCCTGTCAAATACCCCTGCGGGCACCACCACAGGAAAAATTAGCCTAAAGCTGACACTGGTGAATAGCAACATCGCATTGCAATTGGACTTGCTAGTGATGGCGCGCATTACTGGCAAAATTCCCGCTACCCAGGTAAACCATAAGCAGTTTGAGCGGTTTACCTGGCTGGAGATCGCAGATCCAGAATTTTACATACCAGGTCAGATTGATGTGCTTTTGGATGCCGACGTGTTTATGCACGTACTGCCCGACGGCGGAGTTTCATTGGGTGACGGAATGCCTATCGCACAAAATTCGATTTTCGGATGGCTAGTGTCAGGAAAGTTTCAAGCGAACAAGTCCGATATTATCCGTCACAGCACGATATGGTCGAGAAACATTGCGAAGAGACACATTCGCGTGATGAGACTGGAAGGTATGTTGTTCGTTTATCTATTAATGACAGAAAAGGTCTCCTGGGTCGTAATATAAATGCAGCGATACGTGCACTTAGAAATATTGAACGCAAGTTTGGAGCAGACTCGGAGCTAAAACGGCAATACGTTGCCTTCATCCGCGATTTTATAAAGCAAGGCCACATAGAGAAAATACCGCAAGTGGAGATTGAACATGAGCGTTGCGCTTTTTTGCCTCACCTTGCTGTATTCAAGGAAAATAGTTCCACAGCTAAGCTGCGTACGGTGTTTAATGCGCCATGCCGCACCGAAAGAAGCATAGCTCTGAGCGACGCTTTTTACACTGAACCAGTACTACAACGCTCACTTCGCACAATTTTACGCTGTTTTCGATTGCATCGCATCGCATTAGTAGCTGATATTAAGCAAATGTACCGAATGATTCGTGTCCATCCTGATGACGCCGAGTACCAACGTATTATTTGGCGAGAGAATGAATTAAATCCAATAGAGCATTATCGTATCACCGTTATGACATATGGCGCTGCACCCGCATCATATATTGCAACTAAAGTTCTTAAGGAGGTTGCCGAAAGACATCGAGATAAATTTACCAAAGCATCTGAAATCATTCAGCAGGACTTTTATATGGACGACTTGCTTTCAAGGTGCGAGTCAGTGGTAAATGTTATTGAACTAAGCATGCAAATTAATGACATACTGAACTCTGTTGAATTTCACTTGAGAAAGTAGGCGTCGATCGAGCCGCAGGTTGTTTCCACTATACCACACGAGGATCAGGCTGTCGACTTTAAACAAATTAAGTAAGATAGCGCAGTAGGCGCCTTAGATGTTGATTGGCACCCTACATCTTATAGTTTCGCTTTTAGCATTAAACGATTTGACAACAGTGAAGTAACTCGCCGCATCGTCACATCTGAAGCCGCCAAAATTATTTGATCCCTTAGGTTTTTTGGCGCCAGTTAAATCATCATCCAGGAGACGTGGATGGCTAAGCTCAATTGGAATCAGCCGTTACCCAATGAACTTTGTTAGATATGGTTGGCTATTTGAAGTCAAATCACACTTTTCAACAACGTTAAGATACAACCCTGGACGGGAACAATGCGCTAACGCCCGTTTCAACCTCATGGGTTCACTAACGCATCGATAAGAGCGTATTGCGCAGCAATCTACGTACGCATTGCAGACAACGGAAACATTCGTACAAGTTTGTTGGAGACACAAACACGCATAGCACTGATCAAACCGGTTACACTCGCGCGTTTGGAGCTTTGCGCTGCCCTATTGCTCGCGGAGTTTATGAAGGAGGTGCTAGAATCAATGCAAAACTACTCTCCCGAAGTGTTAGCTTGGGCGGATTCTGCTAATGTATTGTTATGGCTGTCATCGCATCCATCAAGATGGGCGACTTTTGTGGCCTACTGTACGTCTAAAATTATTGGTATTGTTCCGACAAATCAATGGCGGCACGTGAACGGCAAAGAGAACCCCGCGGATTGTCCTACCCGTGGCATGCACCCTTCAGCGTTTATTAAGACGTCTTCGTGGCTACGTGCATCACATTGGCTAAATAACGCACCAGGTCAATGGCCCGTCACTGGAGTCACGATCATGTGCGATGCCATGCATCAATCCTATGTCATTGAATCCAAAACTACTTAAGACCAACCGAGCTCAAATTCCTTGATTTACCGCTACTCTTCATTGGAACGACTGAGCAGAATATAACCACTTGGTGCTTTCGTTTATATCAGGCAGCACGTGGTCGTATGAACAAGAGCGCTATAAGTGGCGATGAATCACAAGGCTTCACGGCATTTAAGGATGCACCACAAACAGCTTTATTTCCGAGTATTAGTGCCGACGAATTGAAGAAGTAACTACCGATATACATTCGTGAAAGCCATTTTGAAAGCTTCTCAAATGAAATTGAATGCATTCGAAAACACAAATCGCTGTTAAAAGGTTCCCCGCTTGGGTCTTTATGCCCCTTTATCGATGAGAACGGTGTACTTTGCGTTTCTGGTCGCCTTCAACGAGCAAGCGCAAAGGAAGCTCCATTTGAAAGAGCATGGCATTAAAATAAACGCTGCCAAATGCAATTTTGGTAAATCTGAAGTGCGTTACTTGGGATTTCTGGTCAGTTGTGAAGGAAATAAACCGCTATCAGAAAAAGTAACTGCAATAATAGAATGCGAAAAACCAAAAACCATTCAAAGTCTCCGCAAATACCTCGGCATGGTCAATTTCTATCAGAAATTTCTTTAAAATGCGGCTGAAGTGCTTGCGCCGCTCAATCAGTGCTTGCATGAATCCCGTAAAAACGATAAACGGCCTGTTAATTGGACACCGACTGCTGTTAATGCTTTCGAAAAAAGCAAACAGTTGCTAGCCGCAGCAGCGAGCATAAAACATCCGGTGAAAAATGCTCAACTAGCCATTACAACAGACGCTTCCGATTTCGCAATTGGAGCAGTATTGGAGCAGTTTGTCGACGGAGAATGGATACCACTAGAATTCTATTCCAAAAAATTCAGCGACGCGCAACTTAATTACACTGTGTACGACAAAGAATTATTAGCGATATACTCTGCCATAAAATATTTCCGTGACAGAGTAGAAGAACATCAGTTTGTAATACGAACTGATCATAAACCTCTGTGCTATGCTTTTGCTCAGATATCATCGAAAGCATCACCGCGCCAAATTCGACAACTGGAATATATTTCCCAGTTTACGACTGATATCGTTCATGTCAAAGGCGAAACAAACACAGTCGCAGACGCACTTTCTCGCCTGGATGTTATTGCGGTGGAAGAAACAATCGATATGTCCAACGTAGCGGCCGCACAGCAAGACGATGCTGAGTTACAAACACTCCTGCACTCGGAAACATCGCTCAAGCAACGACGACAAAAAATGTATGGAAAAAGTGTGTACTGTGATGTTTCAACAGGAACTTCACGGCCGTATATACCAGTTTCACTTCGACAACATGCATTCAACTCGGTACACCGTCTGTCGCATCCGAGTGGAAAAGTAACAAGCCGATTAGTACGAGAAAGATTTGTTTGGCCAAGGATGCATAAGGACATTGCAAACTGGGCAAAATGTTACAACTTTTTCACTACAATTCGCTGCGCCAGAGAAACGGTTCGATCACGTGCATATTGATTTGGTCGGTCCGCTAACACCTGTCAATAACTTGAAGTACGTTCTTACGATGATTGACCGTTTCTCCAGGTGGACGGAGGCTGTACCCATCATGGAGACTACAGCAGACTATAATCACTGGGTTGCACGTTTTGGCACACCACGAATCGTCACAACAGACCAAGGCAGCCAGTTTGAATCCATGCTGTTCCGGTCACTTACAAGGCTAATAGGATGCAAACAAATACGAACGACCGCGTATCATCCGTCGGCAAACGCGATGATAGAACGCTGGCATCGGGCTCTGAAAGAAGCGTTGATGTGCCACGAAAACGAAAATTGGCTGTAAGTGTAAAATTAAGACACTACCTAAAGTAGAGCCGGGTAAACTTTACCCACATTACCCAAGTAGTGTGTGTGAGCAATGTTAGCTTATCTGGGTGACCCAGTCCAAACATCCGGTCTTTGAAAATGAAAGTTAATGAGTTTACCAACTGTGTGGGGCTACAGGGACGTAAATTATTGTATGTGTGACAAATGGTGTGTCCGGATCCAATGCTTAGCACTACTACTATATAGCAGATATCCAGACACCTCATCTATCCACATCCCGTATAGGGCTACCATTCTGTTCATATAATCTATCGTGGGAGGGCGGACAGACAAGTGCTCGATCCTGTATCTCTATAAAGAGATAACTCCCTCAGTCTCCGATTAGAGATCCTTACAGTCTATCTACCGTCTCAAAGACTACTGGACCAATGAATGATTGGTAGTAGACAGCATATACCAAAAAAAAATTTATTATCACACATTGGGATCTGATCATAAAGAGGTAATTTGTTTTTAGCTTGTGAGGATGTGGAAATTGGGGGATGTCTTATTGAAAATGAAAATTTTAAATGAGCATGTTCAGAGTTAAAAATTATCATGGGTATTAATGAACTAATGACCTATATTCCCTTAATGTGGGTTGAAATATTCCAAAGGACTAGTATACGGCCATAAAAGAGAATGGGTAGGAAGAAAATAAAAGAAAAAACGGAAATAACATGGGAATAGAAGAAGAGGATGTTGGGGAAGGGAAAAAACTTTTTTAAAGAAAGACTAAGGAAACACAAACAAACAAGCATAAGAAGGAAGAAAATGGAGATGGTATTTAACAGATATTTACAGTGTGTTTGATTGAGTTGTGTGTTTATTTCCTTTATTCTTTTTTCTGTAATTCTTTTGTTCTAATTGTTGCTATTATGTACCTATTTGTCTTCAGTATGCTTGTGTGTTTATTTGCGCATGGTCAAATTTGCACATATATGATACCAGGTCAATTATCCCATTATCCCCCCTGAACTCCCTTCATATTGTTTTCAGCCTCTTATCTTAGTGTATTTTGATTGTCATACAATGGCAAATACATGGATGTAAGTAAATATACAGCCCTACCATTGTGTTTTCCAATCTTATCACATTCTATGCTCTGAGACTTCCACCAAAATTAAGAGAACCAATATGCAACTTTGTCTCATGCATAACGTCACTTTCAATATCATGTGGTAATATTGTGTTCCTTCCAATGCAACAAATGATCATTGTAAACGTATTATGTTTTGAAATATATTATCTACCATTTGTAGACTCTATTATCGACCTATTTTGATATTTTCTGACATTTTAAGATAAATGATAAACAAGTTCCTCCATTGAGACATACTATTTCTTAATTGAAATTCGGTTATTGCTCTTTATTGTGCTTTTATTATTGTGTATTAGGTTCTAATATTGAAATTTTGGTTTACTTTTAGGTTTCGTTAAAGACACAAGGATATGATTCGAAATGAATTCTTCATTATAGTGTGAATCAGCTGTCCGAGGAAAAGAACTAAACGTTGGTAATTTAATAATGATGACAACGACCTGATTTCAATGATTGTCCAATTCATAAATGCGAGACATATTGGAGTTCATGTGAGTGAAATGATATGTATTAAGTAATGTGTGCTACTTAGCCTTAGAACAAGCTATAAAGAGGACATTAAATGTTCAGCAGCGGAGATGGTGTATGGCACTACATTGAGAATACCTGGCGACTTCATTGACGATACAACAACGAACAGCGATCCAACTGCATTCATCCAAAAGTTTCAAAAGGATATGCGACGTCTGCGCCCGACTCCAGTTGCCCACCATAAGAATAAAAGTATATTTATATTCAAAGATCTGGCGACATGCAGTCATGTCTTTATACGTATCGATGCTATGAAGAGATCGTTGCAACAACCATATGCTGGACCATATCGTGTGCTTGAGAGAACGTCTGCAAAAGTTTTTAAAATTTTGTTAGACGGAAAAGAATCTCAAGTCATGATAGATGGATTGAAACCAGCTTATATGTTAAACCCGGACATTGAGGAGCCAGCACCATCACCATTTTTCGATTACGAAAGCTGAAGACCTGCAATTACAAAAACATACCCGGGATCGAGTAAAAAGAAACAGCTGAAAGTCATCTTTGACGTTTGAAAACTTAGGGGGGGAAGTATTGTAGCGCCAATGCAAGTCACAAAGCGACATCTCTACGTAAGCAAAAACTTCAACGCTAGCTAAAACGTTCAATGGTGGACAGCGACTTATTCTTTTCTAGCGTGTGCGAACAACGATAGAAGTTTTTCTGATACGAACGCTGTTTAATTTGAATATTATTGTAATTTTCTAGAAAGTAATAAAAGTCTTGTTATGCGATAAACTGTGTGTATGTGTCCATTACATATAGGGAAGTTATTATCCCTATATATCCATGTAGCGCCCGCATGCTTGAAGCGACTTCACCACACACTGACAGCGTGTACTAGGAACCTATCTGTCGACAACAACACTTAGGTGAGAAGAATGTATCTACGTCTGCGTGACAAAGCCTCACTTCTCCTTCGTTCGTCGTCCTGCGAGGATCAATATTCGACGTGTATTTTATAAAGTGTATATAAAATGTATTGTTAAGTTTGGTAAATGTGTTTCACTAACATGTAGGATCTTTGAAACCCTACATGCTGACTCATGCGCCAGGGCATAGCCTAGCGTTCAATAGACGAAATATATTTAGACATCTGGCACAATTCTCGCAAGAGTCGACACGAATACGCACAAGCCCTCAGCATTATAAGCTCAGAAGAGAGAGATATAAGGAAATGAAAATGGCTGTGAGAAGTGAAGCAATTTGCCTAGGCTGAGCGTTAGTAGTAGTAAGCGAATTTGACAAGCCGAACAGAAAGATAGAGTGAGCTAGGTAGAGAAAAATAGTTGGCCATGTGAACGCCAATTTGACAATTACTATCTAAGCAACAACAAAAGCTCAGGTATCGGGGAAACCAAGGGGAATATCTGAGGTAGCAATTCTCTCGATTTGTTCTATTTATAGACTTTACCTTTGTAGTAAAATTGCTTCACTAAATTTCGTATATGTATACGCTTGTTTCATTTCCTTAGATCTCTATGTTCTGAGATTATAAGTATCTTGTTCATTAGTTAATTAAATATTCATGTAGCGAATTGATAGTGTATTATTTTTCGACACTATAAGTGGTGACCCCAAACTATTGGAAACACGCGAAAAAACTGTGAAAGTGAAAAAGTGACTGTTTGTGAATAAAAAGTGAACATAGACACTAGTGAAAATGTCGGAATCAAGAGACGCCGCAGCCGCGTCAATGGCGACGCCAACGCGAGGAGACGAAATTCGGACAGATACACAACGGGCAACTTTTCCGAAACGCGAAATGCCTTCATACTTTCCACCGGGATATGTGAACCCAGTTCAAAGTGTTAAACTGCCAGCGTTTTGGACATGTGCTCAATAAATCATTTTTAGATTTACAGCTTGGTAATTTGCGCCCATCGCAGGTACTGAATAAAATTAGATCGGTGGTAGAAGATTAATTTCCAGTTGAATCGCTCAATGCATTCTGACAAAAAAAAACTTCCAATGTAGTAAGATATATAAAAATTTCCATGTCACCATGTGTACGGCAGATGTTCGTCACTGTATGTATTTTAGCATAAGGTAGTATAAGATATATACGTATGTGTGTAAGCAGTTGTACTTGTTGATTACTAGAAGATTCGAAGAGGACAGTCGTTGCTAAGCCAGCGACGGGAGAAGAATAAAGATATCGCTAAGCCAGAAGTGAGTTACAAGTTTTTATTTGACTACATCTTCAGAAGTGGGATAAGTGATTCTGAACGTGAGTGTTGTACGTAATCGTGTCGTTTAATAAACAGACCGCATTGTGAATTTGTGGCGTGTTAAAGATACAATAGCGATACTTTCATACAAGTGTTCATAGGTGAATAAAATGACCACGAAGGTGTTGAAAAACAAGCTAAAATCGCTTGGGCTATCAACTAGTGGCAGCAAAGCGATTCTTCAGAGCCGTTTAGATGACGCGTTAGAGAAAACTCCAAATCGTGCACGTGCTGGTAATTTTAGTCGTTATGAGGACTGTACCGGCGAGTTCGCTGAAAGCACACGAATGCCTGAACCGCACGAAATTGGTCAGAGTGTTTGTGCAGGTGATAGTGTACGTGGACGATGCATGTTTGAGAGTGACAAAGAAAACAGTGATTTTCTCGAACGTGAAAAGCATTTGTTGCTTCGCGAGATTGAATTACTGCGTAGGGAAGCGCAAATCTTCAAAACTGGGTTTGATGACAAAAGCAACGAGAAGTTGTTACATCCAACTGAAGTTGATGAGCTTCTGCCATTGTTTAAAGATGAAGATGAAGTGTATGGCTCTTCAGTAAAGTTCGTTGAGCAAATGCAGAAATTGGCTACAATTTACAATTGGCGTGATGCAACTGTTCTCCATTATTCGAACTTGCGGCTGAGAGAGATTGCAAAATTATGGCGGGCCAGCGAAAACAGTGCTTTTGATTCATGGGTGGATTTTAAGGAAAAACTCCTTTCGGCTTTTCCAGGCGTAGCAGATGATGTCGATGATCATTTTCATTTATCTAGCCGGAAAATGAAATCAGGCAAAACATATGAGGAATATGTTTATGCTATGAGAAACTTATCGAGAGGTATAATTAGTGACAAATCATTAATAAAATACATTGTAGGTGGACTGCAAGATCACATTGTTAGACAGATTTTGTCCCTCTAGACTTTCAATTCGGTGTTCGAGCTAACCAAACAGCTGAAATAGTTTTCAGAAACCAGATCGAAAAATCGAGGCCGTTCAACAACAAACAACAATGAGCAAACAACGATCGAGTTTCAACCACCAGAGTATCTCCAACAGCCGACAAAGAAGATATCGTCGAAACTTAAGTGTTTACATTGCAATTTGATGGGACACATATCAACGGAATGTGCAAAACCGAAACGGCAAAGGATCTTGCTTCAAATGCGGAGTCATGGGTCGTTCGGCAAGGAATTGTAACAACGAAGTAAGTCAATTAAGTACGAACGTAGCAAACTATACAGATAATTTTAATGTTAAATATATTTTAAAACTTTATCTTGTCGAGCTAGGAACAGAAATGAAACTTTCTATTCAAGCTTTAGTAGATACGGGAAGTCCCCTTAGTCTAATTAAGAAGAGCATTTTGCCGAATATTTTGCCTACTAAACCGTGTAACAAAAGTGTTCTGATAACGGGAATTAACGGCAGTAAATTAGAAATACTTGGCATACTAGAATCAAATATTACGGTTAATGGAACCGATTACTTTCTACAATTTTACGTTGTGCCAGATAATTGTATGACTCCTTGCTCTTTGCTGGGACGTGATTTCTTAATGAAGAGTAATTCGAAGCTCAACATTGGCCAAAATGTAATAAAACCAAACGAGTCTTGCTTGGAATTCAGCCACGAAATCCTTAAATTAGAAGTAGATCAAACGAATTCTTCTGCTGAATTTCGTTTTAATAAGAACTTAGAGTATGGAGTGCAACAACGTATTAAAGATTTAATTTTCAAAAATTACCTTTCGGTCTCTGCTAACGAAAACAATAACGTGGGTAAAGTTGATATGCATATGGCAATAAAACTTTGCAGTGAAAAACCCATCTGTAGCTCTCCCCGACGCCTATCCTTTTCCGAAAAAGAGCAGGTACAAAAAATTATTGATGACCTTTTAAAACAAGGAACTGTTAGACCCAGTCACTCTTCGTATTGTAGTCCGATTGTTCTTGTAAAGAAAAGCAATAAAGAAACCCGAATGTGCGTCGATTATCGTGCTCTCAACAAGGTAACAGAAAAAGATAATTATCCGTTGCCACTTATAGAAGACTTGATAGACGAACTTAGGGATAAAATATATTTTACCTGTCTAGATTTGAAGAGCGGGTTTCACCATGTGCTCATGGAGGAAAATTCCAAAAAGTATACAAGTTTCATTTCTCCTATGGGCCAGTATGAATACTTGAAAATGCCTTTTGGGGTTAAGAATGTCCCGGCAGTTTTTCAGCGGTATGTAAACACAATTTTTCAGAAATTGTTGTATGAGAGAAAAGTTCAGATATACCTGGACGATATTTTAATTGCTACAAAAGAGGTAGACGAGCATATATATATATTGGCAGAAGTATTCACGTTAATGAAAATCAACTCTTTGAATCTTAGAATGGATAAATGCCGCTTTCTGTTTACTGAAATAGATTATTTAGGCTACCATATTTCTGAGCAGGGTATTAAACCAAATAAACATAAGGTGGATGCTGTTAGACAATATTCAGCTCCCCGAAATGCTAGAGAATTTAAAAGCTTTTTGGGACTATGTTCATATTTCAGGAAATTCATTAAACATTTTTCGTTAATCAGTAAACCACTTTATGATATGCTTAAGGAGAATCAAGATTTTATATTCGACGAACAAAAATACGAATGTTTTGAGCTACTTAACACAAAACTCTCAGAAGCTCCCGTTTTGAGTATATTTTCACCTGATGACTATACCGAGTTGCATTGCGATGCGAGTTCTATTGGTTTTGGTGCTATTTTATTGCAAAAGAAAAATGACGGTCTAATGCACACTATTTCGTACTTCTCTAAGCGAACCTCAGCCTGTGAGTCGCGCTATCAATCGAACTAGAAACTATGGCAATAATTTATGCTCTCAGGCGTTTTCGAACGTATCTCCATGGTATTAAATTTAATATAATAACAGATTGCAATGCTTTGACTTTAACCTTACAAAAACGATTAGTTAATCCTAGAATAAATAGGTGGGTTTCAGAACTGCAAGAGTACAATTATAAGATAGAGCATCGTCCAAGTAATCAGATGCAGCATGTTGACGCGTTAAGTCGATGTCAAAATATTCTCGTCTTAGAGGAAAACTCATTCGAATGGCAGCTTGCCATTTGTCAGACTGAAGATCCAGAAATAAAAACATTAAGAGAGTCACTTCAGAAGAATGAAAGTCCTTTCTTTGAAATTAGGGATAACTTGGTATATCACAAAGCTGCGAAAACTAAAAAATTGTTGTTCTATGTTCGTTTATCTATGCGAATACACATTTTAAGGAATGCTCATGATTTGCATTCTCATGTAGGGACAAATAAGGTGTGTGAAATAATTAGTCGGGCTTATTGGTTTCCAAATATGACTGAGATCGTGAAGTCGTACATACAAAATTGTCCGAAGTGCATAGCATATAATGTCCCTAAAGGAAAGCAAGAAGGTTTTCTATTTTCTATACCGAAATATGATCAACCATTTTTGACGGTTCATATTGATCATTTGGGACCATTTGAACAAACACCTAAAGGGAAAAGATACATTTTTCTCGTTATTGATGGATTCACAAAATTCTTAAAATTATATTCTACTCGAACGACAAATGCTAACGAGATAATACGTTGTCTACAAGATTATTTTAGCGTATACAGTAAGCCTCGAAGAATAATTTCCGATCGTGGTTCGGCTATGACATCCGATCAATTTAAGAAGTTTATCGTCCAAAACGATATACAGCATGTGTTAATCGCTACTGGTTCTCCTAAGTCTAATGGACAAGTAGAACGCATGAACCCTGATGTAGTGTCTATGATTTCTAAAGCAATTTAATCTGAGAATAATATTACTTGGGATAAAGTGTTTACACAAACAGAATACGCTTTTAATAATACTTTAAATCGTTCGATCGGCACTACGCCTAGTAAGATGCTATTCGGTGTAAACCAAAGAAATGTAAATACAGACGGAGTGTCAGATTTTGTTGAAACTGCTGTCAATGAGTGTGGTAGGGATTTAAATGAACTTAGAAAAAATGCAATTGACAAAACCAAGCAAGCACAAGATTACAATAACAAGCAATTTGATAAGAAACGCAAACCTGCCAGAGTGTATAAAGAAGGTGAATTAGTTATGATATCCAATGTTGACACTACCCCTGGCATTAGTAAAAAGTTAAAACCGAAATTTAGTATAAAGTAAAAAAGTGTTTAGGTAATGATAGGTACGTTATTAAGGACGTTGAAGGCTTTCAAGTGACTCAAAGACCTTTCGAGGGCGTGCTAATGTAAATAGAATGGAACCTTTTATTAATTTAAGATCCTGTACAATGCCAGGATTTTAGTTTAGATACTGAGAGAAAATTAATAAAAAAATAAATGTTAAATTCAAAATTCTCTCATTACAATTGGAAATTTATGTAATTAATGTACAAACGATAGTATATAAGAACTGAAAAACATAGCAACTTATAATTGAAAAATAGAAACATATTTTGCTAATTTCATTCACTTATGTATATTGAGTTAAGTACTTTATTCAGTTATGTATTCTCCATACAAATTCTTACTTTCATATGAATAAATAATTTTGTAATCGAGGACGATTACGGTCAGGATGGCCGAATGTAGTAAGATATATAAAAATTTCCATGTCACCATGTGTACGGCAGATGTTCGTCACTGTATGTATTTAAAGCATAAGGTAGTATAAGATATATACGTATGTGTGTAAGCAGTTGTACTTGTTGATTACTAGAAGATTCGAAGAGGACAGTCGTTGCTAAGCCAGCGACGGGAGAAGAATAAAGATATCGCTAAGCCAGAAGTGAGTTACAAGTTTTTATTTGACTACACCAATGCGTACACAGGAAGCATTGATGATTGCCGTACGCGAAGATTTAGACGCATTAGCAGAAATGGACTAACGGAGTGCTGACGCTATCGACCGTACTACACCCCGCTACAGCAACTCAAATGAAGTCCACACCATGATTTCAGATCTCTCACGCCAAATGGAACGAGAATGCGCCACGAGATAGCTTCAGAAGACAGCAACACAGATCCCGCTCAAGAAGTTTATCCAAACTCTCAGCGCGATAGTGAGGACTGTGCTTCTATCGCAACAGAATCGGATAAAAGCACAATATTGTCGTCAACCTCTCAATTTCATAAAGCCGAAAAAAAAACTTGTTAACTCGTCGTCGTTGCAGACGATTGGCGGTGGCGAGGGTTTTAACCATCAATTTCAAATACAAGATCGAGTTCAAGACTTGCTTTTCCTGGTCGATACTGGTTCCGACGTATCAGTATTCCAGCCAACCGACATAGAACCACTGATGAACAAACGGATCACGAATCAGCGGATACAGAGAAAAATTACTAGTATTGGATTTCGGATTGCGAAGGATATTTAAATGGATGTTTCGAGTTTGAAAAGTCAAAAGGGCAATCCTTGATGCAGACTTCTTAAAGCATTACGGCCTCATCGTTGACGTACGCAACAAAACGCTTATCGACACTACTACAAAATTGAATGCAAATGGGCAATCATTTTACGAAAATGCCGACAAAATTTCAACAATTGGTCCGGAAAATAAATTCCATCAGTTGCTAATAGCATTCCCAGAGCTGACATCAACATCGCTTTGTTACATAAATGCAAAACATGATATAAAGCATTACATCGCCACTCACGGACCTCCCGTAGCAGAACAACCAAGCCGATTGCCACTTGAAAAATTCAAAACGGTAAAGGAAGAATTTGAATTCATGCTAGCCCTTTGCTTATGAGGCAGGATAGCGACCATGCGCAGACTTTCGTCGCCTCAACGCTGTGACAGTTAGTAATCGCTACCCTGTTCCGCATATTCATGACATTACAGCACCTTCATGGTATTTCGGTGTTTTCGATGCTCGATCTAGCTAGAGCATAGAACTTAGTACCAGTGACGGCTCGTCAGGGGCGGCAAGGTCGGCCCGGCAGTACCAAAAAAATTATCGTAAGCAGGAAACTATTATCAAAGATAAAAAAGGACAAATATTTAATTTTAAACACTTTACTACCTATATTTACCTCATCCAATCTTTAGTTTTTTGTTAGCCGAATATATAGTACTGGACTACAAATGAAATAAAATTGAAGCAGCATAATGTAAACGAATAATAGCCCGTTTGTGTTGATCTGGTTTGATCTCAATCACATTTCAATCCTAGTTGATATACGCAACATAATACGACGGCCGATCAATAGTCCTAATTTAAATCATTTCATATAAGCATTTGTATATACAGTCGTGGCCACAATTATTTACACAACACTAATCATGAAGAAAAATTTGAATGAAATCAAAATAACTCCTTCAATTTTTATTGCAACAAAATGAAATGTTATTCAGTTATTCATTGCCAAATTTATAGTTACTTGACAAAAGCAAAATTGAAATAAAACATTACAGAACAAAAATAAAAATAAAAACTTACTGGCCAAAATTATTTGCACACCCGTCATTATGGCCAAAATTATTTGCACACAATAAGAAAAATGTTCCAGAAAATTAACGGTAATTCTTCGACTTTGTTTCGATCAGTGATAAAGCTGGAACAATTGTTGGACATCAGTTGACATTAGATTTCATTGTAATAAACTAGTTAGTGACAGTGAAAATGCCTAGAAACGTTGAACTCTCAATCGAAAAGCGGGCGGCAATCGTTGCTGAATTTAATAGCGGTATTTCCGCTAACGAGGCTAAAAAACAACAGGCAAAAAAACAACATTTAACTGGCAGTGTTAAAAATGCAGTAGGAAGGCGTCGAAAGAGGGCAACAAGTGAAAGGGAAGATACTGTAATACGTCGGTGTATGCAGCGAAATAGTCGCGAAAAGATCAATAACATAACAAATAGTATTAACGAGAACAGAAATGAAAAAATCAGTAGAACAACAGTTCGGAGAAGACTTTCCGAGGCAGGAATAAAAGCATACGTCATCCGAACACAGCCGTACATCTCTCCAAAGAATCGGGAAGTTCGCTTGCAGTTTGCATTTGAGCACAGAAATAAGCCAGTCGAATTTTGGAGACAAACTTTGTGGACAGATGAAAGTGCTATGTCATTGGACGGAACGTACGGTAGACATTTCTACTATTCCAATGCACAGCAAAGAAAAATCAAGCCGTTAGTATCCCTACGCGCCATTCACATAGTGGTAAAATAATAGTATGGGGTTGTATTTGTTACAATGGGGTTGGTCCAATTGTTGATTGTCCAACAAAGATGCATTCGTCTGAATACCTCCAAATATTGAACGAAGTTGCATTTGTTGCCGGCGATTATTTGATTGGTCCTGATTTTATACTACAACAGGACAATGCACCAATCCATAATTCAAAACGGATGCAACAGTTTTTATCGGACGTTGGGCAAAAAGTCATGAAATGGCCTCCACAAAGCCCTGATTTGAATGTCATTGAGCATGTCTGGCATTTGATGAAATCAACAATTCCTCAAAAGATTGGAAAATCGGCAGCTGAAGCATCGGAAGACATCTTAAATGCATGGCAGGTCCTATCCATCGACACTATACAGAATTTAGTTGATTAAATGCTAGCAAGACTCGAGGCGGTTATTCGTGCCAAGGGAGGCAACACCAAGTATTAGGTAATGGTCACAAATTACCCGTTTTTTACTAAGGCTAACAATTAGTTTACCTTTTTCCCAGATTTTTCGGAAAAACGAGGCGGAAACCATCCATTGCAAATAATTTTGACCGTAATGACGGGTGTGCAAATAATTTTGGCCACTTAGTTTTTACTTTTATTTTTGTTCTGTAATGTTTTATTTCAATTTTGCTTTGTCAAGTAACTATGAATTTGCCAATGAATAACTGAATAAAATTTCATTTTGCTGTAATAAAAATTGAAGGAGTTATTTTGATTTAATTCAAATTTTTTTTTATGATTAGCTTTGTGTTAATAATTGTGGCCACGACTGTATGAGTACAATGCATCATCCACCCACCGAAACGACGGCCGCATCATACCTAGCGAACATACATACATAGCAAGCACAAGCGAGAATCAAGAAAAGCAACGGCTGAAATTGCCGCCAAAGAAAATTTGCCGTACCTAAGCACAGTCTTGGTCACTCAAAAGTTTTCAGATAGCCTCTATTCGAAACTTCTTTTCCATATTAACCATTTATTTGGGTGTTTCGAATCGAATTTCACACCCCGTGCACAGATGAGACAATACAAGAGACTCAGCGGCCAGCCGCGTTCAGGTGGAATATGAAAAAATAGCAATGGAAATAGATTTTTTTAATCGTATTGTACTGCGATGAAGGAAAAACGTCAAGTACGAGTTTACTTATAGTAGAAAGTGTTTTGATAGTAGAACGGTGGTGATCTTTTGTGTTATATTAAGATTTAATTAATTATATGAATTGATTCTGCGTTTTGCTCAGAAGAGTGTGTTTTTCGTAGTAGTTTTTATTGTTGCTTTTGGTAGTTGTTTTTAATTGCTAGAGTAGATAAAAATTTGAATTAAAATTTCTTTGAAGATATTTATAATTGTGAAGTGCGCAATGGAGATAAATTGGAGAGTGTTAGAGAATGTGTAAGTATAAAAGGTGATTTAATAAATCATCTTTTAACAAATAAATTTAACCACATGTCGTATGAAGAAAAACATTTTGTTAAAAGTTTACAAATTCTACGACAGAAAATGGGAAATATGATCCAAAAAAAAGCTGGACATAACCGTGCGTTTTCCGTTCGACTTTACGATAAATTTTCTTGGCTAACTGGTAGTGAAGATCGTAATAAAGTATTTTGCTGGTATTGTATTTTATTTTTAGTTGTACCCATTTAGTACTACTGGGTATGATAATTTAAAAGATATTCACCGCGCACTAAATAAGCACCAAAATTCAAAAGAACATACCCACTCGGCTTTGAAATATAAATTACTCGGTAAATTGAATATCGCGAATGCTTTGGATACCGCTCGTCGAGACGATATCAGTAAATATAATGAAAACGTGCGAGAAAATCGGAAAAGGATGCGGTATTTGATAAACATGATAATTTTTCTATCAACGCAGGAAATGGCATTTAGAGGCAATGATGAGACGGCAGAATCTGACAATCAAGGAAATTTTAAAGAATTTGCCAAATTCGCTTCAAACTTAGATTCCAGTTTTAATAAATTTATAGATTTTTCTCAAACATTGGTTTTTACAGGACTGTTAAAAACGATTCAAAATGAATTGATTGAAGCAATAATAAAAGTAGTAAATAATCAAAGCAGCGGCAAATTGAATAAAAATGTCGATTGCTTTTTATATGCTTTTAGTAACAAGCTTTAACGTTTGTTTGTTAATCTTGAAGATTTATTTTGTGTTAACTAGTTTGTAATGCAGTTCTCTCTTTAATATTCTATGGGTAATGCTTGGGATTTGTGTACGCATTTATTCATTTATTTATATTTTAAAGAAAAAGCTTATTTATAATAGAATATTCTTAAGTTATATTTATGAATAACAATGCTTTATTTTATACAATTCCTTCCATCCGTTCAACCATCCTTTTAGTCACAGTTCGTACTTGGCATGCTCTAATTCTCTTTATTGTTTTCATTCTTATCAATCCATCCAATATCATCGTGGCCATTCCATTCCTGACGAGAATGCTCTAGACCTCCTCGTGGTTCCTGCTGGATAACTAAATTTTTTGGTTTCGCACGAAGATTAGATACTTTTATTTTGCACAGAAATACATGCACACTAATTTCTTTACAACACGCACCAAAAAATTTATTTGACAAATTAGAGCTTCCTTTTCGGCCGACCCAACAGTTTGTGTCACGAGCCGTCACTGCTTAGTACCCATCGCAGAAGAGGATATTCCGGAAACTGCTGTCGTGACTCCGTTCGGCTTATATGAATTCACCGATATGACGTTTGGCCTAAGAAACGCCGCTCAAACGTTCCAGCGGTAGGTGGATTCCGCGTTACGAGGGATCGATTTTGCATTTGCATATCTTAATCGCATCATTGTCTGTAGAACAATATAAGCAAAATTTAAAGACTGTATTTGAACGCCTAAACCGATATGGCTTGCGAATCAACGTTGTTAAGTGCACATTTGCCGCCGATGAAATCGAATATCTTGGTCATAAAATCTCAGGACGAGGAAATGAACCACTTCAGGCTAAAGTGAAAGCGATAATCAAATTCGAAAAGCCCAAGATAATAAATGAACTTCATCGTTACTTGGGTCTAATACATTTCTACCAACGATTCTTGCATAAAGCCGCGTCCGTATTGGCCCCGATTAACAAACTTCTCGACGGCAGTCGCAAAAATGACAGAAGACCAGTCAAACGACCCCCAAAGCTATGCGTGCTTTGAAGAAAGCAAAAGAATCATTGCCAACGCCACGATGCTCGCGTATCCAGCGTAACCAACCACTTGCGATATGTACAGACGCGTCAGAAACAGCAACATGGGCAGTTCTCGAGCAATTCCAGAATGGAACATGGCAGCCGGTTGGATTTTTCTCGAGGAAATTTACAGCGGCGCAATCACGCCTGAGCGCTTGCGACCTCGAATTATCGGCGATATACATGCTCGAAAGACGACACTTTGGGACTAAAACCGATCATAAACCACTTGTTTATGCTTTTAAACAAAAGTCTGATCGAACTTCACCGATGCAATGCCGGTTTTCGCAGTACATCTCCCAATATTCCACCGATATTGTGTATGTACCTGGACACGAGAACATCGTTGCTGATACTCTGTCTCGAGTGCAGAATAGCGATGCAATCAATATGCCAGAAACCACCAGATACTGGGAATCATACGAAGAGCAGCAGAAAGATGAGCAACTTGTCGAAATTCTTCAATGATATAGTTCACTCCAAGTAAAAAAGATTTCCCTCGGCAACAACGAAGAAGCAGTTTACTGTAATATCTCCGGCAACAATATCCGTCTATACATGCCTGCATCTCTTCGAAAGAAGAAAACGATCATCACATCCCGGAGGAAAGTCTAGGAGACAAACATATTACTGATTGGATGAAAAACTGCTTGCAGGGCCAGCGATTGAAGGTAACAAAGCATACGCGAAATGAACCACAACACTTTGATCTACCCAGTCGTCGTTTTGAGGATATCCATCTGAACATCGTGGACCATTGCCACTATCGAATGGTCAAAAATATATCCTGACCGTGATAGATCCGTTCACCAGGTGGCCAGGAGTAGTTCCGATTGCCGACATCACTGCTGATAAAGATCGCTCAAAGCAGCCATAATGTGTCATGAATCAGAACGCTGGACAGAGCTACTTCCCACCGTATTACTGGGACTACGCACTGCATTCAAGGTTGACCTAAAATGTTCACCTGCAGAGCTAGTCTACGATACAATCCTTCGCCTTCCCTCTGAACTATTTGTTGATGGCGATACACTCGTAGACCCACACGTCTTTGTTAACCAACTTCGTCACGATATGCAGCAATTGCGAGCTACACCAGCAAGCCGTCACAAAACTGGTCGGATATTCGTATACAAGGACCTCGAAAGCTGTTCTCACGTATTCCTGCGGCAAGAGTGGATGAAAAAAGCGTTACAGCCACCATATTCTGGACCACACAACAACATCGACAGAATCAGCGATCGAGTGTATAAAATACGAGTCGCAAATAATGACACGACTGTGTCCACCGAAAGGCTGAAACCAGCTTTGTCGTCGTCCTGGATCCAGAAAGCGAATCGACAGCACCTACAGCAGCCAGTAATCAACATGATTTTGGACTTCGTGTAAAATCAGCAGCAAATCTGAAAACCTACGCTGGACCGAAAACAAAGCGCGTACATTGCACGACAGCTGAAAAATGTTTGACATATTTTTATTATTAAAGCCTTGAAATGTATTCGACGCGAAACGGAACGAAGTGTCAAATCCCATACAAAATCAGCCTGGCACGGAATTTCGTTTCGTTTGGTTTTGCTCGTCAGTAATGTGTTCGAAGGCGTATAAGTGTCTTCGAAGACAACGCAGTGACTCGCTCTGAGATGGCGCTGCACTATGTATAAGTTAAATTTCGTGGCCATTTAATGACCCAGGTACCTTAAATTGATGCGAAAAATGGATGCCTCACTTGCCAAATCGATTAACTCCATTTTCTGAATTTCATTAAATTTTTACTATCAAAGCACTTAAGAAGCTCCTAACTGTATATATTCAAAACAAATTTCTCTAATAATAAGTATTTAGTGGTGTTAATACCTATTATTAGAGAAATTTGTTTTGAATATATACAGTTAGGAGCTTCTTAAGTGCTTTGATAGTAAAATTTAATGAAATCAGAAAATGGAGTTAATCGATTTGGCAAGTGAGGCATCCAAATGTGACAGCTCATAATTTCATTCGAGTTTGCGGATATTTTATTGAAAAATGAGTGAAAATGGATGGATGAACAGCGCATCCTTACAACAGTAGTTTTTGTTTTGCCGATAAAATCATTTTTGATGCCGGTTAGTTAAATTTATATGCACCGAATGCAAATGTAATGCACTTGTTAAATGTCATCAATGGCAATTTATACTGCCTCCGGTGTCGGGGTGCGGAACTTTATTTCGCTCGATTCCGCACAGACGTTTTCGCTGTATTTCGTTCGTCGAATACATTACTAGGCTTAACACTTTTGTCATGACATTACTCAGAGGGGGATACAGTAGCGCCCGCATGCTGACTCATGCGCCAGGATATAGCCTAGCGTCCAATAGACACATCTGGCCCGTTCATGCATTCAAACCTTTGAATATAAAGATATTAAGAGTAGCAGAAACACTGTAAGCGCCTGTAGGTGTGTGTCGCGAGTTTATGTCTTTTTCTTTTTATCTTTTCTTCCCCCTTCCCTTTCACTCTATCAGCGAAAAATCCGGTTGCTGTCAAATTTTGCTAGCCAAATTTTGCAAACGTAAACAAACTACCGACACGCAATAGAAATCGATGAGAAACAACTATTAAAAAGAGGCTTTTTACAAAACGAATTATGATACTTGACTGAAAAAAGTATGCAAAAGCATCAGAGTATTAGAAATAGACGCAACATGTATTAAAGCTATTAAAAATAGGCAAAGACAACTGAGCAGCAAGACATCGCTCAAAGAACTATCATTTTCCCGCTTTTGAAATGTTAATTCACAAGAAACTTTCCACCATAGCACTTGCTCTAAGGTTCTGAACAAAATCTGGGAAGTTTCAAGTATAAATAACACGCTAAGTAAAGAATTATTGCCGATATACCGATTGAGTCCGCGATTTGGCGTCTTTAAACGCGACACTTTGACAGCTACCGGATTTTACTTTTCCAAGATGGCGCGAGGACGGTCGGAGGTCAATGGCGTAAGTAAGAAGTTGATGCATAGGGGCATATAATTTGTACATTGAATTTGTTTGAAAATTTCGGGAGGTAATTTAGATATGGGTAGAACACAAGTTAATAATATAAAGAATTATAATAATATAAACAATTATTTGATGTGCAGGTATTATTTAGACATGTTACAACTGCACAAAACATATTGCACAAATATTCAAATACGCACTTCGAAAGCAATGCATAACGAGCAGTCTGATCAAAAACAATTCCAATAGCTGGATAAAAAACCGGACTGCTGTCAAATTCATGCTAAGCTTTGCGAACGACCTTAACGAAGTTGAGATACGCAGCTGCAATTTGAAGTGAATTTTCTAAAACCAAACTGTGTTTTTCAAAGCAAACTGTTGTACGTGAATACTAAAGTTTATAAAAAGTATTGGAAGTGTAATAGTGCCAGTGACACCGAGTGATTTCGACACAATTTCTATAATGAAGAGCGCCGTGAGAAGCTGCAAGAACCATTATCGTTCTCGTCCCATTGGAGTATCGTTTCACATGTTGGTATTTACTAATTATCTTATTTGTACGCTTTTAATCGAATTTAGAAGTTTGCAAGAAAAAAACAAGCATTTTAAGGTGTTATATAGCGCTATTTAGTGACGGTTTTGATTGGTTGTCATCTTTACGCTTGTATTTGCCATTAGTTTGGCAGCAATCGGATAGAATTATAAAATTGGCGGGAGGTCAATGTAGTAGATATCTTTATGTAGGTAGAAGATGATTTCGGGCCTGCGAAACTCGAACTATATTTCTTTGAATAATGAATAACATAGCGCATGAGAAGCAATTTTTGATGAAATAATATAAAATTTAAAATGCAATTACAGATTTCCTGGGGATCAGCAAATGCGATCATTGTGGGTAGGGTTTTTAGGACTCTCGGAGGCAGAAATAAAGAAGTCTAGTGTTGTGTGCTCCGAGCATTTTAATGAGAAAGATATATTTCGAGTATCAAAAAGAACAAAGCTCAGTAAGGATGCGGTACCAACGCTAAAACTTTCTGGTATCCACACTGAACAGGTGACGGTAAGAAATGGTTGCTTATATTCTCCGTATTGATAACGGTGTAATTTGCATAATTTTAAATTTATAATTTTTGATAAATGGAAATAAAATTATGCAGACGGCTCTATAATAAATTTAGTGAAATGTTTTTTTTCGCAGGGAGATTTCTTTTTTTAATTTTTCATGCTTACACTCGTTTATTACATTCTTAGGTGTTGTCGAATGGTTTAATTGACGAAATGTCAGACAGTCAAGGGTTTGCCGGAGAACCTGATTGAATGCAGCACTTCTGCCCGCTATTGGTAAATTACATTTTTGTTGAGTGCACTATTTTTCCCATAAATCTTCTTTTGCAGGTTTCCACAAATATGTTACATTACTGCCGAATGTTCAATTTTCAACAGCATTGGTGATTAAAGTTTTGACATGCCTTTTTTACAATTTGAAATTGTAAACTTATATTTTCATTAAATATAAACCACTTTTCGTTAGCTTTCTAGCTAAATAGCTTTTTGAGCTAAGTAAAAAATTATAGACATTACTCCATATGCATGTTATTCAAATAATTCAAACATATTCTAAGATTATCTATGTCTATTTTTAATATATCTGGAATTAATTTTAGGCAAATGAAGAAACTAGTGGCTCTTTGCAAAATCCGGTTCTTACGTCCTTAGTAGAGCATTCGCATTTAAGAGTAAGTAAATATATTTTCCGTAATATTCGCCATTTATTTTCGCTAATTTTTACCCAGGCATCTTCACGGGCCTCATTGGGTATGATTACCTGCAGCCCAACAGAATTAATGCGATCGGTTCCAGCTGAGGGATATTTGGCTTCCTATCAAAATGTGGTAAATAGTAATATGTGCACACTTGATATATATTTGACTTTTGTGTCGTTATATTCAGATAAGTTCGATGAATTACCTCAACGAAACGCCAGATGGTTTGGTTTTTCTTGGCGATGCTAGTGAAGGGCAAAACGTTAAAAGGTAAAGCAAAAACAGATGTAAAGCAAAAACAGATGTTAGCAACAATAAAGGTAAAGCAAAAACAGATGTTAGCGTTATTTTACTAACTACTATCTGTTCAGATATCTAAAAACATAGAGATGCGGGCTAATATGATTTTGGAATCAGAATCAGATACTCCGTCTCCAACAAATACGGTTTGTATATTTGCATAAACATATAAACATTAGCTTTTAGATTTATCAATTCGTTTGTTTTGAAATACTATTTTATGTCAGCTCTTATGTAAAATATGTGTGTTAAATCTCTTAAGAGATATTAACAAAAAGTTAAAAAACAAACAATATTTCAAAGCAAAAGCAGTTATACATGAATCTTTTAATTAGGTGAGGGATAACCAAAAGGCAAAAAGAAAATTAGTATGTAGCGGAATAAAAAAGAGCGGATTAACTAATGTAAGAAATTGTAAATATTTTTAACATCGATAGCTTGGGGCAAACATATTTTGTGTTTGTACTTAAGTCATTGATGTTTTTATGTTTTTTATGCTTTTGTTAATGTCACTGTTTAGAGCCATAGACTCGTATGTGATAGGTTCATATTTTAGTATTGTTTAAACTTTTCAGTGTCGTATTTACATTACTTTATAATCTTAAGTGTTGCATCTATGACACAGTGTTCTTTAGAGTCTTTAGTGCTGCTTGTAAGTTACAATGTTGTGTTCTATATTCTTTCACTATTGTACAACATTTATGTCAAGTAGTGTAAAACTATATGAACGGTTAAAAAGTATATTGTTTCAAAAAAAAAAGTTTCAAATACCCAGCAGTTATTAGATTCGCTAAAAGAAAACAATTTAATAGGCGAAAGTTTGCGGGAAACGCTTGAAAAATTAAGTGGTCCATGCAAAAAAGTATTGGAAAGACAGCTCTTTAAATCAAGCTCAAATAAATTGTCGCGAGCTTATGATTCAGAACTAAGAGAATTTGCATTTAAATTAAATTACATTTCTCCAAAAGCTTACGAATTCGTGCGTAAAATTAATAATGACTGTCTACCTCATAACCGAACACTGAGAAATTGGTATGAGGGTGTTGGTTTCGGTCCAGGATTTATACGAGAAGCATTTCAAGCGATCAGACGAGTTGTACAGTCCACAGAAAAAGAGGAGCACATTGTAGTAAATCTGGTTTTCGATGAAATGAATATCAGGCAGCACGTTGAATGGGACGGAAAACGTTCGTACGGATATGTGGACGTAGGCGACGGTGGTTCCAACGAAACCATTGCAACGCAAGTGCTGGTTTTTTTGGTTGTATCTATCAACAGACCATGGAAAATTCCAATCGCTTATTTTCCCATTGCGAGTATGACTGCAGAGCAAAAAGTTAATATGGTCACTCTTTGCATCGAGCACCTTCTCGATTCTGGTGTTCAAGTGGTCAGAGTTACATTCGATGGACTAGCTACAAATCTGTCCATGTCAAAGCTGTTAGGCTCAGATCTGCGAAATATAAACTCCCAAGGATATGTAAATTTTAACGGAAGCTCGGCTAAATATATTCTACATCCTGACAGCTGCCACATGTTCAAGCTTTGCCGAAACGCTTTAGGAGATTCGAAAGTGATTAAAGATTCCGAAGGCAATCTCGTGAAGTGGGAATGCATTACGACTCTCCAGCAACTTCAAGATAGTGAAGGTCTGCACTTAGGAAATAAATTGAGAAAAGTGCATGTTTATTTCCAAAAGCAAAAAATAAAGGTTAAATTAGCAGTGCAAACCCTAAGCAAGTCTGTGGCGGATGCCATCCATTTTTGCAGGGAAGTTTTGAAGATTAAGCAATTTGCTGGAAGTGAAGCGACTGCCAAGTTCATTCGAACATTTGACAACATTTTCGATGTGCTAAATAGTAGGAAACTGTCCGAGTTCAAAATGGCGAAACAGGCGCTGTGCAATAGAAATATTGCTTTCATTAGGAACTTTTCTCAAGACGCGATCAAATATATTACGGGACTAAAGCGTCCATCAGGCATTCTAATAATACATTCAAAACTAAATGTAGGGTTTGGATGGAATTTGGATATACTATATGAAAGATTTATTGAATTTAAAATTTTAAAATTTATTCCGTTACATAAACTGAGCCAGGACCATTTAGAATTATTTTTCGGGTCAGTGAGGTCAGTTCTGGAATATAACGATAATCCATCGCCGAGACAATTTCATGCGCGCTTCGAAAAACTTCTGTACAGGATTCAATTAAGGGAAGGAGGAATGGGTAACTGTTTGCCACTTGAGCACATTCCCATATTAAATGTCAGCCGACTAAGCCCGGTCGAAGAAATTAACAATAGCAACGAACGCTCTGCCATGATAGAAGACAGCCCCAGAGACCAAGAATTTTCAATACTAGATCAACAGTTCTTTGAGGAACATAGCTACGTGGCAGATCCGATATATAATCATAAATAAATATATATGTAAATATATATATATAAACATAAATAAATATATATATAAATATATATATATAAACATAAATAAATATATATATAAATTAATATATATATATATATTTTATTTTATTCATTGACCAAAACAAGGTACAAAATCACATATTAAAAAAAAAAAGGACATCAAATTAAAATAAAAATAGAAAAGTAAAGTAAAGTAAAGGAAAAGTAAAAACAAACAAGTTAAATAAGTAAAAAACAAACAAATTAAAGAAAAAAGAGCAACAAATAAATTAATAAATAGCAATCAATAAATAAACATTGACATAAAAGCTATAACTTAAGGTTAAGGGTACGGATGGCATGGAAAAGAGAGGACTTGAAGGATGATTTGGAAATCGTAGGGGAATATAAATTGCTTATTCTGTTGAATACTCTGCAGCATCTATTTACTGGCTCATTAGCTCCATATGTGGTCGAATGAGAATATTCTTTTAGGAAACGATTGGACCTGGTGTTCCTCACAGGGATATTTATCAAAATTTTATTAGTCAGGAATTCTACATTAATAGCGCCTCTAATGACGTCGAATGTGAAGCAGGCCGATATCACCATTCTTCTGGAGGCTAGTGTGGATAGGTTTAAATGACCCAGTCGAAACTCATAAGGGGGTAGGCTATTAAAATCATAAGAGTTGTATAGCTCTCGCAAGGCGAAAAGTAAAAATTGCTTTTGTATTGACTCGAGTCTGTCACTGTGGATTTCAAAAGCAGGATTCCAGCTAATACAAGCGTATTCGAGAATAGGACGTACGAGTGAAGTGTATAAAGATCTTGTGACCCACAGACTACGAAATTCTTTAGCTCGTCTTTTGATGAAGCCAAGTTGTTTGTTTGCACGAGAAAGTATTTTATCGTAGTGTAAAGTGAAACGGAGTTTTTCATCTAAGATAACACCGAGGTCAACAATGTTATCAACTCGAGTTAGCACATTATTACCGAGGAAGTACGTATTGTGTGTGACCGTGCATTTTCTAGAAAAACTAATAACCTGGCATTTATTAATGTTGAGAGAGAGCTTATTTACATTGCACCAATGATCAAGGGAATCAAGTTTGGATTGGAGAAAGAGGGCATCCGATTTCGATTCAATGGTCAGATAAAGTTTGAGGTCGTCTGCATAGAGTAAATGAGGTACGCCTGCTAGGACGTCAGATAGATCGGAAATAAATATATTGAAGAGAAGTGGACCAAGATGGCTGCCTTGGGGTACACCAGAGGTAGCACTAACGTTTTTCGATAAAAACCCTTGAAATTTTACACATTGTGTTCGATCGCAAAGGTAGGAAGTCAGCCAGCTGAGTAGAGACCCGGTAATACCGAATTTCTGTAGCTTAAGAATTAAGGTAGAATGGTCAACTCTGTCAAATGCCTTACTGAAGTCTGTGTAGACTGCGTCAATTTGGTAACCTTTTTCCATTTCGCATAGGACGTCTGAGATTAGGATTGTCAAATTCGTGGTAGTTGAGCGACCTTTTCTAAAGCCATGTTGTTGCTCGTTCAGACGGGAATCAACTAGCGGAGACAATTTGTCGTATACTATCTTTTCGAAAAGTTTCGGAATCGAAGACAAAATGGCAATGCCCCTATAGTTTTCAATACAGCGTCGATCACCATTCTTGAATATGGGTGTGACATGAGAAAGCTTCCAACTGGATGGAGAAACTCCTGACGAGAGTGATCTATTAAAAAAAATATGCAAAGGAGTTATAAGCTGCTCTACACACTTGCATAAAAAGATCGGAGGAAGAAGATCGGGCCCAGGACCTTTGTTGCAGTTGAGTTCCAAAATAGTTTTACGTATTTCATCGCGGGAGATTTCTAAATGGTTGACAAAAGCCGTTGGAGTTGAATCAGAGGAAGAAAGGTGTGAGTTTGTTAGGTCTGGTGCACTAAAAACTTTTTGGAAACTATCTGCGAATAGGTCACATATCTCTTTAGGAGAAGAAGACGTTGTATTATTCAGAAACATCGACGATGGATAGCCAGTAGTTTTTCGCTTCACATTAACAAAATCGAAGAATTTTTTCGGGTCGCGGACTATATTTTCGCCGGTTGACCTAATGTAAGTATCATAAGCCTCACGAGACTTTGCTGAAAATTGCTTAGCGACTTGATTATACTCTTCCTGAATAGCAGAACTAACGTCAGTATTTTCTCTAATCCGCTTATATAGTTTGTTTCTACGATTTCGCAAATGCCTAAGGTCTCTATCAAGCCATGGCTCAGACAATTTATTTTTTTTTTTTATCTTTGGTACATATCTTTCAACGGCGTCAAAAATTTTATTGTAAAAAGAGGAAATGGCTGTCTCAAGATCCTGAGTTGAAAGAATATTCGTCCAATCAATAGTATCAAGAACGTGTTTAATGCTTTCATAATCAGCATTACGGAAGTCAAATACAATTGAATTATTGTAAGTTTTTAAGTAGGTGGAATTAGAAGTGGAAAGTTCTACTGACAGTGCTGTATGGTGTATACTGTTGCAAAAAAGATGTTCAGCGTCATTAGTTGGACTAACCACTACTTCGTCATAAGCATTCGTGAAGACTAGATCTAACCAATTTCCATTTTGGTTGAGGATGTGGGAAACCTGCTGTAAATCATTACCATAAAAAGCACTCGCAAGATTGAAATCGTTGGTGTCTACCAGGTTTACGGGGAGAAGGTAAGAGTCATTTTCATCCGGAACAAAGCAAAGATTCGGACGATTGAAATCACCCAAAACTATTATTTTATCTTTTTCGCTAAGTGATGTCGCTAGTGAAGATATTGTGTCACAAAAATTGCTGTAGATGGATTCGTCAGATCTAGGGGGGATGTAGACAATATATATATATATATATATATATATATATATATATATATATATATATATATATATATATATATATATATGTATATATATATATATCTTATATATATGCATATATATATATATATATATATATATATATATATATATATATATATATATATATATATATATATATATATATACAGTAGAACGCCGATTATCCGAACGCCGATTAACCGAATCGCCAATTATCCGAATCGGTCCTAAGCGTTTTGTTTTGTTCTAACAAGTTGGAACTCACTGGAGTCCAGATATATTTCAACTGTTATAGTTAAAAGCTAGAGGCAAGACACTATGCACATACATGTTTTGCGTCGTGCGGCTTCCGTGAAACAGAACGTTGGAACGTTTGTTTTTTTTCAACTCAATATCACTGAATTACTGTCAGTGAGCTCCTCCCTCTCCTAATCAAAATGAGTGCAAAGTGGAAACGTGTCGTCCTCTCACTAAAGGACAAAGTGGAAATAATCAATCAGTTAAAAAAAGGTGTGGCGGGAAAGGTTCTGGCAGATAGGTTTGGTGTCGGGGCGGCTACAATAACTGATATTAAAAATAACAGTGAAAAAATTTTAAGTTTTATGACTGCGTTGGAAACTGATGATGGATGTTCGTCACGAAAAGTAATGAAAAAGGCAAAGGATGAACATCTTGAGAATGTTGTCTTTACGTGGTTTCTACAGCAACGATCTATTGGACAATTGATTTCAGGACCGATTTTATGTGAAAAGCGCGAATGTTCAGTGAAAAAATTGGTGTAGCTGGTTTCAAGGCAAGCACTGGATGGATCCGCAATTTCAAAAATAGGCACGGCATCCAGAAACTGGATATTGCTGGTGAAAAACTTTCTGCTGATAGTGAAGCTGCTAATAAATTTTTGAACACCTTTAAAAAAGAAACTGAAAACTACGACCATGATCTTGTTTACAATGCTGATGAGACTGGTTTAAATTGGAAAGCTTTGCCGAGAAAAACCTTAGCATCTAAAAGAGAACATAGTGCTCCCGGCCACAAAGTCAGTAAAGATCGCGTCACCATAATGGTCTGCGCTAACTCTACTGGTACCCATCGCCTTCTTCTATTATTGATTACCAAGTTTCCAGAGACCTACACAAATCAGAAGAGTGCATGGATGGACAGCAGCATTTTTTTGGAGTGCTATGATAAAACCTTTATTCCTGAAACAAAAAAGTTTAAAAAGGAAACAGGAAAAAAGGGAAAGTTTTGCTAATTATTGACAATGCACCAACGCATTCATCACTTGAGCTTCTCGTGAGAGAAGAAGGGGAACTTAAGTGTCTCTTTTTACCACCCAACGTCACCAGTCTGCTGCAGCCCATGGATCAGAGTATTATTGAGTGCACGAAGCGTTTTTACAGACAACAGTTGCTTCGTAAATTGCTTCTGGCTGAAGAGAACGACGAAGAACGGGTTTTGGATTGGTACAAAAAAGTCAACTTGAAAGACTGTTGCTACATTATTGCAGATTCCTGGAACATAGTTAAAAGTGTTTCACTGAAACGAGCTTGGAATAAAATAAACGGCACATCAACAAAAGAGCAACTTGAGTTAGAAAAGCAGGCGAAGGAACGAGAATAAACCGTTGAAGTTAATGAAGACGAACTGGAATTACCGTCAGTGGAAGAGTTTGTAAACATGGCTAATGAAATCGCGGGATGTTCGGCGTGTGATGTCGTGGATATGGAAGAGTGGTTGCACTGTGATAAGAATGATCAAGGGTTCCAGATACAGACAGATGATGAAATCGCAGCGAGTGCCATTGGCGAACAGGATAATGAAGAGGACAACAATGAGACCGAAGGGGAAGAGGCACAAGACCAAAGTGTCATCTCACAGCGAGGCGTTTATGAGTTTCGATAACGCCCTCAAGTGGATGGAACGACAACCCGAATGCGACGGTATACAACTTCTTGCCGTCCGGCGCCTGCGTGACCTTGCCGCACGAAAACGAGCTCCAACGTCGAGGCTACTTACTCTGATCGAGATGTTCAAGTGACAAGATATTGTAGAGCTGTGATTGTTAGACTTAATAAAGTTTATTCTATGTGTGACACTTCGTTTTTCTTTATTACCAGTCTATGTCCGATTATCCGAATTTTCGATTATCCGAATCGACCCCAGGCCCAATTAATTCGGATAATCGGCGTTCTACTGTATATATATATATATATATATATATATATATATATATATATATATATATATATATATATATATATATATATATATATATATATATATATAGATATATATATATATATATATATATATATAGATATAGATATATATATATATAGATATATATATATATATATATATATATATATATATATATATATGTATATTTACATATATATGTATATTTACATACATATACAAATATATATGTATATATGTTAGTTAATTCTTTGTTTCACAACATTTATATATATTCAAATTTCCGCGCCAAGCCCCTACACTCAAAACGAGACATTCATCTACGCCCCGACAAATTTGTCCCAATGTTCGTAAATTTTCATAGTATGGGTAAAATCTTAGTACTATAAAATGAAGACAGTTTGCTTGCTTTATTGCGACTCTTAATATCTTTATACTCAAAGATTCAAACACGATCCTCGCAAGAGTCGACACGTGTACGCACTAGCCCTCAGCATTATAAGTATCTTGTTCATTAGTTAATTAAATAATCATGTAGCGTTCTGATAGTGTATTATTTTCCGACACTATACTCCACTTATTTCACGGCAATTAGTATGTGCAGTTCATTCTTTGGAGCTAAAAAGTGTCATTCGATGTCAAAATCGAATGACCAGAAGCATATTTACTTATCAAATCGCAAGATAAGCTTTCCCTAAATCAATTCGAACAGATTTGGAGGTAGCAGTTTAAGTGGCATGTGAATATATTCTAATGGTGTGTGCACTTAATCGCAAAACATTGTTTTCGTGCAATTTGTAAATTTCTACTTTCAATTCGCAGGACTCACCGTCGACTTTGCCATGTACACCGGCAGAGATATTCCACCGTGCGTCTTCTTGGTCCCTTGAAGCAGATGCGATGCTCTTGGATATACATGATATACATGATAGGCATATCAGATGTTAGTAAAGGTGGAAAGCGATTTCATTCTGATTTAGGGGGTACTTTTTATCCAAATAGGAATTTGACCGAATGACATCTAACACACCGGATCGACTGCGTCGGTTGCGTCCGAATATCGATAAAACAAATGTAGGAAGCTCTAGAAAATGTTATTAGTCAGCTATCAGCTATTCAAAAATCATCGACACTCCTGAAAAATGTTTGCTTTTTGGAAAAAAAGCCACTCGTATATAGATATTATGCTTTGTCTACATAGCCAAAGCAACATTTGAAATTCTACAGCGGGTAAGAACGGTAACCCTTCCCCAATTTACCTACGTTTTTACCATCAAAATCTTCTGTTCACGAGAATTCACGACCCTACAATCAGATACAGCTGAAATTTACAGAATGTATTGGTTTTAAATAGCCCTATAAATTTTGATTGATGCTTTTAGCTCTATAAATTCTGATTCAGTCATTCGATTTTGACGAAATTGAAAAATTCGGTTTGACCTGCCAGCTATGGTATTTTTGGTGTCTTAAATTTTGAAAATTCGCGGAGGAAAATAAAGCTCTCTACAGCTTCAGGTACAGTCATAGAATCATAACGAAATTCAAATGACAAATTAATCTTCTTAGAGGCAATATTCACTACAAATCTAGTTGCAAAAATAATGATAGGATTGCCATCTATGGTTGGTTTTATATTTTTTTTAGCATATCTTTAGTAAGCGATTTTATCAAATCGTAGTGATCTTTTAGTGAAAATAAACCCCAAATATTAAAGTCTGGAAAATTTGAAAACTTTTGCGAATGGTACCCCTAAAATTCTTTGTATCCCGGTAACTTTCAAAACAGTAATCGGATCAACACGAAATTCGCAGAGCAGGTTAACTTTAACGTGAGGAAAATAAGACATATTTTCGGCTTCGGTGCTAGCAAAGGGAAACCAGTACGAGACGTTTGTGGGATTTTAGTACCAATAAATGATTGCATTAAGGGGTTACCCCCACTTGTAGCGCAATAAAATAGGTCATTTTCATGAATTTATTTTGACAAAACTACGAAATGTTTTCAAACGACTGTTATATTTTCTTAAAGTACATACTTTGAACACCTTTCAGTAATTTTTTTATTGAAAAATATTACATGATTTAATTACAAATGGCCGTCAAAACAATGGAATTTTAATTTTCACCTTTTGCGGTGACCAAAATTGTGTCGAAGTGGATCAGTTGAAACAAAAAATAGCGATGGACTTAGTTAAATAACAGTATAAACTAGTGTTTGATCGAAGGATTTAAAACAATATCCATTTTTCACAAAATGGCGAACAGTCAAAGTTAATATTTCAATTTTCACTTAAAAAAATGGTCGTCTTTTGGCTATAAAACGGCCATTTTTTATTTTTAAAAAAAATCGAACGATCAAACACTACATTTTTATGTATAAAATAAGCGTGCTAAGTTTCAGAAAGATCGGTTCAGTAGTTTTCGAGTAATTTTGGTCACCGACTTCAAAGATGTCATTTCGAGAAAAACGCGTTTATAAGTACAAGTAACGGTTGTATAAGCAACATTTTCTTCTCTTTCAACGCTCATATCTCGGTTAATTATGTTTGGATCGACTTGAAATTTGAAGGACGTATTCTTAGATAGTTATACTTAAAAAAAATGCAACAAAAAAAAAAACGAAAAACTTCAAAGTTACAAGTGGGGGTAACCCCTTAAGTATTCACATTGCGAACATTTGCAATGAAAATAAATAAACAATGTTTAAATAATTCTTTTCTGCTGGACATTTATCCGATTGCAGCCCGAAATACCTTTCTATCGCTGTACCTTTCGATGAAGCCATCCAAATAAACATAAGCTTAGGGTCTATTATTACAATAGGCTCTTGGTTTTGAGTAGGAAAAGCAGCTGGTGGTAGAATACACACTCAAAATCTGCACAAATCCACAACTGTTCTTTTACATTAGTGTTTCCAGCGGTTCTGATGCGCTAGGGTTTTTTTTATTATTTCGGAGGCGTTCCAAACATATATTAACTTTCTCCGAACAATTAATTGTAGGGGAAAGTGGGGAATTGTGGAACGGGGGGAGTTGGGGAACAGCGCTGTCATTTGCGCATGTGTCAACGGAGACAGATCAAAACAGCTGATTTTGTGTCATCTCGGTCAGAGCTCATTTTTCTAGTAGCAAACATTCAGTGTATCGGTATATATCTGTCCCTGTGGCCGTGACTGGGAAATCAAGTTTCCCAAAGTGTTTTTTCGCTCCTGTGTTTGCCCGTGTTTTGGAAGTGCTGTTGCAAACCCACTCAGGTAAATATGCTTTTTTTCATCCTTGAACTTTCGCCCTTCAATACACAAAAGTCATTTTGGATGAAAAGTCTTTCAGTCGTTCGCACACCGCTATATTGCAAAACATAGCTCGTGGGGAATTATGGAACACTTTTAGTGGGGAATTGTGGAACACTCACTATCAGTGTTTCGCGATACGTTAAATTGTATTTTATTTGGTGTTTTTGAATTCTCGTCGTTTTTCAGGCATCATGCCGCGTTATTACGCCAAAAAAGTTGACAAAGTCAGTTATGCCGCCGTTTTGGAGGGAATCAAGCAGATTTTGCTACATAACAACTCCATTCGCGCAGTCGCTTACCGTTTACAACTCTTGCACGATACGTCAGGAAAATCAAAGCAGCCGATATTGACGTCTCAACCTCTAACGACGATGTTATCATCGCATTCATCAAATCAATCATCGTTCCGGGTCCAAAGACGGTAAGTTTTTGTACGCAAGTTCTTTTGAACGATAAGATAGTTCGGAGATATTTTTTCCTGACCTTTTTTCGAAGATATTTTTTTGGGAGGTAGATAAGGATTGACGAGGGAGATAAGAACGATTAGTAAGATAAAATCTTATAGATATTATTTTATTTTTGTTTCAGATTTTCAGTCCCGACCAAGAACAGATGCTCATGAAATATGTTTTGAAAGCGAGTGATGTTTACTACGGGCTAAGTATCTCGGAACTGAAGACACTGGCATTCCAATTCACCAAATCCATCAAATGCAACTATCCTCATTCATGGAATGAAAATTCTCAAGCGAGCAAAGACTGGTACTATTCATTTATGAGCAGAAATCCGCAATTATCCTTGAGAACACCGGAACAGATAAGTCAAAACCGTGCGAAAGCTTTTTGCAAGGAGAACGTCGATGCATTTTTTGAAAATTATCGTTCCGTTCTTAATTCAACTACCTTCGAAGCCCATAGAATATGGAATATGGACGAAACCGGTCTGCCAACTGTTCCGACGAAAGCAGTGAAAATTGTTGCCAGAAAAGGGCGGAAACGGATCGGTAGCTCTACCTCTGCAGAAAGAGGAACGAATGTGTCAATGGCGTTAGCTGTCAGCGCAACTGGAACATCAATTCCACCTTTCTTCATTTTTCCAAGAAAACAAATGAAAGCGGTTTTCATGACACACGCGTCACACGGTGCGAATGCAGTAGCCAATGGCAGCGGATGGATGACATCAGAAGTCTTCAAAAACTACATGGAACAATTTATCAAATATTCAGGGGCGCAGGCCGGTTCACCAACGCTTCTACTTCTAGACAACCACACGTCGCATCTGTCGATTGACGTCATTGAGATGGCCATTGCTCACGACATTACAATGTTGTCATTTCCACCTCATTGCACTCATAGAATGCAACCACTCGACATTTCTGTTTTTGGTCCTTTAAAAACAATGTACGCGAAACAGCACGATGATTGGAAACGAGCCAACATGAATGTTATTTTCGACCTACATCACGTGCCGCTGATCCTCGAAAAATGTCTTGATGTTGCCGTTACGCCGAAGAACATAAAGGCGGGTTTCAAGGCATCCGGTATTTTTCCATTTGACGCAAATGTTTTCACCGATGTAGACTTCGTTGCATCTCAACTCAGCAGCGAAAATCAGTCCGATGACCATGAAAATGAGGAAGAAGACGACCAACGCCGCATCATAATAACAGCCGCTGATGTCTCTGTTGCGCATGAAGAAGTCACAACGCGTGAATCGTCGACAGTGGCCAGCACCTCCGGTATCAGTTCTTCCGCTGACGTGTTGGTACGAGTTGGTCCGCTGAAAATGGGGGAACGAAAAAAAAAATCCAATCGTGGTCGCAAAGCCATGAAATCGGCCATTTTAACATCACACGAAGTAGTGACCAATTTGCGGGAGAAAGTTGAGTTGAAGAAGGACAAAGCTCAGAAGCAAGAACGACCACCAAAAAAGAGACGCACTTCACAGCTCACAAAACAAAAGCTGCAAGTTCCATCAGATGAAGATAAAGATATAGACTTCTGCATCATTTGTTACGAGGATATGCCGGCCAAATTGACTAAAAACAACTCAACAAAATGCATTGAATGCGGCCGGGACGTTCATGCGAAATGCGTCACTGTATCCAGCAATGTTTTTACGTGCAAAAACTGTGAAAGTGACTAAATACTCTGTTCATTACTTTTCAACATTTATTTTATAACTATTTTGTAGCCCTAATAAAGTTTTTGGCTGAAAAGTGTTGAGTTTTCATTCGATTTACGCGGTGTTCCACAATTCCCCACCATTTTTCAAAATCTCGAAAAGCTACTTTTTTTTAAAAGTCATGGGAATCATCAGAAAAAAATTATTTTTTCAATCGGTAAAAGCCAGAAGTTTCGTTTTTATATATAGTTAACGTTACAGTTTTTGGAATTTGAAAATTCTTTTTTTTCGATAGAGATATTGTGGAAAAAAAAGTGTGTTCCACAATTCCCCACTTTCCCCTACATATTATTTGTTTTTATTGTCAGATGATATCTTAGAAATCATTCCCGAGTACTTGCTCGACGATGGTGACGAGACACAATTTGAGAAAGAAAGTTTTAGTCTTGAAGCGTAAAGTTCAGCCTCCGCGTGTACGAATGCAAGCCGGTACAAATGAAGAAAGAGAAAAATTACAGTGAATGTTGAATAAAAAAAAAAATTACTGCCGCTGTAAGAGTAGAACGCGCTTTGGGATATGACAGCAAAAGAGAATAAAAACAGGGCTCCAGTGGCAACCGCGTAGAGGACAGTCAGCTCCAAAGCTATAATTTTGTTAATGCTTTTTACAGGGGAAGAATGCAAGTCCATTTGGAAAAATATTTGCGACAGTAAACGCTACCACAATTGAAAAAGGAAGGCTTCGGGTAGCGCTTGCAATGTCGAGGATGAAGATTAGGATAAAGAGTGGGAGCTCGAAGATCATCTAACATTTTTGCAAACGCCATCATCCAAAAGAAGGTTGGTTTTTCATTACAACATTTAAGTTAATTTGTTGCATGGATGCAACATGATCATCATACGACATGCCCAGATATTTGCAAAATTTGTTTTTATCAAAACAATGGTTTAATAGCAAATTGTAAATTATATTATTATCTGTCTTAAATACATAATACTTTTCATAAAATATCCACATAAGATAGTGAATGTAACGAATTGTTTGTTCTTTTTTAGCAGAACCTTTTCCACCGCCATCGTTTCGGGGGAGAAGGTGTTAAATTCGCTCGGAAAATTGCCACAATATGCAAAACCTACAGATGACGCAAGGTTGTCGAATTATTCTTATGCAAGTATTCTCTGTTGTTTAAAAAATTATTTTGTTTAAGTAATTTTTCTGGGCAAGTCACGCTTTACCCAGACATTCTGGTGCAGCTGCAAAAAAACAAGGAGGAGCCTAGGAAATTCGTCCATGAAGGACTTTTGGGTCATGTAGATGAAATCGTTCGTACGTTGCCGCAAAGCGATGTATAACAGCTGGGTATTGAATTCGTTAACTTGGCGCATGCACGGTCGGTGCTACGTAGTACAAAATAAGTAAAATATTATGAATTGTTTTCAAAGTTACAGGTTTCCATATTAATTTCATGTAATAATTTCATAATTTCATTAGTAAAATAAATTGCGAAATTCCAGAAAAGAATTATTAAATTGTTAAGAGTCGAAAATAGTGTTAGTTGCAATAATTATATAATTGCATTACCTGTAACTACACTTTTTATGGGCAATTCTACTATTTCCATGTGATGCTGCCTCCTCACTGTGGGCCATAATGTGGCATCGACTGTGTGACATCTAGCGGCCCAGTGTGTGGAGGCAAATTTGTGATGGTGACCATAATTGTGGCGATCATTGCGACCATTGAAGTGGCCGATGATGGCCCACAGTGAGGAGGCAGCATAATATTTTTGCCTCGTCGACTTTAGTATGTATTTACAGTTGCTTGGTCTATTAAGACATTTTTTGTCAGTTATTATTAAGCATCGTATTCCCTGAACCTCGATATCAACAAGCTGTTATTTTGGTTCAAATATCGTCTGCAGTCTTAAAAAGATTATCCATTCGGGACCATAATTACTCTAGGTAAAGCTATAAGAAAAATTAAACTGATGCTATAAGCATCGTTGCTTTTGGTTTTCTAGAATACAATGTTGGAATAAAATATCAGGTCCAGCTTTAATGCAAAGCGATTCGATTTAAGGATATATTATAATTTTAGGGGCACTACGTTAAATTGTTGAAAAATTGAAACAACACCATGTTATGGGCAAATAAAATTCGTTCTTATTCATACATCTCACACACTTTATTTCGGTGTCTCAAACAATATTTAATCTTCACAGTGTTTAAGGTTTTTCAATACAGCATTAAACCTTTACAAAATCTAACTTTGCACTTTTATAATTTCTAACCTTTCACTTTTACAATTTCATACTTTTCACTTTTACAATTTCTGGCTTTTCACTTTTACAATTTCTGATTTTATACTTTTATAATTTTATGCTCGGAACGGACTCAACGGATAAATGAGAATAAACGGCTGACTGCTACTGACTGAATTATCGACTGGACAGGATCGTCCTTTATATAGGGTGCTTCAATTAATATATCAATCAATACTACCTTTTACAGTTTTCAATGATGATCATAAATCAAATCTTATTCTTTGAATTTTGTGTTTGCTACAATTTGTTTATGATTTTCGCTAATTGAACTTTTCGCATATCAAAACCCCGAAATGTTTATCTTTTGGACCTAATCGAAAATCGCATGAATCGGTTACACATCATAAATGTGTTTACAGAAGGAATCGTTTAATTTTGAGACAATCAGAAGATCACATGAGTTAATTAGATGAATCAATCACAAGCGTGATTGTGTTTACATAAACATAGGTGAGTATGGATAATTGTTTATGTGACACTTAGTGGGAGTGGAATCAATCACAAGGATGATTGTATTTATGCAAACATAAGTGCTTTTAAATGAATCAATGAGTGCAGGTAATTGTTTATGTGACACTTAGTGTGAGTGGCACATAACAACCAAATCCTTTCTGGCTAGTTTGCTAGATATAATATGTGGCAAAGTTCTTCACGTTGACTTCAACGTGAGGCAGATGTGACATATTTTCGGCTTCGGTGCTAGCCAAGGGAAGCCAGTACGAGACGTTTTTGTTATTTTCGTACAAATAAATGCTTGCACTAAGTATTCACATCGCGAACATTTGCACTGAAAATAAGTAAACAATGTTTAAATTTTCTAAGGGCTGGACATTTTTCGGATGGCAGCCCCAAACACATTTCTATCCCTCAAATTTTCGATGAAGTTATCGAAATTAAAATAAGCTTAGGGTCTATTATTACTAAGGGTTTATTAGTTTTAATAAGCAAAAATAGGTAGTGGCAGAATACACACTCAAAATCTGCACAAATCCTCTACTGTTTTCCGAACATCAGTGTATCTAGCGGTTCTGATGCGCAAGGGGTTTTTTTTTATTTCGGAGGCGTTCCAAAAATTAAGTAATTTTCTTCGAACAATTAATTGTACATATTATTTATGTTTTTAGTGACAGATGATATATTTGAAATCATTCTCGAGTACCTGCTCGACGATAGTGACGAGACATAATTTGAGAGCAAAAGTCTTACTCCTGAAGCTAAAAGTTCAGCTTTCGCGTGTACTGATGCAAGCTGGTACAAATCAAGAAAGAGAAAAATTACAGCGAATGTTGAATACAAAAAAAAATTATTGCCGCTGTAAGATTGGAACGCGAGTTATACATACCAAATCTCATGATGTTAGCAACATAAATGCAACATTCACAAAGAACTCATAAACAATCAAATTAGAGTCAGCAATAATTGAAATTGAAAACCTGCCGGTTGCCCAAACACAATTAATATTAATATGTAAACTTCCTTTCTTTTGATGACTGATTCGAGTAGATCATAAACCAAGCGATCTTGGGAAAATAAACAAATTTAGAAACCATATAAATAGACCACTCAAGATGGTCAAGTTCAGTTCTAGCAGTTCCATCAAGTTCTAGTTACTCAGTTAGCAACTGAGTGAACATATCTTTTGAGTTAATTCAGTCGATACTTGAAATAAAAGTGCTTCAAAAGAAATATTGGTGTTTTAATTAAACCAAGTTCCGCGGAAGGAACTTAATCATTTTTTTAATCACCAAATATTTCATCGGCAAAACTCGCGCGAGTTACGATGCTACCCACCAACAACACTTATTAAGCTTAAGTACTTGTATATTCATATACATTGCATTATTTCTATTTTGCTTAAGCTCGCTGCAACATTGTAACAATTGTTTTACAGTTTATAGATGCATACCTTTGTTTGGACGTAATAGAATACCTGTCCGAGAATGTCTAATAGCATGCAAAACAGTATTGTAGAGTCCCACGCTTCAATGGTATAAATTCATCAGATCTTGTTGCACACGAGAAGTCGTGATTAGTATCTCATACCGATCGTGAATAAAATCTTGTGTCTAAGCCTAAACATTGCTTTTTTTTACTACGGAACACGTCCGCTCCCTTAACTCACACTTTGGAATGAGACAGCAAAAGAACATAGGAACCGGGCTGCAGTGGCAAGCGCGTGAAGGACAGTCAGCTCCAAAACTAAGAAGTCAAGTGAGTTAAATAGTTTCCATCAATTCCATTTAGATAAATTATTTTGTTAATGCTTGTTACAGTGAAAAAATGCAAGTCCATTTGGAAAAGTATTCGCGACAGTAACGCTACCACAATTCAAAACAGAAGGCTTCAGGTAGCGCTTGCAATTTGAAGGGTGAAGATGAGGATGAAGAGTGGGAGCTCGAAGATCATCTAACATTCTTACAAACACCATCATCCAAAAGAAGGTTTGTTTTTCCATTAATTTTTTCATTACAACATTTAAGTTAATTTGTTGCATGGATACAAAATGATCATCATACGAGATGCCCAGATATTTGCAAAATTTGTTTTTATCAAAACAATGGTTTTATAGCCATAATGCATTTTTTTTTCTAATTATATTTGTTTTTAATTTGTGGTTAATTATATTAGCATTTGTCTTAAATACATAATACTTTTCATAAAATATGCACATAAGATAGTGAATGTAACGAATTGTTTGTTGTTTTGTTTTTTGGCAGAATCTTTTCCACCACTAACGTTTTGGGGGAGACGGTGTTAAATTCGCTCGGAAAATTGCCACAATATGCAAAACCTACAGATGACGCAAGGTTGTCGAAGTTTCCTTATGTAAGTATTCTCTGTTGTTTAAAAAAAATGTTTCTTCAATTAATTTTTCTAGGCAAGTCACGCTCCACCCAGACAGAAGGAAACTATTACGCAGACTGCAATTAGAGATGTGGCCTCGCACATTGGCAGTATGGTGCAGCTGCAAAAAAACAAGGAGGAGCCTAGGAAATTCGTCCATGAAGGACTTTTGGGTCATATAGATGAAATCCTTCGTACGTTGCCGCAAAGCGATGTACAAGAGCTGGGTATTGAATTCGTTAACTTGGCGCATGCACGATCGGTGCTACGTAGTACGAAATAAGTAAAATATTATGAAATATTTTCAAAATTACAAGTTTCCATATTAATTTCATGTAACAATTTCATAATTTCATCAGTAAAATAAATTGCGAAATTCCAGAAAAGAATTATGAAATTGTTAAGAGTCGAAAATAGTGTTATTTGCAATAATTATATAGTTGCATTATCTGTAACTGCACTTTTTACAGGCAATTCTACTATTTCCATGTAATATTTTTGCCTCATCGACTTTAGTATGTGTTTACAGTTGCTTGGTCTATTAGAACATTGTTTGTCAGTTATTATCAAGCATCAAATTTCCTGCACCTCGATAGCAACAAGTTGTTACTTTGGTTCAAATATCGTCCGTCGTATTATCCATTCGGGACCATAATTTCTCTAACATACTACTGTGATCAAAAAGTAAGGTGAATTTGTCTATAAAATGTAAATTCTTTGTTCATTCTTCCAAATCAATTTCATCCCCTTCAAAGTAATCGCCGTTGGATAAAATGCACTTTTGCCAACGCTTTTTCTAGTCCTCAAAACAGTCGGAATAGTCTTTTTCCGGTATAGCCTTCAAGACCTTCTTCGATTCGGTTTTTATCTCCTCGATCGTGTCAAAACGGCGTCCCCGCATTGACTTTTTGAGTTTGCTGAATAGCCAGAAGTCGCACGGAGCCAAATCAGGCAAATACGGTGGTTGCGGAACGATGTGAGTCGAGTTTTTGGCAAAAAAGTCGCGAAGAACCAATGCAGTATGACATGGTGCATTATCGTGATGAAAGGAACCAAGAGCTGTTCGCCCATAATTCCGGCCGTTTCAGACGAATAGCTTCACGCAAACGACGCATAACGTTCAAATAATATTCTTTGCTAACAGTTTGGCCCGGCGGAAGGAATTCATAGTGCACCACACCACGAAAATCAAAGAAAACTGTCAACATGACCTTGATTTTCGATCGACTCTACCGTGGTCTTTTCGGTCTTGTTGCACCTTTTGCACGATATTCGCTGGATTGGTCGGTGGTTTCAGGGTCGTCTGCGTAAATCCAAGTCTCGTCTCCAGTAATGATGCATTTCAAGTGGTCCTGATAGTTAGACACCAAAGTTTCACGCACATCAACGCGACGCTTTTTTTTTCCAAAAAATTGAGCGATTTTGGCACCAATCGAGACTGGACGCGTTTGAGACACAAAACATCCTTCGATATGGTTTGGACTGAGCCAAATGATCTTCCAATACTATCAGCAAGATCTCTTTTTGTCAATCGACGATATTCAAGCACCAAATCTTAGATTTTTTGGACGTGATCCTCGACGGTAGACGTTGATGGTCGTCCAGAGCGCGGTTCGTCTTCAACGCGTTCTCGGCCCGCTTTGAACTCGTTGTACCACTTATAAAGGTTTTTTTGTGCCATAGTTTCATCACCAAAGGCCTTTCGCAACATTTTCAACGTGCCTGCACAAGAATATTCGTTGCGCAAACAAAATTTGATGCAAGTTCTTTGCTCAACAAAATTACCCATAATAAAAATCGAAAAATTCACTTTTGGTTGTTTACAACAACACGTGTAACTCGGAGATAAATAAACCTTTTGACAAACAAACACTTGGCAAATGTAATAGACAGTCATTCCAACCTAGGAAAAAAAATTTACCTGCCTTGCTAATGCCCGGGAGTTTTAACTGACAATTTCACCTTACTTTTTGATCACAGTAGTATGTTACTTAAATAATGAAGCTACAGTTACATCAGCAGATATGACTAATTATAATAAAGTCATATTGGCATTGCTATATTGATGATGTTGATGAAAACTCTCGTCTTTTGTTAAATAGTTTCCATATTTATAACTCGTAGTCATAATGTGTTTACATTTAGTTTCCACATGTATAGCTCGTAGTCATAATGTGTTTACGTTTAGTTTCCATATTTATAACTCGCAGTCATAATGTGTTTACATTTAGTTTCCATACTTATAACTCATAATCATAAAATGTTTACACTTATATAATAAGTAGTTCGAAACCGACTGTAAAGCAGGGAGAAAAAAAGAGGAAGAAGTAACTTACTGAAATAAAATCGTATTAACACTGAATAAAAAGAAATAAATTATTTCGATCTTATAATTGGCGCAGTCAGGGTAGTGATAATACGAAGGGTATTGCAATGCCCTAGAACAGAATTTTCAAAGAATTCGTTCTCCAACCGATTAGTTCGAGTTGGCTAAAAATTTCTTTTAAATATAAAAAGAAGAATTAATAATACAGACGGTATTACAAGGCCCAAAAACAGAATTTTAAAAAAAAATCGTTCTCCATATAAATATTTAAAATAAAGAAGAAGGAGAAGAAAAATGGCGAATCCTTTAATTCAACCATCAAAATTGGCGGGAACAATTCATACAGAGCATCCAACGTTGAAGACGATAGCAGTGGATCCAGTGAAATTTGCAACCAAACTACCACAATACGATGGCTCCAGGGAAACACTCAAATTATTTATCGACAGCGTGGAGCTTCTGATGGCATCACTTACCGGATTCGATCAAATATCACACTTGGTAATATTGAATATTATAAAGACGAAGTTCATAGGTAAGGCGCAACAAATATTAAATATAAATAGTCATGTAGGTTCTTGGACGGAAATAAGAAATGTGTTAGTGTCTAACTTTGGCGATAATAGAAATAGCTATCAACTGTTAGATGATTTAAAACTTATAGAATTCAAAACAAATGTACTGGATTTCTATAATGAAATAATGGTGAAATTGCAACAGCTTAACATTAAAGTTGAATTGGAAAATCGCTCAAGTGAAGTTAAAGTAAATCAGCGTTTTGCATTAGATGTGTTCAAATATAAAATGATTGAACCCGTAAAAAGTGTTCTATTTAGCAGAAATTCTGAAACTTTAGAGCAAGCTTTAGCGATTTTAACTGAAGGAAATTACTTATATTACAAACGAAAATATGTAAATGGTGATAAAAATAAATACCAAAATTTTACTAAGAACTATGAAAGTACTTCTAATCAACAACAAAATGCAAATCAGTTTTCATCTGATTCAAAACAATTTCGGGCATCTTCTCGTTAAAATTCGTTTAGGTTAAATAATCGTTATATTAATTTTGAGAACAAAAATTCAACTCAATCGAGAATTCGAAAATTTGGTCAACCACAGCTAATGGAAGTTGACTATACACAACAGTACGTCCAAACCAACGAAAATTTTCCATTACCTGCCTCGGATGCAACTCAAAATTGCCATATATCCGAATAAACTCATATGGAATCCCTCTTAGATTCTTAATAGATACAGGTGCTGCAGTAAACACTATTCAACCAAATTTGTGTCATCCTAAACTAAAAGTTCCAATACAGCAGTCAAGAATATCAACACTTAATTCAGAAATAATTTATAACTATATTATTTCTATAAAACCCTTTAAAGAGTTTTGTGATCTTAAAAAAAAAACGAAAATTTGATTTCTTAGAAATTAAATTTAGTGATTGGTATGATGGTTTACTTGGAAACGATATATTGTCTATGTACATAACTAAAGTAGACCTATATAATAAGACGCTTCAAGTCAATGACCAAGTATTACCACTTTACTTCAAGAAAAGTGAAGAAAAGGAAACAAAAGTTCCCGATAATTTACTGAAACCATAAAAGAAACGAAGAATAACAAGTATGAAGAACTTGCGAAAAAAGTTTCTGCAAATGCAAGGAATAATATTTTTGAAAAAAAAATCAGAGTACAAATCTTTGAAAAAGGTTTACTCAAAGTTATCTAATGAGATAGTGGCGTTTTCCGATCAGAGGAATCCATCAAAAAATGTACTTAATGAAATTCGTACGAATCATCTTAATTCATTATCAGGAAGGCCAGGTATTAACATTGACCAACGTTATAAGACACCAAATCAAAACTAGAAATAATGAGCCTATATATGCAAAAACCTATTGATATCCAGAAATTTATAAAAATGAAGTCGAGAACCAAATTCAAGATTTATTGAAGCAAGGAATTATTCGAGATAGTGCTTCCCCATATTCGTCCCTTATTTGGGTTGTTCCAAAGAAAATGAATGCGTCAAATAAACCTAAATTTCGGCTCGTTATTGATTACAGAAAATTCAATGAAGTCACAATTGACGACGAATTTCCTATTCCCAACATTGACGACATATTGGAAAGATTAGGAAGATCAATGTACTTCACGACTTTAGATTTGGCAAAGGGCTTTTATCAAATTGAGATTAATAAAGCAGATATCCCCAAAACTGCCTTTTCCAGCAGTTTTGGTCACTACGAATTCACCCGAATGCCGTTTGGGTTAAAAAATGCTCCAGCGACATTCCAAAGGCTAATGAGCTTTGTATTAAAGGAATACATAGGGAGAATCTGCCTCGTGTACATGGATAATGTCATCATATTTAGTACATCTTTGCAAGAGCATATTGATTCCCTTGAGAAAGTTCTTAGAAAATTAAATGGTGCCAATTTAAAGATACAATTAGACAAATCTGAATTCTTAAAACATGAAACCGAATTTTTAGGCCACGTTGTTACACCGGATGGAATCAAACCCAATCTTAAAAAAGTGGAAACAATATTAAAGATAAATATTCCTGAAACTCAAAAAGAAATCAAACAATTTCTTGGAATGATCGGTTATTATCGAAAATTTATAAAAGATTTTTCTAAAATTGCAAAGCCCTTAACAGCAAAACTAAGGAAAGGTACCAAAATTGACAACAATGATAAAGATTATAGAGATAGCTTTGAGCAACTAATGTTATTGATAATGAGTGATCCGATATTAAAATACCCAGACTTTAATAAAAAATTCGTTTTTACTACAGATGCCTCAAATTATGCTATTGGAGCAGTCTTGTCTCAAGAAGGACATCCCATCTGCTTTGCTAGTCGAACGTTGAATAATCACGAAATAAACTATTCTACGATTGAAAAGGAGATGTTAGCAATAATCTGGGCTCTAAAGTATTTTCGACCATACATCTACGGACGAAAATTTTTAATTCGAACTGACCACAAGCCTCTTACTTGGCTTGCGAGTTTGAAAGAACCAAATCCTAAACTCCAACGTTGGAAAATCTAATTGGAAGAGTACAATTATGAAATAGAGTACATAAAAGGCAAAGAAAATATTGTAGCAGACTACATTTCAAGACCTGTAATCAACTTGAACGTAAACAAAAAGTAAAAAGTGCCAAAGAAGATAATTTAAACTACATTCAAATAAGTGAAAGACCATTGAATGTTTTCAAACACAAATAATACTTAAAAAAGGAAATGAAAGTACTATAAAAATAGAGAAACATTTCAATAGAACTAGGAAGATATTTATTTCTAAGGAACCAGATAATAAGTTATACAGTTATATCTTGAAGAACCACTTACCCGCTAAAGGTCTTGTTGGTTTATATATCCAAAATGAAGAACTATTCAGAAAATTTCAAGAAACATATCTTAAGTGGACAACACCCCATAATCTAGTGAAATTGGTCAAAACCCCGTATTTACTATTTGACTGTGATGAGCTGAGTAATATTCATGAAGAAATCCTTCGCGAACATTTGAGGAATAATCATCGTGGAATAGTGGAAGTTTACCGAAATGTCAAAACTAAATATTACTACCTCAAACTTAAAGAGGAAACAACAAAGTTAATTAGCAATTGTGAAATTTGCAACATAGCTAAATACAATAGGCATCCACCTAATCCACCTTTTAAAAAAAAACTAAAATACCAGACAAACCAAATGAAATCGTTCATATGGACACTTGGTTCAAAGATAGAAACTCGATGTACGTATCATTTGTAGAGCAGTTTTCAAAATTTGCACAAATTATCCCAATAAAATTTCGAACATGGATGGAGTTACGGAAGGCCTTTAACACTTATTTTTCTTCAAATGACAAACCACAGTTGATAGTCACAGACAATGAATCAGCCTTCCGAAATAATCTAGAATATTTTCTACAAAATGAGGGTATACAAGTTCATTGCTGCATCCTCGGTCTTAAAACAGGAAACAGTGATTGTCATTCAACGAACTCCTGCCCTATCATGATCAAAAGCCATCTGACGGCCAGCACTAAAATAAGAATTGCAAACGCACATACATACACGTTAAAACAAACTAACGACGGCAGTCGTGAGTAAGTCGCCAGACAATTAAATATCATCCGCAGAAGTACATCTCGAGACAAGAAGTTTGTGTTTTACCTTAGTATTTAGTATGTAAGTCTATATGTAATCAAATATACATTTACATAAATAAATTTACCACCATCGAGACCAGCGCGTATATTTATTTTGATTGAGAAGCGGATGAATCCGAGTGCCACGACATATTTTATTTTTCTTCGTCCGCCATATTGGACGCCTGCCGCAAAGTGCCTGCGAAGCGTACACGACATCGGAGTTTGAAGGCGAGGCGAAATGCCGAAAGGCAAAGTTACCCGAACGCCGATCAAGCGTTCCACGGAGACAGAGCCAGCGACATTGATGAGCGAACACGACAGCGATAATTTGCCGACTTCGGATGTGGACTCATCGAAAACTGAAAGCCCGTCTTTATCAACAGTTTTCGATGCAATTGCCACCTTAGCAAGCAAATTAAATGCCCTGGAAGGAGCCTTTGGGAGCACGAAAGAGGAACTGGTAGCAACGAAAAGTTAGCTTGAAGCTGTGTCGCTCGAAAATCAGCATCTGAAAGATACTCTACTGCCTGCCGTATCAGACGATGCCGTAAATACATGCCCGAAAAGCTATCTGCCGACAGTATCAGAGCCATCGTCATCACAGCAACCGATTCCACAGCCGTTAACATCGCAGCGGCTATATTCACAGGCGTACCTCTCACACCTACCATATTTACAGCCGCTATATTCGCAAGCATCGATGTCGCAGCAACCGTATTCACAGCCATCGCAGTCGTCATCCTTACAGCCGTTGTTGCCGGAGCCGCAGCCACCAGTTTTTCAGCCGTTGTTGCCGCATTCGCCATCGTCGCAGCCGCCTATTTCTCAGCCGGCGTCGTCACAGTCACCATATTTACAGCCGTTGTTGCCGCATCCGTCATTGTCGCAGCCGCCAATTTTACAGCCGTCGTCACCACAGCCGCCATATTTACAACAGTTGCTGCCGCAGCCGCCAGTTTTTTAGCCGTCGTCATTGTCGCAGCCGCCATTTTCAAAGCCGTCGTTGTCGCTGCCTTCAACTTCACAGCCAGTGTTTTCGCAACCATCATATTTGAATTCATCGCTACCACAGCCGCTATCTACTAGTTCATTTGCTAGTAGAAAATTATTAGATCTACCAACTTTCGACGGAAGTCCACAACAATGGCCGATGTTCATGAGTGCGTTCGACGAGTCAACCGCCATGTGTAACTACACAGACGTCGAAAACCTTTTTAGACTACAGAAATGTCTAAAAGGTGCTGCAAGAGAAGCAGTTGAATCTCTCTTGATATATCCGAATAATATTGAGAGAATCGTGGAAACTTTGAAGTTTACTTTTGGTCGTCCGGAACTATTTATCAGGCACCAAATCCAGAAAGTGCGTGAAGTGCCACCAATTGTTGAAAACAAGATGGAACAAATTATTCCATTGCACATAAAAGTGCAAAATTTGGTTGCATTTTGAACGTCCGCTGACAGCCAACAGCACTTAAACAACCCCATCTTGCTGGAAGAGATCGTAAATAAAATGCCGCCATCCAGACAATTAGAGTGGGCCAAAACTGCCTTTTTTTATAAAACCACACGCAACTTTAGCTGATTTTAATGAATGGCTTGAACAAACAGCAAAGTTTGTGGCCATGACGAGTGCTGGTCAAACAAATCCGATACGTAGTGAGAGTAAATCTAAAAGATGTGTTTTCTATGCGAATACCCAGCCAACCGAAACAAGCCGACAATGTGAAGTGTGTGGCTCTACTCATCTACTTTCGTGCTGTGAACAGTTCCGCTCCGCGTCGGTAAGTGAAAGATGGGAAATTGTAAAACAACATCGCTGTTGTTTTTTTTTTGCCTGAAACCAGGACATTCATAGGCCCAGTGCAGAACCAAGCGAACATGTGGTGAAAACGGATGTCGAAAACGACATCATCAGCTGCTGCACGAAATAACACACACGCCACTAGCTCAGCCGCCCCGACAAGTCACTAACTCCGCTCAAGCGCCATCGCTGCCGTCCAACGTATGTCCGCAAAATCAATCAGAAGGTAGGAATCTTCTGTACAAGATTGTGCCCGTGATAACATACGGAACGAAGGGAAAAAAGGAAACCTTTGCTTTCCTCGACGAAGGATCATCAGTCACCATGATCGACCAAGCGTTAGCTGACGAAATTGGTGCAACGGGCGAAGATAATCTTCTGAGCCTGCAGTGGTATGGCAACAAGACGACCCAAGAGCCATCACAGCGTGTGGAAATGAAGATTAGAGGAAAAAGGCAAAACAGCACCATATTCACTATGAAAAATGTGCGTACCATAAGAAACTTGAATTTGCCCACACAGACCGTGAGCTTAAAGCAGCTTAGCTCAAAATTTCGCCACATAAAAAATCTTCCGTTTTGCGAATACGAAAACGCCAAGCCACAAATTTTGATCGGTCTAGAGCACTGCCATCTGGGAATTGCTGAACGAAGCATATACGTAAATGAGTCTGCACCTATCGTCACACGCACCAAATTAGGATGGGCAGTGCACGGCCCAGTCTGCGATTTCAGCGAATGTGAACCTGCACGATTCTGTCTTGTCGACGATCTCCAGCAGCACCCATATCTGGATATTCACAAAGTGATCAAGGAATATTTCTCCACGGAGGGGTTTGGAACTAGACCACTTCGTCAGCTACCAGAAAATAAAGAGTTGCTCAGAGCTAAGCAAATTATGAAAATTACCACACGTCGTATTGGAGATCGGTTTGAAACAGGGCTCATCTGGAAGGCTAATGAAATCAAGCTGCCAGATAGCTATAAAATGGCATACAATCGACTACTCTGTGTGGAAAGAAAAATGTTTAAGAGCAACGATTATGCTCAACAGTACAACGACATCATCAAGAGCTACCTGCAAAAAGGATATGCTCGAGAACTTTCCGACTCAGAAATATTGACAGTAGGAGTAAGAAGTTGGTATTTACCACACTTCCTTGTCATGAACATAAAAAAACCTGGAAAATTTCGGTTGGTGTTCGATGCGGCGGCAACAGCAAATGGAACGTCACTTAACGATAATTTGCTGAAAGGGCCAGAAGAATACACCAACTTAACCGACATTTTGATCAAATTTAGACAAGGCAGGTTTGGTGTGTGTGCGGACATCGTTGAAATGTTCCATCAAGTGCGCATAAGACAGGAGGATCAGGATGCGCAGCGCTTTCTATGGAGATATGGAAATACTTCCACCAGACCACGTGTATTCGTCATGAATTCAATGATTTTTGGAGCCTCCTGTTCACCTGCGTCAGCCCAGTTCGTAAAAAACACAAACGCGGTACAATTCTCCCATTTAAATTCACGAGCCGTTGAAGCCATTGTTAACCGACATTATGTGGATGACTACGTCGATAGCTTCGACATAGAAGAAGAGGCTGTGAAAATTTCAAAATCGGTGCGTGATATTCATGCCAGAGCAGGATTCGTCCTAAAAAAGTTTACGTCAAACTCGACTAAGGTTCTCACAGAGTTGGGCGACGTAGCAGAAAACGATACCTTGAATATGGACAAGGCGTCAGAAGTGGCAACCAGTAAAATTCTTGGCAAGCATTGGGACCCAAATACGGATGTTTTTATCTTCAAAATTAGCACGAACAAGATCGACCCTAAAATCATCATCAAGCAACGGAATGTTACGCAAAGGGAGCTACTACGAATTACGATGTCAATTTTCGACCCATACGGATTTCTGGCCAACTTTCTAATGTATCCAAAACGATTGATGCAAGAAGTGCGGGAACGTAATTTTGGCTGGGACGATGATCTTCCGCAAGATATTCAAACTAAGTTCTATCAATGGATGCAACAATTTAGCGTATTAGTGACATTACGAGTGCCCCGATGTTACTCGCCTAACATCCCACTCACGAAGGATATACAGTTACATGTATTTGTCGATGCTAGCGAGGAAGCCTTTGTCGCAGTGGCATATCTACGAGTAAAATACATTGAAGTCGATGTAGCATTTGTGTGTGGTAAAGCAAGATGCGCACCACTGAAGCGGCTTTCGATTCCGCGGTTGGAATTACAGGCGGCAGTACTTGGATCGCGTTTACGAGCAGCAACTCAGCAAAGTTTGAGTATTGCCATCACGAGGACCATACTCTGGAGTGACTCGCAGACTGTGCTTCATTGGTTACAGGCTGGCTCTCGAAAATATAGACCATTTGTAGCACACAGAATTGGGGAAATCTTGGAAACAACGAAAGCTTCTGAATGGCGTTGGATACCTTCGAAGTGGAACGCGGCAGATGCAAAAACAAGAACAACTTATCCAATACAGTATAATCCTTCAGGTATCTGGATCCAGGGACCAGATTTTTTGAAACGTGACGAAAACGATTGGCCCTCGTCACCGATGCCAAACGAATTTCAAGAGCCCATTGAAGAAATTTGCAGTGAGTACGTATTGCAAAATTCCAAAAAAGAAAACTCGACGTATATGTATTTGGAAAAATATTCGAGCTGGTGGAAAGCAAAAAGAGTACTCGCATGGGTGATGCGATTTGTTAAAAATCTGAAATCACCTAATAAACTGAAAACAGAATTGACAGTACAAGAGATACGTGAAGCAGAAACAGCTATCTTTAAATATGTGCAGCGGAAAATGTTTGCTGAAGAAATATGTACGCTGGAGCAAGGAAGGGCCATAAAAAAGCAGAGCAGTATACACAAGCTGAATCCAGGAATTGATAAACTAGGTGTTCTTCGAATTTTCGGTAGACTCGATTTGGCTCCATTCTTGCCAGAGTCACTAAGACGACCGATAATATTGCCATACGATGATAAATTTGTCAGATTGATAGTAGCGGAGTATCACAGAAATTTCCTACATCAAAATGAGCACACAATTACATGCGAGATTCGAAGGAGGTTTCATGTAATAAAATTGAGGCATCTAGTGAAAGCAGTGAGCCGAGACTGCAATAGTTGCAAGATCTTCAAAGCAGCTCCGGAAATTCCACAAATGGGGCAGTTGCCGATTGACAGACTCACGCCATTTGTACGGCCTTTTACTTACACTGGGCTGGATTATCTCGGACCGATACAGTTCACAGTAGCCAGACATAGAGAAAAGAGATGGATAGCTCTCTTTACCTGCCTAACTACAAGAGCAGTGCACCTTGAAATTGCTCAAAACCTATCCAGCGAGGCCTGTCTAATCTGCATATCCAACTTTATGAACAAAAGAGGGGTTCCGCAGCGTATCCGCAGTGATTGTGGGACAAACTTCGTGAAGGCTGCAAAAAACATTAGCAACCATACGTATAACAATAACGAAGTACAAGCAACATTGGCTCGCAAAAATATAGAATGGTTGTTTAACTGTCCGGCAAACCCCAGCGCGGGCGGCTGTTGGGAAAGGCTTGTGCAAACAATCAAGCGGATCTTGGTATACACTTTAAAAAATTAGGCACCTAAAATTGAAGCTATTCACCACCTTTTAACTGAAGCTGAAAACATGGTGAACTCAAGGCCACTAACGGATATTATAATGGACTACTCGGTTGCTAACCCTCTAACGCCAAATGACTTCTTAGTCTTAGCTAGTTCAGTGCAAACGTCGATATTAGAATCCGAGGCGACTATTGTTCTGGGAAAACAATACAGAATACTGCAACAGTTGAAAGCCAAACTGTGGAAAAAATTGATCACAGAGTACTTGCCCACTCTAATTCGTCGAGAGAAGTGGCACGACAAGGTGAAACCGATAAAGGAAGGAGATTTAGTGGTAATCTGCGATGAAAATGTACCCAAAGGTAAATGGCGAAAAGGATTGATAGTGAAGGTAAACATGGGCAAGGATGGTCAAGTACGAAGCGATGACGTGAAAACAGCCAATGGAATTTTAACCCGACCAGCAGCGAAAATAGGTGTTTTAGACGTTAGAAAAAACGATTGGTGAATCTTGCGAGCGATTCACGGGGGGTGAGATGTCATTGAACGAACTCCCGCCCTATCATGATCAAAAGCCATCTGACGGCCAGCACTAAAATAAGAATTGCAAACGCACATACATACACGTTAAAACAAACTAACGACGGCAGTCGTAAGTAAGTCGCCAGACAATTAAGTATCATCCGCAGAAGTACATCTCGAGACAAGAAGTTTGTGTTTTACCTTAGTATTTAGTATGTAAGTCTATATGTAATCAAATATATATTTACAGAAATAAATTTACCACCATCGAGACCAGCGCGTATATTTATTTTGATTGAGAAGCGGATGAATCCGAGTGCCACGACAGTGATGTAGAAAGATTCCACGCAACCTTAAATGAACACATAAGAATGATGATAGAAAAAAATAAGCGTGATAAAACAAAACCGATTTGTGTCCAAGAAGCCAATAAATTCTATAATCAATCTATTCATTCCACAACAAAGGAGAAACCAATTGATTTTAAAAATGGTGCTATTTCTTTAGAAAAATTCTCTGAAATAAAACAAAGAATATTAGATGCACAGGACAAATGACTACAATATCATAATAAAAATAAAAAATATTGCAATTACAATCCAAAATATGTGAAAAATATTCACGCAAAAACTAAATTGCATCCAAAGTTCAAGAAAAATACTTATAAACGTCCAATCAATAAAAAATTACTAAAACGGGCGAACAAATACGAATGTAATAGCATGTCATTTCAAGAATAGTGCTCATCCTCGCCTTTTGTCTATTACCACAGGACAAAACTTAGAAATTACTAAAATACCACTAACAAATGTATTCAATTTAACTAGACTATATAAGATCGACATGATCGTGAATTTTACTAAAATCATACATTTAATAGATTTGAAACAATTTCAAAAATGGTATAATATATCGATAATAACCAATACCATAATCACCTTGCACAACAAACCATTCCAGATAAAATCAAAGATAAATTATACCAACTAGAGCCACATAACATAAAAAGGTCTAAGAGAGGATTAATAAACGCATATGGAAAATTTCTGCGTTGAATAGGAGGAACGATGAACGATGACGATCGACAAGACATCGAACAACATTTTCAAGTAGCTGATAAAAACATAAACATAGTAACTGACAGAATAAACAAAGAAAAAAAATATTCATAAACAATCAAATTAACTCAGGAATTTAACATACCAAATAAACCGAAACCAACAAATGACATTAGTTAGACCGAATAAATGAATTGACAAAATATACAAGCCTCTTGGAGAGTAAATTTTTAGAATTCCGATACCAACAAAAAATTAAAGGAAAATTGCAATATACATATGTATATAATTTAAAAACAATTTCGGATATTGAGGAAACTATAATTTTGTATTGATTAGAAGTTTGATTGACTAGTAGAGAAATCCATTAATATGAAATGAAAGCTATAGAACAGAAATTGTACCTATAAAAATAAGAATTACCTTTAACTGTTAACTGAATATGCAACTGTAACAAATCCTTTTGGAGCACCATATTAGATATACTGATAATTGTAATCATTGTTATCATTTTACTAACAATTTGTATGTAAAATTTTGTAAAACAAAAGGCGAAGTTATTATAAATATTCCCACTTGAGGAGGGACGAGTTATATCAGCAGATATGACTAATTATAATAAAGTCATATTGGCATTGCTATATTGATGATGTTGATGAAAACTCTCGTCTTTTGTTAAATAGTTTCCACATTTATAAATCGTAGTCATAATGTGTTTACATTTAGTTTCCATACTTATAACTCATAATTATAAAATGTTTACACTTACATATATAATAAGTAGTTCGAAACCGACTGTAAAGCAGGGAGAAAATAAGAAAGAAGTAACTTACTGAAATAAAATCGTATTAACACTGAATAAAAAGAAATAAATTATTTCGATCTTATAATTTTACAATCGGAAATAGTCAAGAGAGTGCAAGGAAATTCGTCCATGAAGGACTTTTGGGTCATATAGATGAAATCCTTCGTACTTTGCCGCAAAGTGATGTATAAGAGCTGGGTATTGAATTCGTTAACTTGGCGCATGCACGATCGGTGCTACGTAGTACGAAATAAGTAAAATATTATGAAATATTTTCAAAATTACAAGTTTCAAAAATTGAATTCAATTAAAAATAAAAAGGCATAGAAAAATTGTACTTGTGAAAAACATCATCAAAGAAAACCAATGTGAAAGTTTAATAAATCCAGAAACTCGAAAAAGAGAATAAATGTGTTTTTTAGAATAAATGTGTTTTTTTAAATAAAACAAGCAAAGTGAAGAAAGGTGGAAGACGTGCTAAAACACACTCTCGCGGCCGAACAAAAGAGTTCGGTCCTTAACAATCGTTTTGGGGGAGACGGTGTTAAATTCGCTCAGAAAATTGCCACAATATGCAAAACCTACAGATGACGCAAGGTTAGCGAATTTTCCTTATGTAAGTATTCTCTGTTGTTTAAAAAAAATGTTTCTTTCATGAATTTTTCTAGGCAAGTCACGCTCCACCCAGACAGAAGGAAACTATTACGTAGACTGCAATTAGTGATGTGGCTTCGCACATTGGCAGTCTGGTGCAGCTGCAAAAAACAAGGAAGTGCCAAGGAAATTCGTTCATGAAGGACTTTTGGGTCATATAGATGAAATCCTTCGTACGTTGCCGCAAAGCGATGTACAAGAGCTGGACGTTGAATTCGTTAACATGGCGCATTCACAATCGTAGTACGCAGTACGTAGTACGTAGTACGACATAAGTAAAATATTATAAATTATTTTCAAAATTACAAGTTTCCATATTAATTTCATGTAACAATATCATAATTTCATCAGTTAAATAAATTGCGAAATTCCAGAGAAGAATTATGAAATTGTTAAGAGTCGAAAATAGTGTTAGTTGCAATAATTATACAGTTGCATTATCTGTAACTGCACTTTTTACAGGCAATTCTCCTATTTCCATGTAATATTTTTGTCTCATCGACTTTAGTATGTGTTTACAGTTGCTTGGTCTATTAAAACATTGTTTGTCAGTTATTATCAAGCATCAAATTCATAGCAACAAGTTGTTACTTTGGTTCAAATATCGTCTGCAGTCTTAAAAAGATTATCCATTCGGGGCCATAATTTCTCTAACATATGTTACTTAAATAATGAAGCTAGAATCGGTCGTTTTTTTGTTTGCATAAACAAACACGCAAATATCAACCAATGCACTCAAACTGTCAAGCTCGGTTTGATTGGAAATTTCCATACACAAACTTCATTTATGAACATCTATCTCTAACCTGTTTGGCGTACTAAGTACAAAGGATTTTCTTGAAGTGCTCAAAAACAAGCCAATTTCAGGTGCAACTATTTTTCGCATTTTGAAAGATTGTCGCAAAGATAAAGAGCCGGAAAATAAAAAGAAATGCGTTCGCCCACGAAAATTAAGTACGAAAACAACCAAAAATCTACTGCCAAGTGCCAGAAAAAGGTTGGTCAATCAACACGCAAATTGGCACGGAAATTTGATATTTCAAATGCAACAGTCCATCGTATTTTGAAGAAAAAACAACGTAATTTATCGAAAACGTAAGCGAGCAACCAAATATACAGCGAAACAACTCGAAAATATACCAAAATGCTGTTAAGCAGTTCGTGATAAACATTTTGGGAATGGAAAATTCATCTTTTTCATCATGCTTCCCAAAATTGAAGCAGTTCATCAAAAAATATCACGTTTATGACGAAATCATGTTTTGGCCGTATCTTGCAAGCTGTCATTATGCAAAAAAAAACACTGGATTGCCTGACTGAGCATAAAATACCATTTGTACCGTAAAAGGACAATCCTCCAAACGTGCCACACGCATGTCCAATCGAAAATGGTTGCAGAGCTGGAAACAAGCAACGTTTGGAAAAACAAATCAAGGGAAAGTTGAAAGAAATCGATGTACACATATGTTCCTGCCAGAGCCTAATTCGAGAGATTCGTTCCATACTGCGAAAAATCGAAACTAATGGCCCATTGACTATAATATGTGACAAAATTCTTGATGATCAAAAACACATAACCAAATTTGTATGGAAAAGAGCAATTACGATCCGATCAAAACTTTGAAAAAATTTACTTTACACTAGCATGGATGTGCTGAACCGTGGCTATGAAAAAGTCTCTATCGATTTTCAAGACTTGGACGATGAGGATAATTCACCATCTAGGAACTACCATGAAGACCGTGTTAATGGCCTAGTGTTCAAATTACAGTGTTATTTATCGTCCAAAAAATGTCCAAAATGGTTTGTCATGATGATCAAGTCAGATTTAGCACATAGATTATTTCATGCGTCTGATTTGCTCATCGTTACAAAACATTTCACATATTTTTTTATACACTGCTTCTCTGTCGAATATTGCTAACAGACATGATTAGTATGTGTGCAACTGAAAAAGGCTTCAAAATGAATTTTTTCTATATGGTCTACTTTGGTCCTGCACAGATGTTTACTGGGTGCGCATGGCATGAAAGTGTGGTATATTGATGAGTGCAAAAAGGATTAGTGATCAAACACATTTTCATGCCAGGTTTTCCCAGGAATATGATCAGTAAGTTTAGTTTGCTATCAGGGAAACGATTTACAGATTCCATTTTCATTTCACTTAATTCAGTTCCGTAAATGGGCAGTGCGTGGTATATTTGAGAATGTTTTTTTAAAGTCTTTAGAGTTTACAAGTTCATTTTGCGTAATAGATTTGACGTAAGTGTATCAGGAAACATTACTAATGCATTAATGAATTTAAAATAATGAATTCATGATTTCCCTGTATTGTGATTTTCCGTGCTACATTTAGTAGTTAAGAGGTTTTTTCGTGCAAAAAATGTTTATGTAATAATTGACGTGTTAAAACTCAGTGATATTTGATTTCATAAGTAATAAATAGTTTTTTCCAAAGTGCTTTTTGAATCACTAAAAAATCTTTGAAATTATTCCGAATTATTACATTACCTCTTATTATTTAGTTGGTCAGCTCCACGACAGTCAGCTCCAAAGCTAAGAATTCAAGTGAGTTGTTTCCATCAACTCCATTTATATAAATTATTTTGTTAATGCTTTTTACAGGGGAAGAATGCAAGTCCATTTGGAAAAGTATTCGCGACAGTAAGCGCTACCACAATTCAAACAAGGAAGGCTTCAGGTAACGCTTGCAATTTGGAGGATGAAGATGAGGATGAAGAGTGGGAGCTCGAAGATCATCTAACATTTTTACAAACGACATTATCCAAAAGAAGGTTTGTTTTTCCATTAATTTTTTCATTACAACATTTAAGTTAATTTGTTGCATGGATGCAACATGATCATCATACGACATGCCCAGATATCTGCAAAATTTGTTTCTATCATAGCAACTGTTTTATAGCCATCATGAATTTTTGTCTGCAATTTGTTATTTATAATATTATTTGTCTTAAATACATAATACTTTTCATAAAATATGCACATAAGATAGTGAATTTAAGGAATTGTTTGTTCTTTTTTGGCAGAACCTTTTGCACCACCAACGTTTCGGGGGAGAAGGTGTTAAATTCGCTAGAAGAATTGCCGCAATATGCAGCACCTACAGATGACGCAAGGTTATCGTATTATTCTTATGTAAGTATTCTTTGTTCTTTAAAAAAAAGCATTTTATTTAATCCTTTTTTTAGGGAAGTCACGCTCCACGCAGACAGAAGGAAACTATTACGCAGAATGCAGTTAGAGATGTGGCCTCGCACATTGGTAGTCTGGTGCAGCTGCAAAAAAACAAGGAGGAGCCTAGGAAATTCGTCCATGAAGGACTTTTGGGTCATATAGATGAAATCCTTCGTACGTTGCCGCAAAGCGATGTATAAGAGCTGCGTATTGAATTCGTTAACTTGGCGCATGCACGATCGGTGCTACGTAGTACGAAATAAGTAAAATATTATGAAATATTTTCAAAATTACAAGTTTCCATATTAATTTCATGTAACAATTTCATAATTTCATCAGTAAAATAAATTGCGAAATTCCAGAAAAGAATTATGAAATTGTTAAGAGTCGAAAATAGTGTTAGTTGCAATAATTATGCAGTTGCATTATCTGTAACTACACTTTTTACAGGCAATTCTACTATTTCCGTGTAATGCTGCCCTCTCACTGTGGGCCATAATGTGGCCCATGTGCGTGTGCCATCATGTGGCCCATTGTGTAGACGGGCGATGGCTTGCAGTGGCCGACAGCGGCGAAGCATGGAAATGGCGATGGTCGAGGATGGCTTTCGGAGCGGTTTTTCACACACATCAAAGCGGGCCATCATGCGCAACCGAAAAATCATGACTAAGCCATCTAGCGGCCCAGTGTGTGGAGGCAAATTTGTGATGGTGACCATAATTGTGGCGATCATTGCGACCATTGAAGTGGCCGATGATGGCCCACAGTAAGGAGGCAGCATAATATTTTTGCCTCGTCGACTTTAGTATGTATTTACAGTTGCTTGGTCTATTAAGACATTATTTGTCAGTTATTATTAAGCATCGTATTCCCTGAACCTCGATATCAACAAGCTGTTATTTTGGTTCAAATATCGTCTGCATCTGCATCATGAAATCCTTCGTACGTTGCCGCAAAGCGATGTATAAGAGCTGGGTATTGAATTCGTTAACTAACGTTAATGCTATAAGAAAAATTAAACTGATGCTATAAGCATCGTTGCTTTTGGTTTTCTAGAATACAATGCTGGAATAAAATATCAGGTCCAGCTTAAGTGCAAAGCGATTAGATTTAAGGATATATTATAATTTTAGGGACACAACGTTAAATTGTATAAAAATTGAAACAACACCAAACCCTTTCTGGCTAGTTTGCTAGATATAATATGTGACAAAGTTCTTCACGTTGACTTGAACGTGAGGCAGATGTGACATATTTTCGGCTACGGTGCTAGCCAAGGGAAGCCAGTGCGAGACGTTTTTGTTATTTTCGTACAAATAAATGCTTGCACTAAGTATTCACATCGCGAACATTTGCACTGAAAATAAGTAAACAATGTTTCAATTTTCTAAAGGCTGGACATTTTTCGGATGGCAGCCCCAAACACATTTCTATCGCTCAAATTTTCGATGAAGTCACCGAAATTAAAATAAGCCTAGGGTCTATTATTACTAAGGGTTTATTAGTTTTAAGTAGCAAAAATAGCTAGTGGTAGAATACACACTCAAAATCTGCACAAATCCTCTACTGTTTTCCGAACATCAGTGTATCTAGCGGTTCTGATGCGCAAGGGTTTTTTTTTTATTTCGGACGCGTTCCAAAAATATATTAATTTTCTTCGAACAATTAATTGTACATATTATTTATGTTTTTAGTGGCAGATGATATATTTGAAATCATTCTCGAGTACCTGCTCGACGATAGTGACGAGACACAATTTGAGAGCAAAAGTCTTACTCCTGAAGCTAAAAGTTCAGCTTTCGCGTGTACTGATGCAAGCTGGTACAAATCAAGAAAGAGAAAAATTACAGCGAATGTTGAACTAAAAAAAAATTATTGCCGCTGTAAGAGTGGAACGCGAGATATACATACCAAATCTCATGATGTTAGCAACATAAATGCAACAGTCACAAAGAACTCATAAACAATCAAACTAGAGTCAGCAATAATTGAAATTGAAAACGTGCCGATTGCCCAAACAAGTTCCAAGTTCCGCCGAAGGAACTTAATCATTTTTTTTAATCACCAAATATTTCATCGGCAAAACTCGCGCGAGTTACGATGCTACCCACCAACAACACTTAATAAGCTTAAGTACTTGTATATTCATGTACATTGTATTATTTATATTTTGCTTAAGCTCGCTCCAACATTGTAACAATTGTTTTACAGTTCATAGATGCATATCTTTGTCTAGACGTAATAGGACACCTGTCCGAGAATGTCTAATGTTGTAGAATCCCACGCCTCAATGGCATAAATTCATCAGATCTTGTTGCGCACGAGCAGTCGTAATTAGTATCTCATACCGATCGTGAATAAAATCTTGTGTCTAAGCCTAAACATTGATTTTTTTTACTACGGAACACGTCCGCTCCCTTAACTCACGCTTTGGAATGAGACAGCAAAAGAGCATAGGAACAGGGCTGCAGTGGCAAGCGCGTGAAGGACAGTCAGCTCCAAAGCTAAGAAGTCAAGTGAGTTAAATAGTTTCCATCAATTCCATTTACATAAATTATTTTGTTAATGCTTTTTACAGTGAAAAAATGCAAGTCCATTTGGAAAAGTATTCGCGACAGTAACGCTACCACAATTCAAAACAGAAGGCTTCAGGTAGCGCTTGCAATTTGAAGGGTGAAGGTGAGGATGAAGAGTGGGAGCTCGAAGATCATCTAACATTCTTACAAGGTTCGTTTTATCATTAATTTTGTCATTACAACATTTAAGTTAATTTGTTGCATGGATGGAACATGATCATCATACGACATGCTCAGATATTTGCAAAATTTGTTTTTATCAAAACAATGGTTTTATAGCCATCATAAATTTTTTTTTTAATTATATTTTTTTTTAATTTGTGGTTAATTATATTAGTATTTGTCTTAAATACATAATACTTTTCATAAAATATGCACATAAGATAGTGAATGTAACGAATTGTTTGTTGTTTTTTTTTGGCAGAATCTTTTCCACCACTATCGTTGTTAATAGTTCCATCCGTCGTTGTCGCAAAGCATGACCATCTCCAACGTGATTCCATCTACGTGGCAAGCTACGGAACTTGATCCGTAGCCAAACAAACCATCGTTGGCGCGATGGATTCGCCTGGCCGTGGAGTGCAATGTAAGCAAATACTTACATTGTATTTTATCGGTTGTGCGAGTTCGTCGCGCCAATGATGCACAAGCATAAGGCTCCTTTCACATTATCCGGTTCCGACCGTACGGCAAAAAACCGTACGGCGATATTTTTCTAGTGGTGTGAAGAAGAGTATAGCCTCTTTCACATTTCACGGTTACGGCAAAATGCCGTGGCCGTACCGTGTAGCAGCCGTACACTGCCACTGCAATCCACGGTGCCCGAACGGCGACCGGACACTCAGTGGTGCACGCGACCAAGTGCATGCTTTCACATTAGACGGTTTCAAACCGTACGGTCAATCAATCTCGAGCCAATTTAGTTGCAGTTTAGCAAAGTGTAAAATGTAAAGTGACAAAAGAATAATGACAGATATAGATGCAGAAGTTTTGATTACACTTGTGGAGGCCAGACCTGAGCTGTGGGATAAATTTCTGGACACCTACAAAGACAGAAATGCAACGAAAGATGCCTGGCATGAAGTTTGCATAGAAATGCACCCATACTTTGGTGCTCTTAATGCCATAGATAAAAATGCGTTTGGTAAGTAAATTAAATTTTACCTTCTTTTCTTACATAGGTTTACACTTATTTCCTTGAAAGATAGAATTAATGTAGAAATACCCTTTTCCATGTTTAATTTACAGTTTATTTTTTACAGTTTGTATTTTTGCCATTTGCCATGGCACACTTCCGGCATTAGAAACGAAATAATTACAAAGTACATTTCTAATATTGTTTGCAGTCAGTCCTCCTCTTATGGTTGCGTCTTGTGGTAACTCTTCCAAACCTGTGATCGACATTGTATCTACATCGCTATATCCGTCTCTTTGAAGCACATAATTATGTAATACAATACAAGCATTTACAATAATGACAGCATAGTCTGGTTGCACATTAATTATAATATTTATAAAAAAAAAATATTTGAGCATTAAACAGCACACCATTTAATCAGAAATTGAGCTTGTGGCGAAAAAAAACCGCGCATAAACCGTATAGTGTGAACATGTTGCACATTCGAATTTTCACCGTACGGTTTTTTGCCGTAGGGTCGGAACCGTATAATGTGAAAGAAGCCTAACTGTGCGATGTCAACCGACAACGCATCATAACACAAACAAAACGGTCGCGTCACACTCTGTGATGTTTTCCCATGGTCGGGAATGCAATGTAAGCAAGACGTTTACACTGTATTTGCCGACTGTGGGAACGCATCGAGCAGTCTGTGGCCGCGACAATTTTGATGCGTCGACGTTTTTTGGTTTTGCGACAATGATGGATGGTGCGGCAGGTCAGTCGTCAGCGATCGTTTTGGGAGCGAACAAAGCAAAAATTGAATTCAATTAAAAATAAAAAGGCATAGAATAATTGTACTTGTGAAAAACATCATCAAAGAAAACCAATGTGAAAGTTTAATAAATCCAGAAACTCGAAAAAGAGAATAAATGTGTTTTTTTAGAATATATGTGTTTTTTTAAATAAAACAAGCAAAGTGAAGAAAAGTGGAAGACGTGCTAAAACACACTTTCGCGGCCGAACAAAAGAGTTCGGTCCTTAACAATCGTTTTGGGGGAGACGGTGTTAAATTCGCTCGGAAAATTGCCACAATATGCAAAAACTACAGATGAAGCAAAGTTGGCGAATTTTCCTTATGTAAGTACTCTCTGTTGTTTAAAAAAAATGTTTCTTTAATTATTTTTTCTAGGCAAGTCACGCTCCACCCAGACAGAAGGAAACTATTACGCAGACTGCAGTTAGAGATGTGGCCTCGCACATTGGCAGTCTGGTGTAGCTGCAAAAAAACAAGGAGGAGCCTAGGAAATTCGGTCATGAAGGACTTTTGGGTCATATAGATGAGATCCTTCGTACGTTGCCGCAAAGCGATGTATAAGAGCTGGGTATTGAATTCGTTAACTAACGTTAATGCTATAAGAAAAATTAAACTGATGCTATAAGCATCGTTGCTTTTGGTTTTCTAGAATACAATGCTGGAATAAAATATCAGATCCAGCTTAAGTGCAAAGCGATTAGATTTAAGGATATATTATAATTTTGGGGGCACTACGTTAAATTGTATAAAAATTGAAACAACACCAAACCCTTTCTGGCTAGTTTGCTAGATATAATATGTGACAAAGTTCTTCACGATGACTTCAACGTGAGGTAGATGTGACATATTTTCGGCTTCGGTGCTAGCAAAGGGTTGCCAGTACGAGACGTTTTTGTTATTTTCGTACCAATAAATGCTTGCATTAAGTATTCACATCGCGAACATTTGCAATGAAAATAAGTAAACAATATTTAAATTTTCTAAGGTCTGGACATTGTGCGGATGGCAGCCCCAAACACCTTTCTATCGCTGTAACTTTCGATGAAGCCATCGAAATAAAAACCAGCTAAGGGTCTATTATTACTTAAGGTGTATTAGTTTTAAGTAGGAAAAGTAGCAAGTGGTAGAATACACACTCAAAATCTGCACAAATCCTCTACTGTTCTTCGAACATCAGTATTTCTAGCGGTTCTGATGCGTTAGGGTTTTTTTTATGTCGGACGCGTTCCAAAAATATATTAATTTTCTCCGAACAATTAATTGTACATATTATTTATGTTTTTAGTGGCAGATGATATATTTGAAATCATTCCCGAGCACCTGCTCGACGATAGTGACGAGACACAATTTGACAGCAAAAGTCTTACTCCTGAAGCTAAAAGTTCAGCTTTCGCGTGTACTGATGCAAGGTGGTACAAATCAAGAAAAAGAAAAATTACAGTGAATGTTGAATTCAACAAAAAAAAAAAAAATTAATGCCGCTGTAAGAGTGGAACGCGCGAGTTACCACGCTACCCACCAACAACACTTATTAAGCTTAGGTGCCAGTATATTCATGTACATTGTATTATTTCTATTTTGCTTAAGCTCGCTCCAACATTGTAACGATTGTTTTACAGTTCATAGATGCATACCTTTGTCTAGACGTAATAGGACACTTGTCCGACAATGTCTAATGTTGTAGAATCCCACGCCTCAATGGCATAAATTCATCAGATCTTGTTGCACACGAGCAGTCGTAATTAGTATCTCATACCGATCGTGAATAAAATCTTGTGCCTAAGCCTAAACATTGTTTTTTTTACTACGGAACATGTCCGCTCCCTTAACTCGCGCTTTGGGATAAGACAGCAAAAGAACATAGGAACAGGGCTGCAGTGGCAAGCGCGTTGAGGACAGTCAGCTCCAAAGCTAAGGAGGCAAGTGAGTTAAATAGTTTCCATCAATTCCATTTAAATAAATTATTTTGTTCATACTTTTCACAGGGGAAGAATGCAAGTTCATTTGGAAAAGTATTCGCGACAATAAGCGCTACAACAATTCAAAAAGGAAGGCTTAAGGTAGCGCCTGCGATTTGGAGGATGAAGATGGGAGCTCGAAGATCATCTAACATTTTTACAAATGCCATCATCCAAAAGAAGGTTCGTTTTACCATTGACTTTTTCATTACAGCATTTAAGTTAATTTGTTGCAGGGATACAGCATGATCATCATACGAGATGCCCAGATATTTTCAAAATTTGTTTTTGTCAAAACAATGGTTTTATAGCCATCATGAATTTTTTTTAAATTATATTTGTTTTTAATTTGTTGTTAATTATATTATTATTTGTCTTAAATACATAATACTTTTCATAAAATATGCACATAAGATAGTGAATGTAACGAATTGTTTGTTTTTTTTTTTTGGCACAATCTTTTTCACCACCATCGTTTCGGGGGAGATGTTGTTAAATTCGCTTGAAAAATTGCCACAATATGCAGAACCTACAGATGACGCAAGGTTGTCGAATTATTCTGATGTAAGTATTCTCTTTTGTTTAAAAAAATACTTTTTATTTAATTATTTTTTCTATGCAAGTCACGCTCCACCCAGACAGAAGGAAACTATTACGCAGAATGCAATTAGAGATGTGGCTTCGCACATTGGCCGTCTAGTGCAGCTGCAAAAAAACAAGGAGGTGCCAAGGAAATTCGTCCATGAAGGACTTTTGGGTGATATAGATGAAATCCTTCGTACGTTGCCGCAAAGCGATGTACAAGAACTGGGCGTTGAATTCGTTAACATGGCGCATGCACGATCAGTGCTACGTAGTACAAAATAAATAAAATATTTTGAATTATTTTCAAAATTACAATAATTGCATAATTTCAGTAGTAAAATAAAATGCGAAATTCTAGAGAAGAATTATTAAATTGTAAAGAGACGAAAATTGTGTTAGGCTGCGGTCACGTCTCGAGCTTGTAGGAGTGTAGGCTCGTTGTGATTGTTGAAGCTAGTAAGCGTTTACGCTTTCTGTGGTCAGATCTCACGCTTGTGAATGTGTAGCTAGTTCCATTTGTAACAGGTACTATGCATTTACCCTTCGCCATTACGCTTCGTAATTTTTTTATGCATTAATTTCAATTATGGCTCTTTCAAGTGGAGCAATTTTTTGTGCGAAAAGTATTTATTAAAGAGCGAAAGTGTTTTTTAGAGAAAAAAAAAGATATTCTGTCCATCCTATTTTTCGTGATCGTTATATGTTGGGAGAGTTTCACCAGCTATTTGAATATATGGATATCACAAACACTGTTTGTTTCCCATAAAAATAGTCTTTATTGTCTAAATACAACTTAACCTAAAAAATGTCAAATAATCTTGAGTTCACTTATTATACGTCGTTCTGTGTTCCCGTCTAGTGAAGGAATGAGTCGAGTTTTCTTCTTTTGGACGACAGCGCCTCTCGCGGCGATTATCCCACTCACTTGGGATGCCACAGTATCCCCCTCCTAGTGACGAGGTCGGTAGCTGGTTCGATCGATGTCACGATGACGTTTAATTGTCAGAAGTTTGTTTATTAGCTTCGGCGCTGGGTTTGTGTTTCCTACTGTATGTCCGCATGGGGACCCTCTGAAAGCGAATATCATCGGATAAATCTTCCTGGTTGCGGTTGATGTCGAGAGAGCAAGGTTGTGATGAATTTTCCGGTACATGATGTTGATTGTTAATAGAAGTCGATAAATTAAAATTTTCATTTCTATTCAGACTGTTGTTTTCCTGTACTTGAGTGTGTTGCGAGTGTGTTGTATTGCTTCCTAGTCCCGGAGTAGGGTTTGGTATTTCATTTGAAATGAATGCTGGTTTAAGTCTCTCTGTGGAGATATTTGCATTTTGACCTCTTAATTTAATTGTAAATATTCGGTCCGTTAGCCTGGCAACAACTGCATAAGGTCCTGAATATGGTGGTTCTAGTGGCTTCCAAACAGCATCCGTTCGAAAAAATACGTGAGAACACGTTTCTCCACTCAAGAAAAGCCATATCACATTACTTGCTGCAAACAGTACCATCATCAAGACGTTTGGACAAACCACTCTGGAAGTAGATTTCAATATCGGTAAGACCTTCAAATGGCCTTTCACTGTTGCAAATGTAAACATCGCAATACTCGGCGCGGACTTCTTGACTCATTTCAATATTTTGGTGGATCTCAAAGGCAAACAGCTCATTGACAAAGAAACACTTCGCAAAACTACCGGAGAATATGTCACACAAAAAACTTACAACTTGTCGACTATCAATATGCAGGATAGATTCCGGAATATAATAGAAGAATTCGCAGACATCACTAAACCATCAAAGGTTTTGACTACTACCAAAACAAACAACAAAGTCAGTCATCATATTATAACGACTGGGCCGCCTGTTGCTGAAAGACATCGGCGATTGACAGGAGAAAGATTAGAATCAGCAAAATTAGAAGTTGAATCGATGCTGCAGCAGGGAATTTGTCGTCCTTCTTCAAGCCCCTGGGCATCACCTATACATCTTGTTAAAAAAAAAGATGGGAACTGGAGACTCTGTGGAGATTATCGCAAGCTAAACTCTCAAACAGTCCCAGACCGTTACCCGATTGCAAATATCTACGACGTATCAGAACGTATGTATGGAAAAACAATATTCTCAACATTAGACCTAGATAAGGCGTATTACCAAATCCCTGTAAATACAGAAGACATTTCTAAAACTGCAATATGCACTCCTTTTGGCCTTTTCGAATTCACACAGATGCCATTTGGACTTCGAAATGCCACACAGACTTTTCAGCGCCATATGGATAACATTCTCCGTGGACTAGATTTTGTTTTCTGTTACATTGATGATATTATCATCATGTCGTCTTCTGTAAAAGAACATCACGAACACCTCAGATTAGTTTCTGAACGTTTACGCCAAAATAGTATGTCTATTAATCTCAGTAAATGCTCATTCGGTCAGTCGGAGGTGCTGTATTTGGGTTTCGTCATCAATTCCCACGGCTGCAAACCGCCACAAGATAGAGTGCAAGCTATAAATATTATAAGAAGCCAGAAACCGTAATCGAACTACGACGGTTCCTCGGAATAATAAATTACTACAGACGGGCTGTTCCAAATGCAGCTCAAATCCAGGCCCCGTTATGCGCCCTCTTAAAAAACTCGCACAAAAATGACAAACGCAAGATAAATTGGACTGCTATAACTGAAGAGGCGTTTGAGAACTGCAAAGTCTACATAGCTAAGGCAACATTACTCGCACACCCGGCTGCGAATGCACCATTGGCACTGACAACAGACGCTTCTGACACAGCAATGGGAGCGGCCTTGGAACAGTTTGTCGCAGACGAATGGCAACCACTCGGTTTTTTTTCACGCAAGCTAAGTGAGACAGAGACCAAGTACAGCACTTACGATAGGGAGCTTCTAGCAATATATTCAGCAATACAGTTTTTTCGTCATATTTTGGAATCCCGCTTGTTCACCATCAAAACAGATCATAAACCTTTGATTTATGCATTTGCACAAAAACTCGATAAGGCATCACCGCGTCAACTACGACAACTAGATTACATATCTCAATTCTCTACTAAAATAATACACATCGCCGGTCCGACCAACTCTGTTGCTGATGCATTATCCAGAATCAATGAAATTTCCATACCAACCACGATAAGTGCAGAAGATCTCGAACGTGAACAAAAAGCTGACCAAGAGCTGCAAAGCATCCTCAAGGGAACTACCTCTCTGCAGCTAAAAAAAATCACAGTTGACAACGCTTCGGTCTATTGCGATACATCATACAATCAGATCAGGCCGTATGTTCCAAATTCAATGCGACATCAGGCATTTGCAGCAATACATGGACTTTCTCATCCAGGTGTAAAAGCTACCGTACAGATGCTTAAAAAAAATTCATTTGGCCGCATCTTAAAAGGGAGGCGACAGATTGGGCCCGCACCCGTCAGAGAAGTAAAGTCCAACGACACATTAAAAATATACCAGAACACATAAATGTGCCCAGTTCTCGATTTGAACACATCCACCTGGACATCGTTGTGATGCCTTCAGTAAACAGCTATAGATATTGTTTGACCATTATCGATAGATTTTCACGCTGGCCGGAAGCTATTCCTCTAAAGGACATCTCTGCGAACACTGTCGCGACTGAAATTTATTCAAATTGGGTTGCTCGCTATGGAACGCCAAAAACAATTTCCACGGACCAAGGTACTCAATTTGAGTCCACTCTTTTCCGCGGGTTGTCAAATCACGTCGGGGTCACCAGTTATGGATATCACAAACACTGTTTATTTCCCATAAAAATAGTCTTTATTGTCTAAATACAACTTAACCTAACAAATGTCAAATAATCTTGAGTTCACTTATTATACGTCGTTCTGTGTTCCCGTCTAGTGAAGGAATGAGTCGAGTTTTCTTCTTTTGGACGACAGCGCCTCTCGCGGCGATTATCCCACTCACTTGGGATGCCACAGTATCCCCCTCCTAGTGACGAGGTCGGTAGCTGGTTCGATCGATGTCACGATGACGTTTAATTGTCAGAAGTTTGTTTATTAGCTTCGGCGCTGGGTTTGTGTTTCCTACTGTATGTCCGCATGGGGACCCTCTGAAAGCGAATATCATCGGATAAATCTTCCTGGTTGCGGTTGATGTCGAGAGAGCAAGGTTGTGATGAATTTTCCGGTACATGATGTTGATTGTTAATAGAAGTCGATAAATTAAAATTTTCATTTCTATTCAGACTGTTGTTTTCCTGTACTTGAGTGTGTTGCGAGTGTGTTGTATTGCTTCCTAGTCCCGGAGTAGGGTTTGGTATTTCATTTGAAATGAATGCTGGTTTAAGTCTCTCTGTGGAGATATTTGCATTTTGACCTCTTAATTTAATTGTAAATATTCGGTCCGTTAGCCTGGCAACAACTGCATAAGGTCCTGAATATGGTGGTTCTAGTGGCTTCCAAACAGCATCCGTTCGAAAAAATACGTGAGAACACGTTTCTCCACTCAAGAAAAGCCATATCACATTACTTGCTGCAAACAGTACCATCATCAAGACGTTTGGACAAACCACTCTGGAAGTAGATTTCAATATCGGTAAGACCTTCAAATGGCCTTTCACTGTTGCAAATGTAAACATCGCAATACTCGGCGCGGACTTCTTGACTCATTTCAATATTTTGGTGGATCTCAAAGGCAAACAGCTCATTGACAAAGAAACACTTCGCAAAACTACCGGAGAATATGTCACACAAAAAACTTACAACTTGTCGACTATCAATATGCAGGATAGATTCCGGAATATAATAGAAGAATTCGCAGACATCACTAAACCATCAAAGGTTTTGACTACTACCAAAACAAACAACAAAGTCAGTCATCATATTATAACGACTGGGCCGCCTGTTGCTGAAAGACATCGGCGATTGACAGGAGAAAGATTAGAATCAGCAAAATTAGAAGTTGAATCGATGCTGCAGCAGGGAATTTGTCGTCCTTCTTCAAGCCCCTGGGCATCACCTATACATCTTGTTAAAAAAAAAGATGGGAACTGGAGACTCTGTGGAGATTATCGCAAGCTAAACTCTCAAACAGTCCCAGACCGTTACCCGATTGCAAATATCTACGACGTATCAGAACGTATGTATGGAAAAACAATATTCTCAACATTAGACCTAGATAAGGCGTATTACCAAATCCCTGTAAATACAGAAGACATTTCTAAAACTGCAATATGCACTCCTTTTGGCCTTTTCGAATTCACACAGATGCCATTTGGACTTCGAAATGCCACACAGACTTTTCAGCGCCATATGGATAACATTCTCCGTGGACTAGATTTTGTTTTCTGTTACATTGATGATATTATCATCATGTCGTCTTCTGTAAAAGAACATCACGAACACCTCAGATTAGTTTCTGAACGTTTACGCCAAAATAGTATGTCTATTAATCTCAGTAAATGCTCATTCGGTCAGTCGGAGGTGCTGTATTTGGGTTTCGTCATCAATTCCCACGGCTGCAAACCGCCACAAGATAGAGTGCAAGCTATAAATATTATAAGAAGCCAGAAACCGTAATCGAACTACGACGGTTCCTCGGAATAATAAATTACTACAGACGGGCTGTTCCAAATGCAGCTCAAATCCAGGCCCCGTTATGCGCCCTCTTAAAAAACTCGCACAAAAATGACAAACGCAAGATAAATTGGACTGCTATAACTGAAGAGGCGTTTGAGAACTGCAAAGTCTACATAGCTAAGGCAACATTACTCGCACACCCGGCTGCGAATGCACCATTGGCACTGACAACAGACGCTTCTGACACAGCAATGGGAGCGGCCTTGGAACAGTTTGTCGCAGACGAATGGCAACCACTCGGTTTTTTTTCACGCAAGCTAAGTGAGACAGAGACCAAGTACAGCACTTACGATAGGGAGCTTCTAGCAATATATTCAGCAATACAGTTTTTTCGTCATATTTTGGAATCCCGCTTGTTCACCATCAAAACAGATCATAAACCTTTGATTTATGCATTTGCACAAAAACTCGATAAGGCATCACCGCGTCAACTACGACAACTAGATTACATATCTCAATTCTCTACTAAAATAATACACATCGCCGGTCCGACCAACTCTGTTGCTGATGCATTATCCAGAATCAATGAAATTTCCATACCAACCACGATAAGTGCAGAAGATCTCGAACGTGAACAAAAAGCTGACCAAGAGCTGCAAAGCATCCTCAAGGGAACTACCTCTCTGCAGCTAAAAAAAATCACAGTTGACAACGCTTCGGTCTATTGCGATACATCATACAATCAGATCAGGCCGTATGTTCCAAATTCAATGCGACATCAGGCATTTGCAGCAATACATGGACTTTCTCATCCAGGTGTAAAAGCTACCGTACAGATGCTTAAAAAAAATTCATTTGGCCGCATCTTAAAAGGGAGGCGACAGATTGGGCCCGCACCCGTCAGAGAAGTAAAGTCCAACGACACATTAAAAATATACCAGAACACATAAATGTGCCCAGTTCTCGATTTGAACACATCCACCTGGACATCGTTGTGATGCCTTCAGTAAACAGCTATAGATATTGTTTGACCATTATCGATAGATTTTCACGCTGGCCGGAAGCTATTCCTCTAAAGGACATCTCTGCGAACACTGTCGCGACTGAAATTTATTCAAATTGGGTTGCTCGCTATGGAACGCCAAAAACAATTTCCACGGACCAAGGTACTCAATTTGAGTCCACTCTTTTCCGCGGGTTGTCAAATCACGTCGGGGTCACCAGTTATGGATATCACAAACACTGTTTATTTCCCATAAAAATAGTCTTTATTGTCTAAATACAACTTAACCTAACAAATGTCAAATAATCTTGAGTTCACTTATTATACGTCGTTCTGTGTTCCCGTCTAGTGAAGGAATGAGTCGAGTTTTCTTCTTTTGGACGATAGCGCCTCTCCCGGCGATTATCCCACTCACTTGGGATGCCACAAATATTTAACCCTCCGTGAACACAGGGGGTCAAATTGACCCCAGTGACCTTTTTGGCCGACCGCAGCGCTTAGGCCTGCGGGAAAAGGGGGGTACAAGCGGCTCCTAAGTGTATTTCTGTGTCTTGACTATAAATTTACACCGTTTGCATACAGTTCCAAGTCGTCAGTCGTTGTTGAGAAGCCTTTGAAGCAGATTATGGGATCAAATAGACCCCATATGTACTCGACGTCAATTTTGAGGTAAAAATTAAATTTTTTTACTTAATAAATTGATAGATTAATTTAAAAAAGCCAAAAAATAAGTTTGCAGGTGCTTTTATTTTTTTGTTTTTAGCAATATGACGTGTATTCTGCGTTCTAGTGTACGCAATAATCTGTTAGCTGAATACAATGACAATGACAATGACATTTTGGCGACAGTGATTCCTCCGAAGACGACCATGTCTCGGAGCAATCAGAATCTGATTATTCAGAAGATTACACCTTTTCTTGCAACCCTTTATGTAAGGCTAATTTTTTTCATTATTTTATTGTGTCTTGAGAGTATCCATATACATTTTTAGCTCACAATATTAAAAACTGACAAAGATATGATTTTTTTTTTAAATGTGCAAATTTTAAAATCCTCACAATCGCCACCGTAAATATCCAAAATAAATACTTTTTTTTCAAGGGTCACTATAGGGCTAATTTTTTTTATGATTTTGTCATACCTTGAGTGTAGCCCCCAAAATTTTTAGCCAAAAATATTAAAAATGGACAAAGTTACGATTTTTTTTGTAAAAAAGCTGATTTTTTATAGAACTGTTTTTTTCGCGAATTTTTTTAGATATGTTACGGACATTTAGGCTACTTCTAATACATGAGAGCTACTAAAAGAGGCCTCAATCTATACCTACAAATTTTTTCAAATGAAAATGTTCAGTGGCGGCGATTTTATAGATGTTCAAAAGTGGTTGGGGTCAATTTGACCCCGATTGTTCTCGATGATCGAAAAAATAGGTGTGTTCTCGGAGGGTTAAAGGAAAACGACGAAAAATTTTATGAATATTATAGAACGACTCCTGCTACGTTTTTCTGTATGTTAAATGAAATAAATCAAATTATAGAAAAACAACAAACCAATCTTCAAAATCCAATCACAGCAGCTGTAAGGTTGTCGGTCACTTTAAGGTTAGTCTTTCTGTTTCACATCCCTCAAAAATCTTCTTTTCCTCACTTCACTAATCATAATTTCCAAGTCCATTGCTTATTACTATGAACACTATTCTTTAATTAGTCAGTGCGCGTGACACTTGTTCTCGCGAGTGAGCTTGTAAATCAAATAAATTTGATCTACCTGCTCACACGCTTGAACAAGCGTACACGCGTAAACGCTTCAATCGTTGAACGTAACCGTTATATTGACTTCCCGTGTTTTTGATTTTTTTGATTTACAATCGTACACGCGCGAACAAGCTTACGCTCTTATAGGCGCGAGACATGACCGCAGCCTTAGTGCCAATAATTATACTGTTGCATTATCTGTAACTGCACTTTTTACAGGCAATTCTACTATTTTCATGTAATATTTTAAAAACTTAAGTATGTATTTACAGTTGCTTGGTCTATTAAGACATTATTTGTCAGTTATTATTAAATATCGAATTTCCTGCAGCTCAATAGCAACAAGCTGTTATTTTGGTTCAAATATCGTCTGCAGTCTTAAAAAGATTATCCATTCGGGACCATAATTACTCCAGGTAATGCTATAAGAAAAATTAAACTGATGCTGTAAGCACCATTGCTTTTGGTTTTCTAGAATACAATGCTGGAACAAAATATCAGGTCCAGCGTAAGTGCAAAGCGGTTAAATTTAAGGATACTACGTTAAATTTTTGAAAAATTGAAACAACAGCAAATTATATCTAGCTAGTTTGCTAGATATAATATGTTGACGCACAAATCCTCTACTGTTCTTCGAACATTAGTGTTTCTAGTGGTTCTGATGCGCCAGGGGTTTTTTTTTATTTCAGACTCGTTCCAAAAATATATTAATTTTCCCCGAACAATTAATTGTACATATTATAGCTGTGTTTAATGAGCTGCTCTAGGTTGAGCTAGGTTGAGATATCTCAACAAAATGTGTTTAATGAGCAATTTGGCTGCTCTAACTTGCTCGAAGTTGCTCTGATTTGTGTTTCATGAGTCTGCTCTAAGTTGAACTAGAGCACTTTAGAGCACGATATTTACTCTACTTTTTTTGGTAGAGCAAGTTCGCGCAAGCAACCAGCTGTTTTCCAACTGTCACGGAACTGACTTTCAACAAAAAATTGTTACTAAAGTGCAGTTTTTCGTTAGTGAATTGACAGGTTGACCTTCTGACAAGTAATGAAAATTGAGAGTTGCCTCTCAATTGCTCTCACTTGCTTGACTTTTTTCTGCCTCTCAATTGCTCTGGCTTGCTCGACTTTTTTTGACAGCCGCACTACTATAACTTGCCTTGAGATGCTCTGCTTTTTTTTCGTGCTCATTAAACACAGCTTATTTATGTTTTTAGTGTCAGATTATATATTTGAAATCATTCCCGAGCACCTGCTCGGCGATATTGACGAGACACAACTTGAGAAAGAAAGTCTTAGTCCTGAAGCTAAAAGTTCAGCCTTCGAGTATATCGATGCAAACCGGTACAAATCGAGAAAGAGAAAGACTTCATTGAATGTTGAATTAAAAAAAATATTTGCGCTGTAAAGGCTCGTGCGTGCTTTTCGCGCTCAGCCAGCAAGCTGTCGTCTACACCAAAAGCTGCTCGCGCACTGAGCGCGAACAAACAGAAGAGCTGTGCGCGAGCTGCATTGAGATACGTATCCACCAAAAATGTTTGCGGGTTCGGATGCAACCAGCGTTGCCACTTTGGTCCATTTGGACCATTTTTGGCCCCTTCTACACAAAATTTTGAATTTCGGTCTTTTGGTCCCTTTCTTCGGAAAGCTATCAGGTTTTGGTCATGTTTAAATCGATCAGCAGGTTAATTTGCTTTTATTTCAATCAACCCTTAGCTGGCGTTACCAAATTTACAAAAATCAGAATCCCTAATCTCTGCTTGCATCGAAAATTTTGAAATTTGTTTCATTTGAAAGCAAGAAGAAGAAGAGCTAGCTGCGCTTCGTGCATCTTTGTCGTACAATCATTGAACGCTTAAACTCAATTGCATGTTTTGATAGTTGTCTCATTCTAACTTCTTCACTGGTTTCGAATTCGTCGCGATGTGAAAACGTGCTACGAAACGTATCTACAATGATAGCAGTCATTTCGTCCATCCACATAATTAGATATTTTTTCGGAAAAATGGGGAAGTAAATTATGCATTTAGTGTTTGTTTTAAAACGTAGAATACTAAGTATTGTATTTGCAGGTACTTGATAAAGGGTAGAAAGCGTAATCCAAATGAGGGCGTAAATAATCTGTGTGAAGTAAATGTCGCAGTATGGCAGGATGGTGCTCGGTTAATTTTCTAATGCCGCGTTTATACATAGGGACGAGCGTCTCGTGAGCAAGACATTGGACAAGACTCAGCAAGACATAGGGTGAATTGTTTACTTAGGATATTGCACCATGCAACACGCACCATGCACCTTTCGACAGCTTTCAGCTCAGTGAACGATGGCTACAGGGATACAGGTTGTGGCTATTGCAACTGCCGGGTGTGCGTTGAGTTATTTCAATCTGTGCCACGCAAGGATATGTTTGAAGTCCCGGCGGAAAATTCAAAAAATGTAAATGATAATTCGCTACCCTCTCGAATCCCTTGACTCGATGCATAAAACCGACGTCGCTTCCAGCGGCTTCGAGCTAGGACGAGACGGTCATAAACACTCAGGCACAGCAATAAAAGGATCATTATCCCTTCGTAAAACAAACAAGAGCCGACGAGCAAGCCATTTACACACGCGTGCTTGCCATGAAAAACACAGCCGAGAATAGACAAGGAGACCGTTTACACACCCGCTTTGTCAACATTTGCCATTCCTCGGCGAGAATGTAAACGCGGCATAAGAAGTGGAAGTTATTTACCAATCTCACGTTGAAATATTGTAGTGAAATTTGTGCAACGCGAAGAAAAGTCAAAGAAGAATGGATTTTCTTATTTCCATGGTTGGAATTGCGTGTAGACAAATGCTTTTGCAAAGCTTGCAACAAAAGCTTGCGAAAGCATTTTGGGCACATCAAACGCCACGAAGGGAGATCTTTTCATTCAAAAAATATGGTATTCAAAAGAAACCAAGAAAATATTGACTCTTATTCGAACGGAACCTATGATGAATGCAATCTAAAGAGGCAAGTGAACGCTGCAGAAATGACCATGGTCATGTTTTGCATTATGCATAATTTATCTTTTGACAAAATTGCTTGGAGAATGCTGTCCTGATTCAAAAATTGCTGTTGCGATTCATTGTGGTAGATCCAAAAGTACGAAAATTGCCGAAAAACTAGGCAAAGTGGGGAAAGAAAAAACAAATTCGGGATATTACATTTTCACTAATAACGGATGAAACTACTGACATTTCGTCAAAAAAGGGGTTCGTTTTAATAGTTCGTGTCTTCAATACGTCGTCAAAAATGCTAAAGGATCATTTTCTAGCACTTTTGGAATTAGCTGAATTGAACGCAGATGGCCATTTTAGAGCAATTAAAGCATTCTTTCGAGATAATTGCATTCCTCTTTCAAATTTAATTGGAATCGCGGCTGATAACGCAAATGTAAAGGTGGGCGCGTTGAAAAGTCAGTTCAGTCAAAGTTTCGAGAAAAAAATGTAGATTTATTTTGCAAGCGCTGCATCTGCCATTCACTACATTTGTGTACCTTTCACGCTTGCACAAAACTACCGGTTTCCAGAGAAAAACTCTGTGAAGACATTTTTAATTATTTAGCACATAGCTCAAAAAGAATTAATGAATTGAAAAAATTTCATAAATACTGTGAATTGGAGTGTCAGAAAATTTTAGGTATTTCCAGTACAAGATGGCTATCGTTGGAAAATGTTGTGAATAGAATCCTAGAACAATGGAATGATTTAAAGCTTTATTTTGTATCTTGCACTTTGGAAATTAATTGTGTACGCCCAAAAGACCTAGCTGAGGCTATGAATAAGCTCGAAAATAAGATTTATTTCCTTTTTTTGTCTTATATATTGGCAATAGCTAATAACTGTAATAAAGAGTTTCAATCTGAATAGACTGTTTTTGCACTTTATCTTGGTTGGTCCCCTTTCATCTTTTTTTCCAAAATATTTTTTTCGTGGCAACACTGGATGCAACGCTCTGTTCGCGAGCAGGCACACTTGGTGTGGACGTGCAAACATTGAATTTCGATTGCTCGTCGAGCTGCTTCCTTGCTTTCCGCTCTCGTTGGAAAGCAGACGTGCAAAATGCCATTCAGTTTGGAATGGACTAATGGATTAGCCATTAAGTTAATCAATAAAAAGGCGGAACATCCTATTTTCTGGGATCACACTAATAAAGGCGATAAATTTTGTACGAAAAAAAGAAAATATTTTTGGAAAAATCGGCAAAATTATGCGAAATGATAGGATAGAAATAGAGAGAATGTAGAAGCGAGGCTTTCATCGTAGATATTTCTATTTTTCTTTTTTTTTTGGAAAATTAGACATTATTATGTAGGATTCTGCACGAAAAAGAATTTTGCCTTCATCAAAACCCATTTCGCACATTAACGAAAGTTTTTCTGTAAGTTTAATTATGTAAAAATTCTGATCAGAAAGCAAAAAAGCAGTGCGTGTACAGAACGCGCGCATGAAAGTAAATGTCAACACTAACAGTGTTAGCACGCAAGCTACTTTGCTGTTTGCGAGCTTGATGTGGACGTTGCGGATGGAGAGCGCGTCCATTGTTTGCGTTCAGCCCGTGTACAAGCATCGATGACGTCAAATCTGAGCGCGAGCTCTGGTGGATACCAGCCTTAAGAGTGGAACGCGCGCTTTGGGATAAGACAGCAAAAGAGCATAGGAACAGGGCTGCAGTGGCAAGCGCGTGGAGGACAGTCAGCTCCAAAACTAAGAAGTCAAGTGAGTTAAATAGTTTCCATCAAATCCATTTTTATAAATTAATTTGTTACTGGTTTTTACAGGAGAAGAATGCAAGTCCATTTGGAAAAGTATTCGCGATAGTAAGCGCTACCACAATTCAAAAGAGGAAGGCTTTAGGTAGCGCTTGCAGTTTGGAGGATGAAGATGAGGATGAAGAGTGGGAGCTCGAAGATCATCCAACATTTTTACAAACGCCATCATCCAAAAGAAGGTTCGTTTTTCCATTAATTTTGTCATTACAACATTTAAGTTGATTTGTTGCATGGATGCAACATGATCATCATACGACATGCCCAGATATTTGTAAAATTTGTTTTTATCAAAACAATGGTTTTATAGCTATCATGAATTTTTCTCAGCAAATTGTAAATTATATTATTATCTGTCTTAAATACGTAATACTTTTCATAAAATATGTACATAAGATAGTGAATGTAACGAATTGTTTGTTCTTTTTTTGGCAGAACCTTTTCCATCACTATCGTTTCGGGGGAGACGGTGTTAAATTCGCTCAAAAAATTGCCACAATATTCAAAACCTACAGATGACGCAAGTTTGTCGAATTATTCTTATGTAAGGTTAAACAAAAACATTTTCTTTAATCAATTTTTCTAGGCAAGTCACGCTCCACCCAGACAGAAGGAAACTGTTGCAATGCTGACAGTAAATACGATTCAAACTTTCTTCAAATCTTGAACTATTGCCAATTCTTCATCTGTCACCAGTGAGCATTGTTTCCAATCGACTATCTTCGCAGTTCAGCAAATTTTTCTTAGCAGAACACTTCTCGGTACACGAAAAGAATATCATTATGTACTTTACTGCTCAAAACCCTTTGTGTCTATAAATACCTGGCAAAGTGCAATGGAAATCGCTTCATTTGTCTTGTTAACATAACCGATTCATCAGGTACCTCTGTTACAAAATATGGACCCTGGGCAGGTAGGTCAGCGGGGCCCATGAGCTTAGGTTGAGTATCCATAGTAAGTTCGTATTCTTCTGATTTGTTCTAAAAAATAAATAAAATTACTATTAAAGTTAACGATCGTTGACTCTGGTCAAAGCCACATTCCATTGTTTCAGGGAAATGTATGCCATCATCTGACACCGACATTCGGCGGATCTCGTCCGGTGTCAGAATGCCGAACTGGACCCGCTTCACGGTCCGAAGAGGCGCCTTCAAGTCCGACATGTTTTTAGAATCTCACTAGAACCTTTCTTCGAATACTGAACCAATTAGACGCACTTCTTCGGGTTATATCGTACCAATCTTTATAAACACAAAACTGACGACAATTCTAGACCACGTTCACTCGTCTATCACACAAACCCAGGTTTACATTTTTAAAAAAGTCATCACTGACAGTTGACTGAATTCGGCTGTACAGCGAACCTGGTGTCAGATCCCTGTACCATATGATTTGGGGATGCCCTAATTGCGTCAAAATTGGAAGCAATGGGTATTGGAAAGAAACCGCTCTAGCGGTATAGTGAAAATTTTTGCTGGTGCAAGATCAAAGAAAAAGGGGCACTTGAGTATGAACTGCAGAGGAAGAACGTTCAAGAATTTTAAGCGGAGAAAAAAAAATTTAAAGAAAAAGTAAAGTGCAAGTTAACAAAATTTGTTTGAGAATATAGTGAAAGTTAAGAAAGTTTGCGAGTACAAAGTGATCATTGAGACACTTAAGTTAAGAATTCTAGTGTGGAGAGTGAAACTAGGACATTGATGAATATTGGCGATTAGAGAACTTAATACTGAAATAAAGGAAAAACTTTAATTTTGCATTTAAAACATAAGTTGAAGCTGAGAAGCACTAAGGGGACAACGACCGAGCTGATAGTTGAAAAAAAGCGAAAGATCTTCGCAAGAAGGGTATATCGTTGAATTAGTGGCTGAAGGAAAGGAAGTTTAGGAGACTATCTGGGTCTTCAACGACAGTGACGACTTCACAAAACCACAAGGGGACAACGACCGAGCTGATAGTTGAAAAAAACGGAAGCTCTTCGCAAGAAGGGTATATCGTTGAATTAGTGGCTGACGGAAAGGAAGTCTAGCAGACTATCTGGGTCTTCAACGACAGTGACGATTTCACAAAACCACAAGGGGAGAACGATTGCAGAAGAGCAGGTGATGGTGTAAAACGGAGCTTAATTTCAAAGGTACGATTTTCAGTTGGACAAGTTCGTGAGTGAAGGCCAAATAATTAGTCGTTTGACCAAAAATCAATAGAAGAGCTTTTATGAATAGTAAAATAGTTAACTTTTCAACCAGATTTTATTCGCTAATTAAAGAAATGCTGAAAAAAAATAAGATTAATTAAAGTTCTTGAATTATATCAACGGAGACGGAATATATAATCATTCACATAGTTAAAAGTTAAAATAAATCACGTGGTATAGATATGAATTACAGAAAATTTACTATATATATTTTTACCATAAATATTCTATGAAAAATTTTGGTGTGGGTGCATGTACGTTTATATATATAAGTATCTTGATAGTTTTTGTATACAAAATATTAATTTACTAGGTTATTTCAGTTGGATTATTCAAATTTGATTACTCAACTTTTTTGGTTCTCTTGTATGATATATGAGAACAAATCCCGGCCGGGGTCTTGTATGAATGAATCCCACCCAAATTATTAATTAATTTGTATGTTTACTTTTGTTTGCTTGAATATTTTAGTTTGATTTTCGGCTTGAGTTATTCAGATTTTCTTTTTAATTTTTTTGTGGCTTTTAGTTTGATTTTTTTTTTGTTTTGATAATTTCCGTTTCTATATACCTAATGAATTATAACTAAATTAATAAATGATGATTCTTGCGAATCCTTTTCTTTCCCTTCCTATTTGTGGTTGTCGTTGACTGATGGATCTTTAACAGGTTCTAAGTGTTGTACTGTCTGCGTGCCATAGCACGTAGAGATTTCCCGCCCGTAAACCCACGCCAGGCTGAGCTAGTCGGCTGGGAAAAGGCACGCCGGGGAAGAGAAAGGAAAATCTCTAATGGGCCATTTAGACAAGCGTCCATGCGTCCGCGCGTCCAAGCGTTTTTAGATTACACGAGTCAAGTCAACTCAAATCCAGTTTTTTGAAGGCGGGGCTAAGGCGATAAGTGAAAGGATTTTACACGCTTATGATGATGTTTTTTTGCTCCGTACAAATATATTGGTAACAGAGAGTTGTATCTATTTATCCATATGAGTATATATACCTACATATATATGTTTGTGTCTAGATATTCAGATGCATTCAATTTGTTTTCGTAATAGTCATGCACGTAAGGATGCAAAATATATATTATCCACATCATTATATAAGAAAATAATCATCCACAAAACATATATTTAAATGATCACCAACGAATCATCCACACATGCCACTGAGCGAAAGAAATCATTTTAAAATGTATTGTACATGAATCAGCATACTCCACCTCCTTCGCTTTAGACCCGCCTATATAAACAAAATCAAATTGACTCGTGTAAGCAAAACACGCTAGATCGCATGGACGCCTGGACGCATGGACGCTTGTCTGAATGGCCCATAAATAATATATGCTGCACTGACGACGGCTCGACAGAGTTCAGTCGGTCGCAACAAAACTATTACGCAGACTGCAGTTAGAGATGTGACTTCGCACATTGGCAGTCTGGTGCAGCTGCAAAAAAACAAGGAGGTGCCAAGGAGATTCGCCCATGAAGGACTTTTGGGTTATATAGATGAAATCCTTCCACAAGAGCTGGGCGTTCAATTCGTTAACATGGCGCATGTACGATCGGTGCTACGTAGTACAAAATAAGTAAAATATTATGAATTATTTTTGAAATTACAAGTTTCAATATTGACATCATGTGATTCATTATTTTATTGGTAAAATAAATTGCAAAATTTCTTTTAAATTTAAATTTTTTTTTATTTAAATGTTATATTCACAGAGTTAAATTTTGTATTCAAATTATATATCCGATCAAAATATTATATTCATATTAAGAAACTGTTAATTAGTTCTGCTTTCCCCATACTCCTTGAAAGCATTTCTTATGCGTTTCGGACCGTTTGCAGTTCGTCCATGTTGGGCTGGCTTTGTGTTCAACTGTTTTTCGCCAATCCCCTTCCACAAGTTCCCCAGTTTCATTATAGGAACCCACATAATGCGGAAGATAGTAGGTATCTCTATTATATTGTTTTAAACAATTGTGCAGATAGCACCAAGCAGTAATTATTGTTCGGGCCCTACCACGGCCACAAAACATAGTTTGAGCCAAACAATGAAATCGGGAGCACATAGCTCCAAACGCATTTTCCACACAGCGTCTTGATTGGCTGAGGCAGTAGTTTAAAACTACGTCTTGGTTATCTAAAGCGGATCCCTTTTTGGGTTTAAATGGCTTCATGATGTGCTCATGTAAGGGAAAGCATCGTCCTCAAGAAAAACGTAGGGCAGCTTACACGATCCGACTCTGGTTATGAATAATTTCCTTTGATTTTTTTTCCGAACGATTCTACCATTTATTTTGGAGTTGATTTTAGCAATCAGGTTTATTGAGTTGATAGGGCAATGCTGTCAGTTGGATATTTTGTAGGTGATGTGGCTTTGTCCTGCGTCTGCATATTCCTACACGTTATGTTATTATTTAGCACCATCGTTGTGTTGAGGCGCTTCTAGTGGATAGTTAAGTCGTTTGTTAATAAACTTAATAAAAATAAATTTGAATTTATTTATTTAATTTGAGATAAACTATTGAACGTCGAAACGGTCACTATAGTCTCCGTTTGTGTCCACTAGTCTCCATTGTCAAAATTTTCGCTCGAAAGAATGACCAGATAATGGATACATGTCAAAATTTGGCTTCGCGATTAACTCAGAACCAGCCTTAAACAATTTATTTTCACCCTCAAGCTGGTACTAGGCTGTGTCTGTCTCGGGGTGGATGTGAAATCTGACTGAAAATCCTGTTTGGAATTTTCAACCAAATTTTCTTTTTCCAGTAGCGCTATGGAAGTGGCTGATACTGTTTTTTGAATGTCCGCCATCAATTTCATTGCTTCGACGCGTAGTATTACTTCTAGCTGAGAAACAATGCTATCCACAAATTTTCGGTACATGTTTTTCTGAGACGTGATCGTGTCCCGCACGATTTCCTGAATTGCGTCATTATACTTTCTAGGTGCCTCATTCCTCCTTTTCCGCCTCGAAACATCACTAGCGGTTGTGCAGCTATCATCACGAGGCGCCGTCTCAATTTTGCGTTTGGAAACTTCGGAGAATAGCGACATGGCTATTTCTTCCTTCAGTGCCGGGTCGTCACTAACTGAAAAATGTTATGTTTGAAATACAAACAAAACATGTTAAATACCTTTTGAAAATTGTCACCGCTTTTACGCAGCAATATTGTGGAATACAAAAAACGCATCTCGTTATAATAGAAGAGCGTTGACTCATACATCTCCGCAGATGCTCCAGAAACGTTGTTTGCTTCCATCTTTTTTTCCGTAACGTATGCCGTACACAAATATTTTTTTCACACTGTCCACATCCTTGTCACACACTTCCGCGATTTCCCACGACGCTCGATTTTTGACTTCTAGCCTTTTCAATTACGCACTCTTAAAATTCCACAAACACTCGTTTTTCTTATGTTCATTTAACAAACGCAAAGCATGATCTCACCACATCGCCATTTCAAATATGCAGTTACAATCAATGCAATCAATGCAACCTAGTTACAATCAATGCAACCCAACTTTGTTGCACAACAAAATGAGTTTGAACCCATGAGAACGTATGCGAGCAGTTACAATGATGCAACACAACTTTGTTGCGCAGCAAAGTTTGCTCATGCCTCAAACTTGGTATGGCAACAAAATTTTTGAAAATATCCAATTCCACCTGTTCCTATGAGAGTCCGGGAAATGGGAAATGTCATATGTAAATGACAATCAGAATTTGTTTTTGTTTTGCTCATTTTTGCTCTGCAATATACGCTGCAGCTTTTAAAGGATCAAATACTCACTAATATCACTTTCCGAGACTGTAAAGGATCCATATTATCAAACAACAATTTCGTTAATATAGCCAGTGACAGATGACGGTAAATGTTGTGTTGCATTGATTGTTGCAACACAAACGTAACTGTTAATTGTGCCCGGGTGAGGAATATTCAATCTAAACAAAAATTTACCAAATCATTACTTAATCGTATCAATAAACTATAATATACATCGAAAATCACATTTGTTTTGCTTGTGAGGAAATTTCAGTTCGATCTCTCGAGAAAAGTGAAATCATTAAATGCGCTTTCGACTCGTGATTTCTTGTGCTTTGGATATTCGCATCGTTCAGTTCAATTGTTTAAAAACATACGACAACGCATTTTTTCATTCCATTATTTCGATCATCATACCTTCCAAGATGTATGTTATCGATGAGGATTCAGATCGATTAATCGCTGTTCAAATTGATGCTTTGCAAAAGGTTACCAAATGTTTAGCAAATCATAAAAAAATCGGTGATTCTCATGGCAAAAGGTCCTACTTTCAGGGAAGAATCAACACGATTAAACAACTTCGTTTTCAATTCAATCAGCAGCATCAGCAGCTTGTTCAAAGTGATTTAGAGACATGTAACCATCACTACACAAAGGATTATGCCGATTAATTTGAAGAGAAGTATCTTGTGGTTTGTAGCGAACCAAGCCAGGATTTTCTTACGAAATTTACACCACCAAAACCAACTGCAACAACAACTGAGGCGACGATTGATTTGAATTCCACTGTGTTATATGGCTCAATATAACAACCGTTGTCTGCAATGTCATTTACACGTTCTTTGGGTATGCCGGCTCCAGAATTTTCCTGCAAGTATGTACATGTATCGATTGGTCAGCATTTCACGACTCACTTTTGCGTTTGGTGCATAACAGCAATCAAATCCAAACGATTGAAAAGTTTTATTTACTCGAACAGACTTTCAAGAACACTTTAGATAGTGATATTCGTGAAATGCCGCTTACCACAGAAAATTATGATGAAGCTTGGAATTCTGTTATCGAACGCAGTCGAGTGTTCTTCTTGCATTTTATGCAACTATTCCCTTTGCAGCCGGTCGTTACCAAGGAAAATGCCGCCGATCTGAAACAGTTAGTCGAAACATCCCATGCTTGTTTCAATGCACTGAAGCAACTGAAAATCAAAGTGGATGATTGTGGTCATATTTTCGCACATTTATTGACTGAGAAATTGGCAAAAACCCACAGTCCCACTATGGGAACAAAAATTGGGAGAGTCTACTGAAATTCCTACATTCAAAACTCTCGCCAAATTTTCGACCGCTAGATATCGTCCACTCTTTAGCTAGTTTATTTTTAAAACCAAACCTCCATCTAAAGCCCATCAATATATTCAAATATTGGTTTAGTTGTTCCTTTCTAAATTCCAAAAGAAAACATAGATTTAGTAGGATAAAATGGTTTTATGAATTATTGTTTAATTTTACAATATTTAATTGATAAAGTTTGAACAAGTCAAGAACGTCTTATCTATTTTTTACAATCAACTAACAAATCACAAAATCTTTCTTTTCAGGTACTGGGCAGAACAACAACGAATCCCATCCAGCAAAACAGCAGAGCTTATAGATCCGGCATTAAATCATACTCAAGCATAGCATCTGATTATCCACGTCATTCTGTTCAGAAGTACAGCCAGTAAGTAATATTCAGTTTCAAAAAACTAAAAAAATCGAAAACGTGAAAATATTATCCATTATTACTGCGCTTTGGCAGAAATTTCACCGAGCCAATTTGTACGTAGAGACGCATCAATCATTCAAGTTGCTCAACAAATAACTTATACAAAATATTGTCTAGACAACAACTAGTCACAGAAGAGCGGTGGCATTCGGAGTTAAAATTAAGATTTAATTGAAGAATATAAAAAATAAGGCGAAGATCATTACGAAAAGAAACAGAGAATTTTCAGATCTGAAATATCTAATAGCTCTAAATTGTATAAATAGTTTAGTATTCTCCGAATTAATAATAATATAATTAATAATTCAACGAAGAAAAGAAGTATAAGAACACAATGCTCTTCAAACAACCCTGCCGTGATGATTAAATCAAAAGCTATTGAGACAAGTGCATGTTAGGAGACTGCGTAATAAAGTTAGACTTCAATTGCACTTAATAGAATCAAAGAGTCGCAAAATAATGTCATGCGCATGCGTCTCTAAATTTTATATAAATATCTCGCCATTCACGATAAAAAAAATGGTGACCCCGCGACGTTCGCGCAAGCTGATATATAACTATGAATATTTATTTAAATTAATTTTAATATTTTACATGTCTTAATTTCGACGCACACAAGAACGAATCAAGATACCAGAAGGAAGCGAAGATATGGAAATTTTAGGATTCCAAGCTACACTAACAAGGAGATTCTCTGGGACCAGTTGGACTGGATAAAATGTTTAATGACGATATCGGTGACGTTATGGTCACAAATGATGAAACCGCTTGAAGTCGAACATACTGCTGCTAAAATTTGATAGAGCTGCAACCGAAAGCCGAAGTGAGCTCAACGGGAGCTCTAATTTCCGAACGTGTTTGTCAGACATTATAATTAAAGCGCCTTCCATTCTTTACGGCTATCAAATTTCCAAATGAACAGAAATCAGTGGATAAGACAATCGTTCACATTACATACCAATCCCGCCTCACCGAGGCAAAATTTGAAACTTTCGCGTCAGTTGCTCGAAATGTTATCGAGACTTTGCCCACATCAACATTAACGTACTATGATTGGCCACATATTCGAGGTTTGGAATTGGCCGATCCAGATTTTTACCGCTCAGCTCTGATCGATATGCTCACTGGATCTGATTCTTATGGTGATATTTTTATGAACCAGTCGCTCAAAAATCACATCTTGGTTGGCTCATTTCTGGCAAAGCATTCGAAAAACCAGTACAATCATCAACTGAACCAGCTACCGTTCATCGTTCACACGTTTCGCTGGAGGAATTGTACACATTGGTTAAACAATTTTACGCGCTGGAAAGTATTCCATTCGAACTACAATACACACCTGAAGAGCAATAGTATCGTAATTTCTATAATCATACAACCATGAGACAGCCAAATGGAAGGTATTTGGTTCGCTTACCACTTTAAACGCTATTTGATCCCTGCCAAATCATCAGCTTATCGCATCAAACAGTTAAAAATCGTTCTCATCAGCTCGAGAGGAAATTAAATCGTCATCCCGAAGTGCATGAATAATATCATAAGTAGTAAGATAATTTTGATCTGAGGCAAATCGCACCTGTCTCAACAACTGAAGACATGCATTTGCGTTTCAACGAATACAACTGACCCTTTGACACATGCTGCACATTACCACACCATGCAGTCATCAAAGCCGATAGTCTCAACACAAAATGCCGTGTGGTGTACGACGCATCAACCAAATCATCCATTGGGAAGGCATTGAATGAAATTCTGTGCACATGTCCATGACTTCAGAACGATTTATCAGCCGTTTTATTAAACTGGCGTTTACACAAGTACGTCATCATCGCTGATATTACTCGAATGTATTGATGCATCGATATGCACGAAGACGATGCTGAGTATCAGCGCATTTTATGGTACAATCCGGACGAATTGCTGCAAGAATACAAGCTTACTACCGTCACCTTTGGTACAGCCAGTGCACTGTACACTGCCATCGAAATTTTACACCGAACCACTCAAGATATCCAAGTCATGTATATTCAAGATTCCCACGACGTACAAATCATCCTAGACCAAACAAACAAGCAAAACACCTACTACAAAGATAAACGTAACAAAACACCTACTACAAAGATATCTGCACAAGCCAAATTCATCTAACGCGTGTCGCGACATAGCGTCATCATTTTATATACTATAAAATTTGGATTACCTGGCGTTCCCCGAGAGTTCCTCGAGAAGACACCAACCGTGTAGATTAGCTCGTAATATTGTCGATAAAATAAAGTTAATAAAACGTGTTTGTTCAAATCGAAAAGTGTTGTTATTATTTTCATAGTGTACGCTCACAACCTACACTACCCATACAACTAGCGCAGTCGGGAAACAAATCAAGAGGAAGCCGTAAAAGGATAACTCTTGATCGCGAAAAAACGAATCTTGAAGAAGCCGCAAAGGATGATTCTTGATTGAGTAAAAAAATTTTAAAAACAGTGTAGATAAATAATAAAACAATATCTTCCATAATCGGGAATTTCGCGACGCAAGTTAATAATAAACAAACAGAGTGACCAAGTCCGAAAACGGATAATAACAATCAAAAGTGAATTAACAGTTAAAAAAAAGAAAATGACAGTTAAAATTGTACTAACAGTTAAAAGTGAGCTAACAGTAAAAAAACAATAATAACAGTTAAAAGTGGATCCAGCTAACAGAAACAAGAAAATAAATTTCCAATTTAATTTAAGGAGAAGCCTAGAATTCGAGCCACACGCTATTCAGTGCGCATGAATAGTTTCATAAGCAACGCAAAATTTTTCTTGAGTCAAATAAATGACGAAGAAAGCAGAAACGCTGTAACCCGAACGATATTCTACGAAAAGATTCAGAGAGAAGCGAAATACGTGATCATTAACTTACAGGAACCAGACAACTGGAACAGGATAAAGAAGCAGCTGAAACTTCGATATCGTCCAGACACGGAACCAGCTCAAATTTATAAAAGAATTAACAGCCTAAGAGCAAATAATGTAAGTGAATTGATAATTGAAGTGCAGAAAATTAGACGTAAGGCAGACGAACAAACAATTTATTACAAAGAAAATTCATACATAGATTTAAGTAATGTAAACTCCTTATTAGCTAATACGATAAAACAAATGAGCCAAAGCGTACTCTTAGACAACATTTACGAAGAACATGGCTTGGATGTTATCTTAAATATTATGAAGAAGACAAGGTGAATGCATTAGGGATGAGGGGAAGGGATGAATGCATTAGAATTCAGCTCCGAAAACAAAAAAAATTAGTTTTGCTAAACCCAAAATTTTTAAAAAGCACGCAAACGCCAGATACCAAACAAAAAATGACGACAATAGGACAGGACAAACTAAACGGCAGACACAAAATACACAAAATAGCAAAGGCTCATGACAAAATAGTTACAGATACAACAACAATTACAATCAAACTAGTAGCAGCAATGTAGGTGACTTTAATCTGCAAAATTCTAACTACAATCACTCAAGTCAACCGAGATTTACTGGTCGATCCAATGGAGTGAAAGAAAAGCCGAAGGAAGTGGATAATGTCCAAACTAATTAGAAATACAGAGCTAGGGGAAATACCTATAATAGCGAAAATCAAAATTCGAAAAAACCAGGAGAGTAAAATTCCGGGAGAGGAAGTAAATAGCAACAGCCAAGATTTTTTGGAGTTAGCCTCGGAATAATTCCCTCTGATTCATATTACAATAAATCAAACAAAGTATATAGCATTAATAGATACTGGGTCATCATTACCATAAAACATCTGATTGCCCTTCCCGGGATGATCCTAGTGCTAAACGAAAGTGTGCCAACTGTTCGGGGCCACATGCCTCCAGTTGTTCGGAGTGCCCTAGCAAAGTCGAATTTTTAAACTTGCAATCTCGGATTCGATCGAGAAATATGAAGAAAACTAATCTCCGCAGCGTGAGTCCAAACCTGCTAAGCCCATCTTTATTTCCACCACTACGACATCACACCAACACTCAACCTAATCTTGATCGACCGGTACCGAACTCAAGAGAAACGTTTTCGAGCATTCTTCGTAACACGAATGCACAGTCCTCGCAAGCAGCAAACCAGTTATTCACTATGCCTGAAATACTCGCCTTGACAAATGAGCTTCTCATTAAATTGAAAAGCTGCACGTCAAGAGAAGAACAATTTCTCGTCATTACAGAGCTAGCCACTAAGTACATTTATGGAAATGTCAAATAGTTTAACTTTGCAATGTTGTTTTTGGAATGCGCAAAGCATTTGTTCCGTACATAAGAGGCTTGAGTTTTTCTCTTTCTTGAACGCTCACAATGTCGACTGTGCTATTGTAACTGAAACATGGTTGAAGGAAGGATCCAAATTATCGATCCAAATTATTTTGTCTACAGAAATGACAGGCAAGAAAATAGAGGTGGTGGTGTAGCACTAGTGGTAAAAAAAAATATCATCCATAGCGAAAAACCACCATTAAAAACTAATATTTTTGAAACAGTTTAGGTGGAATTGCAGATAGGAAGTAATAGTTTAATGTTGATCGGAGCATATTTCCCTGGTGGTAATTGTGACCAAAATAAGGAACAATTATTTTTGAAAGATCTCGATACATTCAACAGGCTACCGAACAACTTTTTAACAGCCGGAGACTTTAATTGCCGACATCCCGATTGGAATTGTTTGAGGCAAAATCGCTGGGGCTTGTTATTATATTACGCAACAAATTAGTCACTAGTCAGTTTGATGTACTATTTTCTCCAACTCCTACTTATTTTCCGAAATCTACTAGAGGAAATCCTTCAAACCTAGACATAATCCTGACTAATTATGTTCAGAACGTCACCCCACCTTTCACTATTACAGCATTACCATCTGATCATCTACCGGTTATGTTCAGCATAAGAGACCAACCAGTCACTGAGTGTGTGCCAAAAAAGTACGTGTTCCGAAAAGCCAACTGGGCACGCTTTTCGCGTGTCACACAGTGCCTTACAAATCAAAATCAAACTCTTTCTGATTTTTCCACAAAACACGATATAGATAACCACGTAGAAAATTTTAATTTTTCGAAGCCGCTGAGCAATCGATTCCCAAGATCACAAATGATAGACCGGTTCGACTTAAGCTTACTCCTGTCATTATAGCACTAATTGCACAATGGAATCCAGTCCGTCGCTTGTGGCAGAGAACCAGGCAACCAATGTATAAAATAGAATTTAATCGGCTCAAGAGCATCATAATCAAAGAAATTTATGAGCTAAAGAACCAATATTGGAAAGATAAGCTCTCTTCTCTCAAAAAAGGTTCCAGATCATTTTGGAACGTGTCAAAGGCGCTGAAAAAACGTAGCAACTATATCCCTCCTATCCAAGTAAACCAGGAGTTTCTCACATCAAATAATGAAAAAGTCAAAGCTTTTGGCAATCATTTCGCTAGGCAACATTTAATCACTTTTAACATGAGCGACAATGAGACAGAACGAATGGTAAATTCAAGAATCGAAAGGATCAAAGAGTTTCGCATTGACCCTCCTTTGATCACTTTAAAAACTATTCTTTCAACCATTAATTCGTTCAAAAACAAAATTTCAACTGGACCGGACACAATACCAATTTACTTTCTCAAAAATATGCACAAAAAAACTGCAATCTATCTCTGCCACATTATAAATGCGTGCGTACGCTTATCATACTTTCCTCACCTTTGGAAAAATGCATCAATAATATGCATACACAAACCCGGCAAAGCTAAGTCTGAGTTGAGTAGCTGCAGACCAATAAGCCTTCTCAGTACTGTGGCGAAAGTTTTCGAAAAAGTATTAAAAGAACGCATTACAAATTTTATCACGGATAATAATATTCTGCCAGACGAACAATTTGGTTTCAGGAAGCACCATAGCCCCGTCCATCAAATTGTACGGGTCAAAAATATTGTACAATCGAATTTCAGGACAAGGAAATCGACGGGTATGGTTATTCTTGACATTGAAAAAGCTTTTGATTCCGTCTGGCACAATGGATTGGTGTATAAAATGCATACACTTGGTTTTCCGACATATCTGTGCAAAATAGTTTTCGATTTTTTAAGTGGCAGAAAATTTCAAGTAACCCTAAACGTTTCCACATCTGAGAAGTTTCTCATTCCAGCAGGAGTGCCACAGGGGTCGGTCATCAGCCCTACTCTCTTTAACATTTTTATATGTGATATCCCAAAGCCTCCAAATTGCGAAATCGGCCTTTTCGCGGACGATACGGTCATACTTTGTAGCTCAAAATATCCCAGTGAAATATCAAACTTTATAGCAGATGGATTCAATATATTAACAACTTACTTTTCCAAATGGAACATTCGTGCTAATGCAAGCAAAACGGAAGCGCTATTCTTCACAAGAAACCGCAAATCTGAACTAAGGCCATCCAGCCCTTTAGTGCTTAATAACTGCAGAAAGGATTGGAACAATTGCACTATAAAATACTTAGGGGTTGTTCTAGATAAAAAAAAATTACTTTCCAAGCAAATATTAAGACTGCTATTAAAAAGTGTGACAAGCTTATTAAAATTCTTTATCCTCTAATTCATAGAAGGTCGACGCTGTCATCGGAAAATAAGCTATTACTTTATAAGACTATCTTTCAGCCAGTACTTTTATACGCTGAGGCCGCATGGTGCACTTGTGCCAAATCACACATAAAGAAGTTGCAAACCAAGCAGAATAAAATATTAAAAATGATGTTAAATCTACCATTTTATTTTTCTACGTCTGCTCTCCACCGCCTCTCAAAAATCAGCTATATTCACACAAAAATTGAAGCATGTAAAGAAACATTTGAAACTTCTTGCCGGTTGGCACAAAATCCTTTATTATCTAGATTATTAGAGAACTAAAACTTTCCTTCGACTATGTTTTTCGGAAATATAATTTGGAGATAATAACAGTCAAATCACATTTAGCTAAGTTAGTTAAGTTAGGTTAAGTTTTATTTAAAAAAAAAAATGTATAAGAGGTTTTTCTTTCCCAGTTTCCTCTTGCTATTGAAATCAATTCTGATTAGGTAATTATATAAAAATTTTCTTTTGTTAAAAACAAGGTACTAACGTATTTATAGTTGCAAGAGCTATTGCTCAATCTCTTAAATAATTTGTGAAGTTGATAGGAACAGTTGTAAATATTACGGTTGAATAGAATACATACATACAGTAAGTGGAAATTACTCCCTTACAGTTCTCAACAGTCACTGGTAAAGATATAATTCGTTACGAATTACATGCACCAGCCCCAAAAGAACTATGGTTCGCTGGAAAGTAACAAGTATAACAAAATATAAAATACCAATTTATTATTGGTATAGATTTACTTGGCAAGCTTGAAAGAGTAATTGATTTGGAAAGAAAAACCATATTAACCAATGGTCAAACAACAGAACTTTTAAATAACCCTTACCCGAATGAAGAAATCCACATGCTGGAAAACGTAAACAGTGATTACTTAAATAGAATAAAGCTCGATCATTTAAATGAGGAGCAATATTGCGAAATAGTCAAGGTAATAAAGCGCTACGAAAGAACAATTTTTAACGAAGGGGACAAGCTAACTAGTACGCCTAACATAAAGCACGAAATTAAAACGACCACTATCCAACCCCCAAATTGTGAAATTGAGGTCAGAAAACAAATATGTGAGATGGAAAAACAGGACATTATTCAAAAAAGTAGCTCAAAATATTCAAGCCCATTAATTTTGGTCCCAAAGAAGACTGGCAACTCGGGCGAGAAAAAATTCCGTATGGTAATAGACTATCGGAAATTAAACGAGGTCACAGTGGATGACAAATTTCCACTTCCAAATATTGACTCAATTCTAGACAAACTAGGAAGGGCTTAGTATTTCTCAATTATAGAGTTACTCGAGAAGATACTAACCGTGTGTTGGAGATTCAAATCAGTGAAATTTGATTTGAATGTATGTACATATTTTGTTGATTTCGCGTCTGGCTTGGTCTTCATTGAACATGGAATATGTAAACCAAGCATAGTCCCATTGCGTTGATGAAAAGTTTAATGTGCTGGAATTGCACATGCGATCGTCACACAAGTGGAGCTTGCAAGACGATCGGGTGTGCACATTTCAGTCAGCACATTTGACTGCATGAGAAATTGAATTATCACTCTTGCATCAGCCACCGAGCAACATGCATCTCGTAATTAAAAATTAAGTTTCTAATTTGACACAAAGCATGTTCAGTGACTATCTTTTGATATTAACAATTAACAATTAAACATCATGTAATCAGTTCAGTGACTGTTTATTCTTTGGTACGATATTAAACATGATCCTTCGAACCGGATAGTCCACTGGATAAAACAAAAGGTACGTTTGAACTTCTCAAATTTATTAAATGAGAATAGTGAAGTGTAAAGTGATGAAAAATTAATTACGTGATTAATTAAAAATAAAAATGTCAATCAAAGAGCTAAAGCCTGCCTCGAGCGAATCATCAGACTTCGTCGAAATTATAGAAAAGACCCCAAAGATCGGAATTCACTAGCATACTTCCGTAATCGCATTGATCAGCTTACAGAAGAATGGTCATTAGCAAAATTGCTTTACCCAAGGCAAGGGCTGAGTTGACAGATCCCGATTCCATTAAAGTATTTCAATCGCAATTTGAGCAGTGTGAAGAATACTTTTATGAGCTGCATGATACATTCGCTACACACTTTGATTCATACACACGAGACGAAAAAGTCTGTCCAACTGCACCAAAACCTGTGCCAGATCGAGTGAACATTACACTAAAAACGATTGACGTCCCTCAATTCAATGGTCGTCCTGAGGATTGGACGAATTTCAAGGATCTGTTTCAATCACTTATCCACAAAAATGAACCGAAAGGTTTCATTATTTGAAAACTTCGTTAGTTTCTGAAGCAGCCCATTTGCTGAAACACCGAAATTGCGTAGAAGAAAATTACGAAATGGCCTGTGTTCGGGCCACGCCGGTGTTTCAGAATTTACGAAATAAAGGCCTAAATAATCGTCACCCAGCGAACTTGCAATTTGTGAAAATCAATCGAATTCTACGTATCGTCAAAATAGGATTGTACAAAACGTAAATAATGAAATGGACAGTAGAAAATATGTATGTTAAGATTGTATTCAAAATTCGAAAGCACCATTCTCGACCAAGTTCATAGTACTAAAAAGTAACGTTAAAAATTGATAAGCAATTTACCGTATTTTTTCACTCTCTATCGTGGTATCAAACAGAACGAAGGAATCTGAACTGGTCGTGCTCGTTAACGTACAATTTTGATAACTTGAACTCGTGTAATAAAACTTATTAAAATCTTGGTGTTGTATATTCGAATAGTTGAAATAAATAGATTTCAAATTGAAAGCGAAGTGTTTCTAATTGATAAAACTGGTGTTTCTAATTGATTGAACTGATCGTGCTCGTTAACGTGCAATTGGATAACTTGAACTCGTGTAATAGAAATTGTTAAAATCTTAGTGTTGTACATTCGAATAGTCGAAATACATATATTTCAAGATGAAAGCGGAGCGTTGCTATTTGAGTGAACATATTTAATGGTCCTTCGAACCGGATTCGTACGGATGCGTACGGATAATTTTGGATTTGTAATTTGAACTCGTGCTACGTCTGTGCAAACTACTAGAGTTGGTGAACTTCGAAAGTAGTGATTAATTACAGTGAAAGAATAATAAGCATTGAATCGGGTGTGCGCGGTCGAGTAAGATTGGACAAATAACGAAACCATAAATTGAATGGTTGCAGCAAAATTTTGGTTGGGTGAGTCCGTTCCTTTTCTTTCCTTTATATTTATGATATTTTCTTCCTATTTCCTGGTCCAAAATTAAAATGATAACACAAATTAAATATAGAAAATTAAATATCACATATTGAAACACATGCGAAGGCGAAGAATTGAACATTACACAGAGTATATATATTCGCATACCGCATATTGAACACCATTGCACTACATTACACTACACGTAAGAATTTCATACACATCACATCATAGACACATATATACATACATATTTTGAAACTAGTGAATTACACTAGATACATCGATTACATTTTAATTATAATATCATATGCATCATCACAAATTGACCACGTGCAAAACAAAGTGCATACGTGAGGGCATCACACGAAGTCGAAAGTGATTGTGTTTTAGTGCGCGAACGCAAAAATATCCCGTAAATTCAAAGATAGGCATTAGCTTTTGATTCTGTGCTGCAAAATTTAGTTTAGCCAGGCAGTTGTGAATAGCGGTTAAGCAGCAAACCACTAAGAAATCACCACCTTAATAGCAGTCTAAATTTCGTGATTAATTCAATTCAAACTTTAATATGGAAGGCTTTACAGCGCAACAAACCATACTCGTAGAGCAAATCACGAGATTATATAGCAATTTCAAAAAGGACTCCAAAGCCAGAAAAACTTTGGCGTATGCCACAAAATGGCTTCAAAGAGTCCAAGACATAAGAAGATCCTTCATGGAGACACATTCTCAAATCATGGACTTAATTACCGGAGAAAAAGATCTGGAGCATGCCTACTTCGTGAGTCAATGCTATAATGTATTCGAAGAGATTAGTTTGAATTTTGAAACCGATCTGGAAGAATTGCAATCGGACCAAAGAGCACAGGCAACGCCCACGTCCAAATTGAATTCGGATCCATCATTACGACCATCCGAAGAATTAGATGTTCGATTGCCGAGAATAGAACTTCCCAGATTTAGTGGTAACTATAGTGAATGGACGTCTTTTAAAGACTTATTCACCTCTCTCATCCACAATAAGTCCTCTTTGTCATGTGTCCAAAAATTACACTATCTAAAATGTAGTCTGTCGGGTGATGCTGAACAGTTATTGCGGCACTACTCTACTACGGAAGCCAACTACGAAGTGGCTTGGGCCACACTAATGAAACGATATGATAACAAACAGGTGCTTCTAAACACACAATTTAAAAGGTTGCTTACCGTCAGCAACGCAGACGAATCAGCGTCCTCTATCAAGATGCTTATGGATAAAACCACCGAAATTATTCAAGCCATAGAAAGCTTGAAAGTGGAAAATCTGTGGGAAGCTATCCTAATCCATCTGACCACGCAGCGATTACCATCTGAAACTCGGCAAATATGGGAATTACAAAGAACAAGTGAGCCGGAAAAATCATCATTTCATCATTTGAAAGAATTTTTGCACCAGAGATTTAGAGCTTTGGAGGCGGCTGGCACTGAAAGGAGCAAACCATTACGTGTTTCTCAAAATGTACACGTCGCACAAAGTGAATCCTTTTCGCATTGTATCTTATGTAGAGACCGTCATCATGTTAGGCAATGCCCTACGTTTTTGCGATATGACCACACAGAAAAATTCAATGTAGTAAAGAAAAATGGATTGTGTCTTAATTGTTTAGTTAAAGGACACTTAGTTGGGAATTGTCCCAGCAAATCCAGATGTTTGAAGTGCAAAAGAGCACACCATACCTTGCTACACAAATATGACTCAAATTCACATGTCCAACAGCCCAAAACTTCGTCTTTACAGACACAAAATCGACCCTCGACGTCGACAGCATTTCACTCTCAACCATCTACTTCTACCCAGCATACATTAAATCATCAATCTTTAAATGCTCCTTCCTTCGAACCTAGACCATTGACTTCGCTTTCTGCTAATATGGACATCAAATCGATAAAAGCAAACAATAGGAAAGAGGTACTACTTGCTACTGCATTAGTGACGATTGAAGCAACAAACGGACCCGTAGTGCTCCGTGCTTTGCTGGACCAGGGATCACAGACATCATTAATAACTGAATCTGCAACCCAGAGATTAGGACTCAAAAGAACATCTACTAACATCACGATATCAGGAATTGGAAAGACAGAAGAATTGACACCTAGTGGGGTTTTAAAATGTCGATTACTATTGAACAGCAACGAACATTTGAATATCGAAGCATTGATTTTGAATAAACTTACAAACATAATACCATCTCAAGTCGTTCCTACATCGATTTGGAGACAACTAGAAAACCTAGAAATGGCAGATCCGTACTTCGATCAACCGAGCAAAATAGACTTGATATTGGGAGCCGACACTTATGCTCAACTCATACTCGATCAAATTAGAAAACTGCCATCAGGTCCAATAATACAACTTACAAAATTAGGTTGGATTATCTCAGGCAAAATTAATATTGAAGGTGTGCACACCGTACAAACATTGAAAATTGAAATTAACGAAGACATGGAAATTAGCAACCAATTGAAACGATTTTGGGAAATCGAAGAGTTAGAAAACAGCAAAATGTGGACACAAGAAGAGACAGAATGTGAGGAACACTATAAACGTAACGTAGTTAGAAAACCAGATGGTCGATATCAAGTCCGATTACCCTTCAAAAGCGAAGAACATAAAAATTTATTAGGACATTCTAAACAAGGGGCAACAGCGAGCTTATTATCTTTGGAGCGACGTTTCAGTAAAAATAACGATCTACGAACAGAATATTCGGCTTGTATACAAGATTATATTGATCTTGGCCACATGACTGAAAGCCTTAGCATCGAAGAAGGTCAAACTGGTACACAGGCTTTCCTACCTCACCATGCAGTTTACAAGGAAAGCACGACCACCAAGCTACGTGTTGTATTTGATGCGTCGCGAAAAACAAGCACAGGCATTGCGCTAAACGATACTCTCATGACCGGGCCAACCATACAAGACACGATGACTTCGTTGGTCATTCGATGGCGACTCTATCAGTTTGCAATAGTTGCCGACATTGCTAAAATGTATAGACAGGTTGACGTGCATCCGGAAGACGCTTCATATCAGAAAATTGTCTGGAGACAACATCCGAACCATCCCATCAAAGAATACAGCCTTAATACGGTAACCTTTGGAACGACGTCTGCACCATTTTTAGCAATCAGGACTCTCCATCAACTAGCGAAGGAAGAAGTTAAAGTTTTTCCTAAAGCCAGCATGGCTCTTTTAAATGAATTCTATGTCGACGATTTACTGTCGGGAGAGCACAGCGTAGAAGAATGTATCAACAAAGGAAACGAATTAATAGAACTTCTAAGATCCGGTGGATTCACACTACGGAAATGGATTTCAAATGAGAAACAAATTCTACAAGGTCTTAAAACAAAAGAAATAGAGATGCAAGGGAAATTGAATTTAGACGCGGAAAGTGGACACAAATCACTCGGGATATTATGGTATCCTTCGAACGATTACTTTACATATAAAGTCAAATCAGAAACATTACAAGAGTCATATACAAAAAGAATGGTACTATCACAAATAGCAAGACTCTACGACCCACTAGGCTGGTTAGCACCTATTCTTATATTAGCTAAAATTCTACTTCAAACCTTATGGCTACATGGACAAGACTGGGACGAACCCTTATCTGATGCGACAAATACCGAATGGACTACTTTCCAAATGCAATTGAACGAAATAGAAAAAATAAAAATCCCGAGATGGGTAGCGTATAAACCAGAAACCAACATAGAAATCCACGGGTTTTGTGACGCTTCACAACGAGCATATGCGTCAGTACTCTATTTGGTGACGCGTTCGCAAGCAGGAACTAGCGCCTATCTCATTATGGCTAAAACTAAGGTTGCTCCAACAAAACCAACTACTATTCCACGTCTGGAATTATGTGGAGCTGTTTTATTAGCACGGGTCTTAAAAGAAGTGAAACGGTCTTTGAAATCAGATAAAATACCTACATGGTTATGGACTGATTCTGAAATAGTTTTAGCCTGGATCAAAGGACACCCGACACGCTGGAAATCATTTGTTGCAAATCGCACCTCGTACATCATTGAATCAACTGGTGGCATGTCATGGCGGTACGTTCCATCCAAAGAAAATCCAGCCGACTTAGCATCAAGGGGAATCAAATCACAAGATCTAGTGAACAATGAGTTGTGGTGGCATGGGCCCAACTGGTTGAAGAAATGTCCTGATGCATGGCCTAAAACAAAGGAAGTACAAGTAATCGATTTGGAAAGGAAGATCCAAAAAACAGTTAGCGTTGGATTAGTCGTGAGAACTCTACTTGACGAATTGGTTGAAAAATATTCGTCATTACATAAATTGATTAGGATTACTTCGTATTGCTTTCGTTTTCTTCGATTGAAAACAAAACAAGGAAAAAATGAACCATATTTAACTACAATAGAACTAAAACATTCCTTTGATTTCTGGATAAAATATGCTCAAAGGAAAGAATTCTCACATGAAATATGCTGCTTACAGAATGGCAAACCAATTGACAAGAAGAGCAAACTATTAAATTTGAACCCATTTATAGACGGTCATGGCATACTGAGAGTAGGAGGCCGCCTACACAACGCAAGGATACATTTTGACGAAAAACATCCTATAATCATACCAAAGAATGGAAAATTTACTCAGTTATTATTACACCAAACCCACAAGGCAACATTACATGGGCAAACACAGCTCATGTTGAACACACTTCGAAAAAGATTCTGGATGATCGACGGAAGAAATGGCATTAAGCACTTCATACATCGATGCATTCGCTGCTTTCGAACCAAGGCAAAGGGTTCAACTCAGCTTATGGGGAGTTTACCAACTGCTAGAGTAAACATTTCTCGACCGTTCACCCATACGGGTATCGATTTTTGTGGCCCTTTTGATATAAAGGACAGGCGAGGCAGAGGATGCAAAATATCTAAGGGCTACGTCGCAATATTCATCTGCTTAACCACCAAAGCTATACACATTGAAGTCGTCAGTGACCTTTCAACCCAGGCATTCTTAGCTGCGGTTCGTCGATTCATGGGAAGACGCGGATTCAGCACACATTTTTTCTCGGATTGTGGGACGAACTTTGTAGGAGCAAATGCTGTGTTAAAGAAGATAGAAGAAATCAACCGATACGCTGCAAAGATCTTCACCAATGACGGAGTTCAATGGCACTTCAACCCTCCAGCATCGCCACATTTCGGTGGTCTTTGGGAAGCTGGTGTCAAGTCTATTAAATCGCACTTACGCCGCATTGTAGGAAGCACCCCCCTAACGTACGAAGAATTGTCCACTGTGCTAATCCGAATTGAAGCTTGTTTGAATTCTCGCCCTTTGTGCCCCCTGACTGATGATCCTTCTGACACCACGGCGTTAACACCAGCCCACTTCCTTATTGGAGATACGATGTTAGCGCCACCCGAATTAGACCTATTTGATACGAATATCAATCGACTAGACAGATGGCAATTAACACAAAAACTAACACAAGACTTTTGGAAAAGGTGGCAAAGGGAATATTTAAACAGACTACAACGAAGACCAAAATGGCTAAACAAAGAGACAAACATCAAAATCGGTGACTTGTGCCTATTAAAAGACGACAAATTACCATCATATCGATGGGCGTTAGCTAGGATAACTGAAATCCATCCTGGAAAAGACTCATTAGTACGAGTAGTAACAGTACAATCACGCGGAAAATTGTACAAACGAGCAATATCAAACATCGCACTTTTACCAACTCAAGAAATAACGAATTGATATTATGTGATATCGCCAAATCCCAACTCCAATCTTGTCCTACCCACCCAAACCTGACCAATCGATAATGAAAATGAATATTAATTAACATGAACATTGAACGACATCAAAGTGAACATTGAATTACATTAAAAAAAAAAGTGAACATTAAACAATTTAGGAACAAACATTGAGCATTACATTCACTCTAGTATTTAATGATGACTTCAGTAGCCAACGACAATCACCTCCGACCCGCCACATACAATGGAAGAACAACCGCACAAACCGCAAGACAACGACCTCGGAAGAAGATAATTCGAAAGCCTCTCGGTAATATGATATACCAAATTCTGTATTCATTAACTATCTTTATAGTACATAAACTACTCATGATGTACTGAGACATTCCACATCTCATCGGGGGGGAGTATGTTCGGGCCACGCCGGTGTTTCAGAATTTACGAAATAAAGGCCTAAATAATCGTCACCCAGCGAACTTGCAATTTGTGAAAATCAATCGAATTCTACGTATCGTCAAAATAGGATTGTACAAAACGTAAATAATGAAATGGACAGTAGAAAATATGTATGTTAAGATTGTATTCAAAATTCGAAAGCACCATTCTCGACCAAGTTCATAGTACTAAAAAGTAACGTTAAAAATTGATAAGCAATTTACCGTATTTTTTCACTCTCTATCGTGGTATCAAACAGAACGAAGGAATCTGAACTGGTCGTGCTCGTTAACGTACAATTTTGATAACTTGAACTCGTGTAATAAAACTTATTAAAATCTTGGTGTTGTATATTCGAATAGTTGAAATAAATAGATTTCAAATTGAAAGCGAAGTGTTTCTAATTGATAAAACTGGTGTTTCTAATTGATTGAACTGATCGTGCTCGTTAACGTGCAATTGGATAACTTGAACTCGTGTAATAGAAATTGTTAAAATCTTAGTGTTGTACATTCGAATAGTCGAAATACATATATTTCAAGATGAAAGCGGAGCGTTGCTATTTGAGTGAACAGCCTGGAAAATTGTTGTGAAAAGATATCACAACAAGCGAAACTTGGTGAATTCGTATCTGCGAAGAATAGTGCAGCCTCCTCACATGGATGGCTCTGCAAGATCTTTGGAACGGGTGAAGTCTTGGCAACAGCCCGTAGATCACTGGAACACTATTTTGATTTACATGGTTGAAGTCAAAATGGACCATGAAACTAGAACGCTTTAGGAGAATGAAATCAAAGCGAGCACAGAAGTCCCAGAGTGGAAAATGCTTCAAAAATTTCTAATGCAGCGTCTACATGTGCTAGAAGTGACCACGAAGCAGACGGCGTCGAGGTCTGAAGGCAACAAATTCAAATCGAACATTGCATTCAACAAGAATAATCAATTAGTTCAAAGATGTGGAATCTGCCATCAAGGAGTTCACAAAATTAACCAGTGTAAAGCATTTACTGGAGCAGACATTCCGCAAAGGAGAGCATATGTCAAGAAGCATCAAGCCTGTTTTAACTGACTTAAGCCTGGCCACAGCGTTTCAAGGTGCAAGGTCAACACTACATGCAAAAAATGTGGTGCTAGGCACAATACTTTACTGCATGAAGACGAAGCTTCTAAAATCAAGGCGCAGGAAGCACACAGTGAGAAAAACACTGAATTCAAACAACCAAACACATCGGTGTTTGTGAATGCAAGCAGTGTTATGAGTACCACGCTCCTTCAAACTGCCAGAGTTAACTTGTGCGCAAATGGCAGAACAGTGAGCGTCAGAGCTCTTATCGATCGAGGTTCACAACAGAACTTTATCACTGAAAGTACATTCAGATAATTGGCGTTGGTGAGAAGACGGTGAAACCTCACGGGCGTACAAATGTGGTAGCAAGGTCAATTTACGAGTCAACTTCTTGTATGGAGATGGAGGTGTTAATCATGAACTCAATCACAGGGTCTCTACCTAACATGATGATATAAGAAAGGCATTGGCCACACATTGACGAATTGCAGCTAGCAGATCCTGCATACAACAAGTCATCTAAAATTGATTGTCTGATTGGAGCAAAACAGTTTCCTCTTTTAATGTTGCCTGGTCTCCGGCAAGACAGTCCAACAGCACCAACCGCGTTGAAAACAATCTTTGGTTGGGTTTTATCAGGTCCAGTCGCAAAAATGCACATGCGATCGTCACACAAGTGGAGCTTGTAAGACGATCGGGTGTGCACAGTCAGCACATTTGACTGCGTCAGCCACTCTTGCGTCAGCCACTGAGCAACATGCATCTCGTAATTAAAAATTAAGTTTCTAATTTGACACAAAGCATGTTCAGTGACTATCTTTTGATATTAACAATTAACAATTAAACATCATGTAATCAGTTCAGTGACTGTTTATTTTTTGGTACGATATTAAACACCGTGTAGATTGGCTCGTAATATTGTCGATAAAATAAAGTTAGCAAAACGTGTGTGTTCAAATCGAAAAGTGCTGCTATTATTTGCATAGTTTACGCTCACAACCTAAACTACCCATACAACTTGCATGATTATAGTCTTTTGGCTGTCAATGTGCGCAGAAATGAAGTATATGTCGATGATGTTTACACCGGCAGTCATACAATTGACAATACGCTTGCCATTCGTGATCAAAATGTAGCGGCTTTACAGTCAGCCGATATGGCGTTACACAAATGGGCGAGTAGTTCTTCCAAATTACTCAAGCCAATTCCAACCGAACATCGCATTGGAATTGAATAGTGATGAAATGCGCAAAACATTGGGCATGCGATGGCAGCCGTCAGCTGATTCATTTCGATATAAAATGAAGTTCGACTTGGTTCCAGCTAAAGGAAACATCACAAAACGGACTGTTCTGCCAACCACCACAAAGTTGTTCGATCCAATGGGATTGGTAAATCCAGTTGTCATCGTAGTCAAGATCTTTCTGAAGCAAATTTGGACCCGCAACTTGGAATCGGATGAACAATTGCCAACAGATTTGGGTACTGAGCGGCTTTGATGTTTTGAAAGTTTCACAACAATCAACGGCAGTCAAATTCCACGGTGGTTAAACTATTCACCAACTGTAATGTGAGTTGAGTTGTATACGATCTGTGACGGATCATTACACGCATACGCTGCCATTTCATATATTAGCATGGAAGATGAAAAGGGTAACTTTCACACTAAAATCATTGTTGCAGAAAGTAAAGTTACCCCGAAACCACCTATCAGCATTCCACGCATCAAATTATGCGCTGCCGTGCTTGGTTTAAAGTTGACTAAGTAGATAAATAAGCATCTTTTTATTCCCAGGGACACAATTGACGCCACGATCGTATTATTCTCGATTGGGGGTGACATAAATCGTTGGCCCAACTTTTTCGCCAATCGAATTGGGCAGATTCACACCGACTCACATATAAACCATTGGCATCGCGTATCGACACACGATAACCCAGCCGACATGTCATCACGTGGTTCCTTACCAGCACAACTTCTCAAAACGAAATTGTATTGCAATGAAATAATTGGCCAGTCACAAATTGGACAATTTTGGAGAAAGCAAATGTCGAACAACTAATCAACGTTGCCATCCACGTATCTGAGTCACTATTTTTGGCAAAGTATTCATTATTTTCGCAACTTTGTCGCACCGTCGTTTCACTTTTGCGATTCGGATACAATTGTACAGTGCCACAAAAACACCGTCGCTATGGACCCAGCACTGTGGAAGAGCTTAGCTCCAGTTTGTTTGTATTGATTCGAATAGTTCAATGAGAATGCTTTTCATCAAAGCTTAAGGCCATTTCAAACAATGAGAATGTGCCAAATAATAGCGTTCTCACAAGCCTAGCTCCATTGCTCGATTTCGATATCACGGCACTCTGAGCATCACAAAAGCATCCAATGATCCTACTCAAATTCCATCGTTTCATTGAATTACTCGTTGATCACGCTCATTAAGCCACTCATTACGGTGGACCAACGTTAACATTAATGTTTCTAAGAAAACAATTGTAAGGCAATGATATTAACATGGCAATCACGTGACAACTTTAAACTAAAAAGGACATCTCGTTAAATGAGTAGTCGACGAAACGTAATAACGACGACTAGACGTCTTTTTTTCTCTCTGAACAACGTCAAGATTTGATTGATTAGATAAGATTTGATTGATTTGATTTATAATTAATGGAATAAAAGCTATTCTAAATATATTAAAAAGAACGTTTACATTTTCAGAAGTGGGATAAAAGGATAACGCTTACGCAGACGCTACACGATAAAAGGATAACGCTTTCGCAGACGCTACACGATAAAAGGATAACGCTTTCGCAGACGCTACACGTATTTATTTTATGCGGTGGTCCTATTGTCATATTGGTACTCGATAAATTGAAATAAAAAATGATAAAGATAAGCACATTGCGGGTGCAAGAATTGAATAAATTATTGGAAATCAACGGGTTGCCGTTAACTGGCACAAAGACGGAGAAATTAGGAAGACTTTATGAAGTCTATGAGAACGGCGAAGTGGAGAAAGAAGAGATGGAAACGGCAAGGGAAGATATTGATGTTGCAGCGCAGTTAAATGAATTGCGACAAATTGTAGTTGGGTTGGCGCAAACTGTTAGCAATTTGGCACAAAGTCAAGATCAGCGTACATGCTCTGAACCACAACTTAACGAAAATGCATTTATGAACAATTCGCGTAATCAAAATTCGGTGAACGAAATTGCTCAGACGATTTCGACGTTCGATCCTAGTAATGAGCGTACATGCTCTGAACCACCACTTAACGAAAATGCATTTATGAACAATTCGCGCAATCAAAATTCGGTGAACGAAATTGCTCAGACGATTTCGACGTTCGATCCTAGTAATGAGTTGTGTTTGGACGCAGAACAGTTTGTGAAGCACGAAGAAAATGCGTATCGGGCCTACGGGTGGGAGGAAAATGTTTACTCCTTGCCGTGTTCAGCAAGCTAAAGGGTGTTGCTGGACTTTGGTTGGACGCCTCCCCAGAGTTGCCCGTAAAATGGAACAATTTGAATAGTTCATGCTCGAAAAGTCGTTGAAATTCAATTCAGAAAATGCGTGAAATATGCCAGAGCAGATTCAAAACCAGTTCAGCAGTAAATGGGTGACTTCCCACAGTATCGTGCTATCGGTTTCGTACCACCATTGCTATCTACTGGTGTTAACTACACTGGGGCATTAGTCACATCACCTACAAAGGTTAAATCGCTCTTCTTGTGTTCCTAGGGACTAAAGCTATTCATTTTGAAGCTGTCACTGGTATGGACACCTACGCATTTCTAAGGACACGGACAAGACGGAGCAAAGAGACCGTCGAGTCGAGCAGCGCGCTGAAACGGTTCATATATTTCCATGTCAAAGCAGCAACCAAATCAGAAATGTGATAGTAGCGACGAGATCGATTAAGACCGATTTTTTGCTCGACGCTCTCTTCGCTCCGTTGTGTCCGTACCCTAAATGCCCTTCATTGTTTCGTTGGTCGACGGCGAATATGCCAAGATATATACAGTGATTGTGGCAGTAATTTTATTGGAGCTGATAAGGTTTTAAAAACTAAAACTATTGATTTTGCTGCTGGTATTAAAAAAGATATCGCACTAATTTTCGCTGACAAGGGCACTCAATAGCACTTCACTCCACCGTATTCACCGAATTTTGGTGGCATTTGGGAAGCCATTATCAATGCTACCAAACGTCATCTGCATCACGCGTTTACCGGTTTGCCTTTAACGTACGAAAAACTTTCAACTGCGCTTGCGCTTGCTTGAATAATGTTGCAAATTGAGTCAACCCACCGGCTAGTATTGAGTCAACCCACCGGCATCCAGCTCCTTCAAGAAGCCTATAAGGAGAATTTCTCTCAATTTAGAATACGAATAACGCAGCGCGTTGTGGAGGATGTTGCTAACGAAGAACGTATAGCTCAAATCATCCGACAGGAGCATGCATCATAGAGCCCACAGAAATAGTAGGGAGAATAAGGAGCAGATATTGGAGAAATACTATTTCTCCACAATGAGTAAATTAATAAAAATTTATGTTGCAACCTGTGACATTTGTAACACCAACAAATATGATCGACACCCATTCAAACCCAAGCGTCAGGGAACTCCTATTCCAGGCTACCCGACCGAGATTCTGCACATGGATATTTGGAAATTGCAGGCGAAAAACACTTAACATCCATCGACAAAGTTAGTAAATTTGCCAAACTTTTTCGAATAAAAAACAAATCTGCCCCATACATTCGTGGCAAGATAATTCACTATTTCACTATTTCTCGACCCCGCTACGAAGGAAGTTTTGTAAGCCCGACGGTGTTGAATTTGCTTGAAGCATTAGGGATAACTGTCTACCTGACGCCGCTACAAAAGAGCGAAGTCAATGGCACAGTGGAGCGGCTTCACTCAACCATCCTGGAAATTTTTAGGTGTCTACATAAGGAATATCCTGATTTTTCGAAAAAAGAGCTGATCGAAATATCTGTCGACAGATACAATAATTTCTTTCACTCTGCCACCGGTAGGAAACCGGCTGAAGTATTTTTCGATAGATCGGAACGTATAAATTACCAAGGCTTACTTAACTTTGGATCAAAATTAAAGCAGGATGTTAAACAGGAAATAATTCAAAAACAAAACAAAGCCAAATTAAGAACCATAATTCTAAAAGGTCTAAGCCAAAAAACTATGAACCTGGTGATATCGTTTTCAAACGTGACAAGCAAATCAAGGCGAAAATCAAACCTCCCTTTAAGAAATAGATCGTTGCACAGGACAACAGGGTCACAATTACCACAACTACAGGGAAAAGGATCCACAAAGCTCATATTAAGAACCTTCCTTCTGTTTCAGATAAATTCTTCTGGGCGCAGAAGCGTCAGTGGACATTTAGGAATATAAGCGTCCACTAATGATCACGAAGCAAGGCACGGGTAAGATAATAAAAGGAAATTTCAAGATCATCCACACCATCAACCTTGAAAAATACGACGAAATTATTAGCAACAGGAAATCAGCGAGATGCCATCAAGTTAATAGACCAAGTATCTTAATGCCCCAGCTTCATCAACAGCTTTCAATAACTGAGGAGTTAATGGACCAGTTTCGGAGCAAGAAGTATGACAAACGTTCCATAAACTGGATAGGCTTAGCCTGGAAGTGGCTTGCAGGTAACTCAGATGCCACTGATTGGGATAATGTTGTCAAAAATCAGAATTATATAATTAACGACGGTAATAAGCAATATAAAATTAATAACTACATAACGAAAATATCCACCAATCTACTCGATCATTATAATAGGATCGTTTTTGACATTGGTAACCTGAGAAATGAGAAATTTGAACAAATACTCTTTAATAAAATAACCATTCTCAAGGATGAAATTCAGGAAATTATTTTGGCATGTCAGCTCGCAATAACAGGGATAGTAAATTCAAGACTTTTGGACAGTAGCGAGTCACATATCAAAATGAATTGGATATGATAATAAAGAATGCAACGCGACACCTCCCACAGGTAGTCGAGTAGATAGTCAATACTAAACGCAACTTAAACATTTTGCAATCAAGCGAAGCAGGAGAAAAACCAAATGGTAATATGATGACAATTGAAGAATGCAGACACTAGGTCAGCATTAAATTCACATTAAATGAAACTGATGTGTGGCTCATCCCCCCAGTCTGTGTTTAGATATAGACGAAAACACTGTCCGTTTAAAACAAGAATAAATTGTGTCCTGTTATTTGAAATTGCGTGATGTTGTTTTTTTAAAAGAGTCTGAAAATACATAATAAGACTAGCGAGACAAATAATGTACTCTCCCAAATCAAAACGCTTCCATATGAAAATGAAGTCGAAGCTCTAGAGTATGCGGAGCCAATGGTGTTAATTTAAGATTCGCTACTCTTGTATGTAATCTGTCTCCGGAAAACTGAGGACTTTGATTTCAACCATATTATCGTGCGACCAACCATCAAAAATAATAAAATGATCCACCTCAACTATTCTAGTTTGCTTGTCGCACAAAAAATTAAATTTGGCATTATTGGAAAATGCCTTAAAATGCGGGAAACTTTTGTATGTCCAAGAAATCAGCTGAAAGAATTGACCTCAGACGAATGGCTTTTTCGCATACTGGAGGAAAGCGATGCCATTTGTGACTATCAGTTCCATGCTAGACCAATTATCGAGCTTATTGATGAAAATACTCTTTACTTGACTAACTTCCATAGAAATCTTCGCCACGGTAATGTATCTAGAATTCTTAACGGTACCTACCTTGTAAAACAATTTGGGTCGATAACGTCAAGTACGTCAGTAAGGAAGTTAGAACCTTTCATTTTTTTACCCCCTGCTTTGTATAGCAATTTAACCGAGCATGAAGTAAAATTAGATCTTGAGTACCTCCACCGACTCCATTTAGAAAATGTAAAAAAGTTACAGGATATTACCTTCATATCTTTTATATCTTTATATCTATATATCTTTTCTATTCAGCATATGCCAATTCTACTTATCATACGCATTCTATTCGGCACATGCCAATTAATTATTCTACGCGTCAGCTATCTCCACAGGACTTTCTTCCCAGGTAATCGGGCAGGTGTAATATTGACCTACATTGAACTTGGTGCGGTCTCATGCAAATTGAGACCTTGCAATTTGTATCGGATGCAATATTAGATAGTAAGCAATTTATGTAAACTGAATTATTTTATTGAATAAGCATTTTGGAATCAATAAATATAGGAACTTGTAGCAATCTAAGTTAGCCTTAATTCAGATTCATCAAATACAGTTGTCGCTTATTAAAACCTCGTTGTTTTTTTATAAATATAATCGCGACAAATGTTAACTTGCATGTATGCAATTTCTAAGGGTTTTCCTATCGCAACATTGTTTCGCAAGTCATTAGCGATTAATGAGGCTAATTAGAATAAGTGATTTTGTATGTTCTACTTGATTTTGCGTTTTTGTGTTTTTTAAAATGCGGTGTGCAGTATATGGATGATGTAGTGACAACCAAAAGAAGAATAGAATGGAAGAAGACAAATCTATTCAGTTCTATAGGTTCCCGAAGGACACAAAGTTGAGTGATCTGTGGAAAGTGAAATGCAAAAGAAGCGATAATTTTATTGTGTCCAGTGCCCGGCTGCGCTCGAAATATTTTCCACAAGAAAGTTATGTTCGAAATTTTATGCATGAAATGCTCGATAATTTGTTTTATTGAATTTGGAAGACTTCTGATGTCAAATAATTATCGTAAAATACCTACAAGTTGAAGGAAGATGCAGTTCCCGTGATTAATGTTTTTAGTAGCTTAATAATAACGGACGTGCATAACGCAAGAGGGAAGAGATGCATCGTTCGACAACGAAAAGCAATTGTTAGCTCGATTACTGAAAGGTATGCACCTAATTTATATTCAAAAAATTAATTCGCATGTCCATTGCATATAAAATAGTTGAATATTATTTATTCATATTTATAAATCAACTATTAATTAAGATTTCATTAATATTTTGCACTGAATTGTATGAGACACACATATACTTTTGATTCATTTTCCTGTTGTAATTGAATCAGAGATAAAACAAGCTATGTATGTATAAACATATTAACTATAGAGCATGGGGCACACAATAGCTTGTAATCATTTTTGTTTGATAATGTTTCATTACTGTTTAGAATTAAAGATAATATCGAAGAGGTGAACGGAGTTGTCCCTGGAGTTGAGCTCCAGGGTACAAGCCACAATAATCAGTCGGCGATCCGAATCGCGAGACTTGAGGAGGAGGTTCGACTTTCAAAACAAAAATTGTAAGGGAAAAGTATAAGCTATTTGTTTGGATAGATTCACAATAAATAATTATTTCAAACAGAGAAACTACTAATGATGAGTTGCACAAAGAATTAAAAAACACTCTTTAGCGCGAAATGGGCTCAGAAATAAATAGACATTCCGTACATAATATGACTACAAACTTGCGTAGCATTTTTACTAATAGCCAAATAAGAAAGCTTGCTGAACCAAAAAAAAAGCATCCAATGGTCAGAAGAGGATATTTCCAAAGCAATAGTTATACAGTGGTGGTCATTAAAATAGAGCCACGACTTTACATATGGTTCTTGTATAAATTTTAGAACAAATTTGTACACTTACTCTTCCGCCATCTATGATATGAACTGAACAATAAGTTTAGTACAACATACTATGACTATTTCATTTTAGGTGTATTTCCATTCGTGAGCGGAAACGCACTTTGTGGAAACGTGTCAATTTTGCCTGGTCAGATTAATAGAGCCAACGTGTGTTTATTTCGAGTGTTCTTCTTTAAAGGATATTCCTGCCAGCCTTTTTGCTATTGAACTATCAGGTAATAGTTAATATTATAAAAAAATATCAAATTTAGGATGTATCCATGTCGAATTTCAGTGAAAATGGGACGCGGAATACATTGTTCTTTGGAAGAAAGAACAAAAATTTTAACATTACGGGACGAAGGCAAATCTCAACGTGAGATAGCTAGAATTATCGGCTGTTCGAAGAAAATGGTTGAAAATGCTTTCAAACCAAAACCAAATGTGGAAAATCGTGGAGCAAAGAAAAAAACGACTGCCCAAACTGATCGACTCATTGCTCACACATCAAAAAGAGATCCATTCAAGTCTTCTAAAAACATTAAGATTGAATTAGATCTTGACGTAAGTGCACGTACTGTTCGCAGAAGACTTCAAGAGCATAATTTAAATGGAAGAGTCGCCAGGAAAGTTCCACTCTTATCTAAGAAAATATTAAGAACCGGCTTAAGTTTGCAACTGACCATATCAACTGGGATGGTCCTGATGCCCTAAAATGGTGGAGGAATATCTTATGGACGGATGAAACGAAAATAAATTTATTTGGTTCCGATGGTCGGAATTACGTTAGAAGACCTCCGAACAAAGAATTCCTCCCACAATACACAAAAAAAACTGTAAAACATGGAGGAGGGAACATAAAACTATGGGGATCGTTTTCTTGGTACGAAATCGGACCAATTTATTGGATAAAAGAGAATATGGATCAACATGCTTATGTTAATATACTTGAAAATACTATGCTCCCGTTTGCTGAAGATAATATGCCATTAAAATGGACATTACAACAAGACAATGATCCGAAACATACATCTCGGAGGGCAAAAAAGTTTTTCACGGATCATAGGTTGTCGGTTTTGCCGTGGCTTTCTCAATCGCCCGACCTCAATCCGATTGAGAATCTATGGCAACAATTAAAATGTGCTGTTGGCAATTACAACGTAAGAAATAAAGCACAATTATGGGAGGTTGTTCAAAAGGAATGGGAGTCTATTTCCATCAAACAGTGTCAGCAGTTAGTCGATTCAATGCCCCGACGCTGCAGAGCCGTAGTCAAAAGTAAGGGTCAAGCTATTAAATATTGATTAAATTTAAGTAATTGAAACCGAAATATGTGATTTGATATTCGATTTTGTAGACAAAAGATATGAAATATGTAATGGCTCTATTTCAATGACCATAGAATTTTAGTTACTTTTGCTTGTTATACTATTTTTTTTTTTTAATGAGTAGTTTTTGATACTTTCTTTGTGTTATATGTACCTACTTGAAATATACATTTTGTTGCTAGCTATTTCTTTCTTTTATGCAAGTTATGTCAATTCCCACCAAACATTTTATTACGTTATAATCAGTGGCTCTATTTTAATGACCACCACTGTATATGCTTCTGGAGCTAGAGCCTATAAGCTACTTATTAAAAAAGGCTATCCATACCCTTCAATAAGAACTCTTCAGAGGTGGTGCCAGAAAGTCCAAATGCGGTCAGGAGTTCTTAGCACAGCGACAGAAATAATTCGGAATTTTGAACTCAACCGCCATATCAGGGTATGTATCCTTTCATTCGATGAGATGAAAAAGTTACCTACTGCTATGACAAACCACAAGATGAGACATTAAAACCAGCAAATTATGTCCAAGTCACAATGATCAGAGGACTGTTCGGAAACTGGAAACAGCCTATATTTTATGATTTTGACTGCAGAATGGTTAAAGAAGTACTTCTCAATTTAATAAAAGCTGTTGAGTCTTTGGGATTTGCAATTCATGCCATCGTTAGTGATTTAGGAGCTGGAAACTGAATACTTCATAAGGAGTTAGAAATAACATATACGAAACCCTGGTAATCATTAATACGAAATAAACTGACATAAAATGTATGTATTCATTTTTCAAGGATCCCTAACCCAGCTCATTCATATATTTGCTGGCGTTCCACATCTGATAAAACTTATAAGAAATCACTTCATCGATAGACGTTTTACTATGCCCGATGGAACTATTCTAAATAAATCAGCTGTGGAAAAAACAATAAATTGTACAAGTGATCAATAACTCACAAAATTTCCCATGCCATGCTTAACGTGAGAGGTGTTGAGAGACAAAAGGTGAAATTTGCTACCAAGTTGTTTTCGCATACCACTGCAATGGCAATCAAGAGGATTGCTTTTTTGGGGTACCTGGAAAACGAAAACTGGTTGCAGTTCGCAGATTTCATTAAGAAGGTATTTTCGAATTACCAGTGTAACACATTTGAGCCTAAAAATGTAATATTCGACCCTAAAAATTTAATACTGATGCAGTTATAAAATATATGTATAAATCAGCTGTGAAAAGGCGAAATGACGGTGCAGGGCTTCCTGCCAAATTAATTCACAAAAGTTTAGATGACAGCAGAGTGTTCATAGGAGATCACTTAACTCCGACAACAGCTGCGTTGCTATACCAAGCAAAAACAAGTTTGCGGAGCTTTAAATTCATCTGGGCGAAATATGGAAAAGTTTTCGCTCGCAAAACAGAAGGTGACAGACCTGTAATCATCAATTGCGCTCATGATATCAATCATATTGGCCAGCTTTAGGGTTTCTATTTCTAGTTTTGTTATTGTTTTTGCTTTTGTTATCTTTTGTTCTTTTGTTCGAATTTTTATTTTTTTAATATCTTTATTTAAATGGATGGATTAATTGATCATTTTGAAATCGACAATAGTTGCAATCAATGTACATCGATTTTTGCTGACATAGGGAAGTTTCACAAATTTGCGTTAATTAACAACAGACTTACATTTAGAATACTACACATGAATATCAGAAATATTGCGAGAAACTTTGATGAGCTAGTTTTGACCATGAATAGTATGCTTTATGTTTTCGATGTCATCGTTTTAACGGAAACATGGCTGTCGAGTACCATTGGCTTTGATATAAATGGGTACTACAGCATAGTCAAACCAAATGTATTTAATAAATGTGACGGGCTACTTGTTTATATTAAAAATGATTACTCTGTCAACCGAATAGATGTCATGTTAGACCATGCGAACTCGTTGCACATGGTTTTATCATTACCTAACAGCTCAAACCTTCTTATTTTTTGTCTCTACCGTTCTCCGAGTCTTGAGCCCATTAGCTTCATCCAAGACTTGGATGTATATTTGGAAATTTTTAAAAATTATAACCACCATATAATAATTGGGGATATCAATATAAGCATACATGGTAGTAAAATCTCTCACACTGCACAATATTACCTCAATGTTTTAGGTAAATTTGGTTTTAACAAACATCTCCACGATATTACCCGAGCAACAAGTGGTTCATGTATTGACCACGTATTTTTCAAAGATACTAGCAACCTCATCTTTGAACCAGCTATTCTTCGCACCCATATTACTGATCACTACTGTACTATAGCCAACTGGCCTATAAAAACTCCAAATCAGCTAATATCAATAATAAAACGGTTCAAGTAACAAAAATCAATTATGATATTTTAGTTGAAAGGGCCCAAGAATTAGACTGGAATGTTGTATGTAATATCAATAGCCCCGATGAGGCGGTAAATAGTTTTCTATGTGTTTTAAATGATCTGGTAGACAAATCAACCACTATATCTGAGTTTACGTTTAGGAAAAAATTGATTCCGTTGAAACCTTGGTGCACCAAAGGAATTGTTGTGTCAATACGTCATAAAAGTCGACTTGCAAAGAAGTTGACTAGTCAACCGTTTAACCTGGAACTAAAGCGTAGATTCAAAATCTTTAGAAATATCTATCTTTAACAAAACAATTGATCAAGCGAAATCAAATTATTACATGATAAAAACTAATAAATACAAAAGTGACCCGAAAAAATTATGGGGAATGATTAACGAGATAATAGCGAAAAATAAGAAAGAGAACCAATCCATAACTGAAATCTTAGCTAGAAACGGAACTTTGTTGAAATCTGGCAGTGATATTGCTAACGAATTCAACAACTACTTTTCAGAAATTGGTGAAAGTATAACTAATTCTGTCCCTCAAACTACTCTACCTTCGCCACCAGTAGTAGATCAGATCGAGCCATTCGATTTCAAAGCAATAAGCAAGGAAGACATACTGTTTCATATTAATTCTATGAATGAGAATAAATCACCCGGTGAAGATTTAGTAACCGCTAAAGTGATTAAAAAATTAGCAGAAACAATTTTAACACCTCTTCGACATATCAATAATATCCACCTACAGACTGGTCAGTTTTCGGACCGTTTCAAAACAGCTATTGTTGTTCCAATTTTCAAAGCACAGAACAAAAAGTATCTGAATAAGTACAGACCGATATCATTGATTTCTATTTTGGCTAAAATCTTTGAGAAGTGCCTAAAAGCTAGATTGGGTGAACTTCTAGCTGTGCGCCATAAAATTGCACCTAACCAATTTGGTTTTCGTGAGGGTGCTAGTATAGTCGACGCTCTTTACTGTGTAACCAGCTTTATAAACCAATCTATCGACAGCAATGATAAAACAATCGCAGTTTTTCTAGACCTAAAAAAGGCTTTTGATACCGTCAACCATTGTATGTTGCTACGTAAAATTCGGAATCTGAGCTCTCGGATAATATATACAGATTATTCCAATCTTACATCTATGGTCGTAAACAAAAAGTTAAAATAGGTCCAGATATCAGCAATACTTTGGAGGTCAAATGCGGTATTCCTCAAGGATCGGTACAACTTATACAAATGATCTTTGTAACCTACATTTCAATAATCCAGACTTCAATGGCCAGATAATTGCATACGCGGATGACACCGTTTTACTTTTTAGGGGTAGTACTTGGAATAGGGTCTCTCATGAAGCAAATAAAGGCTGTCAAACAATATACAACTGGCTGAGCGCACACAAACTTGTGTTAAACATTGAAAAAACTTATTTTTTAGCATTCGGGACCAAAAATAATTTGAGTGATCTGAATTTTAACATTTCATTAAATAATGCTAAGATAAAGCTGCTCAAAGAAATCAATTATATAAGCGTTATAATTGACGAAGATCTCAGCTGCAAAAGCCATATTCTTAATATCATACGCAAGGTACGTCGAACACATTATGCGTTTCTGAGGCTTAGATATAACACTAATCTTAACACAATAAAGCTAATTTATTTTGCAATCAGTCAGGGTGTCATCCAGTACACTATCATTGTTTGGGGCGCAGCGCTTTCATGTTATACTGCCCGTCTACAAAACTTGCAGAGTAAAATAGTTAAGATATGTTTGAAAAAATCAATATTCTCATCAACAACCAAAGCATACGAAGAGTTTTGTGTAATGAATATTCGTCGGCTTTACTTATATGCGGCTTTAAAATTTATGTACCTGAATGGCAGCCAGTTCAATATCCATACTACTGGTTACCAAACAAGAAGGCAATTGACAAATCCCATCTTAACAATTCGATGTAGAAAGTCAAAAACCGCCAGGCACCTAAGTGTCTTAGGACCTAAACTGTACAACAAACTTTCTCAAGAGATAAAACTTACGCTAAGTGATCGTAATTTCAAGTCAATTTTAAAACGGTTTGTTCAAAGTGAAAACCAATGCTTAAATTCTGTGCTAAACTCTTAAACTATTATATTCAAAGTATTCATTCTAGTCTTAATATTTTCGTTTCGCCTTACACTTTTATGCTATCTTCACCTATTGTCAGCTTTTCAATATAATTTATTTTCCGATTTGTTCAATTTTTTTTTATTTTGTGTAAATTTTTAATCGCTTTTAATTTAGCAATTTTTTTCGCATCTGTTACCACTTTCTACTACGATACATATACATATGTTTTTAAATTCATTTTTTCTTAATTATTAGCGACATATTGTGTTGATATTTTACTCGAACTTTAATTTTAGTTTTTAATTTAGGCTTGTATAGTTTTTTATATTTAATTTGAATTTTATGTAAACATTTAATATAGCTGATCACAGCTTTTCATATATTTTGAATTCTGTAGTTCGTATTAGGACCCCGCACTCGCGCATAAGTACTCTTACTTTTGCGAGGAGCGAGCTAGTTACGTACGATGATCCCATTAAATTCCAAAAATTATTTCACACGGCTATGCAAAACGCACAACCAGATCATCATGATTCAGTTACACGCGCAGCCAATAAAAATATCACGTTGCATTTTCCACAATTATAAAACTTGATCGCGCAGACAGACATATGATTGGTCAGCAGATTAGCATATTTCAATTACACGCGCAACCAATAAAAATCCCACGCTGCTTTTTCCACAATTATAAAATTTCATCGCGCAGACGGACATTTGATTGGTCAGCAGTTTTCATGCAGGGATAAAAACGATCCCGTACGTAATACGCCCACAGTCGATCTCCAGTCATCCGCAAATATAATTCGTCGAAAGAAAGTTATTAGAATAAAGTCGTGTTATTGTCGATCAAAATTGTTGTCTCACTTAATAATTATTTTTTTTTTTAACACACCTCCGTGTACAAAAGTTAACTAGCTATGCTATGAATTTTTGTACCACGTTTGTAAAATGAATAGCTGCAATAAATTATTATTATTATTATTATTAGTTCAAAACTTTAGGTCAACAACTGGTTTGCTGTATTAAATGTCCGTGTTCCTTCTGCTGACTCTAGAGATCGAATGAAGGCTTTTGGAATAAGTATGGCAACTGCCAATTATCACAGAGATGACCGCCATAATGTGCGATTTCCGAGTGGTTGGAAGCAAAAGCATCTTGCCGTTCCAAAAAGGTATCAACGCATTGATTAAAGCGAATGCTTTTGTATATTAGTTAACGCATTCCTTAGGTATTATACAAACCAACACTGCTCTGCCTATGCTGTATGAAGATCTAAAACAACAGTATGGAACAAAATACATACTGACGCATGTCCTGGAAATTTTTTTCTCTGTGATACGGAGTAAAGGTGGCCTCCATGATCATCCTGATCAACTTGAATTCCAACATCGGCTGCGAAGCTATGTAGTGGGCCATAATAATGGCGCTTTTGTTGGCGATACAAATGCCAGCGAAGATAGCACACCGGATTTAGAGCCTACGCTATCAGGTAAGACACATTAAAGCACACACACTCAGAAAATTCAATTGATTTTTATATATTCAGCTAAAATTTTGGGCCGCTTGAGCTCTGCAGAGATATCTAAGGAAGATATGAATCTAGACATGGAAATGGATGACCTCCAATATGATGGCATGGAAAACTTAGCAGGTTTTATTTGCCATAAATTTAAAAATATTTCTCCCGATATTTCAGTGGGGCGAACTGGTCTTGGGTGAGCCAGCTGTCAGAGGGAGGTCTTTATAAGCCGACATCGGCCTTCATGGCAAAAATTAAACAGCTTGAAGTAATTTTTCAAAATTTCAACCCTGACAGCTCTTTATCTATTCGCAGAAATTATTTAACATCATTGCTGGATACGGCAGAATCCATTGACTGCAGCCATGATATCAAAAAGTTATTTTTTAGATCTAGATTATATTTTGGAATTAGAGAATTAAATAAAAAGTTGCGAGAAGTTCTTTTAAAAAGAGCCACATTGAAACATTGCAATGATGGCAAGAAAACAAATAAATTACGAAAGCTTATTACTTAAACTTATTTATTATTATTGCCTTCAGCTTTCAATTTTGCGCTGTGTGTAAAAGCTATCTGTTATACAGTGCCGAGAAGAAGTGATGCAAAAAGATCAAAATGTACAAAATTTCGGCTTTGATAGCTTATTTGCAAACTCTAAAAAGTAATATCGACAAAATTGATATTTTGGAGTATGGTTCCATGTGCCATAGGTAAAATTTCTTCATCATTTTCCCAAGAACCGGTTTCTGAAAGTTTGCTTACGCTTCCAGATTAACCTCTAGCTTAAAACATACCGAGAAAAAGTGATGCAATAATTACTTTTCATTGAAAATGTGTCATTTTATCAGCGATTGCAGTCCATTGTTAGTTGTTTTCATCATTGAAAATCAATTTTAGACGCGATTAGAGGAAAATATTCGTCAAAAAAAGTAATTTCTGAATCCTCAGGTTTAGGTTTTCATTAATATTACTATTTAACCAACGTGAGAAAAAAAGACTTCTTTAGATGAAAGCAAAATTATTCTTCGACCGTTCCATTCAAGGAAATTGCATCCATCGTTAATAGGCCCATTTCCACTGTTTGGAGGATAATAGGCAGGTTCTGCAAAAATAAAAGCTTAGAAAATAAAAAGTGCTCAGGAAGGAAGAAAATATTATCAGGACGTGATAGGCGAATAATCGAACGAGAAGTCAAGAAAGATCCTTTTATACCGGCGACGAAAATCAAAGCAACAATAAAATCTGTTTACAAAAAAGATGTTAGCGTTCATACAGTCAGAAATCATTTAAGGAAATCGGGTTACGTGTGTTGTATTCCACGAAAGAAATTCTTCGTTAGCAACATAAACCGTCAAAGAAGATTAAATTTCGCCAAAGAACATTTGAATAAGGATGTCGAATTTTGGAAACGCATCTTATTCACGGATGAAAGCAAGTTTAATGTGTTTTCTCACGACGGACGAGCAAAAGTGAGCAGAAAGCCTCTTACGGAGCTAGATACGAAAAATATTTTAGGAACTGTGAAGCATGGTGGTGGTTCTATTTTGGTATGGGGATGTATGGCTTTCAATGGAGTTGGCGAACTTCATATAATAGAAGAAAAAACGATGGATCACAAAGTCTACATCCAGATTTTAAAGGATCGGCTAGCTGCTGGCGTTCAAAAGTTGAATTTGGGAACAAACTACATATTCATGCAAGACAATGATCCTAAGCATACCGCCCACCAAACTCGAATGTGGATACTTTATAATATTCCAAATTGCTTGAAATGGCCCCCACAATCACTTGATCTCAATCCAATTGAGCATGTTTGGGAAGAACTGTCGCGTCGACTTGCAACACATAACATCCGCAGCAAATCCGCGCTTAAGGAAATAATAAAAGAAGATTGGAGCAAGATCACTCAAGAATACTGCGCTAAGTTGGTTTCATCTATGCCAAGAAGGCTTCAAGCTGTCATAGATCGAAAAGGAAATCCTACCAAATATTAAGAACCATTGATTGCTACCAGTTACCCAATACAGTTGGTAGAATATTATCGAGGTTTAATTTTTGCATCACTTTTTCTCGGTAGCCAAAAATGAATTGATTTACTTTTTAATTTTTTTCTTATAGAAAAGTTATTTTTTTTTTAGTTTATTAATATCTAATCATTGTTTGCAAATATATTAATAGCAAGAAAAAAACCAAAGGAATTTTTATTCACTACCTTTAAAAATATGAAAAGGTTAACCCAAAGAATTTATTAAATATGAGCTTTTGCATCACTTTTTCTCGGCACTGTATGTAAAATAATTTTGAAAATCAAATTAATTGAAATGAATAAAACTTATTTTATTGAAGTTGAAATCATCAAGTGCATCAGTAAATTGTGCTATTTACAATAATATTGCTGCTTAGCCACATCCCGAAGAGTGAAATTTGACTTAGTCAAATTTACAAAATATAGACTTACGACTTGTTCCAAATCTACATTGTAGATTTAGCTGTGTCGTCGTCTTGCTACTGTTGATATATACTTTAATTATATTGTGCATAAATTGTACATACATTTTACATGTACTACTAAGCATATAACGTAATTTACATGATATGATTCTTTAAGTGATGATTTTATGTACAAGAATGTAAGCAGTGGCGAAGAGCCCAGTCATCGGTAGATGCGCCGATGACCAAGCGACAATCGTTGCTTTCCACCATACACTTCTTTCACTACTTGCCATCACAGCACACATTCAACGCAGTCATCGGAAAATCAAACGCATCGATTTTCAACAAACATCGGAGAACATAGTGGAACATATTACGAAAAACTTGCGCATCCGAGCTCGCCAATTTTTAATTTTGAGGCCCTTTTCGTATTGTTTGCACCTACATTAAGTTTTTGCCGCGGACAAGTCATCGACAAATTCAGCGCATCGATTCGTTTTGAAGTGAGTCACGCTATTGTAGCATTTGCAACCGATCCCCAATCTGTTTGTGAGTTGCACTGTTATAAACGTGGTTAATACTGCTTTCAACCAAGTTCACGTTCCTACGGTTGGTAACCATGAAAAATGGGATTGAGACAGAACGTCTGTCAGAGTGAGGTTGTTGGTGGTGGCGAGCTGACGAGAGGTTGGAATTGAGCGAGGTCCTGCAAAACTAAATCGGAGGACATTAATGACATCGGCGGCAGCACAACCTAGACAGCGGACTCCCGGAGGCGAAAAATTCTGAGGACGGCGACGGATGCTGACTTGAACGCTCGGGAGACGTAGGTAAGAGTGACACGAGGCAGCAGACCGCAGGATCTTAGCAAGTAAGTGATCCAAAAATATTATAAAAGGGAGCCGCCTCGCCACCTTGACGGCGACTTCCATGTGTCTCCTTAACATTGGCGGAGATTTCGCGTGCAACGAAACCACCTTGCTGCCCGCTGGATTTTTGGGTTATGAGAGTTGAAACGGGCGACTTGTTTCTCCACCGTGTGTAGAACGAGCCTCAATTCGACACCGGTGCAGAAAAAGTCCAATCCGGAAGAGTCCTAAATCGAAATTTTCAATTCCTCGACCATCGTCTCATCTTAGTGAAAGAAAATTCAAAATTGCAGTCATCATCCTGTTGCTGTCGGCACATCCCCGTTCACCTGTTACCACAGCTCTCGTTAGATTTTGTTTACACGCGTGCAGTGAAGTTTACATTCGACGAATGGAAATCTGCACAGTTGCTTGGTGCAAACCTATCGGAATCAAGTGAAGGAAGTGGTTGAATTTCTTTGAATGAAACCAGACATAGTGTGTCAATAGCCATTAGACGTTCTACAAAGTAATGAGTGGCTCAGAAATATTTACAATTTCCAGTGAAATTCAAAAGGATTATAAAACTAACTGCATTCTACTTGGGAATCATTGCTAAGTCTGCCTCCGATTATAGTGGCGGAAAATTAAGAGACGACGAGGATATAGTGGCCACTCTCTTTCTTGCCCCTCTGTTTCTTTTCATGAGTAAAATTTGAAGTACAGTGTCAGGCTATCGTGCAATTAGAACACACGAGTATATTTTCCCTAAGTGTCATTTTATATATGTATGTTAATCTATATTTGAAATGGATCAAATTAAAAAAAAAAACAAATATATATAAAATTTATCAAACGCAAATAGATTAGTTGAAATCGAATGTTGTACAGGGAAACTATATACAGATACTCATACGAACTTGACAAATACAAATTCCACATTGAATGCCCGTATGTACCTGTCGACCTAAGTAACATTTTTTTTTTATTTCTTACTGTATTTTCGTTGTGGTTGATATCGCATAGAATTTTCCTTGTAACTTAATTAAAACGAACCCCAGCCAGAGTCAATTTATGAAGGTATTTACTCATACCTTTGAAATAAAATGAATTGTCATTGAGTTAATTCGACTTGGCCTTCTTATTGGGCGAAAGCCCAAGAAGTTCTTCTTCTTTTTCAGGGTCCGCGCATGGCCTGGCTGGCCTATAAATGATTAATCAATAGAGTGTTTGTGCATTTTTTTTCAGCATCTTAAAAGGGAGGGATATTGGCCCAACATATTAGTTTTCCTTGTTGTATTAGCTTTTTGAATTTTGATAATGACCATCGAGGTCAGGGCTCCACTACCATCGGGGGCCCGGGGCTGTCTGCCTCACCCGGGTTCCTCTGAAAAGACGTAGCGGACCACTGGTGAAAAAATGTCATCGTAATTCACGCCGTATTGTTGACTGCACCCTTTAGCCACTAGTCGAGCCTTAAATTTGTTGATCTTTCCATTTTCGTCCTTTTTTATGTTGTAGACCCACTTGCACCCAACTGATTTTTGCCCTTTGGGTAGTTCACACAGTTCCCAAGTATCGTTTTTTAACAATGAGGAAAACTCCTCTTCCATCGCCTCCTTCCAGTTTGACGCATTGTCTCCGTTTAAAGCTTCTGATGTAGATACTGGTATATTCACGTTATCCACTTGTTTTACCGAATTCAATATATTAAATTGTTTTCTTGGTCGACCTCTTTGACCGGTACGAATAATTTTCGGCCTTCCAGGGCCAATTTTCACTTCATTATTTACACTTTCATTAATATCACTTTGTTGTGCAACGTTTCCTTCACATTCTGTTTCATTAATATTTTCGTCACAGGCTGGACCCACATTTTCTTGGTTCGATAAAATTAATTGATCATTACTCGGCCAGTTTGTTTCTGTAGTAAAATCTGCTTGCACAACTCCTTCCGGAAAAATTACATCTCTACTGATGACAATAATTCTTTTTTCGACATCAAACAGTCGATATGCTTTTGAGTTATCAGAGTAACCAACCATTATTATTTTTTTGCCTTTGGGTTCAAACTTGCGTGTATGTCTTTTGTTCAAAACTATGGCTGCAGAACCAAATATCTTAAGATGTGATACTGATGGAGATTTACCATGAAATAGTTCGTACGGAGTCTTCAAATCAGGTAAAGCGTTTGTAAGAACTCGATTTCGTAAATATGCTGCTGTTGAAACCGCTTCTCCCCAAAATTCCTCTTCTAAAGACGATGTTAGTATTAAGCTTCTTGCCATCTACACGAGAGTACGATTTACACGCTCAGCGACGCCGTTTTGTTGGGGCGTGTAAGGTGCGGACAGTTGATGTTTTATTCCACATTCTTGTAAAAAATGTTTGAATTGATTTCCCGTGTATTCGCCTCCGTTGTCACTTCTAAGCTGGCGAACCCTTTTACCAGTCTGGTTTTCCACAAAGTTCTTGAAAAGTTTGAATTTTGCGAGCACTTCACTATTCTCTTTTAGAAAATATACGAATATGTATCTAGACGAATCGTCAATGAACGTCAGGAAATAGCGCGAAGAACCAATTGAAGGTACGTTCATCGGCCCACACACATCACTGTGTATAACTTCCAGCAAATCTTTCGCTCTGTTGTTGCTCGTACATGGAAACGGCTTAGTGCATATTTTGGCTCGTGCACACACTTCACAAGTTAATTTCGCCGCGCGCCAGGTAATATTTTCTTTTAAACCATTCGCACTTTTATTAATTGCCATTTTCTGTATGGTATCAAAATTGACGTGACCCAACTTTTTATGCCACTCCATAGCTTCATTACTTCTTTTGGCTATAGCAAAACATTTGTTTTTCTTTTGCTCAGCAACAAAAATTCCATTTCGCATTTTAGCTCGTAGCAGCAGCTCACCTTGCTTATCTTTTATTGTAGCAGTGTATTCGTTGAATTGCGCTTGGTAGCCGTGTTTTACTGCTCTGCCAATGGAGAAAAAATTCGTGTGCAGCTCTGGCACATATAGGACATCTTTGAGCAGCAGCTCACTCTCACATTGCAGTCTTACTTCGCCTTTTCCTTTTGCTGTCAAAAAATTGTTCGCAGCAAGATAAACCCGTTCATTGCAGGTTTTCATATCGGTGAATAATTCTGGATTATGGCAAAGATGAGTTGTTGCACCGCTGTCAAGACACCATTCACCACGCTCACTCATACCTGCGAGCGCAGAAGAACATAACGCAGCACATGCACGCGGATTTCCCGGCCTATTTTGCTGTCTCTTCTTATCTCTGCAGTCCGCGGCGAAATGACCCAAACGTCCGCAGTTGTAACATTTCTTGCCACTCTTCGTTGTCTGGCCATTTCGATGTGTGCTCGTTGCTTTGCTGTCTCTTTCGTAATGCTTTGAAATTGAATTCCTATTTCTCGCGTTTACATAGTTCGTGTTGTTTGTGTTATTTGCGTTCACATAGAACGCTTGTTCGCCTGTAGCAGCATCTCCTTCTTGCTCTAGCCGTCTGTTCCCTTCGTCTAATAATTTTATTTTCAAAGACGCAAGAGATGGAAAATTGTCACGTGCTTCTACTGCAACAACAAGATTTTCGTAGGAATGCGGTAGGCTGGCAAGCAAAATAATTGTCAGCAATTCGTCAGGCACAACAACTTCCACTGCATTTAAGTCTTCAACAATGTCCGTGAAATTTCTAATATGGTCTTTCATACTGGCTCCCTCTGACATGTTGAGACGGATCAGCTTGCGGAAAAGAGATACAACTCTTCCAGAATGGAATATGTTTTGTAAAGTAGCCCAAGCTTCGGCGGAAGTTTTACAATGCTTCACGTGGTTGAGTTGGGACGTTTTCACCCCCAGAATAATTGTTGCGAGTGCCTTTTCATCCCGCGTTTCCCACTGTGCAGGGTTTTCTTCTGGCTTTGAACATTTTCCACTTACCAGGTTCCAAAGGTCGCTGCATATCAATGCACTCTTCATCTGGATGCACCATGATGAGTAGTTGTTGTCATCCAACTTTTCAATTTGCATTGAAGCTGACGCCATTTCGAATTCGTTTGTTTTTGCACGTGGCTAGTTTCATTGTTGCACAGCGTAGTATTTATCACACACAGTGTTTTTTTTTCACGTATCGCTCGCACACAGCGTTGTATTATCACACCCAGTTTTTTCAAATGTCTTTTGCACACAGCAGTTCTTTTAAAGACTTATTATTTTTTCACGTGGACTGGGCCCATAACCTATTAAAAGTTTGGTTTGAGTTCAAAGCATTTATTAACCAAAGATACAATAATGCGTGTTGGCTGTTCAAGCGCGTTGCAACCACTGACTTAACCTATGAAAGAATATGTACAGATGGCAACGATGTTCAGTGTTGCCACACTAAGGAAAAATGGATTGTGCCTTGAATGTGGTGCATACATTTCCAACATTTATCACGTCGCGAATTACTATCACTTCGTGAATTAACTTTTTACCGAGCGAATTTACTATCGCGTCGCGAATTACTTTTTCTGAGCGAATTTACTTCGTTTCGGACGGCTGCGAGAAATTGTGTTTTCTAAAGTTACACGTTTAAATTTCAAAAAATAAATCTTTTTGTTTATATTTTGAGAGTTGCTTCTATATTTCCTGAGATTCCGAGCACAACTAACATATCTTTTTCCAACAAGCAAACTTCAAACCATCTCATCAGTTTGAAGAATGCTAAAAAATTAAATCCTTATCGATTTAATATGTAGTCCAAAACGCAATCGTTTACAAACACAAGAATTGATGGATTATATTTCAGATGTGAATAATAAACAATTCTTTGAATCGAACAATTAGGCTTACTGCTATGTAAGCATATTTGGTTCGGCTTGAATTTAAGATTCGGAATTTAAGAATTTCTTATCCAAAAAGATTAATAAGCAATTAATTTATGTCGCCGGAAGTGGATGATAGTGTAGCGATAATGATGATTGTGAATGGCCTTAGCACAACCTAGAACCAGACCGAAGTCCAGAACCAAGAGTGCTAAGGTCCAAAAGTGGAATGGCTAATGCCATTCAAGAGGCAAAACAAAGAAAAAAGAATTGCTCCGAGAGCAGGGTGCCCTAGAAATGGCCGTGACGGCCCCTCGTCCGCATTAGCGGAACACCCTTTAACCAACCCCGACGGATGCTGGGGTGCCGCTTTGCTAGCTCGCTGCGGCTGGGGTGGGTCCATGAAATAATAGAGTTGGTTTGCTCTCCAGAAACGGGATGCTACGTGATATTCATCCGTCATGAATTCGTAGCCGCAAACTGGTATATAAAATACCCGGGGACAAAAGGGGGCATAGTTCCGTAAAGGAAACCACCCAGGCTCTGCAACATGGGCTGACTAAGCGCACCCAGTGCTTGTGACAACGCACAGAGCCAGAAAATTGAAAATCTGAAACGGGAGAAGGAAAACGCGCTACCTCTCTTTTCAGAGGAACCCGGGTGAGGCAGACAGCCCCGGGCCCCCGATGGTAGTGGAGCCCTGACCTCGATGGTCATTATCAAAATTCAAAAAGCTAATACAACAAGGAAAACTAATATGTTGGGCCAATATCCCTCCCTTTTAAGATGCTGAAAAAAAATGCACAAACACTCTATTGATTAATCATTTATAGGCCAGCCAGGCCATGCGCGGACCCTGAAAAAGAAGAAGAACTTCTTGGCCTTCTTATTGGGCGAAAGCCCAAGAAGTTCTTCTTCTTTTTCAGGGTCCGCGCATGGCCTGGCTGGCCTATAAATGATTAATCAATAGAGTGTTTGTGCATTTTTTTTCAGCATCTTAAAAGGGAGGGATATTGGCCCAACATATTAGTTTTCCTTGTTGTATTAGCTTTTTGAATTTTGATAATGACCATCGAGGTCAGGGCTCCACTACCATCGGGGGCCCGGGGCTGTCTGCCTCACCCGGGTTCCTCTGAAAAGAGAGGTAGCGCGTTTTCCTTCTCCCGTTTCAGATTTTCAATTTTCTGGCTCTGTGCGTTGTCACAAGCACTGGGTGCGCTTAGTCAGCCCATGTTGCAGAGCCTGGGTGGTTTCCTTTACGGAACTATGCCCCCTTTTGTCCCCGGGTATTTTATATACCAGTTTGCGGCTACGAATTCATGACGGATGAATATCACGTAGCATCCCGTTTCTGGAGAGCAAACCAACTCTATTATTTCATGGACCCACCCCAGCCGCAGCGAGCTAGCAAAGCGGCACCCCAGCATCCGTCGGGGTTGGTTAAAGGGTGTTCCGCTAATGCGGACGAGGGGCCGTCACGGCCATTTCTAGGGCACCCTGCTCTCGGAGCAATTCTTTTTTCTTTGTTTTGCCTCTTGAATGGCATTAGCCATTCCACTTTTGGACCTTAGCACTCTTGGTTCTGGACTTCGGTCTGGTTCTAGGTTGTGCTAAGGCCATTCACAATCATCATTATCGCTACACTATCATCCACTTCCGGCGACATAAATTAATTGCTTATTAATCTTTTTGGATAAGAAATTCTTAAATTCCGAATCTTAAATTCAAGCCGAACCAAATATGCTTACATAGCAGTAAGCCTAATTGTTCGATTCAAAGAATTGTTTATTATTCACATCTGAAATATAATCCATCAATTCTTGTGTTTGTAAACGATTGCGTTTTGGACTACATATTAAATCGATAAGGATTTAATTTTTTAGCATTCTTCAAACTGATGAGATGGTTTGAAGTTTGCTTGTTGGAAAAAGATATGTTAGTTGTGCTCGGAATCTCAGGAAATATAGAAGCAACTCTCAAAATATAAACAAAAAGATTTATTTTTTGAAATTTAAACGTGTAACTTTAGAAAACACAATTTCTCGCAGCCGTCCGAAACGAAGTAAATTCGCTCAGAAAAAGTAATTCGCGACGCGATAGTAAATTCGCTCGGTAAAAAGTTAATTCACGAAGTGATAGTAATTCGCGACGTGATAAATGTTGGAAATGTATGCACCACATTCAAGGCACAATCCATTTTTCCTTAGTGTGGCAACACTGAACATCGTTGCCATCTGTACATATTCTTTCATAGGTTAAGTCAGTGGTTGCAACGCGCTTGAACAGCCAACACGCATTATTGTATCTTTGGTTAATAAATGCTTTGAACTCAAACCAAACTTTTAATAGGTTATGGGCCCAGTCCACGTGAAAAAATAATAAGTCTTTAAAAGAACTGCTGTGTGCAAAAGACATTTGAAAAAACTGGGTGTGATAATACAACGCTGTGTGCGAGCGATACGTGAAAAAAAAACACTGTGTGTGATAAATACTACGCTGTGCAACAATGAAACTAGCCACGTGCAAAAACAAACGAATTCGAAATGGCGTCAGCTTCAATGCAAATTGAAAAGTTGGATGACAACAACTACTCATCATGGTGCATCCAGATGAAGAGTGCATTGATATGCAGCGACCTTTGGAACCTGGTAAGTGGAAAATGTTCAAAGCCAGAAGAAAACCCTGCACAGTGGGAAACGCGGGATGAAAAGGCACTCGCAACAATTATTCTGGGGGTGAAAACGTCCCAACTCAACCACGTGAAGCATTGTAAAACTTCCGCCGAAGCTTGGGCTACTTTACAAAACATATTCCATTCTGGAAGAGTTGTATCTCTTTTCCGCAAGCTGATCCGTCTCAACATGTCAGAGGGAGCCAGTATGAAAGACCATATTAGAAATTTCACGGACATTGTTGAAGACTTAAATGCAGTGGAAGTTGTTGTGCCTGACGAATTGCTGACAATTATTTTGCTTGCCAGCCTACCGCATTCCTACGAAAATCTTGTTGTTGCAGTAGAAGCACGTGACAATTTTCCATCTCTTGCGTCTTTGAAAATAAAATTATTAGACGAAGGGAACAGACGGCTAGAGCAAGAAGGAGATGCTGCTACAGGCGAACAAGCGTTCTATGTGAACGCAAATAACACAAACAACACGAACTATGTAAACGCGAGAAATAGGAATTCAATTTCAAAGCATTACGAAAGAGACAGCAAAGCAACGAGCACACATCGAAATGGCCAGACAACGAAGAGTGGCAAGAAATGTTACAACTGCGGACGTTTGGGTCATTTCGCCGCGGACTGCAGAGATAAGAAGAGACAGCAAAATAGGCCGGGAAATCCGCGTGCATGTGCTGCGTTATGTTCTTCTGCGCTCGCAGGTATGAGTGAGCGTGGTGAATGGTGTCTTGACAGCGGTGCAACAACTCATCTTTGCCATAATCCAGAATTATTCACCGATATGAAAACCTGCAATGAACGGGTTTATCTTGCTGCGAACAATTTTTTGACAGCAAAAGGAAAAGGCGAAGTAAGACTGCAATGTGAGAGTGAGCTGCTGCTCAAAGATGTCCTATATGTGCCAGAGCTGCACACGAATTTTTTCTCCATTGGCAGAGCAGTAAAACACGGCTACCAAGCGCAATTCAACGAATACACTGCTACAATAAAAGATAAGCAAGGTGAGCTGCTGCTACGAGCTAAAATGCGAAATGGAATTTTTGTTGCTGAGCAAAAGAAAAACAAATGTTTTGCTATAGCCAAAAGAAGTAATGAAGCTATGGAGTGGCATAAAAAGTTGGGTCACGTCAATTTTGATACCATACAGAAAATGGCAATTAATAAAAGTGCGAATGGTTTAAAAGAAAATATTACCTGGCGCGCGGCGAAATTAACTTGTGAAGTGTGTGCACGAGCCAAAATATGCACTAAGCCGTTTCCATGTACGAGCAACAACAGAGCGAAAGATTTGCTGGAAGTTATACACAGTGATGTGTGTGGGCCGATGAACGTACCTTCAATTGGTTCTTCGCGCTATTTCCTGACGTTCATTGACGATTCGTCTAGATACATATTCGTATATTTTCTAAAAGAGAATAGTGAAGTGCTCGCAAAATTCAAACTTTTCAAGAACTTTGTGGAAAACCAGACTGGTAAAAGGGTTCGCCAGCTTAGAAGTGACAACGGAGGCGAATACACGGGAAATCAATTCAAACATTTTTTACAAGAATGTGGAATAAAACATCAACTGTCCGCACCTTACACGCCCCAACAAAACGGCGTCGCTGAGCGTGTAAATCGTACTCTCGTGTAGATGGCAAGAAGCTTAATACTAACATCGTCTTTAGAAGAGGAATTTTGGGGAGAAGCGGTTTCAACAGCAGCATATTTACGAAATCGAGTTCTTACAAACGCTTTACCTGATTTGAAGACTCCGTACGAACTATTTCATGGTAAATCTCCATCAGTATCACATCTTAAGATATTTGGTTCTGCAGCCATAGTTTTGAACAAAAGACATACACGCAAGTTTGAACCCAAAGGCAAAAAAATAATAATGGTTGGTTACTCTGATAACTCAAAAGCATATCGACTGTTTGATGTCGAAAAAAGAATTATTGTCATCAGTAGAGATGTAATTTTTCCGGAAGGAGTTGTGCAAGCAGATTTTACTACAGAAACAAACTGGCCGAGTAATGATCAATTAATTTTATCGAACCAAGAAAATGTGGGTCCAGCCTGTGACGAAAATATTAATGAAACAGAATGTGAAGGAAACGTTGCACAACAAAGTGATATTAATGAAAGTGTAAATAATGAAGTGAAAATTGGCCCTGGAAGGCCGAAAATTATTCGTACCGGTCAAAGAGGTCGACCAAGAAAACAATTTAATATATTGAATTCGGTAAAACAAGTGGATAACGTGAATATACCAGTATCTACATCAGAAGCTTTAAACGGAGACAATGCGTCAAACTGGAAGGAGGCGATGGAAGAGGAGTTTTCCTCATTGTTAAAAAACGATACTTGGGAACTGTGTGAACTACCCAAAGGGCAAAAATCAGTTGGGTGCAAGTGGGTCTACAACATAAAAAAGGACGAAAATGGAAAGATCAACAAATTTAAGGCTCGACTAGTGGCTAAAGGGTGCAGTCAACAATACGGCGTGAATTACGATGACATTTTTTCACCAGTGGTCCGCTACGCCACAATTAGGATGCTCATTGCCTTAGCTGTCGAGCATGAGCTGTATCTCCATCAACTTGATATTTCAAGCGCCTACTTAAACAGCGAGCTTCATCATAATGTATTTATGAAGCAACCTGAAGGTTTCGTCGATGAAAATTATCCGGACCGAGTGTTAAAGCTGAAGAAGTCACTTTATGGTCTGAAACAAAGCGGACGTGAATGGAACGCCACATTAGATTCCGTCCTGAAGCAGATTGGTTTTCATCCCTGCCCGAGTGAACCATGCATTTATACGAAAAAGCATGGAGGTAATTTCAATGTTATAACCGTTTACGTTGACGATTTAATTATAGGTAGCAACACCAAAACTGAACTGATGGAAATCAAGAAAAGTATTGCATTTGCTTTTGATCTGGTGGATGGAGGCCAACTACATCACTTCCTTGGACTAGAGATCCAGCGAGAAGGAGAGACGGGCGCGATAACGCTAAGCCAGCAGCAATACGTCAAAAACATCTTGCGACAAAATAACATGGAACTTTGTCGACCAGTTTCAACACCATTGGTACCAGGTACGCAAGTAAAATGCGACAAAACTAGCTGCGAGCGTGTGGACCAGCTTGAGTATCAGTCTCTCATCGGTGCGCTGACACACCTGGCTGTATTGACACGTCCCGACATAGCGCACTCTGTCTTAAAATTGGCACAGTGCAATAAGGACCCGCACATGGAGCACTTGACTTTAGTGAAGCATGTATTGCGCTACCTGAGTCACACAACTGAGTACAAGCTTCACTTCGAAAAAAACTGGGCAACCGATTCGTGGCTTCGTAGATGCAGATTGGGGAGGCGATGTAACTGATCGCAAGTCCTTCACTGGTCATGCATTTGTGCTGGTAAATGCAGTCTTCTCGTGGGAGTCGAAAAAACAACATATTGTCGCCCTAAGCAGCACAGAGGCTGAATACGTTGCTCTCTCTTCAGCTGCAAAAGAGGCAATATATTTGAAGAAGCTGATGAATGAGATGGGATTCAACTGTGATCAACCATTGGAGATAAATAGCGATAATCTTGGTGCACAGCAATTGGTCAAAAACCCCATTTATCATTCGCGCAGCAAACACATTAGCATTAAGTACCACCATATCAGAGATTCATTCAAAAATAATGAGATAAGCTTGAATTATATAGCATCAAATGATTTAATGGCTGACGTGCTAACGAAAAACTTGCCAAAAATAAAGCACCGAAAATTTGTAAATGAAATGGGGCTAAAGTAATCGGTATTGTTTAAAATGAAATTGTAAAATGAATTGTGAGAAGGAGTGTTGGAAATGTATGCACCACATTCAAGGCACAATCCATTTTTCCTTAGTGTGGCAACACTGAACATCGTTGCCATCTGTACATATTCTTTCATAGGTTAAGTCAGTGGTTGCAACGCGCTTGAACAGCCAACACGCATTATTGTATCTTTGGTTAATAAATGCTTTGAACTCAAACCAAACTTTTAATATGCGATTTACATTTACAACGTGAAACGTTGATTCGCGGATAATTTAAAGTAAAAACTAGCGACAATACTGTGTTGGCAAATTTCCGAAAATGTCGAAAAGTGAACAAAGTGAATTGAATGAAGATTCTCTCATTGAGAAATCAAATGTGCCCAACATTAATTCAACCCCAACTTTGACCCCTCAGCCCAACCCAAGACAAAACGCAATATTGGATATTGACAATGTGGCAGCCACAAGAAACCAAACCAACAATATGCAATCGGGAACAGCACAGGGAAATCATAGTTTTACTTATTCAGAAGTTGTCGATAGATTTAAAGATATCGAAAACTACGACGGATATAATAGATTATTAGTGTCTTTTATTCGTGATATTGAAAGTCGTCTTAGACTATTTGGTGAAAACAGCCGACTTCAAACTGATGGTAGTTTTTTTGAGTGTTACATTCTTGCAAAAGTGCGTGGCAAGGCAGAACAATGTATTACTGACGAAGATCGATCAATATCACAGATTGGTTCCAACTCAAAGATTTGTTAAAAGTGCATTTCGCGCCTAGAGAATCTAACATAGACTTATTTCGTAAAGCAATAACATTTCAAATATGTTTAAAAATTTGCGGAAAATAGAGATTAAACTTAATACTAAATACGATTTAGACGAAACTAAACCGTTTATATTTGCACCTAAAAATAACGCCGCTGAAATTTTGTCAATTTTCAAAGCAAATGTGGGCATAACTCTTCGCAGTGTTTCAATTAATAATCAATGCAAAACTATTTCGGATGCGTTCAATCTACTCCCAATACAAAAATGGACTCTGTGAACTGATTGACAGCCAAAAATGGTCAGCAGCTATCATTCATGTTCGTCAGTTCAAACGAAGGTCCCAATTGTCCGGATCGAATTTGAATCTAACGATTGTCGGAGCTGGAATGCTTTCCTTGACTGGCAGCTACAACAGTCCTACGAGTGATGAACTTATTACGATTTTGAATTTTTATGCGCACAGACTGATCAAAGATTAGAGTGATTGCTTTATAATGTCAAAATTTAACAATGCACAGGTGCATAATGTTCAAATACAAGTACACAATAACTTGTGACTTGTCTGTCACTGCAAAGTGCACGTTTTCACAATAGTAATTTCAAAATGTTACAATTCATGTGCTATATAGATTGAGATTTATATACGGTTGCTGTGGCTCGCCTGTACATTGCTCCAGCGGGCTTTAGCAACATTTTGTTTTTGTGGCAAATTGTACTATAAGCTTTTGATAAAAATATGATGACTTGCAATGTAGCCTTTAGAGAGTGCGGTTGGATTGAATTTTTAAGTAAATTATATTTTTTTGTACTTGTGCTTTCGAACGTTCGAAATTTGCGATTCTCAAACGGTGTTGTGTTGGCTACGGTCCGATCAAAAAAAACTACCGGCAGTTTGTTGCTTTACATGTGGGCGAAATACTGGAAATATCAAATGTAACTGAATGGCGGTGGATAGCATCCAGATCTAACGTTGGATATGAAGCTACGAAATGGCGAAAAATCCAGACCTAAGTTCAACAAACAGTTGGTTTAATGATGGTCCAGCGTTTCTGACTAGAAAAGAGTCAATCCGAAGATCGTTCGGAATGCAAAAGAACAACTGAAGAACTGAAATCACATTTGACTCAAAGCGGAGCGACTTTTGCACTCAACAGTCTTTGTCTTACGCTTCATACATAAATTGAGAGCTAAGATAAATATGATAGTGAAAAATACTGGGCCACTCTCGCAAGATGAATACAGGCAAGCAGAAAACTTTTTGTATCGACAAGCGCAGTTAGAAGGCTATAGGGACGAGATGGCTGTAATCGCAACAGCTAGTCAATCACCATAATTGAAAGACAAGCAGGTTATGATTAATAAGCCGTATCTTTCTGCCGAAAGATAACTACATCACCTGTCTAGTAATTCGAAGGTATCATGATCGTTATTATGATCAAAACTATCATAAATGAGTTGCGTCAACGATATTGTGTTCCAAAGCTGAGGGCACTGATGAAAACCGAAAGAAAACAGTCTCAGACCTGCAAAAAATTTATTGTAAGAATTTCCAAATATGGGGAATCAGCCACCGGCAAGATTAGCTGCCTTTACATTACCCTTTTTAAATATCGGCATTGAGTACTTTGGACTAGAGATGTTCGATATGTATCGATAGTTAAGAAATATCGATATTTGACTCGCGATATATCGAATCAACCCGATATAATCGAATGCTCAGATATCGATTATTATAACATCGATATATTATCCGATACAAGAATATCGTATTGTGCTTGCAAACGGGTTGGTCAACAATTTTTCGTTTTGTCGTGTCGCGACGCGAGCTAACCACTGGTCGAGCAAGAGAAGAGAACGAAAAGAAGCAAACCGTTCAAATCAGTCTGTTTGCTTTTGTATTAATTTCTAATTAATTGGTCTAATCAATTGGATCGTAAATTGACAAAACTTAGGTTTATCTTTTTTTTACCGATTGTGAAGGCTTCTCGGTGATTGGGCGGTTTCGGTTTACTCAGGTAATTGAAAGTACTTTAAATAATTAATTTAAGTTAATTAACTTAAAAAAAAATTTGCTCTTACAAAAGAGATAGTGAGCCGTGTGTACGCGAATTTTAAAAGTTACAACCAAAAGCTTGTAGAACTTAGGTAGCGGAGAAACCAAAGGGAATATCTGAATTAGTAAATCTATCGATTTGTTCTATTTATCTTTGCATCCGCGATTCAAGGAACTTAAACTGGCTTGTTCGAATGTCATACTTAAAATCAAAGAACTAATGAAAAAAAGATCAGCAAAATGAATTCTGTGTAGCTGCGGGATCAGACTCGGATGGCTCAGACAAAACTCAGTCCGATTTTAGTCTCTGGAGCGATCATCATCATTTAGTTCAACGAAATTGGAAAACAAATAAAACTGATGAAAGTGTCTCAGACGAATTATCTCTTTACTTGAGGGCTCTAGTAAGCAGATTAAATGACAGCTCTTTGGCAGTATGGGTTGATTATAAAGTACAATTTCCAAAGTTATATAATATTGCATACAAGTACTTGACTATGGTCGCTAGTTCTGTGCCTTCTGAAAGATTATTTTCGAAGGCTACGTAGGTCTTAGCTCAACAGAGAAATCGGTTACAAGCTAAACGGGTGAACAAATTTTTTGTTTATGCAAGGTTTAAGCAAAAAATATTGGGAACTTTGAAAAAATCGTTGTATCATGATTGATTTGCATTCTATTTCTTTTTTTTAAATATAATAAATATAATTGATTTGTGTTAAATTTCTTCTTTTAACTATTTACTGTTAATGAAGTCTTACATTTCCTTATGAATTGCGCTTTTTCAGTCTTAGTTTTGTTGCATTAATTTTCTACAGACAACGGTTTCGAAGCCGATATGGTCAACTCTTCATTGCGGGTGTGGGTTAGGAAACGTTAAGTTCAGAAATGAATAAATTCATTATGAGCTCAAGAATAAATATAATTTTTCACAAGTTAAGATATTGCAAGACTGTAGATATGACCTTATCCTTGTCTCAAAATATTTGAAATTTTCCTTTATAATATTTTGTTATATTATAAAATCTATTTACTTTCTTTATTCCCCTTTAACTTATAATTTGAGATGAGCCAGTTCATCATAAAATAAATATTTTTATTTTCAGGAACGAAATTTTACCGCTGCGAAGAGAAGTCAAAGCAATGATAGATGACGTGGGCAAATATTTCCCTTTGTTCTCTTTGTTTCGAACCAGAGCTCAAAGCAAATTTCAAAATTAACTTATACTATTTTTCATTTATTCTATTTGGATGAATATTGCTAAGTTAAGAAATGTGGAATTTATCGCAAGGATATTTTCTGCATTTTTATCCAGTAATAGTAGTAAACTTCAAATTTTGCCAACATTTGTACTTTTCGAAAATTTTCCGGAAATTTATAATTTATGTGCTCATTCTTCGGGATAATGACATAATTTATCTGAACGAGCATTTAAATTTTATTGTGGCAGATATTCACGAGAAAAATATACATAGAAACAATATCAGCTCCTTATAAAGAATTCAAGGCCTGAAGAATTCAAGGCCGCACTACAAACCGTCGACAAAGAAAGTCTCGTAACATAGTTTACAAATTCCAGCACGAAGCGCCACATATGGGTCGAAGATCAGTAAACGCTTGATAAGATCAGTAAAGCGAATACTCTACCAAATAATGCCGACGCGAAATCCTTCAGATGAATTATTTCGAAACATGCTTTTCGATACACTTGCATAAATATACCTCAGATACATTCATTCCACAGCTCTCCACAAACACTGTACAACACATCAAAATTATAAAACAATAGGCTAAGAGAAAATGATTGTGAGTAGAAAAAAATATATGAAAAAATACTGTCAATTTAGATTGTGACTTGAAAAACTGTTGTTTGTTATTGATTTCAAATAAAAAGTAGATCAATGCTAATTAATTTAATTATGTAGTGGCTGTTTCTGAAAATTATTCGAAAGTACATCTCCACGAACTAGCTGCCATCTACAGGCAAGAAAAAGTAAATTAAGTTGAAATGCCATTTTGGGGAAGAACGGATGTTTTAGTTAAGCGAGTTTCTATTTTTGTAAGCGAAGAAGGCGGTTGATTTTTAATAAAGCTCCTACAGCTTAAAAGTCAGAAGTGGGATACGCGGAAAAGTCTAATCGTGATCGAACGAGGGTTTAGTTTGGAGAATGAGCAAAGACGAAACCGAATCGATGGCTGCACGAACGAGGACAAAGCGAGCAACGCCTGATACCCAACGTAGAAGGCACGTGCACGGAGGGTGAAATACTGGAGCTGGAAAACGAGGCGGCTCAAATGAGACGCAATAGCCAGCGGGATGTGATTTCGAACAGTGGCGGCTCTTTTCGAATTGCTGATATTGCTGAATTATTGCCTACATTCGATCCACAAGACGAAACTGGTAAATCAAATTTGTGAAACGAGTGAAACGGTTGAAAACGATAAATGCATGGAACATAGAAGTGGTTCTTTTTGTCGTGCAAATGAAACTACGTGGGTTTGCGAAAACGTGCTTCGATGCCCAAATAGATTGTTTGTTGTTCACAAAATTTGAAGAATTTGGAGACGAATTGTGTGAAGCCTTTCCTGATAGCACCGAGCTAGCAGACGTTTATATTAAGCTGTCAGCTACGAAGCGAGCACATCACGAAGACGTTATTGAGTTCTACCATAGAGTGGTAGCTATGGGAAGACAAGAGAGTCTTGAAGATGGTTCCATTGTTTAATTTATTTGACGAGGATTACAAGGCCAAATGCTTCAAAATAGTAAAGCAACGTTGAAATTTGAAAAATGTAGTGATCTACTACGTGCAGTGCAACGATATTTAAATAACCGAACGCAATATATTTGTGAACAATTTGGTGGTCGAGTGAAACGATCCGGTGATTCAAACGTAACATCCACATTGTCATCTCGAGCACATAATATGCAACAACCGAGGAAAACACAAATAATCTACTACAATTGCAACGAGAGTGGACACATCTCGGCTTGATGTCCTAATATGCCGTTCACACTACACTTCTAAATCAGGTAGATTTAGAATCTGTTAAGTTAATCAAGTAAGCGTTCACTCTACCCGAAGTGATTTAGAATGAGGAGATTTAGAGAGCGAACTGTCATTCGAATTTGTGTGTACAATTTTTTTTTTCATGAAAGTTGTTCAAAATGGTGCAGAAACATGCAAGAGCATTTTTTTTTCATTTTGTACAACTCACATTTTCCTTTTTTGTCCAATTTTTGCTATTTTTGAACGAAATTCGAATGACATTTCGTTGAAATCTACTCTCCCTCTCACGGATGGAATTAAGCACGCTCTGAGAACAATTCAGCCGGGAAAAATTCACAATAGTACCTGATTTGTACTTGATTAACTCTAAATCTACTTGATTAACTCGGTCGGAAGCCGAAAAAAATGTATGGGTAATCAGGTAGATTTAAGTTGATTTAGCTCTAAAGCGATCAGCTGATCGAAATCGCCTGATTTAGAGCCTAGTGTGAACGGGCTATAAGCCAGCTAGAAGAGATCGCTGTCGCATTTGCAACCGAACGACCCACAAGACGAATGACTGTCCGGATAATTTACCCTAATCGACAAACGCTATTAGTAGTTATAACAGTTTCATTAGGTGCGTTTTTCATTCAATCAATTTGAGTACTGCGACAGTGAATACATTGAATGATGAGTGTTTAGTATTAAGTATATGTCACATCAAAATGTAATCATCCTCAAATTCATTTGTTTACCATTGTAAGCATACAATTATTAAGAAATATATACAGTCAAGTCAGCAGCCGTTGTTTCGAACATTTATTGCACACGTAATTTGACTACGCATCATTTTCATTCATTTCACTGGTCAATGTATGTTTGTTATTGTATTGTACTTATTCGCTGATCAATTCATGTTTTCGTATTGTATTAATTCACGGGTCAATTTGCTGATGTTATTAGGCTATGTTTGTTTTATTGAACTTTGTATAGAATGCGAATTCATATAGATTAAGGTAAATGTCCCATGATTAGACTTTGTAATGTCAACTTAGCAATAAGTTTACATAAATAAGCTGAAGAATAAAGAAGCTAACACAGTTCGACAGTATCAGTTGTTTGTTTTACTCATTCAATTTGGAATCGTGCTCGTTTGCCAAGGTGTAACACCTTTGACAAATTCAAGACTATTAGCCAGGGTGCAACGCATTGACTATCATCACTAGATAAGATAAACTATCTTACTCTTAAACTCTGAGGTCCGTTCTTATTGTCTAGGTGTAACACCTTCGACCAATAATAGAACAATAGCCAAGGTGCAACACCTTCACTAGCATCGAAAATTAAGGTAAAACAACCTTATCTTAAACATTTGGCGCCCGAGCAGGGACCTAAGTGCTACACTTAGATCCAGCAGCAGAACAATTTTGAAAGTTGAGCCAAGGCTAGTACCATCAGCAACGCTTGCTTCAAGGTTTTAACATTCAGTGCGACGTTAACAATGGAATCGCTCACCGTTCAGCGAGAAGAGAACGGGAAGGAGATTCAACGAATTGTCGTGAACTATCGGAAAGATGGTTCAGATAGAAAGACCGTCGATTATTACAAAGAGCGTTTAAAGCGTTTAGAAAATGCGTGAAATGCATTCGAGGCTGTAGACACAGAAATTCGCTCATTGAAGAATGTAGATCTACAACACGAATACTTTATTTCCAAAAATTACCAGGAAGTGGAAAGTATTTACAACACATATTGAACTCATTTCAATACGAGAATTGAAGTAAGAATCGATGAAGATAGAGGGGAGTGCTAGCTCAACAGTCTTCTCGAGATGATGGACATAGCTCAGACGTTCGACCTAAATTCCAAGTTGAAACCTCCCTCCAAGTCACGCAAGCTGAAAACGAAGAAAGGCAAGAAGCCATTCTTCGAATCGTTAGAAGGCAAAATCTAAATTTTCATACGTTGAAGAGGCTGCTGGCAACTGTTGAAGGTCAGCAATCTAAACATTATTACGGAGTGAAGTTTGACAGCATCAAACAGCTCTGGAGTGACATCGAGCAAGATGATCGTCATATATGCAAATCGACCGATAACCCTAGTACATACGGATATCAGGAGCATGTCTACGCCGAGTATGAAGCGCAACTGCAGGAGGCTTTCATTAATATTGGCATGAACCTCGAACAAACTGCAGTTCCACACACTGTGATGGGAACGAATCAGGGTATACATAGTCCACTTAAGCTGCCGAAGGTAACACTTTCAAAATTTGATGGAGATTATTTGTATTGGCAGCAGTTTCGCGATTTATTCAGTCAAATGGTGGACAACCAAGGCATACCTGGCTGTCAAAAGATGTTTTATCTTATACCTAGTACTATACTCTTCGCGAAACGAATTCAACGGTCAAATCCCATACAAAAAGAGCTTTACTGACGAATTGAAAAGCTCTTTTTGTATAGGATTCGACCGTTGAATTCGTTTCGCGAAGAGTATAGTACTAGGCATTAAAACGAACTTATCTGGTGAAGCCGAAATATTAATTAGACATCTGACAATAACGGAGGAAAATTATGTCATTGCCTGGAAGAGCGTTACAATAATCCGCGCCTGCAAGTATCGGCACTTATTAGGAAGTTGCTATCACAGTAATCTCATGCCAATGACCATACATCTGCTTCATCGCTCAAGACGTTGCACGATACAACGCAAGAATGTTTATTAGGATTGCAGAATCTTGGTGTTTCAACAAAGTACTGGGACCCGATATTACTTCATTGGATGGTGAAAAAGCTGGATAAGACCACACATACTTTGTATGACCAATCGCTGGACAACCCGAGACAACTCCAGAATCTGGATGATTTTTTGAACTTCCTCGAGTTGCGCTTTCAATCACTTGAAGTTTTGGGAAGCAAAGGCAGAATAGATGATCGGCATCGAAAACAGGGAGGTGCTCAAGCGTTGACAGCGAGTGCCACTGATTCAAGAGGAAACAATCAGTGCATATTGTGCAAAGATAAGCACGCTCTTCACATGTGTAAGATATTCACGGGAGCTAAAATTGTAGATCGAGTTAAGATTATTAATAAGCATGATTTATGCAGGAACTGCATAAGAACAGGGCACAGGGCAATTAATTGCGGTTCTCGCGGTTGCACAAAATGCGAGTTAAAACATCATACTCTCATTCACTCAGATAAGAGGTAGACGATGAAAGCATCACACCCAACCAGTTTAACAAATCCGAAACCTGCAGATATCTTGAATTTTCCATCCACGGTGGCCACATCGACAAATAGACATGAGGTAAATTATGTTTTCCTTGGCACGGTGGCAGTGAAAATTATGAATAGTAAAGGAGAGTCCATAAAGTGTAGGGCACTGCTGGATTCAGGCTCTCAAATCAACTTTAATCACAACAAGAATGGTGAAGTGTTTAAAACTTATCGCAAAAGGTGATCAGCTGCATATTCAATGTGTTGGAGGAAACAAGGCTCAAAGTCAAGCAAGAGTCAACGTATTGATGGAATCTCTTCTCTGTAATTATTCAGCACGAGTTGAAGCTTTTGTTATCGGTAATATAGTACCACCACAGCCCGCACAAAGATTTGATGTTTCTAAATGGCCAAATCCAAAGAATATCAAACTAGCAGACCCAGATTTTTACAAATCCGAAGAAATCGATCTGCTACTTGGAACGGAATTTTATCATGAGCTGCTATCGATAGGTTGAATAAAAATGGCAAAAGATCTTCCAGTTCTTCAAAATTTATTGAATCACCACCCTCGCCGTCAGTAGAGACTATGCCAGGCCAGAAAGCAAAAAAAAAAAAATTCTCGGCAGGCCTATCTGGATAGGAAACTGGTATTGGCCGAACAAAAAGTCGACTTGCTCGGTAAAATGCTTGAGTAGGAAAAGCAATTAGAGGAGGCACGGGAACGACGCCATCAGGAAAAATTAGCCCTGATAGCAGAGATCCCAAAACAAACAAAAAATGAATTTTTATATAGCTATAGGATAAGATGTGCTTTTATAGAATGCTTTTTTTAGGTTAAACATATTTATAAAAATTTCGAAATGCTATATCGTTAAGTAAAAAACAAGATAAAAGAACTACCTCCTGAACTTCCATTGCTCTCAATAATTTTTGAAATTTTTTATTTAAAATTTTATAGTGCCTCTTCTGTTTTTCAGTGTTTACCACTATAAATAGAAATGAGAAATATGCATCCTATTTATACACCATGGTTTAAAGAAAATGCATACTTGATTACTATTTAATTATGCGTTTAGAACTGTCAATTATTTTCAGTGTGTATCAGTAAATCGGAATGTTTTATATGCAACCTATTTATAAATCGTTGAAAAAAAAATCATACTTAACTTCAATTTCATTACGGACTTTGCATTATACAATTTTTCTGAGCGTTTATCAGTTTGAAGCGGAATGTTAAATATACATTTGGTTTATACACCATGTTTTAAAAATTATTTAGACCTAATTACAATTTAATTTAATTGGGCTCGAATTATTCTTTCTTGTAAATTAAGTATTTAACAACAGCTTTATTTTTTCATGTGAAATGGACAAGGAAAAACAGGCAAGGATCTTTCGTTTATATTGTGCAGGTTACGTATTCAGATGGGAAGATATTCGATATAAATCTTCCCCAAACACAAACATTGCATTCCCATCTCGAATCGCATTTATATACATCTTTTGATTCTTTGGAATGTGCTCGGATACTATTGCATCCGCTAAAATCGGTTAGCACGGCCACTTCTGTCACTTGACACTCGTTGCACATGCGATTCATTAGAATTGTTTTGTCTTCAGCCATAAAACGTTCCCAGCTGAGCCAGCACAACGAGGTAACGTATTATGTACCTAGCATGTAGTTGAATCAGTTTTAATTCCATTGACATAGCGGTCAGTCGCGATTGTTGAATAAAAAATTATAATTTTTTCAAGAACGTAAACGTGTGTTCTTTATCTTGCATAATGCTACTTCATTAACATATGAACGTGGATACATAATTTTCATTTTTGCAAGGTTCAGTTGCCGAGCTATGGACTTCTGAAGATTTGACGAAGGAGAAAATGTAAAATTTAACTGCACGTGAAAATCATAAGCGTAGGAAATTAAAACTGAGTAAGAAAGAATTCCAAATAGTGATTTTGCTAAGTGTAATATATGCAGCAATCAATAAGTAAAAACACGAAAAATTATCTTCTGCCTTTTTTGAAATTATCTTCTGTTAACCTTTAGCAAAAACTCATGGTCCTAGTAACATCTTTGAAAGCAGTTTAACGAAATCTAGAACAATCATCAAAAATTATTTTGGAAGACCGAAATTCTACGCCGATGATTCTGCCGGACAAAAAATATTTAGATGGAGTATACGTTCGTATTGTTGTTTTGGACATAGTGCCTTTGCGGAAATGAGAACATGAAAGCTTCCATGATTTCGTGGCTGATTAAGACGAAAAAAATGCAATTCCTGACACCACAACATTGAAAACATCCTTGCTACCAAAATACTTCGAAGACGTTAAAACGCAGGTTCAAAATGCCATAAATGCAGTTCAAAATATTTTTTTAACTACTGATATGTAGACAAATCCAAACAAAGAAAGAATACTGGCAATTACATCTCTTTTTTTTTCATAGAGGTAAATTAATTTCTACATTATCAGCGGAATTTAACATAAAAGGAAGACATATATTTGAGGCAATGGCAGAAGTAAGTTGTATATTTATTTTATGCCTGTTTGATGAATACTATTGTTGGTGTAGATACATTTTCAGATTCGAAAATATTCACAGAATTTAGGCCACAGAATCTATTGAGTAGGTTGTCTTTGGAAGATAGGGAGTACTTATCTTGTTATTTCTAGTTTACGCGTCAGTTGAATGGTGTCTCTTGTCGAGAGCAGTTCACAGCGTGATTATTCAATTGATTATTCAAGTGATTTAAATAAAGTACTGTTAACGCATCCGTTAACGTCTCGAGTGATAATTTTGTGTTGAATCGGTCTGTTTCTGTTGTGCGCAATAAGCATATCCAATAAAAGAGTTCGAAAATTGTCTTCTGATGAAAACGACGCCGTCACACCGGCAAATATTTGTTCGAGGTCTGTAAGTTACAAGTTTACTGTGCCTACAAACAAAATGACCGCTATAAGTAGCAACCGGTATACTCCGCTGAGCCAACTTGTCGATCAAACGGATGATGCTAATGTCAATCGTGACAAACAAACTCCACGCATACCACCGATCACTATTGTAGAGTGCTCGAGAGCCCAAATCGAAAATTTATTAAAGTCTCTTCATGTAAATAAATTCAACTCAAAATTCACCAGCATCGGCACAAAGCTCCTGTTATGTGAGAACAGTGATTACTCAATAGTGTATGATGCACTAGTGGTCAACAAGATTAAATTCTTTAGCCATGACGCTTCTGACAAGAAGCTATTCAAAATTGTTCTCTCCGGTCTGCACACAATTGAGCCCGACGAGCTAAAACCTGCCCTTGAAGCAGTCGGAATTAACTGCATCGATATAAAAAATTAGTATACGTACAAAGCGATACGATGACCAAGCGAGCTACTTGCTTTCCTTTCCTAAAGGAGCAGTTAAGCTATCAGAGCTTAAACAAAAAGGGAAGTATATTCTCAATACGGTTGTGGACTACAGTTATTCTAAAAACAAAAGGCAAGGCCCAATTAGATGCTACAATTGCCAAACCTTCGGACACGGTTTAAAAAATTGTCACTTAATCACGATTTGCAGTCTCTGTGCGGGCAGGCATAAATCAACCGACTGCCCGATTCGAGATAGTCCGAATGCAAAACGCAAATGCGCCAACTGCTCAGGTGAGCCTGCTTCTGGATTTCCACTGTGTCCAGCATCAAAAAACTATATCGCACTTCAAGCGAAACTTAGAAGTCGTGTAGTCTAACTCCAGAACGAAGCTCACGACTAATCGCACTTGTAAGTTCAATCCCATTTTCCTCAATTGCACAATATGCACACGCAACCAGTGTTGAACATAACAGGACGCAGTGAGGCAAAATCAAAACATTTGGCTCTCTGCTCAAACAGGAGCGAATAATAATAGTATGTCATCAGCGACCAATGGAAAAGATTTGTTTACTTGTTCCGAAATTATATGCATCGCTGACGAATTATTTAACAGGCTAAAATCCTGTAATTCTCGACAAGACCAACTTAAGGCAGTGTTGGAATTGACATTTAAATATCTATATGGTCAGAAATAAAAACTCACCTAATATAAGTAATCTCAAAATTCTTTTTTGGAATGCTCAATCTATAAGCAATAAGTCATTGGAGTTTTTTGCCTATTTACATACAGAAGACATAGATATTGCTATACTAACTGAAACATTTCTGAAGTCAAAACATCGATTACATGACAATGCTTACAAAATTTACAGACGTGATCGTGATGAGAACGTGCGTGGGGGTGGTGTTGCTATTATTATAAAAAAGAACGTGTCTCATAAGCAGATAAAGCTGCCGAAGACAGTGAAATAGTAAGGCCGTCGTAGTTCTTCTAAGCCAAGTTGTTTGAGTCAAGTTGTACTTGTTTTTTCGATATTTCAGACTTGACAAATGAATTACCACCACAAATTAAAGACGTGGTAGAAAATAATAAAACGAATATCACTCTTATGAATACAAGTGATTTAAGCTTCGGAATATCGCTCTTATGAATACAAGTGATTTAAGCTTCGGCGTGGCGAATCTAACCGCCCCTACTAGCCTCAGCTTGAAATGCACTCGTCAAGTGAAACGATTAATTATTTTCCAAAATAAAAGAAACAATCGTTTTGTTTTGATATTAAGTATCTGCTTGGTCGCCGACCGATCTTGGCATACCGAAACAGACTGATTTATTGATATGAATTTCTCCTATATATGGTACATTCGAATTAGACAGTGTGTGGATCGGTTTTTCAAAAAATGAAAATTAATTTAATGTATCTTGCGTTTCGCCCGCACGGAGGGGGATGTCGCTGTTGTCGGTGCGTGGAATCAATTGTTGACATTTGTCAGTTTGACATGTCAACAATTGTACACAACAACAGTATGCATTGAGACTGTATCCGCTGAGCTCCACATCGCGAATTTTACCATCGCTTTAGTCGGCGCCTATTTTCCTGGGGGCGCCTGCAGCCAAGATAAAGAACGCGCATTTCGAAATGACTTGCGGATCCTTAACAACATTACTGGTAATTTTCTGGTAGCCAGTGATTTAAATGCACGCCATTCTGACTGGAACTGTTCAAGAAACAATCGGTGGGGTAATAGCTTGTACAGCCTATTACCATCAAGTAATTTTCAAATCTTGCATAGTCAGTCTCCAACCTGTTTCCCAAGAAATAGAGGTAATCCTTCCACGTTAGACATTATTTTAACAAATTGCCCTCATTTTGTCTCCGAACTATGCGCACGCACGGTTTTCACTTCCGACCATTTACCAGTAATTTTTAATTTGCTGAGCACCCCGCTAACGCAGGATTCACAAATTATTTTTGAATTCCGACACGCTAATTGGGAAAAATTCAAACGGTCCACTAAACACCTAATTAACATCAATGAAATAAATCACGAACACTTCCAATCAACTGAAGATATTGATCGCCATATAGTTAAATTCAATAGTCTCCTGCTCCTCAAAAATCGTAAACCTCCTGGTGCTGATGACCTCAAAAATACATTCTTGAAGCACCTACACAATAAAGGATATATTTACCTTCCGAAAATATTTAATGCTTGTTTTGAATTTAGCTATTAGCCTGCTGAGCTGTGTTAGCAAAACTTTTGAATGTATAATTAAGCACCGTCTTGATCAACATATCTTGGCTCCCGCCGAACAATTCGGGTTCAGAAAACAATATTCAACTGACCATCAAGTGCACCGCATCAAAAATACTATATTAAATGGCTTCTCGCAGAAAAAGTCTACTGGATTGATCACAGTCGACATTGAAAAGGCATTTGACACTGTGTGGCATAGAGCATTAATTTTCAAAATGATACATCTTCAATTCCCTAGCTATTTATGCAGTATCATAAGTAACTTCCTATATGACCGTTATTTTTACGTTTCGATTGGCGATGCAAAATCTTCCCGATTTCTAATTACAGCAGGTGTCCCCCAAGGTTCAGTACTCAGCCCAATCTTGTACAATATTTTCACTAGCGACATTTCTTCACCTGAGAGCTGCAAACTTTTTTTGTTTGCTGACGATACAGCCTTCGCTGCTACCTCTGTCGACCCCAGTGAAATTTCAAATTTTCTTGAACGAGGTTTTTCGTCTCTCCACGAATATTTCAATAAATGGAAAATTCAGATAAATTCTGCAAAAACCCAGGCATTCTTTTTCACTAGAAGACGCAAATCTTGTTTCCTTCCTGCTACAAATTTAAACCTCGATGGGCAAAGCATATGCTGGAATACTGAGTACATTAAATATCTGGGTATAGTTCTCGACAGATAACGCTGCAGCTACTGTTCATAAATGTGACAATCTGATCAAATTATACTATCCCATGATCAAATTATACTATCCCATAATACCACACTAAGCATATGGAACATTTGATCAAAAATAAATGCGATCGTCACTGATAATGCAGCTTGCATGCTAATGCAGGCAAAACTTCTTCAATTTAATCATATTCCATGCTTCGCGCATACTTTAAATTTGACTGTGTCTGATATTTATGACACCTGATTTTCATTTTTTTTTCATAAAAAAGGGCAACGATATTGTTACTTATTTTGAATCGAGTGTTGGCAACACCAGGCATAACAGAGCAGAGGCAAAACGAAGCGGGCGCTGATCGAGTAGTCGGAGTATAGACGTTGACTAAGAGAGAAGTGCTGTGCGATATCTGAACGGGAGTATTTTGAGAGTTGAACAAGAGTGTTAATGTAAAACCAAATAAAAGAATAATATATAAACCTTGTTATTAGTGTCTTTACAAGCTTAGTTGTTTCAGATATACTGACAATTGCACAACGATAGCTTAACAAACCTGAATTGAAGTTGATTCAGCAGTTCCGTTCACGTTGGAATAAAGCATACGCCAAGATCAAATGTTTCTATGATATCAGACAAAAATTGACTTTGGCAATAGCCGAATGTAAGAAGGCACCTGAAATGTTACTTGCCGAAGATTTAAATGTGATGCCGAATATTATTCTGCTGTTAGAATCATTTGATGTGGCTACAACAACAATATCTGGCGTAAATTACATTACTCTTTTTTAAATAACTCTGTTATTACGAGGGCTGACTCTACAATTATCGAAAGTGGGAATTAAGATAAAAAACACTGCTGGAAAGAATATTTATAATGCTTTATGCAAGTCAGTGCGAAAACGATTAATACCGTTTGAGAAAAGGGCCCTTATGATGTTAGACACCATTCTGGATCCGAGGCTAAAAAAATAAGTGAAGACGATGGAAACATAGCTGGGCAATCTCTTCAAATAGAATATACTTCTTTTCTGACGACACAAAAGCCGGAGTCAACTCAGAGTACTTATGAATTTACGGCAATTGCATCTACAAGCAACTCAACTGTTGAAACTGGGGAAAATTACTAACGGAGGAAAAGTTGCAAGCAAAAAAATCCAAGGAGTTATTATTTCTACCTGAAGATCTATTCAAAGGCAAAGCTTACAGCTGCCGAAATAATGATGCAATAATACAGTAATGTATACGAAAACCTGGAGAAACTTCCCATTGGAAACGACAACTGTCCTATCGACTACTGATTTGATTCAAATACTGAGACAATGAGAATGTTTATTTTATAGCATCTATGTATACTTGCGTCTTCTGTTCCGAGTGAACGATTTCTTTCGAAAACTGGTGTAATTCACAGTGATCGCAACAACCGCTTTAAGTCTCAAAGCGTCTCAACGAATTGCTTTTCCTAAATTAAAATGCTCCGCATTTCGGAAATGAATAAAACTCTATATCTCTGTGTTTCTCTATAATAGTGATTGATTTCTCAGTTATTTTTTAAAAATATTTATGAATCTTAGGTGTATTTACTAATTTCCCAAAAACACATATACACCATCGATAGTCTATCGATAGCTTATCGATAGTTCTAAAAAAAATATCGATATTATCGAAACATCCAACTATCGATGTTTAACGTACACTAGTCTGTAGCGACGCAGCTTTGCAATGCGTTTAGAACACATAGCATTTAGTACTTACATGTAATGCATTTTTAGTTATTAGTTTCGCCGCTATGGCATTGAAGACGATGTAGGAATTAAGATAGTGTGAGAGTTTTTGTAATTGCCATTTTGTGAGAAATACAGTCTTCTGATTTTGACCATCAAACGGATTACACGTGTTTTTATTCTACGTTGACAAATATAGTTAGATTGTCACCGATAATTCAAACAAGTCTAACCACTGCGAATGCGAATTCGCAGGAACATGCGAATGCGGAATGTTATATATGTACTTAGCAAATATAAACATATTTACATACTAACATATGCTTCCAACCTAACGGCATCAGCCGCTTATTATTAGCTTTAAGTTCGATTGTACTGTATCAGTTCAGTAATAAAGAGACACTCATAGCATACACAACATGGTGTCCGGTGTGAATACAACATTTTAAGTAAAAGTCAATATTTCACAAAGTCTACTAAGACAAGTTGTTTTTGGAAAGTTTTCAAAATTGTTACTTAAACATAATCTGCAAAATCTCGGTGGAAACCAAAACAGATGTTCAGCGAACGATATTTGCAGTCGGCCAGTCGTTGATGCAAATGGACACTAAGGCAGCAAATCTAGCGGATGTTTGGACGACGTGGAAAACACAATTCACGATTTTTCTGCTAGCATCAAACGGCCCACAGACTCGGAGATCTGGTTGCCGACTTGGTTGGAGACTTGCGATATTTGCGAACAAACTAGATCTGAGACTAGCCCACAGACAGTGAATTTGGTCGCAGATATTGCATATCTGCAACCAAGTCGACAACCAGATCTCCGTGTCTGTGCGCCGTTTCAGGTCTAGATAAGCAGCCAGACTAAAGAAAAGTCGCATTTCTGCTTCACCATTTGGGACCAGAGTGTTTAGGAGTGTTTAAATCATTCGAATGCAACATTGAATCAGAGAAATACGAAACGCTACTAGAAAAATTCGACAGTTACTTTCTACCAAAAAAAAATCTTGCTTTGGAGCGGCATTAATTTTTCACGCGAAAACAAAAAAGTGATGAGACAATGGACGAATATGTTATGTGCCTCAAAAATCTTAGTCTATGCTGCGAGTTTGGAACACTGCGTGAAAGTTTAGTAAAAGACATATTTGTATGTGGCCTATCATCTAATTTATCGCATATTAAAGAAAAATTATAAACACTTGATAATATTACGTTGGAAAAGGCGATTGAAACTACAAAAATCATAGATAAAGTGCGAATAAATGCGGCTGAACTACAAGGTGACATTGACAATCAAAAGATCAGTGAATACATTGGCGCTGTACATAAGTCGTGGCAAAACAATTCCAATAACAAGCAAAAGTGTGGAAAGTGCGGCCAGATTCACAAAAACAAATGTCCAGCAATAGGCATACAGTGCTACATAAGCAAAAAGAAAAACCACTTCGCAGCCATGTGCTTCTATAAAAACTCACAGCAACAACAACAAAAAAGATAAATCCCGTCTTACAACAACCGCCAAGGTCAAATAGTCCAGTCAAAATAGACATTCCAGTTTGCATTAATTCCCAACAAGCTGAATTTTTGTGTGGGCCTTGAATACGTCATTACAAATGATATGTCAAAAGTCCCCATTGATCCCGCTTGTGCGTTGTTTTTTATTCGAGGTCAAAGGTCACAAATTTGCGTTTTTTGCGTATATCTCTGAAACAACGAGAGTTATCGAAAAATGGTTCGAACAAAGTTTGTAGATCGTAAAATTGTCTATAAAAAATATCTGAACACTTTTTCTTGTACGGTGCACTGTTCTCGAATTATGGCTATTTTAAACATAGAAAACACGAATATGCACTCATACGTGGCTAGTATGCATCATCGGGTTAACCATTTACACAAAAAATTTTAGAACATAGTTTTATTTGCCCCATGCACACAAGTACGTAAAAAATATACAATTCTGAGCGAGTCATCGTCCGTCCCTAATTCTATTGGGCGGTTGGCCTTGAGAAACATCTGCCTGCGATACTCCATTTCTCGGGTCTATACCTGCTTTCCGAAGGACATAACTCTAGTAAATGCAGCCAGTTTTGAACGGTTTCCGTAGTGAATAGACGTGTTTGTGAATTATATTCTCTTTTTAAACAGTGCCGTTACAAAATTTTGTAAAAATGTCAGAAGTTTGCTTTATTTGCAATGAATCTTTGACTGAAAGTGAAATTGTGGTTGTTGATCGTGGGCTAAGTGTCGTAAAGCATACACCCGGAAAAGCAGCATCGCTGCAGCTAAAATACAGCGTGAGGCGGAGATAGCTACCACATCTGGGATTAGTCCTCCTCGTACTAGAGTACGAGGTAATGAATCGTCTTTTTGTTTCAAGAAATACTGTTTGTTCTGTGGCCATGAAGCAGATAAAACGGCTGAAATGAAAAAAGCGCAGCATCTTCGACGAAGAGTGTCTCAAGTTTCAACCCTTGACTTCAAGAAAACCATCTTGAAGGAAGCTCAGACTCGTTCTGATGAGCTAGCAAGAAGTGTCATTGCCCGCATTCAGTACGAATATGACTTAGTTGCTGCTGAGGCTACGTACCACAGTGATTGTTACACTTCGTTTCTGAAACCCATTAGTGGAGGTAAAATCGGTCGTCCTGAAAGTGATTCTATTACTTCAGCGATGGAAGAAATATTTGCATTTATTGAAAATCATGATGATTGTCAATTTTCAATACAAGAATTGAAAGATATTTGCAAAGAACCATCGATCGATAATAGAACAATTAAATCAAAACTCAAGTTAAAGTATGGTAATAGAATCATTATAACTGAGAAATTAGGAAGTTCGACATTCCTTTGCTTCATTGACAATCAGCATGACGTCCTCAGCAAAGCTTAGTATGAGAATAAAAAGCAAAATAAAAAGGAAGAGAGATTGAGAATACCTGAAGCAGCTGCAGCAATCGTTCGAGAAGATATTCAGTCGATAGTGTTTGACACTGATAATTATCCTCCACCTACTCAGATGTTCGAAGATATCAATAGTGATATTCCAGAATCTTTGACTTATTTGTTAGAGCAAATAATTTTGAAGAATAAACAATGCAAATTGGAATACTCGAAATTTATATGTACAAATGTCAGCCACTGTATTATGGCTGCTGTTCGGCCTAGGTCTTTCAAATCACGGTTACAATTGGGTCTCTCAGTGTTTTTTCATCGACGGTTTGGATCAAAACGTCTTATTCACATTTTTTCATCTTTTGGTTTGTGTGCATCGTATAATGAAACTATGATGTATGAGGCAGCAGCAGTTCTTCATCGTCCACCTCATATTCTACCACCAGAAACTGGAACAATAATTCAATATGCTGCAGACAATGCTGACATCAATGTACATACTCTAGACGGTCATAACACGCTCCACATAATGGGTATCATTCAAATTATAACTCCAAAAGCAGCAGTCATAGCCGAAAGCCCCATATCACGAGTAAACAAAGTCCTTTCAGCGAAAGATTTTGCAGAAAAGCTCATGTACCGATAAAAGTCTATCAAAACGATGGTGCAGTTGGGTATAGTAAAATAGTTGCACAAAACTTTGATTATGAAAGTAGCACAGCAGTGTCTTTACTGAAAAAAGTTGATATTTTGTGGTTGTATGGGAAATGGAAAGATTTACTATTACCTGGCTGGAACGGTTACATTGAACGTTTAACGAGTAATATCATGGATTTTTCAAAGTCTCAAATTCTCTTTTTATCATTCATTCAGCAACCAGCAAGTAACTACAATACTATCTACACAACTTTACGCTGCGCTTTGGAAAATGCAAAACGTTATAATCACGATGTATGCATTATTACTTTTGATCAGCCTTTGTATGCAAAAGCTCGAGAAATCGTATCAGCAGCACCTGAAGGATCTGAGGTATCGAAGATCGTAGTAAGACTTGGAGGTTTCCATTTACTCATGTCATTTTTTGGAGCAATTGGTCAAATTATGCAGGGAAGTGGCATAAAAGAGGTGCTCTCTTTGGTTTATGCCACTAAATCATTAGACAAAATGTTGAATGGCCATCCTTATGCAAGAGCAGTTAGAGCACACACATTACTCCACCTCACTTTAGCAACAATAATATCAGAAGAACTTGTCATCGATGAAGAGATGCATGCTAATCTACAAAATACTGTAGACCTTATAATGAATAACACAATTTCGTACGTTGATATTGAGAATCGCGATGAGATGGCTGAGGCATTACTTAAGCAGTTTAATCAAAAATTAAAAGGAATATGAACAACGTGGACCAACAGCAAAATTGTGGACGCAATATTTTCACATGGTATCAATTGCTAAGGAGTTTATAAGAGCTGAACGTATGGGAGATTGGAAAGCTCATTTGAATAGCATTCGAGAAATGCTTCCTTACTTCCACGTATCAGGACATTTTCCTTATGCCAAATCTGCACATTTATATCTACAAGATATGCTACAATTGGAAAACTTGATTGATGATCCTGAGGTTTTTGAGAGATTTACACGGGGATTTTTCACAATTAGACGTTCTGATAAATTGAGTTGTGGAACTTCAACGGATATGGTCATTGAGCAATCGATGATGAAGTCAATGAAAACAGATGGAGGTGTTGCTCGAGGAAGAAGTACGCAAGAGAGCGTCATAAGTAAATGGATTTATGGCATGCATGCAATGAATACTGTGTGTGAAAGATTAGAGGATTTAGCGGATGTAAGAATGGACACAACAGATCAGCATGTCGATGCAAGGGATTCCCGCGTAAAGAGAGATACTGAAGACATCAAGAAACTTCGTGAATGGTTTTCATCACATGATCCTTTTCCTGAATTGCACAAAATCATGTCCATTGCAAATGGAGTCGTCGGAGATGATAAAATCAATTGCCATAATGCTCGTGAAGTGGGTATTGCATCTATGAGTAAAATGATGGGCCAAACATTTAATAATATTAAATTGAAACGTGCTGATAAAGTACTACCTCTATTATCTATGAACAGTACCATGAAGATTCATGATGAGAAGGTCCCAATAGATCCTGTATTATTATTTCAACGCATGAGTATTACGAAGACATTTGAAGATGAGCTTGAAAAATTCTTCGAGTACGAATTAGCCCCTTACCCTTTATCGCTCTTTGATGCAATTGGAATGCGTAAGACACAGAAGTCAGCCATTTATGATTGCTTTGAATGTGTGAACATTGATATCGAAAGTGCACATGCTACCTACATCATCGATGGAGGATACCTGCTACATCGTGTTGTGTGGGATCGAGAGAACACATTTGAGGATATTTTGGACAAATATCTTCAGTATGTTCATAGACACTTTGGTCACAACGTTACTATAATATTTGACGGTTACACTAATTATACAAAAAATATCAAAGCTGCAGAACAACGTCGTCGAGCTAAACAAACATCTTCATCGTCTGATATCGTTTTTGATCGATCAATGACTGTTCCGACAAACCAACAGCAGTTTCTTGCTAATACTCACAATAAATCTCGTTTGATTTCGATGTTATGTGAAGAATTTGCAGCTGCCAATATTGTTGTGAAACAAGCCCAAAATGACGCTGACGTCCTCATTATTGAAACCGCAATTGAACAATTCAGTAGCACCAATCCAACTATCGTTGTTGGAGAAGATGTAGATTTGTTAATAATATTAACTGCACGAACACCTAGTGATAAAATCATTTACTTTTTAAAACCTGGGAGAGCTCAAGTTCAAACGAAAATATATTCTTCACAAAGTTTAACTGCATATCCAAAATGCCAGCCTCATATATTATTCCTTCATGCGATAACTGGCTGCGATACGACATCAGCAATTTTCAAAAGAGGCAAAAATACAGTATTAAAATTGTTTGAAAAACGTGAAGACTTGATTGATAACGCAAGAGTATTTACAAATATTCACTCGTCAGCAGATGTTATCCTCACCAATGGAATTCGTGTTCTTCTTGCTATGTATGGAGCTCCAAAAAAAATGGAATCGATAGACAAGTACAGATATTTGAGTTTTGTGAAAAATACAAGAAACAATAAGAGAGTGCAGTTATCTTGTCTCCCTCCAACATCTGCTTCTGCTAATCAACACTTGTTTCGTGTGTTCTACCAAGTGCAAGTGTGGCTAGGCAATGATCTAAATCCTGAAAATTGGGGCTGGAAATTGATGAATAATAGTTTGGAGCCAATCCAAACTTTACTGCCACCTGCTCCAGAAAAATTACTCAATACAATTTTTTGTAATTGCAAAAAAGGCTGCACAAACAATTGCGGGTGCAGAAAAGTTGGACTGTATTGTTCATCGGTATGCACCAATTGTCAAGGCCAATCTTGCACCAACATTGAATCAAATGCAACAGATGAAGATTGTTTCGAAATTGATGAGGATATAACTGATATATCTCTCTTCTTGGAGCAATCTACACAAATCGAGCAAGAAGAGGAAGAAGACAATGAAGAAGAAGAAACGAGTGACTATGAAGAATTTGATGATGAATGATGATGTAATTTTCTTGCTGTTGAAATTTTCATTAAATTTAAATAAACAAAAAATTTCATCAATAAAATAGTGTCCCATTACATTCCCTCGATCAAAAATATATTGTGGAGTATTCCTACTGGGGAAACCACGTTAAAAAAAAAGCGCCGTGTACACTACCTCAGAGGTGGTGCGGAAATGTGTGCATATAGTTGAAAATACGATTTTCCTACAGTCTAAAATCACGATATCTCGAAAGCAATGCTTTGTAGAAGAAAAGTGTTGAGATATTTTTTGTAGACAATTTTACGATCTACAAACTTTGTTCGAACCATTTTTCGATAACTCTCGTTGTTTCAGAGATATACGCAAAAAACGCAAATTTGTGACCTTTGACCTCGATTAAAAAACAACGCACAAGCGGGATCGATGGGGACTTTTGACATATCATTTGTAATGACGTATTTAAGGCCCACACAAAAATCCAGCTTGTTGGGAATTAATGCAAACTTGGATCATAATTTAGTCTATTTTGACTGGACTAAAAGACAATTCGTTAAAAACGTAATGCGACAAGAAGAGCAAGCAGATTTCGGTGACACAGAGAGCGGATACGACGACGAGATTAACGAGCTTTTTGTTGATACTCTAGCAGCGAGTGGCAAACCAACAAGCCCCCAATAATGCAAGCAGCGTATAATGACAATGAAGAAAGCAAAAACAAAAAACGAATGGCTTATTTATACAAAAATTAATAGCATTGATGTAAAATGTCAGGTAGACACCGGTGAACAGGCAAATGTTTTCTCTTAAAAAACTATTTTTTTACTAAATTTAACTAAATCAATAGAAAAAACTGCTGTTAAGCTACATACCTTTAGTGGAGAAATAATACCTGTATGTGGAATGGTCAAGGCAAATTTATCTTTTGAAAAGCAAAATTTTGAAAATATTAATTTTCTAGTAGTTGATATGAATTGCAAAAGTATTATTGGATTAAAAACTGCGGTAAAAATGAACTTAATCAAAACTGTAAATAATATATAAAAAGATATATTTAAAAAGTACTCAAAAGTGTTTGAAGGTTTAGGGATTTTAAAAGATAGCTGCAATTTAAAACTTAAGGAAAACTGTACACCAATAATCGAACCACCACGGAAAATACCATTCACATTATATGATGATTTAATAGCAGAACTAAAGCGAATGGAAAATTTAAAAGTTATAGCACCAGTGTCTGAGCCAACGGAGTGGGTTAGCTCTATTATTTTAGTCAAGAAACCTAATGGTAAGCTGCGACTTTGCTTAGACCCGCGGAATTTAAACAAAGCCATACTCAGGCCACACTACCCATTCCCAATATTGACGACTGTAAGGCCAAATTAAGCAGCTCTAAATATTTCACTTCTCTTGACGCAAATTCGGGCTTTTGGATGATTCCATTGAGTGAAGAATCATCAAAATTGTGTACCTTTAATACACCTATAGGACGTTTCAGATTTCTGAGATTACCTTGCGGCATAAATGCTGCGCCTGAAATTTTTCACGCGTAAATGGTTAAGGTTTTTGGGAGATATCCGTGGTCTTATTATTTATATTGATGATTTTTCAATTCATGCCTCCTCCATTGAGGAACATGACAAAATATTAAGTAAAGTTTTCGAGCGAGCTAAAGAAGTCGGCTGAAGTTTAATAAGGCAAAATCAAAAATCTGTGTAGAAAAAATAAAATTTTTTAGTCACGTTTTTGAAAAAAACTGGTGTCAGTCCAGATCAAGATAAAATTAAAGCCATTTTAGAAATGCCAGCACCTAAAAATATATCTGAACTATAACGTTTCTTAGGCATGATAAATTATTTGGGCGCATTTATAAAAAATTTGACTTCGAAAAACACATATCTACGACAATTGTTAAAGACGGATGTGCACTGGAATTGGGACTTTATTCATGAAAGGAAGTTTAATGAGCTTAAAACCGAATTGACACGAACTCCAGTGCTAACCTATTTTAACCCAATAAAGCAAATAACTTAGTCTGTCAATGCGTCCAGATCGGCTGTGGGAGCTACTATATCCCACGGCCTAAATCCGATAGCGTACGCTTTAGCTTCATTGACAACCATCCAAAATAAACAATTTACCAATTTCGAAAACACCGTTTACGATAAAATAATTCTACCGAATTTTGTGACAAGGATAGAAGAACATTAAATTGTGAAAGACATAAACTTAGAAGAATTACACTTAGGAAACATTCGTAATAGAGATCAGTTGCAAAAACTAAAACACAAAAGCAATACCTACCATGTAAGTTATATTGGAATAAACGTATCTCTTATCATATTTGTTATTATAATAATGTTGTACATTATGCGAAAAAAAATTGTACTTGAAAAAACAAATAAAAAATGGTAAAAGCATAATTTCGTCGGAGGCTCAACTTAACCGGGATGGGGTTATAGTGCCACACACGGCAACCAAGAATATAATATAACTTAAATCCACAATATTCTTTTGCACCCGTACACGTAATCTGATTCTCGAAAACAATTCACGTTAATTCATATCCGATTTGTACCCGTGTACGCAATTTGAGCTTCAAAAGCAATTCTGATAAATTCATTATCTCGCGGTATCATATTTTTTGCAAACCTTACGTCTGCACCTGAGTGGAACTACTCGTATGTGCAGGTTCAAATTCCATTGAACCTGCAGTCCCCGGTGGCAGTTGAGGTGACGACTTAGAAGATAGTCGTAAATTTAGGCAGTCTATTTCGAGCTGTGATAATAATATATAATTAAAATGGATAAAAGATTGGTTTTTTTTCTTTTAAACGGTAGAAGATCCGAAAACTGGCGCAGTCGGTAGGATCCACGCAGCGAAAAGATTCGCGTATATATTAATATTTTAGCGTGCGATTTGTGTTTGAAATTGAAACCCACCGCGATTCGCAAATCAGGCCTAATAGATTCACCAGAATCTTGTTTAACTAATTAACGAAAAAATTCGTCTAACAAGAAACCAAACAGTTTCGTCGTGCGTAATAAGTAGAGTTGCCGAAAAGATTCGCCGGACTTTATCGACACAAGACGCCGCGAAACAATTCGAAAAATATATAACCGTGTGTGTTAGTTCTGCAAATTAAGCAGATTAGTTAATTACCTTTTTGGAGACTGACTTTGATTCCGGACCGGAATCAAGCGGATTAATTTCTCACATTTCTGGAGACTGGTTCGATTTAGGACGGAAATCAAAAAACGAAAGCGATTGATCGTGCAGCATCCAAGAAGCAGAAGGAAAGCAGAAGTTTACGGAAGCAGAATTCCGAAGACTTCATAAGGACTTCATTTTTTACAATATTATTTGCTAATTTTTCAATTTTTTCAAAGTTAATAATATTAAGATTACTAAATTTTCAAATATTGATACTTACTAGAAGCCACTACTAAATTTTCAATTTTATATAAATACTAAATTTCCAAAATTATTATACAATTTCATCAACACATACAATCATTATGAATTCAATACAAAATTAGAATCGTAAGATATTATTACAAAACCAATTGAAAGTACCAAAGGTACAAAAAGTGATTGTGAAATTTCTGTGAAAAAGTGACTGCAATTTCATAAAATGTGCATGTCAGTTAAACAACTCTCGTGTTAGTGATAAATTACAAAAATCGCGACAAAAAGTTTATACGTAAACATTTCTCTAACGTTAAAATTTCCGCTTTGAAGCATTGTTTATCTTTCTTCCCTCTCTATGTCCGAGAACGAAGTTAATGATCTTTTGAATCAAATTGAAATTACTCGGAGTCAATCTCATAGGATCTCACAGATAGTGAATAACTTTTTCACACCTGGAATTGAGGAGCGAACTATGTTGTCTTTAAATATAGACCCGCTCAAATACCTTTCTAGACTACCTGAGTTTCATGGAGATTTCAGTGAGCTCCAGAACTTTGTCGACCTTATCGATAAAGTTCATCCTTTGTTAACCAAGTGTGACGAGCTGTCCACAAAGCGTCTTTTCAGATCTTATAAAATCCAAATTAAAATCCAAGCTAGGGAAGTTGTTGAGATAAATGTACACCTGACAACCTGGCAGAGCATTAGATCGACTCTTGTGTAAAATTTTGGTGACAGAAACTTTTTGACGAATCACGCGCGTGAAAATTTAAATCTAACAGCGTTGAATTCCTTAATGAAATAAAGGCCATTCTACGTCGTGTTAGAATTTAATTAATTGTAATACAACAATGTATATATTTTCAAATTTATAATATTCCCATGGTATACCGTGCATAGACACTCGTCTACGCATCAAAATATTTAATGAAACTCGAGTCCACGAATGTGCATGACTGTTTACTGTCATGCACATTCCCAGACAGAGTAACATGACACCATGTATGTTTATTGCTCGTTGATGCAATGCACATTCGTAGACAAACACAGAATTTGCTGATTTCACGGTATATCATGGGAAATAATTTTTCGACGCAAATTATGTCAGCAATTAATTAGCATAAATAGAGAATACCAAATAAAGAAGATTCATTCCATCTCCGAACTCAAAAGGCGTTTCATTGAGTTACAAACATTGGCGACCGTGACAGGACTTAGCTAAAGATGTCGGACCTCATAAATAAGCAGCAGGCTTTAGGAGATGAAATCGAACGGATGGCAAGGAACTACGCCAAGGATTCGCAGGCAAGAAAAACTCGAGACTACCTGGAGTCCAAGAGAAGTCAGCTCCTTCAGCACTGGCAACAGTTCCACCAAAACGACCAGGACCTACAAGAAGTCATTGAAGAGCATAAGGGCTCTCTATACGTAGCCAACAGTTACTACGAACAAGTTAAGAAGGGGGCATTCAACCTCCTGGATCAGATCGATCAGCGGTTGGCAACTTCATCAGCAGGCGAGGCTCCATCCAAAAACCCCGCAGAAACATCTAGCAAGAAGTTGTCTTTGATCAACACGCAGCAAATTTTGCTGAAAACTCTCAGGCAGATTATGGCGCGGCTCAGAGATCGGCTGAGTGCAGAGCAACCAGCGCAGTTTGTGGAATTGCAGCTGAAAACAATATCTAAACATTGGGAGGCAATTCAAGAGAAGCACTTCAATATCTTAGACTCAGATGAGGTTCCAACTGACTACGATATTGACTATTATACTAAAATGGAGGAAGAATTAGAGGATCTCCAACTAAAAATGATGGAAGCTGGGCACTTGGCTCCATCGACGCCAAATACCAACATAAAGTTGCCTCGGATACAGCTGCCGAAATTCGACGGAAACTACTTGCGATGGCAAGAGTTTCACGATTTGTTCTCACAGCTGATTGATCAGAGCAACTTAGGGCCAGCGCAGAAACTTTTCTACTTGAAGTCGAATATTGTAGGGGAAGCAGAATCGCTGATTAAGCACTTATCAGTATGTGACAAAAACTACGAGTCTGCATGGAGACTTGTAAAGTCACGTTATGAAAATAGACGACTGTTAGTGAGTTCAGTCATTAACAAGCTGGTCTCACAGCCTACAATCAGTAACGAATCGGCGAATGCCATTAAAGGACTGCATGATGTTACACAGGAATGCATCAGAGGTCTTCAAGCTTTGGACGTCAGTGTGAAACAATGTGACCCGATACTGATATTTCTACTGTTAAAGAAACTAGACAGCACAACACATGTAGCTTTTGAACGGTCTCTGAAAACTCCAAGAAACCTACCAACAATGGGTCAATTTCTTCAATTCTTAGAGTTTAGATTCCAGGCTCTAGAGGCAATAGGTAGTAAAACAACGAAGGTTCCAGAAATGGCTTTGACTACAAGCAATAACAGTTGCAAGATGTGTAAAGGGGCACATTCCCTTCACCAGTGTAGTATGTTTGTCAATATGGACGCTACCGATAGAAAAAAAACCATAACTAAGAGGCAACTATGCTTCAACTGTTTGAGGCCCGGTCATGCTGTGAAACTTTGCACATCGCGCAGCTGCTCGAAATGTGGAAAACGCCATCATACACTACTACACCAAGAACCGAAAGCGCACGATTTCAGCGTCCAGGAAAGTAGCAAAGCTATCGCAGCAAACAAAACACTAGCTGCACACTACCCAAAGCACGCTAAGCCATATGTTCTTCTTGCGACGGCAGAAGTGTCAATCGACAACCGTTATGGAGAACCAATCCGAGGAAGAATCTTGCTAGATTCGGGATCCCAGCTGCATCTTATCACGGAGAAGTTCTGCAACAAACTGGGGCTCAAGGGCAAACGCGAGAGCCAAGAAATTGTTGGGATCGGGAACACTACGCAAAAGTCAACACAACGGGTATATTTAAATTTAAAGTCCCTAGTCTGAGAATACCAAACGCCACTAGAAGCACTGGTAATAAGAGAAATAACGTCAAAGCATCCAACTCAAAGCGTCGATACTACAAATTGGCCGATACCTTCAAATATATCCCTGGCTGACACTAAATTCAACAAACCTAAAGGTATAGATATGTTGATTGGTGCCGAGCTATTCTGCTCTCTGATGTGTAATGGGAAAATGTCAATGGGTCCTAACTTGCCATTCCTACAAAACACGCAACTCGGATGGGTAGCAATGGGAAAAATCACTGGAGCTGCAACAAAAAAGGCATTCTGTGGCACCTTAACCAACATAGACCAGCATCTGGAGCGCTTCTGGGAAATCGAAGAAGTCGAACATATAGCCTCTCCATTGTCAGACAACGAGAGGCAATGTGAAGATTTCTTTGACTTAACAGTCTCCAGGAGCTGTGACGGCCGATTTATTGTTCGCTTGCCATTTTTACACCAACCGTCTTGCTTAGGCTCATCAAGGCAGTTGGCAGAGCTGAGACTGAGAAGCCTTTTTAAGAGGTTTGAAAAAAATCTTGAGCTGTATGCCATGTATTCGGACTTTGTCAAAGAATATCTAGCATTTGGTCACCTAGAACTGGTCCATGCATTAGATCATAGCAAGGCCCACTACTACTTACCACATCACTGTGTCTTGCGACCAGATAGTTCAACGACCAAGTTGCGTGTTGTTTTTGATGGATCGGCGAAGACTTCAACCAACTTATCCCTTAACGATGTACTGCACACTGGGCCAGCACTTTAACAAGATCTGTTCAGTATCTTAGTCCGATTTCGAACACATAAATACGCAATCACAGCCAGTGGCGGCTCGTCAGGGTGGGCCCGACCCGCCTGGCCCACCCTGACGAGCCGCCACTGAGTTGAAGTAAAGTAGATATTTCTTGTTGGTATCCGCGTATACCTTATCATAGTGTTTTTGTGTCGAGCGGGCCCAGTGGCGGCTCGTCAGGGTGGGCCAGGCGGGCCAGGCGGGCCGGGCGGGCCGGGCCTACCCTGACAAGCTGCCACTGATCACAGGTGATATTCAAAAAATGTTTCGCCAAATTTTGATACACAACGATGATCAAAATTTCCAGCTGATGCTCTGGCGACAAAGCCCTAAACGTAAAATAGAGACTTATCGGCTAAAAACAGTCACCTATCGAACAAGAAGTGCTCCATACTTAGCAATAAAATGTCTTCTAAAACTAGCAGATGAAGAAGAAACGCATTACCCGTTGGCAGCTAAGGTCACGCGGCAAGATTTTTACGTTGACGATTTGTTGACTGGTACTGATGACCTTCAAGACGCAATAAGCCTTCAGCAACAGTTAATTGATATGCTGAAGCGGGGAGGACTCCATTTACATAAGTGGTGCTCCAATAACTCAACTCTGCTTTACCAAATAGCAGCAAATGATAGAGCGACAGAATTCGATGTTACCAAGCTCGAAGAGAACTGTGGGGTGAAGGCGTTGGGATTAATCTGGAATCCGTCTTCTGATCAATTCACCATAAACGTAGCTACCCAAGATGTCAGGCAGCCAATAACAAAACGAACTGTTCTTGCACAAATGTCTCAGTTGTTTGATCCTCTTGGACTAGTCAACCCGGTTGTAGTGCTCGCAAAAATATTTATGCAGCAACTGTGGGAAATGAAAACTGATTGGGATACGCCATTGTCAGACACACTGCAAAAGAGTTGGTACGACTACAGATCTCAGCTTTCAACACTAAGCACACTAAAGATACCACGATACGTAATGAATACCACGAAACGAAGAAGTACTCAGCTTCATGGGTTTTCTGATGCCAGCAAGCAGGCATATGGTGCATGCGTCTACATGCGCACTGAAGATACCTATGGGCAAATTGATGTGGCACTAGTGTGCGCAAAAAGCCGAGTCGCACCTACCAAACAAACGACCGTTGCACGGTTAGAACTTTGTGCTGCAAAATTACTCGCTCAGCTCATGCAAAAGGTAAACAATAATCGACTGCGAGTATTATTGGAGCGATTCACAAGTTGTACTGCAATGGATATCATCACCTTCATCAAAATTTACGACTTCCGTCGGTAACCGGGTGGCTTACATACAAAGTTTGACAGTAGAAGACATATGGCAGCACGTTGATTCGCAAAACAATCCGGCCGACATGGTTTCAAGGGGCATGTTTCCCAGCGAATTACTGTCAAATAAACTTTGGTTCGAGGGACCATCTTTTCTACACCAGCCACTGCCGTCAAAGACCTCTGCATTGGAGCTATCAACAGTTGAACTTCCCGAAACACGAAGACAAAAAATGGTATTAGTTAGCTCTGGTGCAGCAGTAGCACCAGTCATACGGCTCATACAACATAACAACAATTTCAAACGACTACAGGAGACGACCGCTTTCATACTACGGTTTATTCAAAACTGCAAATTACCTAAAGAAAAAAGGATGTACGGCAGAACACCTGACGCAAAGGAAATGAAGCAAGCATTGAATTCAATTGTAGCCGCTATGCAACTAGAAATCTTCGCAGATGATATCAAACATCTGAAGAAAACCCAAAGTGTTGCTCCTGTTAGCAATCTTCGCTCTCTTGCACCCTTCTTGGACGAAAATGGGCTCATACGCGTTGGAGGACGTCTGAAAAACAGCAATCTTTCATTCGAAGCCAAACATTCTTTGCTGATCTCTCCTGCTCATGAATTCACGTCACTGATTTTTAAACACCTTCATCAGAAGTACTTACATGTAGGACCACAAGCACTTTTGTACATATCTCGGCAAACTTTCTGGTGTATAAACGGAAAAGGAATGGCAAACAAAACTATCTGGCAATGTATGCTGTGCGCTCGGCTTAAACCAAAACTCTTGACGCAATATGTGGAAAGAACATCCAGGCCCTACAGCTTCAAGGAAGCGGCATCCTAAAAATAAATCCAAGATGCACTTTGAACCATCGAACCCAGTTATACCCAGTTTTTAGGATCTATGAAATTTTCATTTAATCCCATTGGAAATCTTTCTCAGCACGATAGGACGAAGAACCGATAGAGCCAATATATCGTATGTACCTTTCAAACATCAACCTAGACCAACAATTGTGGCTCCAACTCAAACAAAGGTTAAACCAAATCAAGCAAGCTAATCTTCCAGAAAAGATTTCTTTGCACGAGGCTCACAATTACGGCGTCAGCTACTTCTGTTTGAGTATCATCATAATTACAGCCATCTGGCAAATTCATAGGAAAATAAAAGTACGGAGGTCAAACCGGCAAAGGACTATCGAACTACAATCTACTGAAAATTTTCAAATGGAGAATGTTGCTGAATCACTCCCGAGAGCGTTTCAAGTGGGGGAGGATGTTAGAATTTAATTAATTGTAATACAACAATGTATATATTTTCAAATTTATAATATTCCCATGGTATACCCTGCATAGATACTCGTCTACGCATCAAAACATTTAATGAAACTCGAGTCCACGAATGTGCATGACTGTTTACTGACATGCACATTCCCAGACAGAATAACATGACACCATGTATGTTCATTGCTCGTTGATGCAATGCACATTCTTAGACAAACACAGAATTTGCTGATTTCACGGTATACCATGGGAAATAATTTTTCGATGCAAATTATGTCAGCAATTAATTAGCATAAATAGAGAATACCAAATAAAGAAGATTCATTCCATCTCCGAACTCAAAAGGCGTTTCATTGAGTTACAAACAGTCGTCTCAATATAAAAACCAAACAAGGTTTAACCAACGAAACATTAGTAAATACGAATATCGTAGCTAATAAATCGTCCGCTCTTTGTGTATTTAAAAATAAACTGCCAGAGCCAATGCGCTCTATATTTCATTGCAGAAACCCAAATTCCCTTGAAGAAAGCATAGATATACTCCACGAAAGTGGATACGCCTTTTTCAACCTATTCGGTAATAACGAAAATTCTTACCAGAATTCCAGTAATAAGGAATTCCATTGAAATAAAAATAAACATAATCGTCGAAATTATCACTCGGAGAGGGACCAAGCTAAATCAGAATTTACGCAATCAAATTCTCCTAACCGTAAATCCCAGCAAGATGGAAAAAAATATCTCTACTCAAAAAACCAAATAGTAACAAAACCAATAACACTTCCAATTATCATAAATCGAATGATGATCGTGACGAAACGAATAATAAATAATTAAAAAGGATAAAAGATTGTTTTTTTTTTCTTTTAAACGGTAGAAGATCCGAAAACTTCTAAACAGAGGATTGGACGTTGAGAAGAGTTTATTAGCATATAAGGCATTCTATAGGTCTAAGTTGGAAGCGCAGATCACTAGTTATTGTGGGGCGCCAAAGTATTTCTTTAAAAAAATGGATGGAATGAAAAGTAAAATTTTGAAGAGATGTTTAGGAGTGCCACAGAACACGGCAAATATTATAACTTTTTCGTTAGCAAATGAATTACCAAGTTACATTAGAGCGTTGAAATTGACAGCTAAAGAAATCTTAAATCTAAGAACAGCGAATTTGAACAGATATGTAAATATAATTAATAGTATTTCCAAATCAAATTATAGTGTAGTATATAATAAATTTAAGGAACAGTTTGATCAATTGAGGAATTTCAGTCTAGAAAGTAAACCTGAGAAACTTAAAACTATTTGTAAATGTGATGGTGGTTTTGTTAATATAAATGTAAATAGTTATGATGCTGTAAATGTAGAAATAGAGAACATTTTTAATAGAAGTATATTGGAAAAGAGCACTGTTTTGTTATGTGATGGCGCTGAAAATATTTTAGGTGTAGGAGGAGCTGCTAGCACCTGGAACATGAGTTCAATTGTTCAGTTTAAGCTAAAAAATACTTCGTCAGTAGTAAATTGTGAGCTTATAAGCATTGGGGAAGCAATTAAGTTAGGAGTAAGTTTAGGTTTCAAAAATTTTATTGTATTAACGGACTCAAATATAGCCTGCTCGCAACTAGATAATAACTTGAGTAAGAAAAATACTACAAGTAAGATCTATAAATATATTAAGGAGAATCAGAATCTAAAAGTAAAAGTTATGTGGATTCCTGGGCATTCATGACTAAGGAAAATAAAAGAGATTGATGAATTAGCAAAATGTGCCTTTCTTGATGATAGTGAAAGAATATATGAATATGAAGCTGATGAAATTTTGGATAACATAAATAAGAATTTTTTGGACGAATGGAAAAATGAATTTTTAGTTAAAGTAAGAAACTTAAAACCGTGTATATGGGTAAATACTGATTAAGTGTTTAGGAATAAAGTGTGGTTTAAAGAACTAAATTTAGGTAATAAGGCGGTAAAAATAATAAATAGATTAATGGTAAATAACGCACTAAATAATAAGAATAGAGTCAGGTTAAAAATTTATGAAGATATCAACTGCGAAATATGTGGAGAGATTGATGTTATGGATCATACAATTTTTAAATGCACCAAATATGCAAGGGACCGATTATGTTTTGAATTTTTTTAAAGCAAATAAGACTGTAAATGAGTCAATTATCAAACACAACAGAACACATCTGAAGCAACTAAGTGAATTTTTCGTAAGATGCGATATTAACATTTGCTAAATGAATTTAGACCAAATAAAGCCTAGAATTAATGCAACCAGACCTCTTGAAATCCTTTTCTTTCCTAATTCCTGATTAAGTATACGTAACCAAATAAGTTGTAGTCAAATAAGCTGAATTTAAATTAATACTAAATGAGAGAATCTATAACTCATCGTGTAAACGTTGGCCGATGCCTGCTGGTCAGGAAGCCAAGACTTTTTCTGTTAATGTCAGTGCAGAAAAAACCGGAGGAAAAAAAAGGAATGGAAAAAACAAAAAAGGGTAAGGTAAACACGGGATTTATTATGTAAAATAACGATATGTCTTTGCAGAATTCGCCGAGTGTGGAGTCGCTCTGAGACCCTTGCGTTTTTCGAATTCTACTCAAAGCGGAAAGAAAAATTTGAACATCCTCGTAATGCCGCGTTTACACATACGGGCCAACGTCTCGTGAGGGCACTCGGCAAGACTTTGGACAAGACTCAGCAAGACAAAGGGTGAATTGTTTACTCAGGATATTGCACCATGCAACTCGCACCATGCACCATGCATCTTTCATAGGGTGAATTGTTTACTTAGGATATTGTACCATGCAACTCGCACCATGCACCATGCATCTTTCGACAGTTGTGAGCTGTTTTGTTCAGTTCAGTGAACGATGGCTGATGCCGGGTTTACATTCTCGCCGAGGAATGGCAAATGTAGACGAGGTCTGTGTGTAAATGGTCCCCTTGTCTATTCTCGGCTGTTTTTTTCATGGCAAGCACGCGTGTGTAAATGGTTTGCTCGTCGGCTCTTGTTTGTTTTATGAAGGGATAATGATCCTTTTATTGCTGTGCCTGAGTGGTTATGACCGTCTCGTTCTAGCTCGAAGCCGCTGGAAGCGAAGTCGGTTTTATGCATCGAGTCAAAGAGATTCGAGAGGGTAGCATGTGCTCATTCACATTTTCGAATTTTTCGCTGGGACTTCAAACATGTCTTTGCGTGTCCCAGATTGAAATCACTCAACGCACACCAGGCAGTTGCAATAGCCACAACCTGTACCTCAGCCATCGTTCACTGAACTGAACAACTGTCGAAAGATGCATGGTGCAATATCCTAAGTAAACAATTCACCCTATGTCTTGCTGAGTCTTGTCCAATGTCTTGCTGAGTCTTGTCTACGAGACGCTCGTCCCTATGTATAAGCCCGGCATAACATTTAACGGCGTTGAACACTGATTTTCCCCAAGAGGCGGAACATTTTAATTAAACTCGCGATCCCGTGTGTTGTGCGACAAACATTAATTTCTCAAAGAAGCGAACATTTTTTTTACCACTTGAACTAAAGTTACATATTTTCTTTATTCTAATAGGAGAACACCAGTAATCAGCATCCAACGTTTCGAAAACCAATAGTAACAACATCAGTAAACCAATAGTAACAACATCAGTAACAACCACCAGTAAACAACATTCAACGTTTCGACAATCAACAACAAGAATATCAGCACAAGGAGGAAAAAACCGTAGGCATACACACATCTAATTCTATTCTTTTTAAAATTAAGAACAAACATTAACATTTAGAATATATTTAACAAGAAGTCCATCAATTACAAAATAGTATTCAAAATAATAAATTAAAAGCAATATGATTTATACCTTTCCCGACTTTTACTAGTGTTGAGATAAATTTGTCGAAATAATCATTTCTAACGGGACAAATAGTTAAATTGTTCGAAACCAGTGAAAAGCGAGTTATGTATCCAATTCCAAATTCTACCTAAAAATATACATTTTCACATTGCATTCCAGAAAGAATGCAATCGTCAGCGTCTGCAACGGAGACATTTGACACCATCATTGCAGACGTGAGAAAATATGTGCAACAGGTAAACAACCAGACGCATAGTCAGCAACATGAGGCCATAAATACACCTGGATGATAACTTCTCGGGCAGTGGTTGATTAGAACTTAGTTGTCTTGAACGCATATGTGCTAATTACTTATACTTTTGCTGGTTTAAATAAAAGTGATCTGAGAAGTTACAATCCGGAGTTTTCTTTGTTTTTGTATGAAGACGCTCACAACCATGTATTTGGCGCAGTCGGTTAAAAATCGATAGAAAATAAAAAACCTTTAATCGAAATATACGACATATGGTGAAGTCGCGAAGAATAAGCCAATGCTCGTAATCAAAATCGAAAACATTAAAAAGCAAAAACAGCACACGAAGCCAAAGGCTGTTTAAAACCGATGATGAGGCTGCTACTGGATCTTGCTTACGTAAAAACAACAATAATAATAAATTTCATAAAAAAAAGTGTAAAAGTGGAAACATCGTTTCAATAATGTCCGAAAGGAAACAAAAGCGTTATGTCCTATTCAATCGCAACAGAATTGCTGAACCTAAAGGAGAAATAATGGAAGAACAAATCCTTGACATCCAGCAGCAATTGGCAAGCCGTAGCAATGAAATTGCCCAATTAGCAACCGCAGTTCGAGAGCTTATTATAAGTCAGGAAAACCTACGAAATCAGCAAAGCCAGCAAAGTCAGCACAGCATGGAAGGACAAACCAGTCTTTCAGCAGTTGCCATGCAATTGGCGCCAATGTATGGTTGTTCTATGGATCCACGTGAGAAAGTTCTGAAAGAACTCAGGCACATGATAAAGTTCACCGGACCGGGAGATGTCACCATCAATTCCTTCGTTACCAATATGGAATTTTACCTGAATACCATCAGTGATCCGGAAACCAAGAAAGCGGCAGTTAAAACGATTTTTTACGAGAAAATTCAAGGGGATGCCAAGAACGCTGTTATAAATCTACCCGAGCCCGATAACTGGGAGCGCATCAAATCAGCGTTGAGACTCCGATACAAACCAGACAAGCAGCCATCCGAAATATACAAGAAGATCAGCGGACTTAAAGTACACACAGTAAGTGAACTTTTTATTGAAATACAAAAAATTAAGTCTAAAACAGACGAATTAATTATATTTTATAGATTCGATTGTGAGCTAGTGACCGGTGCACAAGCGAAATCTTGATAGTGAATAGTGAATAGAGACTGAATTCCGTTACTTTTTCGGTTATCTTAGAATCTTGTTGTAAATCTATTGAAAGCCCTCGGGAATACAAGTTTTTGAAATAGTGCCAGTGATTAATAAACGATTGGCGGGGGAAGACCCCCCAACGGGATCTCTCCGAAGTTCGGGATATTATTCATAAACGTGCTAAAACATTCCATCATCCTGTTATGGCTAAAGTTAATATGTACAATGGCTTGGACGAAGTCAACATCAGTGACGATAATGGGCAGGAGCAACAGCAACAACAACAACAACAACAACAACGTTAAAAGAAGCCTAAAGTGCCAGCAATTACGTTCATACAACTTCCGAGGGGCACGATCATTGCTATAATGATCGAGCTCAAATTAAATGATTTTCAAATTAAAAATATTTCTATTGGCAGCAAGCTCCTTTTACAAACTTACGAAGAATATGAAGAGGTGCACACTCATCTTCTTAAAACAAAAGTGAATTTTTTTACACACCGCAGGCCGGATCTCCGTCCTACAAAAATTATTTTATCAGGGCTGCATGATATCGCATACACGCGTTTTATTGGGAGTCCGAAAACGAACAAAAGTGTTATTAAAAATCAGGTGTGGGGTTCGATGGCGAAAAAGCCAGCAACGAAAACCGAGTTATTGCGAATCCTGAAAGACAGTGGTGTGAAAGTGCCACGAACCGCGACGGTAACTCAGCTTAGGAAGTTATTGGAGAGCAAGTTTGAAGAGGAGACGCCACCGATGCAGGAGCTCGACGCCTTAGAACCACTAGAGCACGCTGCCCAGATGCCGCTGCCTGTTGTGCGAGAACAAAGGCTTGAAACCTACGACACAATGCCGCCACATGAAGCTGAGAAGATGCCGCTGCCATTAGTGATGGATGACGATGTTGTAGAACCGCCGCTGTCTGAAGCTGATGTTATACTGCAACCGAAGCCCGACGCCCAGATGCTGTTACAAGCCGCTCCAGAGGTACCATGTGAAATACAGACGCCGAAGACGCAGCTTCCATATGTTCAGACTCCGCCATTTGGCATGGAGAAAATGATGTCGAGGCCCACCGCCCATATGTCACCGATTGAGGTTTGAAATGCCGCACCAGCGGGGAAAATGACATTCTTCAAAACACAGGGTGAGTTGGCTGACCTCGATCTAGAATTAATCGTGTTAAGAAAAAAACAAGAGATTTTGCAATTAAGGGCTGAGGTAAAGAATTTAGAAAGTGGCCAGGTGAATCATCCGCCAGTGGAAGCGAAGCCCAAAATGACGCTCCAGGATATAAAGGACATTGTTCCGCCGTTCAATGGAGCCCAGATAACGACTTATGATATCCACAAATTCCTGGCTGATATTGAGGATATATTTAAGACCATAGATTGTACCGAGGTCTTCAAGTTCATGGCATTGAGATGCCGTCTGACAGAGGCAGCACGAGATTATGTAAGTGGAAGCACCACAGTCACATATAGAGGACTGAAGGAAGAATTAGTCCGAGAATTTGGTCAGGTAGTAAACACTACCGATATTATAGAGCACCTACAGGGAAGAAGTTGGAATCGTAATGAAGAATCCTTGGACCGTTATGTCTTGATCATGCAAGGATTGGCTCGCCGCAGTATTCTGACTGAACAGGAGGTTGTAAATCTGATAGTAGATGGGATGCAGCTGCCTAGAGAAGATGCCATTCTGCTATTGGCAAATAGTAAAACCTTAGAAGCACTAAAGGAACTGTATCAAGTGCATTATGTATGCAGCTCCAGTGAAGTCATCTGAGAGAAATCTGTATAGTATAGAAAAGAAACCCGTACCTTTCGACACTTTGCATGTTGACCATTTTGGCCCCTTACCAGCTATTAGGTCCAAGAGGAAACACATATTAGTAGTCATTGATGCCTTTACAAAAATGGTCAAGTTGTATCCGGTCAATAGTACTAGCACTAAAGAGGTAATTGCCTGTCTGAACCGATATTTTGAATATTACAGTCGCCCTTGCCGGATTATCTCAGATAGAGGAACGTGTTTTACATCCCTAGAATTCAGCGAGTATTTGAAAAACCACAATGTCACACACATTAAAACCGCTGTTGCGTCTCCGCAGGCCAATGGCCAAGTCGAAAGGGTAAACAGAGTCATTAAAAGTATGTTAGGCAAGATTACCGAATCAATCGAGCATGCAGACTCGACACAGATGTTGTCAAAAGCTGAATATAGCATAAACAACACTAGTCATAAGTCAACTTGTTATAGTCCGAGTGAACTTTTATTTGGTATATGTCAGAAAGGTCCAGAAGTTGATGAAATGACTGATGTGAGTTCATTGCGGAAATGACCAACGAAGAGGTGGAAAGAGATTTCGAGAAAATAAGATCTGAAGCCCAAGAGGCTATTGTAAAATCACAACAGTATAATGAGGAATATCATACAAAAAGAACTACCCAGGTAAAGCAATATCAAGTCGGGGACTTTGTGGTGTTACGAAATGTCGATGTAACTGTAGGAACGGATAAAAAGTTTATACCCAAGTACCGCGGCCCTTATGTTATTAAGCAAGTTTTACCCCATGCCAGGTATAGGGTGTCAGATGTAGAAAATAGCCAATTGACACAACGCCCTTATGATGGAATATTTGAGGCTGCGCGGTTTCAGAAATGGAAAGAAGTAGATACCGGAAGGAGTTAGTATAATAATATTAGATAAATTAATGATGATCGAGGTCGATCAACTGTCAGGCCGGCCGAACTGTAAGATCACAATTGTAAAAATTCAAATTTAAATCCACAACATGTACTTTGTTAAGTCTACGGATAGATGTCGCTGTAATAGAAAAGTAGAGAGAATTGTCAAATAAAGAGAACAAAGAGATTGTTAGAAAAGGCGTCATATCGCATACACGCGTTTTATTTGGTGTCCGAAAACGAGCAAAAGTGTTATTAAAATATTAAATCTAAATACCTGAAACGAGAATCGACTACATCCCGTGCATACAACCATGCAACTTCTTCGTTCCCTGCACTGAATCAGCAGATTCGCTCATCAGGAGGCCATCTACAGCAGCATGCAACTCACGGAAATCTTGGATCAGCATCCGTCTTAGCAATGCCAGAGGCGAGTCATTCGTTGCATACGATAAGCAATTACACAAATACAAAAACTCCACTGTACAGTGATATCGTCAGACGTCATCCCACAGCATCAATGGCAGAATCAAACGATTTGTTTTCTCCTCAAGAGCTTTTAAGCATATCAACTGAGCTTTTTGCAAGCTTATCCAGGTGTAGAACCAAGAAAGACCAGTTCGATACTATAGTTAAATTGGCTTTATAATTTCTTTCTGGATAGACTTACTCTAAACATCCTTCTATGGAATGCGCAAAGCATCAAAAATAAAATCACTGAAACTTCTGACTTCCTAAAAAACAATAACATTGGTGTCTGTGTAATGACCGAGACCTGGCTAAAACCAAACGATAAAATTTATGTACCAAATTTCATTGTGTAGAGACATGATAGGGTAAATGCAAGAGGCGGAGGAGTTGCCATATGTATTGAGAATAATATTAAATATAAAACATTACCTTTCTTACCCACCAAAATTATAGAAGCTATTACAATCGAAATCGTAGACATCGACTTAGTTGTTTGTGCCGTATACTTTCCTGGTACAAAGCTAAACTCGGAAAAACTAGAGTTTCTAAAACCAGACTTGCGTGCTCTGAAGAGAACTTATAATAATTTTTTAATCTGTGGAGACTTCAATGCGAGACATCAGTACTGGAACTGTGCTAAATCTAATAAAGCGGATAAAATACTTTTTAACTGGGTCTTTCCGGAAAATTTACGTATACATATTCTTCCGGAACCGACCTTCGATTCTGGTGTTGGTGGGCCTTCAACTCTGGATCTGATTATTGGCGTCAAAATCACGGAAAAGACGAACATTCAGGTTCTTCAAGCCCTCTCTTCGACTCATTTGCCTTTCTTTAGTGAAATCTTTCTGTCGCACACAATACAGAAGCCTCATTCAAATATTCCCAGCTTTAAACACACTAATTGGAAACGATTTAGGGAGACTCTAAGTGGGAAAATTTGTCTAAATACATTAGATTTGTCCAACATCAGCACCAAACAGATAGAAAATCGAATAACAAACGCTAATATGAATATTTGGAATGCGATAAATGCTGCAACCCCTTGTATGGAAGTGCAAAACTACCAGAATTCTCCTACTATCAACACTAACACCAGAGCTCTGATCCAAAAGCGGAATTATATCCGACGTCAATGGCAGCGAAATAGAGATATTATCATTAAGACTCCAATAAATAGGCTAAATCGGGAAACAAAGAAATCGATCCATATGGCCAGAAACTCTGAATTGAACAACTTACTTTCAAGAATGGATCAAGGCTCCTCAAATTTATGGAAAATTAAAAAAGCTTTAAAAAATAAACATCTTTTAAACAAGATACTCCTAGAAAGTGGCGATAAAGTAATTGGCTGCGACTCAGAAAAGGCAGAAACGCTCGCAAATCATTTCCACAATGCACATAACATCACATCCCACATGAGCAACACTATCACGAACAGTGTTGTTATGGCAGCAGTCCAAAATTTTACCAGGGAGGAGGTAGATATTAAAACAGTTATGTGCAAGCCCATAGATTGGGTGTTGGTGATTCAAACCCTTAAAAACCGCAAAGCACCTGGTGGTGATCGTATTCCTAACCTTGTTCTAAAAAACCTGCCGAAGAAAGCTATTGTACTTTTCACATTTATATTCAATGCCTGCATCAAGCATGGATAATATCCCTCAGAATGGAAAAAGGCAATGATTCTACCCGTTAAAAAGCCGGGGAAAAACTCAAGATCTACAAAAGACTTCCATCTTATTAGCCTATTCCCTACGCTCAGTAAAGTTATTGAAAAAATCTTACTGATGAGAATACAATCAATCCTGCAAACATCTAATATCATCCCAAATTGTCAGTTTGGCTTTGGGCAGAAACTTTCAACTACCCATCAGCTTTACAGAGTGTCTCAGTATATTTCTGAATCTTTAAAAGCTAAAAAGTCAGTAGGGCTTGTCACCTTAGATATTGAAAAGGCGTTCGACTCGGTATGACATTAGGGTCAATTTAATAAAATTTGGGTTTCCGAATTACATTATAAACATTACAGCTTCATTTCTTTGTGGCCGCAAGTTCGCGGTGAAGGTCAATAATCAGTTTTGGTATTTGAAAGATATATCAGCAGATGTACCTCAAGGAGCTGTTTTGAGCCCCACATTGTTCAACATATACACTGCAGACATCCCACTTGACTCACAATGTGAAGTGGCTATGTATGCAGATGACACTTGTTTATATACAAGTGACCACTGCCCCCACAAGATCACCCACACTTTGCAATATAAGCTTGAAAAGATTTATCAATACTGCTTTAGGTGGAAAATTAAAGTAAATGCAGCAAAAACCACAGCAATCTTTTTCACCAAAAAAAGAAAACACATCAATCTTCCTTGCAGCCCCATTAGCTTTTTAGGACAAAGCATTGAATGGAGAACCAAAATCAAAGACCTCGGCATGATGTTTGATAAAAGCTTATCCTTCAGTGAACATGTGAGCTGCATTTGCGACAAGATATCAATGTCCGTTAAAACGTGTTATGCAATGTCTTGAAAATGCCAAGCAATATATCGCATAGTAATAAAATATCTTTATTAATTCTTGAGAAATGTTTTCATAACATTTCTCATTCATGCACTTCAAATTCACACCAGTCTCGATCCTAATCTTTTATTTTCGGTACTTGAGAATTGGGACGATCATTGAAATTGCCACGTTAGATTGTTTATCTTTGTCGCGACGTTCGAATTCTTATCTACATTTCGTAGACGCGTGTATCTTCAGTTACGATAATATATTATTGAAATTTAATACGGAACTAATAAACTAAGCATTTTATTGTTTCTTCAATGTGACTCTTCCGATGTGAGAACTTTTTGTTGATACATATGTATATGCCTACATGGCATTTTCCCGGCTATGTACCGAGGTTAGATTTAAGATAGAATGTAATTATTAAATTAGTCGTATTTGGACCAGTGGCTCATGAGGAGCTAGTAAAAATAAAAGTTTTGTTCATTTAATAAAATTTTAATATTCTCTTCATTCCTAGAGAGTTTTCATTGCTCCCTCTAGGAACATAACAATTGGTCGCATAACAAACGCTCTATCCCCTCAGAAATCGAATATCGCACCTTTCAAAACCCAACAAACTGCTCTACCAACTTGCAACACAGCCCATTATATCCTACGGAGGTCCCGTATGGTGTACGTGTGCCAAGAGTTACATAAAAAAAGTGCAAATCGCCCAAAATAAATGTTTGAAAATGTCATTAAACAAGCCATGGTACTTCTCGACATACACTCTGCATTGCACTGCACAATTGCCAACGGTACAGAAACTCTTAAAACAACACACGATTGCATTCTATGCTAAGCTTCGTAATATAAATAACCCTTTTCTTGCATTTATTAATCGTGACATACTGCATCGATGCATTATTTATTTTAATTTTTATCTTTACTAATTTAAGTTTTTTACGGTAAGGTTAACATTTGGATTATTATACATGATATTATTTCTTTAGATTTATAAGCAAATATTTTATGTAAATTTTCTTTGCAAAATTAAACTAAATATTAGATTAATTCTTTATTAGCAAAGCTTTAACTTATAATTAAAGTATGTAAAGACTCTAGTAGTCTGGGTCACTTGAAGTTCCATTTTTGTAATAACAAAAGAAAACTATTTAACCCTTTCAGCCCTAGTGGTTACACCTCGAAACCACTTAATCAAACTATCAGTACTTTAAGCCCGAGTGGTTTTTGTGTACAAACATTACACATATTCTTCATTCATTTCATCATCTGTCAAATGTCATCATTTGTATGTGACTTAGGATTGCTGTTTCTCATTTTGTAACGACTTAGCCTGTAGCAAATACGTGCTTTGGTGAAAGATTTTTTTTAAATTATTAAATTGTGTAAAACACTGGAGTAATGGCAGGTAAATGTATGGTTTTATTAGAACAAATATATAAGTTTTGTAGAGAAACATTAAAAATTTGCGTTAGATTTGATATGGTTGCTTAGCTAACGTCGAAAGTTGGTGGTTTCGAGACGTAACCACTAGGAATAAAGAGGCTTTTCTTGTGTTCTAGGCGCGAGTACGTCATGGAAAATTTCCGAATTGAAAATGCTTTCAGCTGAAGATTTTTTTATGAATTACCTTCAGACATGGAATTAGTTACATCAGACCTATCAGTAAATGGTATGAGTGATATTGAAAATGATAACGATATTCCTGCAACGGATTTTGTAACTGAGCAAACTAATTTTCAAGAAGTTGGGTGGGACAGCGAAGATGATCAACCTCTGGAGCAACTAAGACGCGAGCTGATAGAAAAACGAGATTTATCTTGGAAGAAGGAAAATTTCTATGTCGAGCCGATCCAGTTTTTGGAGATGGCCGGTCCAAGCGAAGATATTCATGCAGCATCACCTGTTGATATATTTTTGACTTTATTCCCAATAACTTTCATAGAGAAAGTTGTATTTGAAACCAACCTCTATGCGATGCAGAAGTACTGTGCTGATGGGAAGCCATTTGTCAAAACTGATGTTAATGAAATCAAAATATTTCTTGCCATCAACATTTTAATGGGAATTAAAAGTCTGCCTAGCTACAAGGATTACTTTTCAAGTAATTTGACAGTACGAGATCAATATATTTCGAGTCTTATGTCCAGAGATAGATTTTCTTGGCTTTTAGGACACATACATTTGAATGATAATTCTCTTCAACCGAAACGAGACGACAATAACTTTGATAAATTGTACAAAGTTCGTCGTTTACTGGATTGCCTTTCGAAAACTATACTGAACGCTTACAAACCCGATGAGTTTCAATCTATTGATGAATCGATGATTCGATTCAAAGGCCGATCGACTTTGCGTCAGTATATGCCTAATAAACCCATCAAACGGGGCTACAAGGTATGGATCAGAGCAAATAAATCGGGCTATGTGTCAGAATTTCAAATTTATACTGGCAAAGTAGGTGACTCGGTTGAAAAGGATTTGGGGCCAACAGTTGTGAAAGATCTCACCAGAAGTATTATTGGCAAGTTCCACAGGATTTATTTTGATAATTATTTCACGACGGTAAAACTAATGAAAGACCTGTTGTTAGATAATATATATGCTTGTGGTACAGTAAGAAAAAACAGAAAAGATTTGCCAACGAACTTTGTTGTAGATAAATCTATGAAAAGAGGAGATTATGACTGGCGTATGAGAAATGATGGCCTTACAAGTTTAAAATGGATGGACAGGAAAGCAGTTTTACTACTAAGTAACCACCATAATCCTGAAGAAGTCACTTGTGTAAACAGAAAGAACAAAACTGGGAACCTCGAACCAATTCCATGCCCCGTCGTAATAAATTCCTACAATTCTCACATGGGGTATGTTGATAAATTCGATATGTACAAAAGTTGTTATGAAGTAGACCGAAAAAGTCGTAAATGGTGGCATTGAATTTTCTGGTACTTCGTAGATTTAGCAGTAGTTAATTCATTTATTCTATTCAAGGAGATGGAATCGCAAGACACATGCAATTTGAAGGACTTTAGACTTGCAATAGTTGCTGGATTGGTGGGAGCAGAATTGGAAAATCAAACTAGACGTAAAAGTGCCAAGAAGACCTTCAATTTTCGGGAAGATGTTGCTAAAGAAAAAGATATGACCATGTGGCGCACATGCCGATACATGGAACATCGCGCAGATGTGCTCAATGTAGTACAAAAACTCATCCACATAGAAGCAGGTGGGCCTGTGAAACCTGTAACGTTGGCTTATGCTTGACAGCTAACAAAAACTGTTTCACTCAGTATCACTCAATAGGCCCTAGTGGTTCCAGCACGTAGCCACCTCAAAACTCATATTTGAAACTTTTAAAATTTTTGTGAATTATATAAAATCTTTCCTTTATAATACTTTTTTCAATATTAAAATAAAAACTGTAAAAAAGCGTTCGTTGTTTCGGTTCAGGGCTCAAAGGGTTAATAATGGTCTATCTATCTATCTACCTATCTATCTATCTAATTATATTTTATAAAGATACTATGTACCTAGATTTAAGTAATGTTGACCAATTGCTAGTAAATACTATTAAAGAAATGACGCAAGGCGTTTTATTCGATAAAATTTTCGCAATTAAAGCTTTGGCGGAGATACTTAGAATAAGGTAGGGAAGAAGATTCGAGAATTCTTGCATTACACCAGAATTTCGGAAACAAACATTTTCTGGCTCAGTAAGGAATCAAAAGCACTTTAAATCTAAATATAATTCAAATCCGGATCAGAATCATTACAATGAAAACCAACGTGGCTCAACACAGTTTAGGCAACAAAGAATACAAAACAATTACGACAATAATTCAGACGATAACAAACGACGCAACTTTCAGGTTTGGGGCCAACGAAATGAGTACAATAATAGATCAGGTCAATCAAGAACAAATAACTCAGGAAATTCTAGGCAAAATTCTTAGACTCGCAGAGATAAGCAGTCGGCTACTCCCATGGAAGTAGACAATATTCAAAATGACAATGATCCGGTTCATTCAAGTAATAATGAGCGAAATCAAGGTGATAAACATAGAAATGTTAAATATGATCAAAATAATCAGCAACGTAGGCAAACTGGAAGAAATTTTAGAGGAAGTAGTCCTAAAAATGAGTCAAATCTCGTGGAACAGATAGAAACAAATTCAATTAGCAGTACAAACGAGGGGCAAACGTTTTTTTTCAACTAGCCTCGGATGACCTACTATTAATTGAAATAACAATTGATAATATTAAGCACACAGCATTAATTGACACCGGTTCTTCTTTCAGTTTAATTGATAAAAGTATCGGTTACTTTAGAAAAATCGAAATTAGCCCACTTTTCTTTAGCACTATCACAGGTAGGGATGTAATTAAGTATGAAGTCCACACAGCAGCCCCGACGGAGCTTCATTTACTGCCAGGAGCTCAAATCAGGTGGAAGGTTGTAGCCTTAACAATAGAAGGTACGATTTTATTATTGGGATAGATTTATTGGATAAATTAGAAACAGTTATAGATTTTGAAAATAAAACAATTGCACTTAATGGTAAAACAATATCTTTCATCAATAGCCCTTACCGTAGGCACCAAATTACTTCACTAGAAGTAACGAATGAAGACTACCTAAGCCACTTAAACTTAAAACATTTGAATACTGAATAATATAGAGAAATAATTAAATTAATAAACAAGTTCCAGGATATATTCTTTAAAGAGGGTGACAGGTTGACTAGTACAGCTACTATTCAACATGAAATAAAAACAACAACAGATAAGCAAATCAATTCCAACCTTTATCGATATCCTGCATAACACAAACAAGAGGTGAGGAAACAGATATCAGAAATGGAAAGACAAGAAATCATAAGAAAAAGTAGTTCTAGATACTGCAGTCCTTTAATAGCAGTGCCCAAGAAAAGTGACAACTCAGTCGAGAGAGGATTTCGTAGTGTCATTGTAATGTTTGATTCTCTTATTGTGCACAGCATACAATATAATCATTATACTACACAGAGAATACAGAATTGAATTGTAGTATTAGTAGTTATAGTAGTAGTCGTAGCTAGTTAGATGAAATAAAGACTTAAGTCTACACAAAAACGTCTTTCAATTCGGATATCCAAAGAGACTGGTACACGACAAATGGCAACGAGGATAATGGCGGTGAGAGCATAGAAGTGAAATTCGGTACTTAAGTTTGCTCAAAGAATGTCCCAAGAGGCAATTGAAACGAAGCAAAAATTGGAAAGTGCTATCGAATTCTCTAGTGCAAAAAGTGTAGAAATGGCAGTCAATTTCGCTATGGAAGAATTTGATCACAGTGCGGAAGAGTGGCAAATTTAATATGAACGCCTTAATCATTTCTTTGACGCATCAAAAATCAACGATGAGCATCAAAAACGGGCTATATAGCTAAAAAGTTTAGGCTCAACCACATATAAATTAATAAAAGATTTGTGTTTCCCGAAAAGTCCAGGTGTAGTGAAATGGAAAATTCTAATAGAAAAGATTTCGCAGTATAATGTGCCGACCGTGATCATATATAAAGAGCATAAAGCATTCTACGCGGCTCAGAAGAACCAAGGAGAAACTGCTGTGGAATGGCATGCGAGGCTAAGAAGATTGGCTAGTACATGCAAATTCGGGCCAACGCTCGAAGAAATCATTAAAGATAAATTTATTTCTGAGTTCACAGGCAAAGTTTTTGACAGACTATGTGAAGAAGACGAAAATTTGTCGACGGCGAAAGCACTGAAAATTGCCCAAAAATATGAACGTTGTCACGAGGTGGCAACAGTAAATGTATGCAGAATAATACCGATTTAAAAAATGTATTTTTCTCAGTAAAGATCGAAAAATTTTATAAATCGTATGTGAGGCCTGAGAAATTTCCGCTTTTGACGAAAAATGCAAAGCGAATTATGTCTCTGTTCGGAAGTACGAATGTTTGCGAACAATTATGTTCGACCATGAAATTAATCAAAAATTATCACCGATCAAGACTGAGTGATCCACGATTAGAAACCTCATCAATCCCGGCTGATATTGATCGATTCGATTGCCGATAGCCGTCGAGTGCAGACGTATCGTGATCGATGTGCGCAATAAATAAATAAGTGCCTTGTACAGCTATTTCATTTTTGGGTGTTCGATAATACGCTCGGTCTGAGTGTGGTACCGTTAGTTCACTGGGAGTGCGGTAGTAAACAGTAATACCGTCGATTTTGTTTTGATAATCATTTTTGACAAACTTACTCGTAAGTGCATTGAAACATTCAGCGGCAATCACCATTTTACACAGTTCGTGTCAAAAAAAAAACAAGTGGATAACACTGACATGGGTCGGAAAAGAAAAAAAAATAAAAACCCCACAAGCATCGGACATCGACGAGCCGCTGTTAAGCCGAATTTACATTCTCGCCGAGCAATGCCAAATGAAGACAAGGTGAGTGTGTAAACGGTCTCCTTGTCTAGTCTCGGCTGTGTTTTTCATGGCAAGCACGAGTGTGTAAATGGTTTGCTCGTCGGCTCTTGTTTGTTTTACGAAGGGATAATGATCCTTTTATTGCTGTGCCTGACTGTTTATGACCGTCTCGTCCTAGTTCGAAGCCGCTGGAAGCGAAGTCGGTTTTATGCATCAAGTCAAAGGGATTCGAGAGGGTAGCATGTGCTCATTTAAATTTTCGAATTTTTCGCCGGGACTTCAAACATGTGTTTGCGTGTCCCAGATTGAAATAACTCAACGCACACCAGGCAGTTGCAATAGCCACAGCCCGTACCTCAGTCATCGTTCACTGAACTGAACAAAACAGCTCACAACTGTCGAAAGATGCAAAGTGCAATATCCTAAGTAAACAATTCACCCTATGAAAGGTGCATGGTGTATGGTCCGTGTTGTACGGTGCAATATCCTAAGTAAACAATATACCCTATGTCTTGTTGAGTCTCGTCCAATGTCTTGTTGAGTCTTGTTTACTCTTGTACCCGAGACGCTCGTCCCAACGTATAAATCGGGCATTAGAAAAAGCAACGATGGAGAAAGTTACGGTACTCGAGAAAGAAAACCAAGCACTTCGAAAAGAAGTCAACGATTTGCGGCGGCAAATGAAATGTTTTCTGGCCAACAATCAAAATAAAGATGCCAGTGGTAGTGAAACAGCAATACCAACAAAGGCTGCGTCGAGCTCAAGCGCAGGTAAACTAGCCATCCATGAGCCGCCGAATGCTTCCGGAGCTGAAATAATAGATACATCACTGTTGCAACCGACCCAGCTCTGCCGAGCAGTCGTCAGTGCAGCATACATTTATAAGGGATTTTTCCTTTCTTTGCCCGGCGTGCCTTGTCTCGACCGACTAGCTCAGTCTATCGTGGGTTTGGCGGGCGGAAAAATCCCTACGTGCTACGGCACGCAGATACCACAACACTTAAAACATCACAGAACGAAGACAATAACAACCACACAGAAGAAGGATAGGAAGAAGATTCATCAGAATTACTTTTTAATCACAGTTTATTCAAAAAACATAGTTAAGAGTTAACAGTTCAAAGAGAAAAAAAAAGGTCCTAACAGAAAAACTAAAATAAGGTATAGTTTAACAAGACAGAAAAATTCAATATCGCCAAGTTACTACTCCAGATTGACTTCCATAATTTCCAATTCAATTAATTCAACTTAGTAATAGGTTGGGTGAGGTTTGTTTTTTCTACCTAACCCCGGCCGGAATTGGTTTACAACAACCGATATGAACAGAAATATAAATTCCAGAAGTATATACAGTGGTGGCCAAATAAAATGCGACACCTGTGAATATCACCACATAACGTCTCTTCAGAATAATCGCCGAGCTTAAATGATACGAACTGGTGTTTAAGAATTTAACTATAGTGTTACACGTTAAATGTAAAAATAACAGAACCAAAAAAAATTCTTTGTGGACAGTGCAGCCACTTTTCCGTTTTATGAGCAAAAGGATCATTTTCGCAAAAAAAGTGTTGCATTGAAAATTATCCATTATTTAGGACTCGTAATAGGAAATTTGAAGGAAAAGTATTAGTAGGGAGGTAAAAACAATATTCTTTATTTAATTTAACAAAACTAGTATTTCGTATTTCCTCCGCGAGCCCGGATCCCAGCTTCAATCCTTCGAGGCATGGATTTTATCAAAGACTGGCAGTATTCAGTGGCTATGTCGTCCTCCCAAGCTTTTTTGGTGACGTTTTTGAGTTCCTCTTTTTTCCTCGTCAGTTTTCTTTTAAGTTCCGCCCAACAATTCTCGATTGGGTTCAAATCAGGGCTGTTTCCTGGCCACTACAGTGTCGAAATTTCCCTCTCTGCGACAAATTCTTTAATCTATTGGAAACCAAAACAATTTTTTTAAGTTTTTGGTTTTTTTTACTGCCGTATTGAACTGTTGTTTCTAAAAAAAACCACAACTTACCTTACGAGCGCGATGACATGGAGCAGAGTCATCTTGGAAAATTGGGTCGTAAATGACTGGGAAGAGCCTATCAATCGACGGGATCACATGGTTGTCAATCACGCTGATGTAACTGATCGCATTCATTGATCCTTCTAAAAACACCAAATCTCCGGTGCCGAAATAAGAAATGCAGCCCCAAACCATGTAACTCGGAGGGAAGTCGTTTCGAGGCACAACACAGTCTTTGTGCAGTTCCTCTCCGATTCTGCAACGTACATACTGCAGTCCATCGGATTGGTTCATGTTGAATTTGTCGGAAAAGTGTACTCTTTTCCAGTCATTTTGCGACCAATTACGATGAGATTTGGCAAAATTCAGCCTCGCTGTTCTCATTTTCAACGTTAGAGATAGTTTTTTTCGGGGCCATCGAGCTGATAGACCAGCTGCATGTAGCCTTGTTCTCGTAGTTCTGTCACTAATCACTATTCCCATCGCTTCCTGGAAGTCCATGTTGACTTCCCTAGCGGTTTTTTTTCGGTCACTCAGGCTTATGTTGTTGAGATGCCGGTCATCTATCGGGGTCGTCTTTTTATTGCCAAATCCTGTTCCTGGTGTCCGCTCAAGAGATCCCTTCGCGTTTTTTTCTAAAATTCTCGCCACAGTCCCGTGGTGACAACAAATTCTACTGGCTATAGCCCTGGTAGAAAGCCCTTCGTTGCTTAACATCACAATACTCACTTTTTTTCACTCAATAGCTGTGGTGCCATGTTTACTCGTCAATGGTCAAACTAGACTGAACGAGTGACCAAAGCGGACTCTGCCACGATATCTGAACAAAAAGGTATGTAATTAGCCCCGCATGGGATTTTCCCAGTAAATTTGGTTTAAAAGGGAAACAAAAATACGATTTTCTAGGTAATTTCGCTTGTGTGTATGTGTCGCATTTTATTTGGCCACCACTGTATATATATAATTCAATTTGTAAGGCTTGACAGATTGTATGAACATACATAGATGATAAAGTGATTCAATTGAAAACGCGCATGCAGATAAATGAGAAAATAATAAAATAATACAGCATCACCTCACACCAATACATTAGTGTAAATGTTAATTAGAAGAAAGAAATTTAACAATTATTCTCCTTGTTTTTCTTCGTCCGCGTGAACTTGACCGTTAATAAAGAACATAATGTGAACAAAAGATGTTTCTTCCTTTTAGGCTATTAGATGATGGATACACAACTTTAAACTTGCTTTCACTTTAAATGTTCCTTCAACTTTAAATTTGTTTTTAACTTTAAATATGAAATATTCCAAAGAAAAAAAGTAATTCAAATCCAGTACTTAGCTGCTCCTTGCTTCGGAATTGTTGTAATAACTTCTGTCTGCTTATCGAATTCCTTGGGCTGAGTGAATATTTTTTGTGCCGCCTTTCTAACACGCACACTATGAGGCCATGAAGAACAAATCTGCTAACTGACGTCGCTGCTCGCCACAGTTTTATGGAATGTTCGAAGTAAATCGATTGGTTTTCTTTTTATCATCGGTTTCTTTGGCTCGACAAGGAATGCACCTTCCACCACAGAATAGGTGCCTCGTTGGATTGGTCAATTTGTCCCTTTTGGTCTATTCGTCGCTTTCGGCTCCAATTTTTAAATTTAATTTGACAGAACCGCCTTACTTTCTTTTCCCCCCTTTTTATTCACTTTACAACGATATCAATCACACTTTTCAAATATACGAAACACACTTTTAGTCGATCACTTCATCTGTGCTTCCTTCTCAGTCCCAATCCCAAGACAAAAAGACCCCTTTTGCCTTTTCAAAAATTTTTTTCGCTATACCGCTAGAGCGGTTTTTTTCCAAGATTCCATTTCCACGTGATTTTAAACCATTAGGGCATCACCAAAACAGACGGTTCAGAAATCAGCCACCAGGTTCGCTGAGTTTTCGCGCAGTGTTTGGAGATCCAGCTGTCAGCGCCGTTGTTTACGTCGCTGGTATCTGCGCTGTCAAACCGCGAATTCTCAAGATGGTAAGTAACGCAAGAAACCGAATTTATCTGAAATTAAATGTGAAATTTGCAACCAGGGCTTTAGCATGATGGTCAGCTATAATCGCCACATGAGGATTCACAGCGCAAAACAAAACGGGCCGTTGGAGTGTTCAATAAGCAAGGCGAGGTTCAATAACGAGAGCGTATTCAAGGCGCATTCCTATACTCATTCAACAAAAGGGAACTCGTGAAACATATGCGTTTCCACGACGATGTGAAACATTATGAGTGCTTGCAGTGTTCTAGCCGAATTCTCAACAGCACCAATAAATGAATGCACCGACGGCCAGGATTTTAACTTGGTAGCACGTAGGACAAAACAGACCAAAGAGCAGGTAAATGTACCTTCACGGACAACACATAACACGCAAACCTCCCTACCAACCATTCAAACCTTAAACGGCCTACAAGATGGACATTTCACAGTTCATAGCTGAGCTTCACGCTCAAGGTATCAGGGTCAATATTAAAAAAAATTTTCTCTACGCTTCCTACCACATCCGCAAGCTGCCAGCGAAGTCTTAGCAAAATTAAGCTTATTACAAATTATCTACGATCGTCCATAAGCCAGGAACGTTTATCGAGTCTCGCAATATTAGCAATAGAAAATCGAACTGCTCATGAGATTAATTATCACAAGGCCATAGATTTGTTTGCATAAGAAAAAGCTTGAAGAGTAAAATTGTAACTTTAATATGCAACATAATAGTTACTTTTAATCTCACGTTTTATTTCATACCCTATCCTTTTCTATTCTAATTAAAATATATGTCCGACAGGTTTATGTATTTTGAAATAAATATTTGGCTAACAGAGAAAGAGCAGCGCTAGACCGGTCTTTGTGGCGTTCTTTGAGGGAGGCCTATGCCTATCAGTGGGCTGAAATGATGATGGTAAAAAAAATGGCAAAGTAAAAATTTTGGTTGACGGGGGCGGCATTTTTCATTTTTTGCCCCGCCTCGAAAAAATGTAAGATCCGGGGCTGAACGTTTGGACTGTGAAACTCAGCGCAAAATTTTCAAAAGTTTTTAGATACTGTTTTGCGGGGGCTTCCATTTTGATTCGCTTATCTAGACGATATTCTGATTGCTTATAATGACATAGAAGAACACAAACAGCATTTGAGACAGCTACTGAAACGTTTGGACGAACATGGTCTCAAGATAAATCCAACCAAATGCATTTTCGCCGCTAATGAAGTTAATTACCTCGGGTACCGAATCAGCAGTGGGAGTTAGTGGGAGTGGTAGTGGGAGTTAAAGATTTTAAGCAGCCAAAGACAATATTAGAATTACGACGTTTTTTAGGAATTATCAATTTCTATAGGCGCTTCATGAAAAATGCAGCTGAAAATGAATGCTGGCGGATTCATGCAAGCGAGATTAAAGACTTGTGCCTTGGACAACAATTTCTGAGCAAGCATTCGAAAAGAGCAAGCAATTAATTGCAAATGCTCCTTTATTGGTATATCTAAGAAGTAACGCACCGCTCAGGCTGTATGTGGATGCATCAAATGTCGCCATAGGTTAAGTGCTTGAGCAATTCCAAAATAACGCCTGGACACCATTAGGATTCTTTTCCAAGAAACTAAGTGACGCTCAAATAAAATACAGCACGTATGATAGAGAACTGTTGCCAATATACGAGAGCATAAAATATTTTCGTTTTATGTTAGAAGGGTAAAATTTTATGGTAATACAGGATCATAAACTCCTTATATATGCGTTCAATCATCGATCCGATAAATCTTCACCTAGGCAAACTCGTCAGCTTGAATTCATTGGACAATTTTCAACACGGAGTGTTCACATTAATGGAACACAAAATATTGTGGCAGACGCCTTGTTCCGGCTAGAAAGCGTTGAAGAAATAGCCGAGATAGTTCCAGCAACAGAAATAGCAGAATCACAGCGTTATGACGATGAACTGCAGCAACTTCTGCAATCTGCAAATACAAACCTTCAATTTCAGCCTATTGCTGTAACCAACGAGTTAAAAATGTACTGTGATACATCAACAGGATCTATGCGACCATATGTTCCATCCAGCCTTAGAAAACAAATTTTCAGTCAAGTACATGGTCTATCTCATCCAAGCGGGCGAGTCACCAGTAAGTTGATGCGAAAAAAATATGTTTGACCGAATATGGAAAAGGATATTTTGAGCTGGGCGAAATCGTGTATTCAATGTCAGAGATCAAAAATACATCGACACGTTAAAAACAAACCACAGCAATTTTCAAAAGTGGGTGGTCGATTCCGGCACGTACATATGGATATCGTAGCGCCGCTACCACCATCAAACGGATTTATATGTTTGTTAATGATAGTTGATCGTTTTTCACGTTGGCCCGAAGCTATTCCGATACGAGACATGACAGCCGAAACAATAGCCACAACTCTTTATAGCGAATGGATATCTCGTCTTGGTCTTCCTGAAATTATCACTACGGACAGAGGATCGCAGTTCGAATCATCACTCTTCCATTCTCTTATAAAAATAATAGGATCAAAGCGCACACAAACTACAACCTACCATCCGGCATCAAACGGTATGGTTGATCGCTTTCACCGGTCGTTAAACGAGACTCATTGCTGGACGGAAACATTACCCACAACTCTTTTAGGATTGCGGCCGGCAATCAAAGAGGACTTGGGCTTTTCGCCGTCAGAAATGTTACTCGGTGTTCAACTAGGTTTACCAGGCGAATTCTTCGAGGACAATTCGAAAACCACGGATCCCCATGCGTTTGCCGCTACATTCATACGCGATATTCAACAACTTGGTGCTACGACTGTTGAACATCATCGTAAAGATTCTCCTTTTGCCTTCGAAAATCTGCAAACATGTTCCCAAGTATTCTTGCGACAGGACGTCAGAAAATCTTTACAACAGCCGTATGCAGGTGCACATGCAGTATTAGAACGTTTAAGGAGAGATATACACCTAGAATGGTCGGTGAAATCGATTTTTTTTTTTGTATATTTTCTTGAAGATTGAGGTCTCAACAATACCTGGTGAAAACGCCAAGTTAATAATTCTATAAATAAGCTAGCTATAGCCGAGAGAGTGAAACGTGTTTTGCGGCGATGATCCGAGAGGCAGGTAGCGACAAGTGACTCTTCGAACAATACGTGTCTTTTTATATTGTGAACGAAGTGTAGATCTATTTTCTGATTCTATTGTGTTTTTGGACATGCTTGGTTTCCCAAATCTGCAATGAGAGCTTCAAACAACTTATTTGGAAGATAGCTGCAAAAACGATGAACGGCAGGGCCAAAATCGTTAACATTGCAGTATTTCTTGCAACATGCACGTTCAACAATGGTTTCACCTCATTGTTGGAAGTCATGAACGTGTTAGGAATATCGGTCGGATCAGGAGCGCACTTGTCCAATGCGCGAGAAGACGAAACTCGCATAGCAAAAGCCGAGCTGTAAGCGCAAGAACAGACACAAGAAGGTCGAATACGGCGTCGGCAGCAAAAATTAGAAGCTACGAATTTTCCGGAGATCGTAGAAGACTTGTACTATGGGCCTAGTATCGATGATTTCATGTAAGTTGACAAATTTAATGATTTATTCATTACCAAATTTTCAAACGCGTTTTTCTTAAAAACACGTATTTCAAATCGGTACCCAAAATTTCTCGAAAACCAATGAACCGATTGCCCTAGTTTTTTTTTGTGATTATTCTATTTAGCATTATCTAGTACTTGTTATAGGATTTTTTTTGTTCGTTATTTAGTTTTTGTTTTATGGGCAAAATAATAACTAATTTTTGGTCCAAAAACCAAAAAGCATGTTCAAACGTCCGTCATTTTGTCATTAATCGATATTTTCAAAATCGGCTATGACAAGTACTAGATTATTGTGTCTAATTTAATAATCTTTTTTGATTTGTTTTTCAGATATTTGAAGAAACACCAGTGGGTACCGTTAACGCTGTTTTTTTTACGGCGCTCCAAGGATCATACAATATCCTTATATATTTTTTATAGTTTGAAATAAAAAACAAATTAAACATATTTTTGAATGTATATACTTTCAAATAATTAAACTCCCAATCCGATATTTCAAAGAGTTTTCCTTAAAAAAATGCATAAAAATGGTGTATATCTCCCCTTAAGCGATGCTGTGTATCGAATTCAAATCGGTGTTATGTCCCTCTTAACATCACATTGCACTATCGAGCATTTTATTTAGCACCCCATTACTCTATTTTAAATTCTCTCGTATTCGATTCTCATCTTTGTTTAATTATCTCAAGCCGAATTTACATTCTCGCCGAGCAATGCCAAATGAAGACAAGGTGAGTGTGTAAACGGTCTCCTTGTCTAGTCTCGGCTGTGTTTTTCATGGCAAGCACGAGTGTGTAAATGGTTTGCTCGTCGGCTCTTGTTTGTTTTACGAAGGGATAATGATCCTTTTATTGCTGTGCCTGACTGTTTATGACCGTCTCGTCCTAGTTCGAAGCCGCTGGAAGCGAAGTCGGTTTTATGCATCAAGTCAAAGGGATTCGAGAGGGTAGCATGTGCTCATTTAAATTTTCGAATTTTTCGCCGGGACTTCAAACATGTGTTTGCGTGTCCCAGATTGAAATAACTCAACGCACACCAGGCAGTTGCAATAGCCACAGCCCGTACCTCAGTCATCGTTCACTGAACTGAACAAAACAGCTCACAACTGTCGAAAGATGCAAAGTGCAATATCCTAAGTAAACAATTCACCCTATGAAAGGTGCATGGTGTATGGTCCGTGTTGTACGGTGCAATATCCTAAGTAAACAATACACCCTATGTCTTGTTGAGTCTCGTCCAATGTCTTGTTGAGTCTTGTTTACTCTTGTACCCGAGACGCTCGTCCCAACGTATAAATCGGGCATCACACGAATCGGTCTGGAACCACTTGACCATGTTTTGATTTATAGCATCTACAGACGACGAACATGGTTCGTCAACTTGGCGTGCGAACACGTGCAATTGTTGTTGTACGCAGGTAAACACCTCAGGTTCGCCAACATGTGCGCGAACATTGAAATCTACCTCTTTTTTGGTTCGGTTGTAAAACATGTTCGATAATCTGTATCGAAGTGCGCGCACATTTTTTTCATTTGTTGTTGGTTTTTTGTGTAGTACAGAGGTGCGTGGATAAAAATGGCTATTTTGAATAATGAGTTTTGGCGAGAGTTTATTGAGCTATTTAAAAGCGAACCTTGCTTATGGAAAATAAAGAGTGATTTGTACAAAAATAGGACAATTAAACTTAAAGCGTGGGATAAATTATTAAGAAAGTTGAGAGAAGTTGACGAAAACGCGACTAAAGACACTTTAAAAAAAAATAAGCGCCATGCGGTCATGTTCTAGAAGAGAATATTCAAAAGTTCTTCGTAGTCATAAATCTGGTGCAGGTACTGAAGATATTTACGTGCCTTCATTGTGGTATTTTGATTACCTGGATTTTTTAAAAGATCAAGAGTCTCAGATTCGGGGGATATCAACATTTGATGACGATGAGGATTCAGAACTGGAGGTAAGGAGGTCTTCCGAATAAGCTCCGTTCATACTTAAAATTTTAAAAATTTATTTATTCATACATTTGATCATTTATTAATTCATACATGACTCGTTGTAAAAGTAAATCAAGAATATATATGTTTGTTTTGCCATGAAACAGCACCTGCCGTATTAAAATAATTTTTGAACTGGTTACGAATATTTTTAGCGGTGGCTGTTGAGTTTTCACGACTGTCTTCTTCCAATTCCATGAGCTGAACAGCAGTTTCTGAATTATTATTCGATGTCTCAGATGCGTGAATTATTTCCAAATTCGCACTGGAATCCAAGTTACTTGATATGCTACTATCCTTGATAAAATTATGTAAGTAGCAGCAGGTCAGAGCTACTTTCGCTGCTTTTTCTGGAGCATTTTATTGGCTAGAACACGGAATCGATTAGCCAAAATGCCAAAAACATTTTCTACTATTCGCCTAGCCCTTGACAACCTGTAGTTGAAAATTAATTCTTCTTTGTTCAAAGATGAATGCCTGAATGGTTTCATTAAATTTTCCATTAATGGAAAAGCATCATTCCCAACAAACACGTATGGAAACGTTTCGGTGCAATCATCTAATTTGTCAGGTTCGGGAATGGCTAGATCGTGCTCGTCATATTTTCTTTTAAATTCAGTTTGACTGAATATGCCACTGTCAGATGCTTGCCCATTAGTTCCCACTTCAACCATGATAAATTCATAGTTCGCATTAACAATAGCCATCATAACTATGCTAAATATTTTCTTATAGTTATAGTAATACGATCCAGAACCGGCTGGTTTCTTTATTTCGATGTGCTTCCCATCAATCGCCCCTATACAATTTGGGAAGTTCCAGTTGGTTTGAAAATCAGCGGCTACACGTTTCCAATCTTGCTCAGTTTTCGGGATCTGAAAGAACATTGAATATTGTATGCATACATGAGCATTGAAACTATTTCCTGTTTATGGAATATTATCTTATTTTCAGATTGTTCCTCAAAAACCCAAAAAACCGAAAACGTCCAGCAATGAATTTCTATCAAAAGCGACTATGCATTTGGAAGATGCCAAACATTCTAGAAAAGAACGAGACGATGCCGACATATTTGCGGAATCTTGGGCCGTAATGTTCCGTAAACTGTCGGACGAACAACAGATTTATGCAAAAAAAGGAATAGATGAGCTATTACTCCATGGGCGGCTGGGTAATCTAACCATGGATTCGGTAAAAATAAAACCCAGCCCAAATCCACCAGCGATAGATGATGCTCGCACACCGCCAACAGTTTACAGGGAAACACAGCCGTTAGATCTACGCAGCTTAAACGGTGAACAACCAAGCACATCACCGCCATATTTACGATATGTTAGTGATAATAGAGTGGCTTCAGTTGCACAATGCAATGTGCATAGACAAGTGCAATCGCCGTTTTCAGTAGAACGTTTATTAAAAGGTGCCAAAACAAATTAGTTTAATATTGTATTTCTTGTTAATTACTTTTTAAATTGTTTTTGTTGATGTTCAAGAAAAATTGTTGAGTTTAGTCTAAATAAATAGTTACCTGTATATTTCGTGTATATTTCGTTAATTTTTTTTATTATCACTTCAACAGTCTCCATTATTATTTCACCTAATGACTGTGCTGAAATACCCGTCATAAACTTTAAGTCTGCGAAGGTCGCTCCTGATGCCAGGTACCTTATTGTTGCACTCAGTTTTTCATGCGGTGAAATAGATTCTCGCATGCAACTATCTTTTTTTTTATATGTGGTTCTACTAACGACAGGAAATGTTTGTATGTTTTAATGTCCATCCGCAGAAACTGTTTAAACTTACAACTTGAACTAAATTCGAATTCATTTAATAAATTTATATGGGAAAAACAGTTTCTTTTCTGTAGCCAGTCTTTTGCCCAAATCCGTCGCTTTCTCCTATTTCGCTGTATTTCTTCACCAGTAACACTAATTGCCATCAACGCGATCACTTCACTCTACATAGTGTCCCGCTACCTGAAAAATTCGGTTCAAACTGATGTGTGCTGTACGGATGTTCGGCATTTGGTGCGAACGTCTGTATCGAAGTTTTAAAACATGTTGTCGCAATAAGTTGACGAACATGTTCGTCGTCTGTAGATGCTATTACGCTGACGGTAACATGATCTGATCTCGTAAGACGAAAGACTTTATTGTAAACATGTCTGTCCAAACGTACAAAATTGTAAACACATGTATCTTGGAAATGCTGTTGCGGGATGATAAAAATTGAAAAAAAAATTTATTTACATAGAAAATTTTTTATTTGACAAGTATGCACTGATTCTCAGCAGACACCAGCACACAGTGCATACTTGACTGATGTGACCACTTGCAGTTGGAAATCATTAATTTTTATTTATGCTAGTTGTGACAAAAGACGAAAGACTTAATTGTAAACATGTGTGTTCGAACGTACAAAATTGTAAACACATGTATCTTGCGAGATGCTGATCACGGTTTTCTATCATGTAAGTTTTAGAATGTGTATATGTACATAGATTTCTTTCTGAATAAAGTGTGACTTCGTTAGTCACTTCTTGTGTGGAAAGGAAGGAGTAAGAAGTTTTAATTTGCCACGGCTCATCCTAACATCGGAGACAAAGCTGTAACTGTTTCCACGAAGCATTTGAAACCTGGATACGTACTAAATTCAAACGTCTATTGTGAACATATTCAAAGAATCACAAAGTCAGCCAATCGCTCAGCTCACAGTGAATTTTATTTTTAGTAGGGTGACCACACTGACAGAACTTTGCTAGTTCAGTTATTCACCACAATAGTCGAATTGGAATTTTCTTGCAATGTTTAAATAAAAAGTTAGTTCAGTTGAATTTTAGAGCATTGCAGTGTTAAAATTAAATATTTTGGTAACATTAAAGTAAAATGGAAAAGTCACATCATTTTATTGATTCGGCAGTGTACAAAGTAAACTAAAAGCAACATTATTTAAAGTTTGAAGAGAGAGTTAACATATTCTACACGTGCAATGCCTGAGTGTGGAACAAAGAAGTACTAGCCAGTTGCTATTATCTTAACGAAACCATATTTCGTTAGTTTATAGCTCAGGTGTGAGGTACACAAAACAAATCCCTAAAATGACTAATCGTTTAATTAAAAGGCACTGTCAGTGTTCTATTTTTTATAAACCCTTTCGACATCACTAGTAACAGACTCTCTACCAGTTCTTCGGTTCAAGTTGAGGTACCCTATTTCTCTACAAATACTCATATTTGCTACAGGATAAACCAAACCCAAAAGCAATCGAAGCCTCTCTAAAACCTAGAACAGGATGAACAGCATCTTCCACGAGTATTCGTAAAAAATAGACGGCAATAAAACTTCGAGGCAGTGTTCATTTTAAAATGCTTTATTGACTGATACGAGACGCCAAAAACGCATCTAATAATCTTACGATTAGGCTGTTCTGGTGGATAGTACTAAATTGTAGGGTAGCAGCAACACCATCAAATAATTCGTTATCAAGCAGCAAATGGGAGCAACAGTTTGAATCCGATTGGGAGACCTCGTGTTTTGCATTGCTAAGAGGGAGTGATGTGAATAGCTGAAAAAAAGTTTTTTGTCAGAAATTTGTATGTGTGTCTCGCATTGTAAGTGTTAAATCATACCCAGCTTGAAACACACGAATCGGTATGCTTTCACTTTTCATTGTGCACCATCAAGAATTTCATACTTTGCAATGTTTTCTTTAAAAGCAGAAAACTGCTTTTACAGTGCCGGGGCGTCCCTTGTACGAATTTACTGTCATGCCGTTTGGACTTTGCAACGCACCACAAACTACGTGCCGATTGATGCATAAAGTCATCCCGCACGAATTGCATGACCAGGTGTTTGTTTACTTGGACGATTTACTAATCACGAGTCCAACATTTGATGATCGCCTCAAATTGCTAGCTACTGTGGCAAATTTATTACAGAAGGCGAAGCTGAACATAAATGTTGAGAAAAGTAAATTTGTTCAAAAAGAAATTAGATACCTGGGCTATGTTATTGGTGATGGAGTCTTAAAAACTGATCCTGAGAAGGTGTCAGGCATCATATCGTATCCAAAGCCCGAAACGATAAAGGACGTAAGGAGGTTCATGGGGATGTCCGGGTGGTACAGGCGGTTTATTCCGAATTTCGCTTCAATAACATGACCCATGAAGGATTTGTTAAAGGGTAAAAAGAGGTTCGTGTGGACGGAGGCTGCTAATACAGCATTTGAGAAAACGAAGAAGCTATTAGTGTCTGCACCAGTGCTGGTAAATCCTGACTTCTCTCGACATTATTATATACAATGCGATGCAAGTGCCACCGGCATCGGCAGTGTCCTATTTCAGCGAGATGATGATGGTGGAGAGCATCCCATCGCATTTATGTCCGCAAAACTCAATGCCGCACAACGTAACTACAGCGTTACAGAACTTGAATGCTTGGCTGCAGTGCAGAGCATCAAGCGTTTTCGGGCATATGTTGAGGGGTTGCCTTTCACGGTCATCACTGACCACGCAAGTCTGAAATGGTTGATGGCGCAGAGGGATTTGTCAGGCAGATTAGCACGGTGGAGCCTAAAACTACAAGGATTTAACTTTACTATCGAGCATCGAATGGGCAGTCAGAATGTCGTCCCAGATGCCTTGTCTCGAGCTTGCGAGCCCAATGTTGAGTCTAGTTGCGCGGTGATTTGCCTGCCCGAGCACCGCTGGCAGCTGGGTGATATTCCAAAGCAAGCCTTCCAGGATCTTGATTACATAAATTTAGTTCGACAGGTCCAACAACATCCAGACCAATTTGAAAATTTGTTCGTGTCAGACGGAATTTTGTATATTCACCAAGGACCCTCGGGAGGTGTCGATGTGGATATTCCGAGCACAAAGATATGGGTACCAGAGGAATACAGACAAACGCTATTAGCTCGCAGCCATGACAGCCCTATGGGGTCGCATTGTGGCATTCGGAAAACGTTGGAAGTGCTAAAAATATATTTTTACTGGCCACGGCTTCGTCAGGACGTGACAAATTATGTCAACAAATGCCAAACCTGCAAACAAACTAAATCATCGAATGCTACAATGAGACCACCCATGGGTGCCGCTAGAGTTACCGAACGGCCTTTGCAGCGTCTGTTTGTGGACTTTATGGGCCCATATCCCCGTTCAAAAATTGGAAACACCCAGTTGCTAGTGGTGCTTGATCATTATACAAAGTTTGTTTGGTTCAAGGCGCTGCCTAAGGCTACAGCGGAACTGGTCGTGAAATTTCTGAAGGAAAACATCTTCCTTACCTTTGGTGTACCTGAAACCCTTCACACAGACAATGGTGTCCAATTCACATCAAAGGTTTTTTCAGAGTGTCTGGCGAAGTATGGAGTGAAACATTGCCTCACACCCTATTATTCACCTCAGGCTAACGCTTCAGAAAGGGTCAACCGCTCCGTTCTCGCTGCGATTCGGGCCTACATAGGAGACGAACATCGGAATTGGGATGCTAACCTGGCAGAGTCGTGTGCCGCATTTCGCAATGTGGTACATGAGTCTACAGGATTCTCACCTCATTTCCTGATGTTCGGCTATCAACCTATACATCATGGTTCCGAATATGCAGTACTGAAATCCTTACAAGCCTTTGAGGACGGAGAGGTTCAATTAGTTTCAAATTGTGACCGTTTGCGATTGGCCCATAGCCAAGTTAAGGCGAAATTGGCTGACGCCTATGCTAAAGGAGCGCATCAGTACAATTTGCGTAGTCGCCAAAAGGACTTTACTCCAGGACAGGAAGTGTGGGTGCGAAATCACCAACTTAGCTGTGCTGCTGATCGATTCGCTGCCAAACTTGCCCCGAAGTTTTTTTAGGCAACGATAAGGCGGAACATGGGACAAGTATTGTATGAGGTTGAGGATGCAAAAGGTAAGATTTTGGGCGTTTTTTACGCGAAAGATTTGAAGGTGTAGCGAATCATGTGCAAAATTGTCGGAGAGAAACAAAGGTTATATATATATTTCTTGTAGCCCGGCTTTGAAACATCTCAGGGTCGGAGTCGTCCCCACGAATGTTGCGATGCTGAAAAAAACACAAATTTATTTGTAAATAAAAATAAACAAAAATAATTCGAACCTGAGGAGTTCGCGTCGCGACGTCGCGGCTGGTGACATTTATCCAACCGCTGACAGTTCAGACGTTCCACAATATGGCTGATAAATTGATTTATCCGCTGATGTTTGTGAACGGTGACTGTACAGCTGGAAATGGTAGTGCTCTAAAGGTTTGGAAAATAGCTAAGAAGGAAAAGTGCCGGAAAATTTCGGTACTTTGAAAATTTCGATACTATTGGAAAAATTTTTCAGTATCTCGAAAAAAGAGGTTTTCTTTCTTTTGGTGGCTAGCAAGGAGAACGGACGTACGCTCCGAATAGTGAAAAGTATTGTTAGTTTTATCAAAAAAGTTACAGTTGAATAAAAATTTAACTTAAATAAATTGTGAAGATACGGGAGAATCAAAGAAACATCGCGGGATTACATAGTTTGGGTGTACATCATTAAGACGAATATGTCCCTGAAGATATCGGAGCTCACATAAAGCGGACGAGTAGTGGTATTTGAAGTATTAAAAAATAAATTCTAGACCAGATTGGAGATGAAAAGGAGTGCATTACGAGAACGAAGTGAAATAAATCATAAACCACAATTTGAATCGGGAATCGATGAATCAGTGGCGAGCTGGAATCAACTATTGGTCGTGCTGGTTAAGTACCGTCTAACGGATTTAAAATATTGCATAGAGAACGATTTAAAACTGATTTTTTTAACATATAATAACATATTTAATGCAATAATATTACAATTTTTAGCTTATTCAAGTATCAGGGAGTCATGTATGCTTGAAAGATACAATTTTGAAAGAAATTATACAAAGATGCTTTTATAAATGCTGTGAATTTATTTTACCAAAATAAGTTCAAACTATTCCAGCAAATTCTTGGTGCAAACTTTGACCTTGTTCAGAAGGATTAGTTTTTAGATCAAATTTATGTTCAATGTAATCATTCAATTTTAATTAACTTAATTTAACTTCATTTCATTTGTTATAATCATTTATTATTAATTACGTGTATAGAACTTTTTTTGTATACAAATTGTAGTACTTTAAAATCAAGCATAAACTCAATCAATTATCGATAGTCAATTTCGCAATTCAGAAATTTACACTATTCATTGTACTTGCAGGATAAAAGAACATTTCATGTATGCATCAGCTTTTTATGAATTGATCAATGTACACTTAACATCAGCATTAATTTCGCATAAAAGAAAGTAATTGATTCAATAAAGTTGTTGTTCTTTGGTAACCATCGAGCAAACGCGTTTCATTCCTTAAAGTTTACCCTGAGCTTGGAACTACGGAAACCTGCTTGCAACTCTTGCTTTAACCTTTGGTGACCCCTGAGTTTGAATAATCGCTACTTTTTTTCGTGGAGTTTATTTCAAAGTGAATTTAAAATAGTTCGATATAAAAGGTTGATTTGTATTTCGTGGAACAAATCACAGACAGACAATAGATTTTTGTGCATAGACAATAATTCGGTCAAGTTATATTCGGAACTTTTGGCTATACATATTCGCAAAGTGATTCCGCGTTCGCGAATTTAGAAAATATTAAGCTTGTATTGGTGTATAAGAGTGAATAAAAACAAATTAAACAAAGTTTAAAAAGTTAAACCTGAGTTGAAAGTAAGGAAACCTGCATGCAACTCTTCTTTCAACATTTAATAATTAATAACATAATAAACGTGATTCTTGTGCGCGTACGCTTACATTGTTCTTGTGAATAATCGCACCGAAGTTTCGTCAACAACAAAATCCAATATGGAAGGCTTAGTATTACGGCAGACAATCGTAGGTAAGATCACGAATGCCTACTACAGAGAGTCGTCGGACAAAAAAACGACAATTTACTTAAGAGAAAAGCATCTCATATTATCTCAACTCTGGAATGAGTTCGAAACTGTAGACACAGAAATAAGAGTGATGCAAGGGATAGTAAATATCTCAAAGAAGATTATTACAATAGAGTCCGCATGGCTCATGAAAACGTCAAGTGTCAAGTGTCAAATGAAGTGGTGATTGCTCCTCCGTTTTCCGACAATTTCGCATCGGAATCATTATATCCACTTGTGTTATCTTACCTAAAGTGCTATCTTGCGTGGTTGCTATCAAAATATTTTATTTTTTGTTGAAAAATGCCTAGTGATCGACCTGTAGCTCGCGAATCTACTCGGGCGGCTCAGCATGGTTTGTCCCCAGCCGTGCCGGCTGCACCGGATCGGGATGTGTTTGCTGAGCGTATTGAACAGACAATACAGCGACATTATGATGACTTCAAATCTATGATCGACAGCCGCATTAACACCCTGCTGCTGAGAATGGACAATATGGACAAGACATTTTCTGACATAAAAATGCGTCTGGATAGAGTTGAGGAGTCCATTGGGACGCAAGTAACTGCCTCTTCAGCTGTCTATCCTTGCGGAAAATTGTTGGATCGGTCTTCACCCGGAATGGCTTGGTGTGTGTGTGTGAACTACTCCCCTCGACAAGGTTACACTCCTAAATATCATTGAATCTGTCGATGCTTTCGTCGGAAACAAAACAACGGGTACAACTGAGTAATCATTATGTATGTGCTTATGTACTTAGTATTTAGTTTATTTTTTGCTTTGTTTATTATTTTATTTGCTCTCATTTGGTTTCTTTGTTTTTCTACTTGCTCTTATTTCATATTACTTTCGCACTATCACTTTCAAGCCGATGTATTGAACGTGCTTCCAGGTGTTAATTTACCTATTGAGTTTAATATGAGTAGTGTTTGCTGTGTCCATCTATCGCCTGCCTGTTATCGTTTAGGCCACTTATCCTTTTATGACTATGGGTGAATCTAATTCCGTTGATGGCATGAACGTAAATATTAAAATAATACTAAATATTTTAACCAAACAAAACACTGGTCTTCACATCTGCCACCTAAATGCACAAAGTCTGTATCCCAACATAGATGAATTCCGCCATATATTCGGTGGTTCTAGCATTGACATAATTTTAGTCTTCGAAACATGGTTTCGATATGGTGTCTCTGATTCTGTATACGATTTAGATGGCTACAAGGTTTTTCGCGTTGACAGGCATAATAGAGTAGGCGGAGGTGTTGCAGTTTATGTGCGGCACGGAATTATATCTAGATATGTCGCTATCTCACAGCCTGATGATTCGGTTGAGTTTTGCTTCATCGAAATCGTCTCAAATTCGATAAAGCGACTCATAGGTGTAGTCTATCGACCGTCCAATAACATTGATCTACAACTGTTGTACTTAAAGATTGAGGGACTAACTATATCGTTTAGCGAAATTATTATTGGCGGTGATTTGAATTGTAATGTGCTAAATTCTGAAGGTTCACGATCATGCCTCGATAGTATTAAGTCATATAACTTGTTTCTAGTAAATTATTTATCTCCTACACACTTTTGCAGATCTAGTAGCACTCTAGTAGTAATATACCCACTTTCATTGATTTTTGCACTAGGTCCGATAGGGACAGACTATGGCCAATACAACCATAAAGTGGGATACTTTAGATGCTGAAAGTGGGTTCCAAGAGGCTGAAAGTGTGCCACAAAATCAGCTATTTTTGTACGGGGAGCCGGTTTGGCGGCCGACGGTCGGTTTTTGCACTAGGGTGGGTGGTCCCTGTTGATCATTTAGGAAAAAAACTGCCACTTTTAATGTCTCGTCTGAAAAAGGCACACTATGTAGGGCTGAGAATTGTGTTAAAAGTTCGAAGAATTGAACTTTTTCAGAAAGGTTGAAAATGATTCCTTTTTTTTTCATCTCCTTCACCAAAATACTTAAACTAGTTACAAATAAATTATATCTTAAACTTAAAGAACTTCTTAAATGGCTAATTACACTTAAACTATTCATTATTGTTTTTGTTTTTGAAAAATTAAAAATTAAATGCAGCGGTTAATATTAATTTTAATGTTTCTTTTTCAAAAATTCGCTGGTGAGCATGCAGGGACTAATTGGGTGAATTCTCACCTTCTTCCTTTTGTTAACAACGGACCCACAAGCCCGCTTTGCCGGCAAAGAACCAACGCTGCCTGTCTGCCTTTTACACGGCGTCTGGGAAAAAGGCAGCTCGGTTTTATCTTCGCTTTCCGGATGTATCTTCGGTCGCAACTCTGCCAAAAAAGGCAACGCGGTTTTATTTTCGTTTTCTGGAAGTTTAGCCTTCAACTCTTCCAAAAAAGGCAGCTCGGTTTTATCTTGTTTTTCCGGATGTTTAGCCCCCAACTCTTCCAAAAAAGGCAGCTCGGTTTTATCTATGTTTTTCGGATTTTTACCCTCCAGCTCTTCCAAAAAGGGCAGCTCGGTTTTATCCATGTTTTCCGGATGTTTACCCTCCAGCTCTTCCAAAAAGGGCAGCTCGGTTTTATCATCCTTTTCCGGATGTATAGCCTCCAACAACTTAGAAATGGCTGCTACACTCTGGCATATCCTCCTTAATGCCCTTAAGATGACGAGGTTGCCTCTATAATCTGAAAAGATAAAACGGTATTTTTAATTGTTATATCTTATTTCGCCCTTTTACCTTACCCATAAAAAATTTTTCTCCAGCAAAGAGTCCTTCTTCAGAGCACTTGTCTGAAATTCTAATGACTCTACCATCTTTAAATGGGGCTTTTATACTTATTATCAAGGTTATTTCGACGATTCTCCTGACCGGTCTTCCTTTCAGATCTTTCCGGCTTACGAGAGAACTGTCAAAAATCATCGTAATGATATTGACATCATATCATGCAAATCGCGCACCAGCATGGTTGCATATTCCTGTTTTAAGCTAAGATTAGCGATCTCCATTACAACATGCCATCTGATTTTTCTATGAGACGGATTTAACATGGCATGAAATATGTACACAGGCTCTAGTTTTAGCAACTTTGTCATATTTTCCCATCTTAAGTGAAGATTCATGATCTCTACAAGAGATAATTCAACATATCATCGGATTTTTCTGAATAAGATCTGACTTATCATAAAACATGTGTGCTGCTCTCTATCTTTTTGAAACTTTGTATTAATTGGCAAATAGTCTTGAATTTCTGTGCTGATAGTTGATATGTATAATGTGTAAAACATTTATACATCTCTCTACCGTTAGCAACTTTGTATTAATTTATAAAAAGACTTAAGCTTGTGTTCTGGTAATTGATATGTATATTTATTCCTCTGTAGATCCTGTCTTTTGAAAAATGTACGTTTCGTTATTACTTTGCATTTCAAGTGTCATGCTATCTGACACTTAGACATTTTTGTATGATTACCTTTAATGGTGTAATTTTCCAAGGCGTGAATTTGAGTTCTGGTAATTGATATGTATAGTTTTCCTTTGTAGAGCTTATCGTTTGAAAAATGTGTGTTTCGTTAGTACTTTACATTTCATGTGTCATACTATCTAACACTTAGAAATCTTTCGATGATTGAGTTTTATGGTGTAATATTCCAAGAGAGTCTTAAGAATTTTAACTAGCATTTGGCTGGTATATAAGAATGCGAGATTCCGTAAGGAAATCAGAACGTTCTTGAAAGTCTACAACCAATATGGTAAGTGCTCTTCTACTGCAGAACGCAATATATTTGTGAAAAATTTTAACAATTGTTTTTTTATTTTACAGAACACTTTTGAACTGTTGACTTCAGCTGTTGGCGGAGATGGAGATATCATGACTCTGGTTAGTTCCTTAGAAATTGGAAAGGAGTACCACATTAAATTCTTCCGCATGCTGAAGATAAAATACGGTCTTCGACTGGCGGTACATCTAGATGGAGGGATTTTTTGCTTTCTACCCCCTCGATTTTCGGACAAGATTAAAACTCAGCGTCAGGTGGAAGAGCTGAACCAGGCGACAGATCAATTCTTAACATTTGATGGCGTGGATGACTCACAGGGCGGATTTCTCAAAATAAGATTCCATAAAAAATAAAAACTTTGTAATTTTTATTTCAATATAAATCTGTAAAAATAAAAATCCAATAAAGTTTATTGCCACTTATACAAACAAATGTTTTTATTTACCTAACATTCCCACCCCCACGTCCCACCTAAATGCCGCAAAGAAAATACAACACCTGAACATTGACCTACTCCTCTGCAACCAGCGAATAACGTCTCTGTTTTCATCTAAATATGGCCACTCGGAAACATCATAAAATCATTCATCCAGTTATGACATAATATCTGCACGCGTAAAATCACCATTCATCCACACTTAACATAGGTCAGTTATGATACACCAGGTTCGTACAACCGGTCTACATCTTGTATTTACAGCATACCAAATTACTCAGATCCATCATTAACAATATATCGCACATGCATACGATACGCTTAATCCATTGATCGAGGTTGAGACCAGAAACCCACATGGCGAATGAGGAAAGATAAAACAAGAAAACATGACATTGCATCTGCACATGCTTGCGATACAGGTATAATCAAGTTCATGGTACTATCAACCAAATCCAATGATCGGATTTGAAACCTGAAACGCACATGGCGAATGATATGATAAACAAGAATAACAAAAGCAAAATCCCTCGTAAACCTATTCATGCATACCCGACTCAGGTCAGTTATGAGACCTGAAATAAAAACCAGAAATACGGCAATCTTCTTATTTTTATTCTCGCGAGCACATGTTTTTTATAGTAATTTTACTGATACACTTTGAATGTAAACACGTATATTTATCTCTATCCAAACACAATACTCGAACTCTTTACTTTCAGCTCCTCATCGCATGTCACAACCAACTCCCGACCAATCAGCGCCCTTCACCACATACCCCTACCAGCCACCACCCAATCAGCGCCTACAGAATGCTGCTCCAAGCCTCCAGCCTATCTGCACACACACCCACACTAGTGCAAAAACCGACCGTCGGCCGCCAAACCGGCTCCCCGTACAAAAATAGCTGATTTTGTAGCACACTTTCAGCCTCTTGGAACCCACTTTCAGCATCTAAAGTATCCCACTTTATGCTTGTATTGGCCATAGTCTGTCCCTATCGGACCTAGTGCAAAAATCAATGAAAGTGGGTATATTACTACTCACTCTGCTTGATATTTTTCTTGTCAGTTGCATGCAAAATATTCTTCGTTATAGTCAGCTGCCAGCTCCTGGGTTTTCGAAACACGACTTAATTTTCAAAACGGTCTATAATGCAGCTGAATGCCGTAACACCTCATATACATATCGAGACTTTACCAACATCAATTTCAGGGCTCTTGAAGACGCTGTGCTAAAAATACAATGGCACCAAACCTATCACATCCCATCTATAGAGGACCAGGTAGAGTTCTTGCAGAGCAATATCCTGCAATTGTACAATACCCACGTTCCCTTGAAAATTCGAACATTAAAAAACACGCGTAATCCTTGGACCACTTTTCAGCTACGACATCTTATTGACCAGTATGATAAAAACTATTTGAGATGGAAACGTTTCAAACTTCTTTCATTGTATGAAATTTTTCGCCAATCTCGTAATAAAGTCACCACTGAAATAAGAAAGGTGAAGCAAAGTTATTTCACCAGAAGGCTTGGAAATAATTTGCTCTCTCAGAAACTCTGGAGAAATTTAAAAGAATTAGGTATCGGTAGAAAGAGTATACCCAATACAGCTGTGCCTGATTTGAATGCGCTTAATTTAGCATTTCTGCAATCTCAGTCAAACCCCTCTTGCTTGAACACTTTGTCAAAGGTCTCTCTGACTAATGAGGTTTCAAGCGACGCCGCTTTTTATTTTACTGGAATTACGGGCAATGATGTGTGCGAAGCTATTGCTGGCATAAAATCGAAAGCGACCGGGCTGAATGAACTCCGTCCACTTTTCATGAAAATACTCCTTCCACATGTATTACCTTTCGTCAGACACATTTTCAATACCATTATCAAGACTTCAATCTTTCCCTCGCTATGGAAAGTGGGTAAAGTAATTCCAGTGGAGAAGGCAGCCTCTGGCAGCTATAGACCAATAACAATACTGTCTTATCTCTTTAAAGTACTTGAGAAAATTCTGCATAAGCAACTAACCAATTACCTGAGGAACCGCAATCTCTTGAGCTACAATCAATCAGGCTTTAGACCAAAGCACAGCTGTACATCTGCTTTACTTAAAGTAACTGATGATATACGTGTGTCATTGACGAATGATCTCGTAACCTATCTCGTATTGCTCGATTTCTCAAAAGCCTTTGACTCAGTGAATCATTCATTGCTTATATCTAAACTGCAACGCAATTTTAATTTTTCATCAATTGCAGCTAGGCTTATTAACTTTTATCTATTTGGTTGAAAGCAATCTGTCTTTGTCGGCAATAGCTCTTCTAGCTTCGAATGTGTTTTAACAGGAGTTCCACAAGGCTCTATTTTAGGCCCTTTACTATTCTGCAAGTTTATAAATAACCTTCCACAAGTCGTTGATAATGCTAATGTCCACATGTATGCGGACGATGTACAATTATACTTAAGCTGTCAATTGGGGTTAATTGAGGATGGGGCGTGCAAGCTAAATAGTGATCTGCGGCGTATCTTTCAATGGTCTCAAAATAACTTGTTGAAGCTTAATCCGCAGAAGTCCAACTGCATTGTTATTTATAAAAGAGAGCTTGATCTGAGCTACTTTCCTAAAATTTATCTAAATAATGTGTGCATTGATTTTGTCAGAAAAGCCAAAAATCTCGGAATTTTGTTTAACAGCGCATTCACCTGGGACGGTCATATATATACAGTTGTTGGAAAAGTCTACGGATGCCTTAGAAACTTGTCCACGTCTAAACATTTTGTTCCACAGCATGTAAAATTAAAACTGGTGAAAAGCTTAGTGATTCTAATTATTGCTTATGGATGCGAAATTTCCTGTAAACATAATGCTAAAGCTAAACGTAAATTAACTGTCGCATTTAATGGTCTCATTCGTTATGTTTTCAACCTGGGTCGTTACAGTCATGTGTCTCCCTTTTGTAAAAATATTCTAGGCAGTCATCTCTACACATATTTCGATCTTCGCTGCTCTAACTTCTTGCAAAATTTAGTTGTAAGGAACGAACCTTCTTATTTAGTAGATAAACTTAGATTCACTAGATCGTCACGTTCAATTGCTCTAATCACTCCTCGTTATAATAGCGTTGTAACGGAAAGGCAATATTTCGTTCATGCTACAAGACTTTGGAATTCCTTGCCTATCGGTATTAGGCGGCTATTATTTGGCAACAACTTCTCTAAAATCTTAACTGATTATTTAAGTGCTGACTAAACTACTAAATTCTAGGTCACATGCGCGTGCTTGAATGTGATATTTCTTTATATCTTGCTCTTCTTGGATTATTTTTCGTTAATTTTCATAATTCCTTTTTTTTCATTTTCTGTCTAGAAGCTTGGAAGTTTTACTTAAATTGCGTAAAAGTAAAAATATTTTAGTTTCTGAATACCTTTATTATATACGTTTTGATGGCTTTATTATTATTTTTAGTATTGTTAATAATGATTCTTCGCATAGAAAAACTGTAAGTTTATTGTAAAGAACATGTGAATTCAATTCAATAAATACAAAATAAAAAATACAAATAAAGGTAATAATTGAAATTAATATACTCATTGAGAGTGTCGAGTCCCACGATAAGGAGCAGCAAGCCAAGGAAACTGTGGCTAATGCTGGACCATCAAAAACAAATCATAAGCTCTCACAACAAGAAGAAATTGGAAAAAAGGCACGAAAACAACGTGTGCTGCTTCTGAATTTAGAAAGAATTTTAACGAAAATTTTATCAGAAACTGGAGATCGAATTCTAGAAGAATACAACATAATGAAGGATTTGATCAATGATCAGTATCAAGAGCTAGTGGCCACTCACAATCTCTTGTGGGAAACATTGGATGATCCGGGTGAGGACGGATATGATTCTAACAAATATTTCGTTATCCAAGAATTGCATCAAAAATTGGTAACGCAAGTCATGTATATTCCAAATTCCCACGACGTACAAATCATCTTAGACCAAACAAACAAGCAGACGCGACAAATGTAACAAAACACCTACTACAAATATACCTGCACAAGTCCATTTCATATTCTCACGACAGACAAATTCTTCTAACAAACAAGCAGACGCGACAAACGTAACAAAACACCAATGACAAATCTATCTGCACAAGTCATGTACATTCCCACGATAGACAAATTCCTCTAACGCTTGTCGCGACATAGCGTCAGCATTTATATTTACTATAAATTTGGATTACCTGACGTCCCCGGGTAGTTGCTCGAGAAGACACTAACAGTGCAGATTAGTTCGTTGTATTTTTCAAATAAACGAAGTTTATAATAAAACGTGTTTGTACAAAATCAACAAGGTGTTATTAATTTTTGTGATAGTTAGCGCTCGCAACCACATAACTCGCATGCACGAAGTGTTGTTGATAACAATAGTGCCCTGACTCGAAATAGTGCCCTGACTCGAGATGACTCCATGTAATTAAAAAAAGTATGATCTATGTGTTAACTTTTTCCGAAACCTGAAACGCGTTTTTCTCAAAACTATGTTTACAAGTCGGTGACAAAGATTTCTAACAAACGGCTCAACCAAACGGTTTGAAATTTTAACACAACTTTCCCAGATATATTCCTCAGGTATTAAACGAAGGAATATTATTTCGGATAATTATTTCTGTTTTTTTTAAACAATTTTAAATGGCATTTTTGGTAAAAAATTCGATTTTTTTTACGAAGCTGCCATTTTGTCAAAAATCTAAATTTTGATTGTTTCTTCGATCAATACCTAGTTTTGTCTATCTACTAAAAGAATCTTTTTGGTTTTTTGACTTCAGATGAATTATACCGGAGAAATCGTAGTCACCGCCGAACACCTTTTTTTGGAAGACCTTCAGAAGATCGTCTGGAGGAGCGCACCAGATCAATATTTTTACAAATTATTAGTGCGATTATAAACTTAAATGTTGGCACTAAATGCACATATACTTTTTGTTTTTTGTAAAGTAAAATACCTTTTCACAAAAAATTAATAAAAAAAGTCTTTTTCCGGCCTTCTAACTGTATATAACCCCTTAACGAACTTCAAAAAAGGATGAAGTGAACTGGCGAACAGGCAAACATCAAGGGGACAACCAGAGTGTCCTAAAAGATAATAACCTCCCAGCACTTAAAAGGGCAATGGGCCCCATTGGGGAGATAATTCCTAGACCAGACGGATTAGTACGAGTAGTTAAAGTAAAAACAGCATCGAGCATATTTACCAGAGCTATTCATTGGCTATGTCCTCTTCCAGTCAAGGCAAGTCAGACTCCGTCCGAGCAACCGTTACCCCCAGTTTTTACATCATCATCTCAGCCAACACCAATCATGCCATCTTCATCGGATCCAGAGTCATCATCTAAGGAGTCTAGAAAAACCAGAGCGGAAAATAATGAATCAACCCAGAAATCAAAGCGGCGGAAGATAGGAGCTGCCCCAAGTGCATTAGTCGCCGCGCTGCTTGCTCTCGTGGTTTTGTCCAGTCACAATACTAACCAGACAACCGAATCAGCAAAGTCTTCCCTTTGAAGTAAAATAGTTTCAAAATCAACCGGACCTGTATTTTGAGAAATTGGGACAATCACAGATCACATCACACAAATGGCAGTGGTTTGTATACTTTGATATGATCCCGTACTGGAAAATGGGTAGAGATATTGAAGCAACTGTCTTCAAATTGAAAAAACTCATCAAAATGACAGTCAATACTCACTTTGATATCATGGTGAACCAATATAAGTCAAGCTTGATGGAAATTGCTGAGGTCAATGAGATTTTTCTGCATCATCAAGGGTTCAAATTAAGACAAAGATCTAAAAGAGGGTTGATAAATGGTGTCGGCGCTATTGCTCGTCAGTTATTTGGTGTTCTTGACGAAACTCGAATGAAAGTCTCATGCTCAGATTGCTTCGTAACCAAACATCGATCATAGAAGCAACTGAATCTTTTCTTAAACAATCGTATATAGACAGAAGTAATCAAATGAAATCGATAGAGCTACAATTCAACAATATACTCCGAGACACATCCAATATAACTCTAAGTCAAAAGCAGCAACATGTCATTCAAACATTTTTGACGATAGCGACGATGTTTTCACTCCTCATTACTGACTATCGGCGAGTTTAAGACAAGCTATTGGACATTGTCACGGATATACATCATGGTCAGATGAATACATTAATAACGTCACCCGAAACTTTAAGACGTCAAAAATCCATCATGACTGAGCACCTTCCACAATCTATATCTTTACCTACCAAAGATGTCACGAAACAATACCACCTAATGAACGTGAAGGTCAACTTCAACGAGACCTACACAATATTTGTGGTACAAAAGCCGTTGGTCCTCAATATCCAATTTGAAACTTATCATTTCATTCCCATTCCAACTCGCATTGGCAATACTTCAGTAATTATCAAGCCTTCGATGGTACTTTTGGTTGACGTACAGCGGACATCATATTACATATATGCTTTCATCGACGGAATTTTATGTGAAAAGGCGCGAATGTTCAGTGAAAAAATTGGTGTAGCTGGTTTCAAGGCAAGCACTGGATGGATCCGCAATTTCGAAAATTGGCGCGGCATTCGGGAAATGGATATTGCTGGTGAAAAACGTTCTGCTGATAGTGAAGCTGCTAATACATTTTTGAACACCTTTAAAAAAGAAACTGAAAACTACGACCCTGATCTTGTTTACAATGCTGATGAGACTGGTTTGAATTGCAAAGCTTTACAGAGAAAAACCCTAACATCTAAAAGAGAACAGAGTGCTCCCGGCCACAAAGTCAGTAAAGATTGCGTCACCATAATGGTCTGTGCTAACTCTACTGGTACCCATCGCCTTCCTCTATTATTGATTGACAAAGCAAAGAAGCCGAGGGCTTTTAAGAACGTAACCTAGTTACCAGTGACCTACACAAATCAGAAGAGTGCATGGATGGACAGCAGTATTTTTTTGGAGTGGTATGATAAAACCTTTATTCCTGAACCAAAAATGTTTAAAAAGGAAACAGGAAACAAGGGAAAAGTTTTGCTAATTATTGGCAATGCACCAACGCATCCATCACTTGAGCTTCTCGTGAGAGAAGAATGGAAATTTAAGTGTCTCTTTTTACCTCCCAACGTCACAAGTCTGCTGCAGCCCATGAACCAGGGTGTTATTGAGTGCACGAAACGTTTTTACAGACAACAGTTGCTTCGTAAATTGCTTCTGGCTGACGAGAACGACGAAGAACGGGTTTTGGATTTGTTCAAAAAAATCAACTTGAAAGACTGTTGCTACATTATTGCAGATTCCTGGAACATGGTTAAAAGTGTTTCACTGAAACGAGCTTGGAATAAAATAAACGGCACATCAACAAAAGAGCAACTTGAGTTAGAAAAGCAGGCGAAGGAACGAGAATCAACCGCTGAAGTTAATGAAGACGAACAGGAATAACCGTCAGTGGAAGAGTTTGTAAACATGGCTAATGAAATTGCGGGATGTTCGGCGTGTGATGTCGCTGATATGGAAGAGTGGTTGCACTGTGATAAGAATGATCAAGGGTTCCAGATACTGACAGATGATGAAATCGCAGCAAGTGCCATGGACGAACAGGATAATGAAGAGGGCGACAATGAGACCGAAGGGGAAGAGGCACAAGACCAAAGTGTACCATCTCACAGCGAAGCGTTTACGTGTTTCGATAACGCCCTCAAGTGGATGGAACGGCAAACTAAATGCGACGGTGTACAACTTCTTGCCGTCCGGCGCCTGCGTGACCTTGCCGCACGGAAACGAGCTCCAACTTTGAAGCAACTTAATCTGATCGAGATGTTCAAGTGACAAGATATTGTAGAACTGTGTTTGTTAAACTTCATAAAGTTTATTCTACGTGCGACAGTTACTTTTTTCTTTATTACCAGTCTATGTCCGATTATCCGAATTTTCGATTATCCGAATCGACCCCGGTCCCAATTAATTCGGATAATCGGCGTTCTACTGTATATGCTTTCATCGACAGAATTTTCCGACTGTTTAAACATCGATACTTCAGACTATATATGTACCCAGCTACATCCCATGTATTCCAAACACTCCAGGGTGATACATTGTGAAGCAGACATGATAATCAAGCACCAACTATCAGATGGATGCGATCTTGAGATAAAGGCCCCATCTAAGAAATGGAGTTATTTAAAAGGCGTGAATCAGTGGATGTTTTCACTTGATAAGCAATACGTGTATCTGATCATTTGCGGTCAAGACGAGTTCCAAGGGACCTTTAGTGGAACGGGAGTATTAACTCTAAAACCCAACTGTCATATGAAGGACGATGACTTAACTATTATCGCTCACTCTACCAGTAACACAACGCTCAAAGCAACACCTAATTTTATGTCATTTCGGTTCAACCTCACAGATGACTTTTAAAAGCTGCAAGAACTGACGATACCAAGCACTGGCCGGTACACCATCTCCTACCAGAACCACTCAGCTGAAGATCTTCATGCTGCAATTTCCAACATCCATAAATCCGAGGACCAAATGCTCGACCTGCAATTCCAGCCGCATGATCTTCACCAGTATCTGGTCGGATACTCATCACTACTTCTTACCATCGCTATTACGATAGGTGTGGCGTATCTGTACTTCAAATTTGAAACTGTAGGAGTCCGTCTGATTCTAGCATCCCAAACACGTCGAGCAGCAAGCACTGACTTCACATTCGAAGTACGAGACTTCAGGAGGCGCGAAGATGTTCAGAAGGATTAGTTTTTAAATCAAATTTATGTTCAATGTAATCATTCAATCTTAATTATCTGAATTTAACTTCATTTCATTCGTTATAATCATTTATTATTAATTACGTGCATAGAGCTTTCTTTGTATACAATTGTAGTACTTTAAAATCAAGTATAAACTCAATCAATTATCGATACAGTCAATTTTGCAATTCAGCAATTTACACTATTCATTGTACGTGCACGATAAAAGAACATTTTATGTATGCATCAGCTTTTTATGAATTGATCAGTGTACACTTAACGTCATCTGCGCGCAAGCAGAGTGTTGCATCCGAACCCGCGAACATTTTCGGTGGAGACGTATCCAAATGCAGCCGCCGCGCAGCTCGCGCACTGCTTTTCTGTTTGTTCGCGCACTGTGCACGAGCAGCTTTTGGTGTAGACGATAGCTTGCTGACTGAGCGCGAACAGCACGCACGCAGCGCGTTTGGTGGATACCAGCCTTTACAGCCATCGACAGAAAATGAGCAATGCAAGAGCTGCTATCAATGGAGATCATCATTATAAATAACAGCAAAAACTTGGAACTGCTAAAAACAGAGGATGAGGTTCAAAAAATAGTAACGATAACAACAACCAACTTCACATTACTAATCATTGCGATATTGCAACATGATAAATCCTAACCAAATTCAATTTCACAGCAATCCAATAGAAAACCCACAAGTCATGACCTCCAGGTTCAAATCTTTGGAAGAAATTTCGAAACATTGGAAGAAAATTTGAAACATCTGGAACCACCTGACCCAAGTGGAAAAAAAGTCAAATTCAACGACCTACCATATTTTTAACACCGGTTGCGACAACCGCATTTGAAGGGGGAAGGGTTCATGCGAATTTACTTCGTTCCCGCAGAAAAGTGAAATATGAGCCTCCAGACAGTCTTGTCAGCAAAATAGTGCACTTTCGTGCAAATGCATGTGAGCTTTAGCAAATAAGCAAATTTTTATAGAAGTAACGAAAATGCAATTCTTAGATTTAAGTGGCTTTCCTATTTAATTTAACATGTACAGACTATACGATTCAATTAAGCATAGAAAGTTCATGTAATATGCACGGAAACCCATAATTCTTTGTGCCTAAGGTGTAGTAAAGACTGACTTTTTGTTTTTTTTTGCCCAAACGATTTTATAATGGACTTTCCACATTTTGTTTGTCATCTTACAATAAAGACATTTGCGTCGAAAAATCTCTACTTGGATTTATTTGGCAAAGAAAGTCCTATTTTTCTGGCTTAGAATGAAGTACATCTTCCAACGACTTGAGTATCGACCAGGTTGTTCACATCAAAAACGAGAGCACACCACCAGCGGCTTGGCCTTTAGCTAAAATCATCGACGTGCATCCAGGAAGTAACGGTCATGTCAGAGTAGTGACTTTAAAAGCGCAAAGCTGAATATTCAAGCGGTCTATTGCCGAACTTGTTGGTCTACCAATTGAAAGTGACAGCTGAGGAAGACAACCATTCGACAGTTGAAAGCGGATCTTTCAAGGCGGGCTGCATGTTGGTACTTTACACGACAGTTTACGGTAAGCGGCACCATTCGCATTCGCCAACATTCACTGAACTGGACGTGGCATTGAACGATAAGGTCGAAGATTATACGTCGCAGCATTGTGTTGACTACGTTTTATGTATGAGGCTGTCATTTTTGGACATTGTAGAGCGTGTTTTTGTTATATCCATATACAATCGGAGTCTATGGAGGGAATTCACGGTAAACGGGATATTATCAATTCATTCTGTTACGCGCACTGTTGATATAAGACTAATATAAGAATAATGTGTACACGAATTGCAAGTTTAATGTAGAGTATGGGTAATGAATACTTCATGGTCAAACTTGCACTGTAATGTAAATTTTCGTAAATGGGTCAATAAGTCGGAATTATTGCGAACATGTTTTGATTACACTTGTTTTAGTATCATCCTAAATTTATTAACCCAGTTGTTCCGCTTATTTGTTTATTTACGAGAAAATTAATGTTGAGTCAAGATTTGTAGAAACATATAAATGTTCAAGTTTGGAAGAAATAAATCATTCATTGTTCAACACATCGAACGGAATCTTATACTTAATTGTTAACATATGTAGTAACAAACCACATTCACTAACTGGATATTATAATATCACTCGCTTACTGATCGCCGAATAAAGTAGATTAATCACAGCAGAGCATTGTTTTTTTTTTATTGTCATTGTACATATACAAGTACACCATTGGCGACGAGGATCGGATAAATCAAATCAGCCACGTTTTTCATTTTTGGAATTACATTCATTATTATCGGAGAGAATTCTTTTTGCTTTTTGGATGATATACATTACAAACTTACGATATTACAAATGTACATACAAATCAGTGGCGTGGCGTTCATGGAAGCAAGGGAAGCATTGCTTCCCTTACATTTTTGCTGATATATGTTTTAATTTCATATTTTTCGAATTCGCGAGAAAATCGTGAATATGAATTTTCTACATAAATTTTCCCAAAAACTAATAGTGAACATATCACGTAACTAAGGTGGTAGCACCACAAAATGATCATCATTAGCGAACCAAGAACACGCATGGAAGCAACGAAAAAATTGCATCTACCAGCATTTAGTTCATTCCATGCAGACTGGATTGTGACGTCATAGAAAAAAAAGTGTTTGTACTATCATGGTTAGTACTATCTATTTGGAAGCAATGAAGAATTTGATTCTCAGGGGAAATTCTCGTCTCAAGAGAGAAACTGAAAGAGAAGCCGCGTACGAATGGAACTTATCGCCATGTTCCCCTTACGCGCAGCAGACTACATTGCAATCATTGTACTTTGCTTGTATTATTTTTTTTTTAACTGAGAATATTTGCTGTGCTTTATACACTATGAGAATTTTTGGGCAAATTTGAATCACGAGATGTTGCGAGGGTTGCCAGAGACGGCTGATTTGACGAGTCGTTATCATTTGCTGTAGTGAGGTGGTTGTATGTAGTTCGGGTGTGAGTTTTGTGCTATATTCTGTAAAGAAATTTGGTGAAGGGATTTTTATTTGGTGAAGGTATTTATTTTACTAATAATTTACCGTGTTTAGTAATATTGAAATCAAATTCATTTGAATTATGTAGAGTTGAGTACGTAGAATAACTTTGTCAAGTCGCATGATTTTTTTGTTTTGTACTTAAAATACTGATAGTGCAATTAATACATAGGTATTTATTTCAATAATAGGTTACAGTATTTAGTAATATTGAAATTAAATTCATTTTAATTGAATGCGTAGAATAACTTTGTAAAATCGCATGTTTTTTTTATATTCAAATAGTGAGAGTGCAATTAATAGGTTTAATGTGTTTATTTGGTCTGTGAATAGCATGGATCCAAATTGTCTAATTAGTGACCTTTTTCGATTTCCTTTTGGATCTCGATCTTTTGCGGACAAAAAGGACATTATCGAAAAAGGTCGACCGAAACCGAATTTGGAAATTGTCTCTGTAACGAAGAGATGCACTCGGCATTTTACTTGCAAAATATATGAAGATACGGAATGGATCACCGGTTGTAAAATTAGACAAAAATTATTTTGCTGGCCATGTATGTTATTTTCAAACGATTCCAATGTTTGGCGTACCACAGGTTTTTGTGATTTAAATAATTTGCACAAAGCTGTGGACAAACACGGTACAAAAAGAATTGATCATTTAAAATCAGTCCTTTTACTTTCCAAGTTCGGCTCCGGTCCAAGAATTGAGGAATTGCTAAATAGTCAACATAAATCGTCAGTTATATTGCACAATGAGAAAGTAAGAAAAAACAGAGAAATATTGAAGATTCTAATAGATATTGTTTGTCACTTAGGATGTCAAGAACAAGCGTTCACACAACGAAAGTGTAAATTCTTGCCACAGGGGAAATTATGTAGAAACAATAAATCTTTTGGCAAAATAAAACCCAGACTAGCGAGCTCATCTAGAGCAAGCAACTGTTTTTTTCTGGAACATCAAACAATACAAAACGATCTCATTAGTAGCATTTCAAAAAAATTATTGAAAGAGATTTATAATGAAATTCAGGAAACTAAATTCATAGCAATAATATTAGATGAAACAACCGATATTTCATGTCGTTCACAGCTTTCAACAACATTTCGTTATATTACTTCTTCCGGTGCAGTTAAAGAAACATTTATAAGTTTTACAGATATTTCTGATGACCAAACTGCAATGCGTTTGTTTAACCTTATTTTGGATATTGTTCAAAAATTCAATTGAGGTAACAAACTTATTTGCCAAAGCTATGACGGAGCTTCTGTAATGTCTGGCAAAGCAACTGGATTGCAAACACGTGTAAAAGAAATCTATAAAAATGCAATATTTATTCATTGCTTCGCACATCGATTAAATTTGGTTTTATCTAAATCGTGCAATAGTATACGAGAATGTCGAATTTTTTTCCAATCAATTACCTGTTTTTCAACATTTTTTAACCATTCAACAAAAAGAACATTTGCTTTAGATTTCAAGTCTTTACTTTATTACTTCCAGTCAACAGTTCAGTTAGTATCAAGTCAGTTCAATAGTTCAGATCAGGGTGTCAAATCAGTGTGCCAAGTGAAATAGATTATTTAACCACTGAGTAAAACTAAATACTAATCATTTCAGGAAAACTTAAATGATATTAATAAAAACTGTTAAGAGTAAGTAAAACTCTAAGTTTTTATTTAAAGTGTCGCGGAGGCACTTAAAAACTATATTTTTTATAAATTAGCAAAGAGACTAATTTAACTGGCACAGTCAATCGTTTTAGGAGGAAGGAAGCCTCTTCAAGACAAATCGAACCTTAAAATAAGTGAAACTGTTTCAATAACAAGGGTATTGCAAATCCCCAGGCAGAATTTTCCGAGAATTTCCGAAAAGGAATGAGCCAGCTAAACAAGAAATAAACTTGAATACTTACATTACAAAAAAATTGTAAACGTACATCAAAGTATTGCCGGAAAACTGTAATACATAATAAAAATTTATTAAAAAAATGTGTGCAGTGAAGTGAAGTATTTCAAGAAAATTGAAATACTGCGGTAACTTAATCGAAGTACCTCAAGAAAATTGAGTCAATTAACACTAGATAGCTTTAACTGATCCAGTACACAACAGGTAAATAGAAAGTAAGACCATGGCTCAACCTTAGCTATTACCACTCGAACTACCGTTCGAGGAACTTATCTAAGAAGCGCGAAGACTGCCTATTTATTCAGGACAGGGGAGTCAATATTCACTCAACTGTTGGATAGAAGAAGCCGATACACTCCTTTCCCTAGCAGAAGGTAATCAGCAGACATATCTATTCCACTTAATTATCCGGAAGATCCCAGACAGTGCAAGATGCGCAATCCGATAAATTGTAGACCCCACTTGACAAAGCGTGAAGACAGCACTTCCCTTTACATTTGGAGTCAACGAAAGCTAATATAAGCGAATTATATAATAGTCTAAATAACTTACTAAATAAGTTTAATACCAAATATATTCCGGATCCAATGAAAAGTAGGTACCCAAAATTCAATCCTGTCAGAAACGAGGGACTAGTGCTTGACAAATTTAAAGCCCTCATTCCCGAATATAAAGCCTACCTACTTGAAATAAGAAATTGCATTACACTAGAACAAGCATTCAAAGTACTTAATGAGATAAGACATAATTCTGAATATGATTCTAGTTCACACAATAGTGAGTATATAACACAAAATAAACATGGTAAAAATCGTTCTTACCACAATGAGAACCGTAAAGTCAATAATTCAAGCTCACATAATAATAGTCGTAATGAAAATAAAATAGATCATGAAAAAAATAGAACTACAATAATAAAAATTTTAGCAATCATAATAATTCAAACTTCAATAATAATTACAATAATAATCGTAATTTCCGTCATAACAATCAAAATAACTATAACAGAAACAACAAATGTAGAAATAATTATTATCAAAACGATAGACAAGAACCGATGCAAGTAGACAACTCGGATATATATTGTTTAGTATTGAATTAACCGAGCGGTTTTCGGAACCCGGCATCGGGCAAGATGTGAGCATCGGACAACCCATTTTAGATTTGGTGGGTTTTTCGGACAAGAGTTTAGAATAAGTAGATCAACGACAACGAGGCAATGGCGACGAAGTGCATATCAACGAATTGGTTTCTTTCTTTGCTAATGTAATTGAAGTACTGTTAGTTTTGATTATATGTGTTGGTTTGTGTCTGATAAGAAAATAAATCAGTTCATTTTGAGAATATCCTACATTTTGGTGCCTCCTGTGAGGAACTGACTTTACGCGATAATTCATTTGGAATTGGTGGCGTCGCACATTGTCAGTGGTGCGAGTTTGCGAGTTTGGAGTTGGTGGCGTCGCACATTATCAGTTAGGCGAATTTGCGAATTTGGAATTGGTGGCGTCGCACATTATCAGTTGTGCGAATTTTGCGAATTTGGAATTGGTGGCGTCGCACATTATCAGTTGTGCGAATTTGCGAATTTGGACTTGTGGCGTGGACATTTTGGATTGAGGTTTTGAACAGTTGGCGTGATTTTGTGAATTGGTAGTGGCGTACATTTGAGAATTTTGGAGGTGGAAATCAGTTGGGTATGGCGGACCTGAACAAGCGAACCACGGCTGCGAATGCTATTAAGCGCATAGCGTCGGCCGTGTTGGCGTCAAGTTATGTTGGCGACAAACACAAACGAGCGCAAGGGCTCCATTCCTACAAAGGCATTTTGAGCGTTTCGCAACTGCTAATGACGGTCTGCTGGCAGAGGCAAAGGCATCTGAACCCGATGCTCACGAACAGCTATGGGAAGATATAGAACAAGAGTACAATGCGGCAGTGGCTGAGTTGCGACGCCGGGAGGCTGAAACAGACAAGGATAGTGGGCCGAAGGCCTCAAGGCTGGTCAGAATTGATTTGAGGTTGGATCCGCTAAGTGTGCCGTTTGTTGACGGCACGTTGCGAAATTGGCTAGCCTTCAAAGACGCGTTCGAGACGTTAGTACATCATCCGGATTATCCGGAAGCATACAAGTTGGCAAAGCTGCGTGCGGCAGTGAAGGGATCATAGCGAGTAAGCAAAATTGTATTAACAAAATATGACATGATTTCTTTTATTGAATAAGCAATTTGGATGTAATATATAGTAGTAATTATTGTACTTTAGCTTTAGTCTTTAACCAGATTCGATTAAATACATTTGTCATAAGGTAAACGTGTGTTTTTTTTGCCGTCCATACCGCGACAAATGTTAACTGGCGCCCGAGCTAAATAACTAGTATAGTTAAAGTTACCCGGTCAACGTGGAAGAAAATAACCGTTTCCGTGAGAACACGGCTATAAATCGATTAATTTTCCGTGAAATTATATTTTGCAAATCGGAAATTTATAATTCTTCTCGTGAAGAACGCAAGTGATATCGATTCCTTCCATAAGTTTTATCCAGCGCAAAAAGAAGTTTAGTAGCTGTATCCGTGAGAACACGGCTAGAATTTCTTTTTAACATCCAATAAATTGGAAACAAGCTGTTCCCGTGAGAACACAGCTTCGCGCAGCTAATCATATACCGCTGTTCCTGCTATCAAAGTGCGGAAATCGAAGTATTGTCCTGCCAGTTGCAGTTGTTTACGCCTAGGGTTGTGAGCCGATCGAAGCAACATTAGTAGGTGTTATCTCAGCCAAACGGGGAACGCTAAAAAGGAATACTGCCGACGGTCCCGAATAGGAGTAACGAACAAACAGCCATTTCATCTATCTGTGAGTTTAAGCTTAATTACTATATAAATAATTTACTAGCAGTTTTCACTGAAAAATATAAAGCCAGAATTTTGTTAATTAATGAAAGCAAAGAAGCAACACTTTTCATAATAATTTTTTTTAAAAAGGAAAGTTAAGTATTTTTCTCAATTAGTCAGCCTTTACATTGCATATATAAATATATATCAATTTTATTATACAAATATATATCAATTTTATTATCAAATATAAATCATTTCTATTATACACATGAATTTTTCTATTATATATAAATTTGTTTGTTTGTAAGAAAAGTGAAATAATCAGTGTTGGTATAAAAGTGTAGTTGTGAAGATCATTGTGAACCAAGTTCAGTGCGTGTGTTTTTTAAAATTCGTGATTTTTTCGTGTACTGGGTTGTTGGCTTGTCAATTCGATTTGTTCTTGATTCGTTCTTGTTCTTGATTTGTTCTTGTTCTCGATTCAGGAAGCTTTGAGGCAACTGACCGGTGCGGTCAACGCTCGAATTGAGTTTTCCAAGAAGCTTGAGCTTAGGTTGAATACGTTAGAGCAAAATGCTACAACGGTTGCAGCTTCAACTTCTCAAACGCAATTAGGTGTTCCTACATCGGAACAAGATCTCGATGAGATCAAAAAGCTTCCCGACTGTGTAAGAGATCTCCAGGTATTTGATGGAAATCCCATCTAATATATATCTTGGGTACATTCTGTCGAAACAATCCTAGAGGATTATAAAATTGTGCAACATAAACCAATTTACAGAGCTATTCTTCGCCACATCGCCCCATTACGCCGATAAGCGTGATGTTCGAACGCTTGAACATCAGTTACATTCGATGTTCCAGGGAAGCAGAAGTGTTGATGAATTTTACGCAGCAGTGAATCATCAACTCTCCTTGCTTGTCAATACGATCAAATCTGATGATTATTCGAGTGAAACGGTTAACGTTCTGACTTGCAATTATCGGAACCGAGCATTGGATGTTTTTGTAAGGGGCTTGAACGGAGACCTTTCTAGAATGCTTGTGGTTCAAAAGCCTCAGACGCTCCCGGAAGCTTATGCTTCTTGTTTGGAGATTCAAAATTTAAATTTTAGGAACTTCCCAATTCATAAGAGGAATTTGAACAACACAATTTCCTCTCCTGTTAACTAGATTTTCACATCGCGTCTTGACCCCCGTGAAACCAAAAATATTCGTTCCCCATCAGCGATTGAATGTGAACGAGCAGAATCGCATTTACAACACTCAGCATAGAAACTCTTATCAACCTGTTCCCCAAAATCCCCCTACAAGACCACCTAAGCCTCCGGTTTCTATGGATATTGACAGATCTGTCCAAACTAGGCAAGTGGATTATATGAATAGGCCATCTAACTTCCTTCCGGGTAAACGGTCGAATGAATCCGCGAATATAGCGAAAAAATCACAGCGTTTGTATAATTTGGAGTAACAAGGCCAGCCACAAGAGGATAATCTCGATCATTCCCAAGAAGATTCCAATGTTAGAAACCCAGAAGAGGTGGAGGAGTATTTTAGCCAAACGGAGAAATTTGCAGCAGAATACGAGGAAAATCAGCTAAATTTTATGACGGACGCGTCTCTAGCGTTCCATACCTAGAGTATACCACCCGCGACGGCAGTATTCTTAAATTTCTTGTGGACACTGGAGTAAACAAAAATTTCGTTACAACTGAGTTCACCAAATACGCAAAACCGGTAAAAACTCCCTTCAAAATTCAATCTGCCGCGGGGGAAATACTTATTGATATGAAAATTTCTGGAAAATTTTTCAAGTGTGCGGAAAATGATACCACTTTGGATTTTTTTATCTCACCAGGTCTTAAATCCTTTGATGGTATAATTGGCGACGACACCTTGAAAGACTTAGATGCGTTAATTGATAGGAGAAATAACGTCCTTATAATTAAACCCGGCATTAGAATTCCCTTAAAAGCTAAGGAGTCAACACAGGTAAATAACACCAACACCGCAAATGATAATCTAAGTAAGGAGACTGCGGAAAAACTACAGAAATTACTCGACAAATACTCAAATCTCTTTGGTCCTATTAGCGATAATGAAGTGGTCGATACAAATATAAAAGCTGAAATCAAAACTTCGACCACTCAAAATTAATTTATATTTATATTTAAATACGGACTTAAACAATTTATACGAAATCCTACCCTTATCCCGTAAACTTAAGAAGTGAGGTTGAAAGGCAAATAGAGAAAATGCTCGAGGACGGAATTATTCGCCCTTCCAAAAGTGCCTATAACTCACCTATTTGGATTGTGCCAAAAAAGGCTAACTCCATGGGAGAGAAACAATATCGACTTGTGGTAGATTTCAAGAGGCTCAACGCAGTAACTGTCTCGGATACATATCCGATCCCGGATATCACAAATACTCTCGCTAGTTTTGGAAATTCTAAATTTTTTACCACATTAGATTTAACTTCCGGTTTTCATCAGATTAAGATGAGAGACAGTGACATTCCCAAGACTTCCTTTTCTACCGCGAATGGTAAATACGAATTTACCAGGTTACCGTTCGGACTTAAGAACGCTGCAGCGATCTTCCAAAGGATGATTGACGATGTACTAAAACCATTCATTGGCAAGATATGCTACGTGTATATCGATGATATAATCATCCTTGGAGAAACTGAGAAGCAGCACATGGAGAATATTATAACTGTTCTTATGCGGCTAGAAGAAGCAAATCTCAAGGTTAATCTGGGAAAATCCTCATTCTTTAATACTCGGGTTGGAATTTTGGGTTATATTATCTCCCAAGACGGAATCCTGCCTGACCCCAAAAAAATTTCAGCTATCAGCAAAATCAAGCCTCCAACTAACCTAAAGGAACTGAAAGGGTTCCTCGGCCTCGCTTCGTACTACAGGAAGTTCATAAGAGACTTCGCAAAGATTGCGAAACCACTGACCAACCTTACGAGAGGAGAAAACGCGCAGATCAGGGCTATCCAGTCGAAAAGGAAGGAAGTGAAATTTGGAGAACCAGAGCTGCAGGCATTTAACGATCTAAAAGAACTCCTCATATCTTCGGTAGTTCTGGCGTTCCCGGACTTGAAGAAGTGCACACGGAAAAATTTTTTAGCATATTTTACCTCATTTTATGTATCACTTAGCCTATAGTGTATAGGGTATCTATGGACAGTGACCATTTATAGTATTTTTAGACATAGCTGCATAGTAGAACGCTATGAGATATTTTAATATAGTCATATGGCTAAAGCTTCCATAAGCTGTAGGACTTTCGTCTGAAAATCTTGGCGAACGTAGAGATACACGATAGTATTTCTTACAATAATTTATTTGATAATATACAAAATTATTTAGATTCCAATAACTAAAACATGTTAAACTTTCCCATGTTTCCTTGAACAAATTGCCAGTAAGCAAAGCCTCAATTGTGCAGTGCACTGCATCCTTTACGCTACTTTCTAAAAACACTGCACTCTGCATCTGTTGCAGAAACTTCTTAAAATAAGACGAAACAATTTTACAACACATTGTAGGGTGACCACACTGACAGAACTTTGCTAGTTCAGTTGTTCACCACAACAGTCGAATTGGCGCTTTACCCAAAAGGAGACAGAAGAAAACGCAGTCACTCACGCGACGTCCGATCGTAAACACTGTCTATGTTAATTTGTGATACTTGTTTTATATATAATCTTGTTTTAAATAAATGTTACATTAATCGCGATATACATTGTTCTTTGATTTATAGACATAAACTATAGTGGTGACCCCGACGTGATCGGTTGTGGTGGAGTTATATACAGGGTTCGTTCAATAAGTATCGGGACTGGTTGGGTGTGGCCTCAACGGAGTGATGGAGGGGGGTTCAACCGGTCGGTTTGGCAGAGGAGTCCCTCCACCACTCAGGCACACTTTAGTTTAGTCACCGGCGGGCATGCGTTGAGACAGAAGGTGGATTTTTGTGACGCATAATTTTTAGTGGTGTCGTCGCGCCAGCATGGAGCGCACTGTCGAGCAACGCTACGCTGTGAAGTTTTGCTTCAAACTCGAGAAATCCGCGTCGGAGACCCTTCAACTCATTAAGCAGGCTTATGGGGATGATGCCTTAAGCCGTACAAGAGTTTTTGAGTGGCACAAAATGTTTAAGGAAGGCCGGGAACTCGTCGAAGACGAGCACCGCGTCGGACGTCCTACGACCGCTCGAACCGATGCTCAGGTGGCCGAAGTGAAAAAAGTTTTGGACTCTGACAGGCGTTTAACCATTGCCCTTATCAGTGAGGAGACCAGCCTTTCAGTCGGAACCGTCCACACCATTGTGACAGAGGATCTTGCGATGAGGAAAGTGTGCGCGAAGCTGGTGCCGAAAGTCTTGAGCGAGGAACAAAAACTGAGGCGGGTGGAGATTTCGCAAGAAATTTTGGACTGCGTACAGGAAGATGAAGATTTCCTCGACAATGTTATTACCGGCGATGAAACGTGGGTGTTCCAGTACGACCCGGAAACAAAACGCCAAAGTTCAGAATGGCACACGCCGGGGTCCCCGCGTCCGAAAAAAGCTCGCATGTCAAAATCCAAAATCAAAACCATGCTGATTGTTTTTTTTGGCCGACGTGGCATTGTTCACAAGGAGTTCGTGGCTACTGGAATGACCGCAAATGCAGCATTTTACGTGCAAGTACTCACACGCTTGCGAAATCGCGTAACGCGCGTGCGACCGGCCATTGTGAGGAATTGGCAACTTCACCATGATAACGCGCCGTGCCACGGTGCGATTGTTGTGCGGCAGCTGCTGGCGAAATTCGGAGTAGCAACGTTGCCTCACCCCCCCTACAGCCAAGACCTGGCTCCACCTGACTTTTCTTGTTTCCGCGAATAAAAAGAGATCTCAAAGGACATCGATTCGACACCATTGAGGCAGTTCAAGTGGCGACGACAAAGGCTCTCAACAGTATTCCGGAGACCGACTTCCAGCGGGCCTTTGACGAGTGGCAGACGCGCCAAACTAAGTGTATCGATGCAGGAGGAATGTATTTTGAAGATTATTAAATAATTTTTATGATACCTTTAATAACGTTTGATTTTTGGAACCAGTCCCGATACTTATTGAACGAACCCTGTATATGTGTAACAACGTAACCGATCATAGTGTACTCCATTTAGTGTATGTGAAAAAACCAACATGGCTGCCGGTTTGGACGCCACGCTTAGCGCAAGTGACGCGGATCTAAACACGACTGTGAATCCTTTTACCGTGGGTGCGAACACGAAAACCGAAGAACGCCACGCGAACATAGACGCTATAGTGAATCTGAAATTGCCGCCATTTTGGGCTCGGAGACCCACGCTTTGGTTTAAACAAATTGAACTACAATTTCGATACAACCGAGTGACTACCGATGAAGCTAAATTCAGTGCAGTGATTATGAGTTTGGAATCGTCCATATTAGATACGGTCGCGGACATAGCCGAAAACCCGCCGGAGTGTAATATGTATGAAACGCTTAAGCAAGCGTTAATCGCGCGATATGCGGACTCGAAGGAGCATAATTTGACAAAAGTGTTAATGGAAATGGAACTTGGCGACAAAAAACCGTCCCAGCTATATAGGGAAATGCGTGTTTTAGCAGCGGACCAACTCCCGGACGAAGCCGTCAAGACATTGTGGCTACGACGCTTACCATCACGCGCTCGCGCCATTTTAAGTGTGTCGCATCATGTGGATATAAGCGCGTTGGCAGAGATGGCCGACCGAATATTAGCCGAATTCAATGACTGGCCAGCTGTGTCTGCTGTATCACAAGAGGTATGTGAAGCTAATTCAGTAGAGAGTAGATTGAACAGAATCGAGTCGATTCTTTCAAAATTGAATGTAAGAGACGCCCTGCCTAGATCTCGTTCAAAATCCCGAAATCGATCTAGAGAAAGAAATCGGTCAAAGAGCCGTTCGGATGACTTGTGCTACTTTCACAAAAAATTCGGAGACGCGGCACGTAAATGCAAGAAGTACTGTGCGAAGTACAACTCGCATTTAAACTAAATGCGTTGTCATCCAGGGGTGTCATGGTTGGCGACAGCATTGAGCAACACCGTTTGATAATTCGTGATCGAGGCAGCGGAGTTTTATTCTTGATAGATTCGGGAGCGGGAGTGTCAGTGTTACCACGTGCATCAAGTGAGAAACTGACTCCCTGTAATTTTAAATTGCATGCTGCAAATGGAGCCGCTATTAAAACTTACGGAGAAAAACTAATGAACATCGACTTTGGATTACGACGTAAGTTTAGTTGGTTAAACGCTATTAAAACTTACGGAGAAACTAATGAACATCGACTTTGGATTACGACGTAAGTTTAGTTGGTATGTCCATGTAGCAGATGTTTCACGTGCAATAATAGGAGCTGATTTCCTATCCAATTTTAATCTTTTGATAGGTATTCGGAAAAAACAGCTCATAGACAGAAACACATTGTTATTTGCCTCTGCAAACACATGCAACGACCAAGTGCAAGCAATAACAACTGTAGAAAATAATATCTTTAAAAAAATTTTATCCGAAACTCCGTCGATAACTATATCGTCAAATTTTTCAACCTCGAAAGAACATTCAATAACCCACCGAATTCTGACGAAAGGTACAATAGTTGCAGAACGTGCATGCCGCCTCTCTCCTGAGAAATATGCCATCGCCAAAAGAGATCGAATATATGGTATCCAAGGGTATATGTAGACCATCTAACAGCCCGTGGGCAAGTCCTTTGCACCTAGTCCCAAAAAAATCAGGATCTTGGAGACCTTGTGACGATTATCGCCGACTAAACGCTATTACCATTCCTGATAAGTATCCTGTGCCGAACGTCCAAGACTTTGCGCATATATTGTACGGCAAAAATATTTTTACAATTCTGGATTTGGAAAGAGCTTATCATCAAGTTCCTGTCCACGAAGAAGATATTCCAAAAACAGCCGTAATAACACCTTTTGGTTTGTTTGAGTTTTGCCGCATGACGTTTGGACTGTGCAACGCTGCGCAAAGTTTTCAAAGGTTTTTAGATACTGTTTTGCGAGGACTTCCATTTTGTTTCGCATATCTAGACGATATTCTAATTGCCTCGAACGACATAGAAGAACACCAACAGCATTTGAGACAGCTACTGAAACGTTTGGACAAACATAGTCTCAAGATAAACCCAAACAAATGCATTTTCGCCGCAAAGGAAGTTAATTATCTCGGGTACCGAATCAGCAGTGAAGGTACTAGGCCTTTACCTGATCGTGTAGCGGCAATAAAAGATTTCAAGCAGCCACAAACAATATTAGAATTACGACGATACTATAGTTTATGTCTATAAATCAAAGAACAATGTATATCGCGATTAATGTAACATTTATTTAAAACAAGATTATATATAAAACAAGTATCACAAATTAACATAGACAGTGTTTACGATCGAACGTCGCGTGAATGACTGCGTTTTCTTCTGTCTCCTTTTGGGTAAAGCGCCAATTCGACTGTTGTGGTGAACAACTGAACTAGCAAAGTTCTGTCAGTGTGGTCACCCTACAACATTGTGGCAGCACAGAATAAATAGCGCGTAGTGGCAGCACCGTTTTGTTGACAATAACAACCAAAATCGAGAGATCTGCCACCTATGAATAATAATTAGAATTAAGTTAGCTAGCGACCTTTTGTATTAGGAGAATAAGAAGAAGAGGAATAAAGATAATTGTGTGTTGTAAATCCATATCGAGTAAACGTGTTTTTAGTTCAAGTAGAAAGTTTCTACAATTGGTGACCCCTACTGTTGGACCAAACGCCGCTCATCGTGCAGCAAAATACACCACAAGGTGTTCTGCTTATTTCGAAACATCCCACACCACAACTGGTGACATCATTTCAAAATTCTTTCGCACGAATCGCCACAAACCGAGTGCCGCAACATGGCGCTGCCAAGAACTCCGTCAGGGAGATCTTCAGAAAACATTTTGCTATCTCCGTTGGATGAGAGTCAAAAGCGAGACGAAGATGATCAGGCACATATTCGACTTAACCAAGCAGGTCTACAGACAAGCACAAACCAACAACCAAAACCAATGGTCGCCGCGGTGCAAGGCGTAAAACTTCCGCCATTTTGGCGTCACGACCCGGCCATATGGTTTGCGCAGGCTGACGCGCAATTCTACTTAAACAACGTTCAGTCGGACAATTCGAAATATTTTACGTTGTTAGCAACTCTGGATTTCGAAACGCTGAACGGAGTTTCAGAAATAATTAGAAATCCGCCAACTTCAGATAAGTATATTTCGCTAAAAACGCAACTAATAGCACGTTTCACGGATTCGAAGGAACGCCAATTGCATAAATTACTGTCGGAGCTAGAACTTGAAGGGAGAAAACCGTCTCAGCTATTGCGGGAAATGATAAGTGTGGCCCCGCCAGGCTTGACAGACGATGTAATCAGAACGCTCTGGATGAAAAGAATGCCAACGAACGTTCGGTGTATTTTGTCAGCGAGCGAGGAGATTTCGATAACAAAGTTGGCCGACATAGCTGATCGAATATTGGAAAACGTCACCATGCCGCATGTGATGCAAACAACGGACGCTCTGAGTGTAAATAGCGTAGGAGACAAGCAATACTCTTCTGATTTTTCTACTCGATTGACAGCAGTGGAAAACAACGTACGCGATTTAGTTAAGTCTGTGAAACGACTGGAGGTTCGAGGACGTAATCGATCACGTAGCAGGGATCCAAGAGAAAAAACTCTTTGTTTTTTCCATGCGAAATTTGGAAAAGGAGCACGAAAATGCTACGGACCATGCAACTTCAATCAAAATAGCAACCAGGGAAACGCGTAAAGCTGCCACATATCGAGACGGTATGTGACAGCAAGCAAATCCGAGAATACCGTCTCCACGTCACGGATAGAAACACAAAAATTCCTTTTTTAATAGACACGGGATCAGTAGTATCAGTAATCCCACGATTTTTGGCTAAAAAACCGACTATTCCCGATAAATTTATATTGTATGCTGCCAACAATTCCAGTATAACCACTTATGGGGAAAAACAATTAAATATAGACTTCGGATTAAGCTGCAGTTATAGATGGCCCTTCATAATCGCAAACGTCAAAACACCAATAATTGGTGCGGATTTTTTGGTGCACTATAATTTGTCAATAGACCTGCGAAATCGACGAATCTATGACACAAAAAAGATGTTTACGAGCCCAGGAAAATTACTGCTTCCGGAGCATGTCAACATTTCAACAATTAATAAGCTATCAATATATAGTGATATTTTACAAAAATTTATCAATGTAACGAAAAGACAGCGTCGCTCCAGCAGTAAACATTACACTACACACCGCATAATCACAACAGGTCTTCCAGTAGTCGAACGACCACGACGCTTAACAGGACAAAAGCTGGAGGATGCAAAAAGTGAATTCCAAACGATGTTGGACGACGGAATTTGCCGACCGTCAAACAGTCAGTGGGCAAATCCGCTACACCTGGTAAAAAAGAAAACGGGAGGATGGAGAGCATGCGGCGATTTTAGAAAACTAAACGCCCAAACCATTCCCGACAGGTATCCGATTGCACACGTGCAAAGTTTCACGCATTTACTGCATAATAAAACGGTTTTCACAACTTTGGATTTAGTACGGGCGTACTACCAGATCCCAATGGAGCCCGAGGACATACCCAAAACAGCCGTTACAACACCGTTCGGAATGTTTGAATTCTTGGTGATGCCATTCGGGTTAAGAAATGCAGCGCAGAGTTTTCAGCGTTTCATGGACGGTGTTCTGAGAGGACTCGAATTTGCTTATTGTTATATTGACGATATATTGATAGCATCAGAAAATCAGCAACAGCATCAAGAGCATTTAAATGCTGTTCTATCCCGGCTTGACCAACATGGTTTAAGTATAAATGTTAATAAATGTTGTTTCGGTCAGACCGAAGTGGAATTTTTAGGCTACAATATCAGCGAAAAGGGTTGTAAGCCACCAGCAGAGCGAATGCACGTTATCTCGACACATCCAAAACCCAAAACTATTCAAGATCTACGTAGATTTCTTGGATCTATTAATTACTACAGAAAATGTATCCACAAAGCAGCAGAAATACAAGCACCACTGCATGCTATTTTACGGGATTCTAGGAAAAATGATAAGCGAGAAATCCTATGGACGCAAGAGTTGGACGATGCCTTTTTAAAATGCAAATCTGCATTGGCACAAGCCACAGAATTGGTACATTTAGACCCTGAAGCACCAATTGCACTCACAACTGACGCATCCAACACGGCAATAGGGGCAGTATTGGAACAAAAAAGTGGAGAAAACTGGAAGCCACTTGGATTTTTTTCCAAAAAATTAAATTCTGCCCAGAAAAACTACAGTACGTACGACCGCGAATTACTCGCCGTATATGAAGCATGCAAATACTTTCGTCATGTGCTAGAAGGTCGTCCTTTCATTATAAAAACAGACCACAAGCCATTAATATACGCTTTTTCCCAAAAACTCGACAAAGCTTCTCCACGACAGCTACGGCATTTAGATTTTATATCCCAAATGTCCACAGAGATCATTCACGTGGCAGGAAACGAGAACATCGTAGCGGATGCATTGTCGAGAATCAACGCAATCAATATGCCAACAACTATCAACATAGCAGATCTAAAGAGAGAACAGGAAAACGACACGGAACTGCGACAGTTATTACAAGGGAATTCTTCGTTAAAATTAGAAAAAATTCTTATCGATTCCGAAGTAATATACTGCGATACATCAACGGGCAAGGCACGACCATATATTCCGAAATCATTACGCCGAAAAGCATTCGACTTAGTACACGGACCTTCGCATCCCAGCGGACGAGGAACAATTACGCAATTAAGAGCGAAATACATCTGGCCGAATTGTAAAAAAGATGTTTTACAATGGGCGAGAAATTGTTTACCATGTCAGCGAGCAAAAATTCAACGCTACCATAAAAATACTCCCGTACATATAGATATTCCAGACAAACGATTCGAACAGATTCATATAGACATAATCGTTTTACCGACAGAGCAAGGGTATCGCTACTGCTTAACGATGATAGACCGATTCACGCGATGGCCTGAAGCCGTGCCATTGAAGGATATGACAGCAGACACAGTGGCCACCGCTCTATATGCAAATTGGATAGCACGTTTTGGTTCTCCAAAAATAATATCAACAGACCAAGGCTCCCAATTCGAATCGGCATTATTTCAATCGTTGCTAAAACTAGTAGGAGCAAAACGAATTAGAACATCACCATATCATCCGGCGGCCAACGGGATAATAGAGCGGTGGCACAGGTCATTGAAAGCAGCATTAATGTGTCATCGACCCCAATCTTGGATCGAGGCCTTACCAACAGCAATGCTAGGTCTGCGAACAGCTTTTAAAGCAGACATTAAAGCATCCGCAGCAGAAATGCTCTACGGAACTACATTAAGAGTTCCAGGCGAAGTTTTTGTAAACGATGAGACGCCAGCCGATCCAGCAACGTTCCTGACTAAAATTCGCGAACATATCAGAAATATTCGCCCAGCACCCACAGCACATCATATCAACAAAACCATGTTCCACTTTAAGGATCTACACTCATGTAGCCACGTATTCTTGCGAACAAACGCTGTTAAAAGACCATTGGAACCTCCGTTCACCGGCCCACATCAAGTGATGGAGCGAATCAACGACAGACTTTATAAAGTCAGAGTAGCAGGAGATAATGTAAACGTTTCGACCGAGCGACTAAAGCCAGCCTATTTTGAACGGGATAGCCCAATGCTTAATGATCCACAGTGGGAACGAGCAATCGAGGAACAGCGTTTCTGGCAAAGGGAACCTCTAAAGACGTATTCAAAAAAGAGAGTTTCATTCCAAGTTCATACAAGTTGAAGACAAAACGAGCGTTATCATTGGAGGGGGAGTAGCTGTGGCAGCACAGAATAAATAGCGCGTAGTGGCAGCACCGTTTTGTTGACAATAACAACCAAAATCGAGAGATCTGCCACCTATGAATAATAATTAGAATTAAGTTAGCTAGCGACCTTTTGTATTAGGAGAATAAGAAGAAGAGGAATAAAGATAATTGTGTGTTGTAAATCCATATCGAGTAAACGTGTTTTTAGTTCAAGTAGAAAGTTTCTACAACATAACGCCACTAGTGACATCTAGTTGCAATTAGTATTATATACATATATTTAAAATCAAATGGAATTCTGAGATATTTTGTCTACTGCTATGTATATTAAAAACACTGAAATATAGTCTTAATTAAAACTAAAATCATACATCAAAAAATAAACTAAATATCGTTTGTTTTTTTCAAACTGAAATTGGCGCCTTAAAATCATACATAAAAACATATGGGAAATGAAATACATGAGAATCCGCCAACTTTATAGTAAAGCGAAAGTGGAGACCAGGCCGCCATTTATTGTGTGAATAAAATTATGGAACCATGAAATGTTATTCAAATTCAGTTAAAATTATTCAAATAATATGTTATTCATTTGATAATCAAGGAAAATTAAATTCACCAATTTCTGAGATAAGAATATAAGAGGTTCAAATAATAACAACTTCAGATTTAATAATTATTATAAATGTGGAGAATTTCCCCACTCAAGTTGGAGAGCAAAAAAAACGCAATAAAAGGCAGAGCCAACTCGACAATCGTTCTATTTGCAATTAGACTCATCAAGGCAACACATTCTTCAAGGTATTGTGCTTTAAACATGCTAATTGCTTCTTCCTATCCTCTTACTAACCGTTTCATAAGGAATTTCGAATTGATGTAAACACATGCCGATAAGGCTATCTTTACACAACATTCAAATTCAAACTTACTCACTTATAAATTTAATAAAACATAAAAAGTGTAGTAAATAAGACAATAACAATACACGTGTAGTAAAGATTGTGTAATACTAATGTACGGTACACCTAGAAATTACCATTTCGTATGGTATGTTGATATGCTACGAAGCTCATAGAACATACAATATACCAACGGTAATTTTAATCCCGTATCATTTTGATATTTGTGATTGAGTAAAGTAAATTAAGTTATTGTTGTAATTTTTTGGTTAAATGGAAATGAATTTGTTTGCAATAAAGTTTGTATGAATAAGGAACTAAGTGATATTTTTCATACCGCTTCACACCTCAATTATCCTGTATTCAAGGATACAATTTTTGTGCATTGGTGCATAGGTTGTGGAACATTTTTTGGTGGCTCCATAGTTTGTGCATTGTGCACATTGTTGGAACAGCATCAGTTCGCATTTGTTTGACAGGGGCAAGAGCAATTTAAATTTTGATGATAATTTGGATCGAAGCACTAAAATGAAAATGGACCAAAAATGAATTGAGCAAGTGCAAGAAAAATCATTTTTCATGATCAAAGAGAAAGAAAAGAGAAAAGAAAAAATATATGACTGCTTTCAATGTGGTTTACCATGCGTTCACTGCTTTGGCGCTGCACAGTACGCAATGCGTTTCATTAACATACATACATTTACTTACATACAACGTACATACAGCGTCATACAACGTAATATAAGGACTTCACAGCATAACATGAATATGAATTATATCGAACAGCGAACCGAACACAATTCTGCGATGGAGCATATGAAACTTCTATGATAGAATAGGAGACAGCACTTAGAACGTGGAAACAACATTAGATCAGGAATGTTACCATACCTTTTGCAATCGATACCATACTGTATGGTTGAAATTATTTTAATAATATGAACAATGCTTCTAAAGAAAAGTAAAGGTCATTGTTATTTATGAGAGAAGCGATCATACAATTTTCTGTAAACATAACCTTTTAATATGTAGTTGGAAGCCATAACACATAATAAGATATTCTTAATGTTGCTTTTACTATGTTGCTATGAAAAATACATTTAAAAATACATTTAAGTATATATGCGAGCTTTTACGGCGAAATAATGCATTTTCTCCAAATTCAGTGTTACAAATTTACATGAATATTAGCCAAGAAAATTTTTCTCAGTGTATAATTTTGAAGAAAAAAATTAATAAAATAAATGTTTATAGCGTAAACAAAATACTAATGTGGGTATTAATTGAAAATTGATTGTGCGTGTGGTTTGACAGAGGCGACGGTGTGGGTGCGGAAGTGGCATGTTGCTCGGATGCGGAAATGGCCATTAATCATTATGTTACCTTATAAGGCAAAACTGGAGACGAGAATTCGATGGATGGAGAAATCGATAATTATTCACAAGCGGTGAATAATGAATTGAAACAGATAATGCATATCCATAGAAGTAATGGAAAATAATTTTCCCTAAAGGCGTAGTCACACTGGGACTAAAGGTGTGGAATAAAAATTTAAAATTTTCTGATTGATGTTGAATATACCTAATGATGGATGTGGATTGAATACACATCAATTAGAGCGATGTGAATGTGGCTGGGCACAATGTGTGTGAAATTATTTCAGGAGAAATATAATTGATGAAAATTGGGCTTGCTTTGCATCCAACAAACTTGAGGTAAGCATACTCATACCGTTGCGCCAGGCCGTAACATAGCGCCAAGCCAAATGGTGTTGGCATTGCAAAGCGGCAGTGCCAACGACATTGATACCGAAGTGCGTTACTGCGCTACTGATACCGACAATCGATATCAGCGCAGTGGTCTCATGGCTAGTGCTTCAACGCAATTGTGCGGTGTAGCGCTGCGTTACCCATGTCTAGTTAGAATAAATAAGTAGCAGTAAAAGTCGAATTGAAAAGTTTTGATGGCTTTGCAAATCATCATACAAATATACCAGTTTAAAGATGTAAGGTCTTCGATTTTAGTTAAATATATATTATTTTCGATATGTACGTATTTTAATTTTCAAACACAAGTTCCAAGTAAGTTTATTTGATTTTTTTTAAAACAAAAATATTTGTGGAGCATAAGTTATACGCAAGCTATCAAAAATAATGCTACAATGAAAATGTAATATTAGCAACGTATCACCAAACAAACTTTGATGCCAAGTATGAAACAACTCGACATACTTTAACTTGCGAGCTTGACTGACTCGCAATTAAAAATACTGCCGACTCAAAATTTATTTAGATGAAAAAAAAAAAAAAGAATTGGTATCTGAAATTGACAATTTTATCGATTTGCATATAATTTGATGATTATATTTCTTTTCTTAGGTCTTTCCATCCGGTGGCCTATTCAGGTTCTGTAAAAATTGTAATTTTCTACCGCCCTTATGCGGTATCGTTTTGGTGCTGCGGTGGCGAATCCTCGGCAGGGATTCTTGTTCCGTGTCGAGTTTGGCCTTCTGCCAGCCGTAGAGCCATTATAGCATTACGAATAAACGATACGAATACGAATAGATAAGATAAGAAACGTGCTGAGTATCCCACATAGGCGAATGAGATCATAGTATCATAGCGCAATGGTATCAGCGCAATTCGTTGATACCACTGCTGGCGCCAGATCAGTGTATCAGCGCCTCAAAATTTGCTGCGTTGCCCATGCCTAATTTGCAGCGTCACTCAAATACGAAAAATCATAAATTCAACATTCCACATCTTAAAAACCGCCACATTGCACAACAGCTAACTTGTTTAGCTACTGTTAGCTCAGAAAAATCGAAAATCACAAACAAAATTTTATGTGTCATGTATGCCGTTATGCACTTTTTACCTTGTTCGATCATGCACAGTTTACCTGATCTTATTAAATCGTTGACAAATGATAAATATGTACAAACTACTGTGAGCGTCAAAAGAAAGTGTATGTAGGAATTGGAAGTTCGCTGGCTCACCGCCACGTACCTGATCGGCGCTAAACGCGTCAATTGAACAACGTAGAAATTTAATTTAATTCAACGCAATTGGCTTGTGAACATCAACGAGTACGCACGCAAATAAATTTGTATCGAGTATTAAAACCGCTTTTTATTTTCATATACTCTACAACTGGTGACCCCGACGTGATGTCGGAGGTAGACAAGTTTTACGAAGCCGGGCCCGCTGCTAACCAGCACGTTATCATCGACGAACAGGTCAATATGATCGCATCATTCAAGATGCCTCCTTTTTGGCGTGCATGTCCTGCGTTGTGGTTTGCCAGGATCGAGGCGCAATTCCACACTTATCGAGTTACCAAACACGACATCATATTTGATTGAGTTATATCGGAGCTCGACCCGGAAATAATGCTACAGGTAGCCGACATCGTTACGACTCCCCCAAGATCAGGCAAGTACAATGCAATTAAAACTCGTATAGTGAATACGTACGCGCTGTCAGAAGAGGCAGAAATTCGCGAGTTGCTAACTGGTTTAGACTTGGGTGAACAAAAGCCATCACAACTTTTACGTGCCATGCAACTGAAAGGCGGAAACAAAGTGTCCGAGAACGTACTTCGTTCACTATGGGTGAAACGACTTCCTGCTAACGTACAAGCCATTTTCGCCATTTCTGAAACCGCGGACATATCGAAATTAGCAGAAATCTTCTGTGTATGTTATATCGACGATATACTAATCGCGTCAGAATCACATGAGCAACATCTCCAACATCTCAGACTAGTATTTGAATGGTTGAACATGTATGGAGTCGTGATTAATCGGGCGAAATGCACATTCGGCGTCGAGGAAGTGGAATATTTAGGTCACAACATCAACCAACACGGCATATCACCACCTGCTTCCCTTGTAAAGGCCATAAGCAATTTTCAATGCACAACTACCAAGAAACATCTTCGCCGTTTCCTTGAAATGCTAAACTACTATCGCCGCTTCATCCCTAATGCAGCCAATGTGCAGGCGCCACTACACGAATATTTGAAAGACTCGCGAAAGGGAGATATTCAGTGGAATACAGAAACAGAAAAGGCTTTCGATGAGTGCCGCAAAAGTTTAGCAGATGCCACGTTGTTAGTCCATTACCAGCGCAACCAACCTATCGCTATCGTTACAGACGCATCCGATGTTGCAATTGGTTACGTTTTGAAACAACTGCAGGACGAACGATGGCTACCCATCGCCCTTTTTCAAAGGAAACTAATAACGGCTGAAAAGAATTATAGCACGTATGACAAAGAGCTACTGGCTATTTACTCCAGTATCAGACACTTCCGACATATTCTGAAGGGAACACAGTTCGCAATAAAAACTGACCACAAACCATTGTTCTTCGCCTTCGCGCATAAGTCTAATAAAGCGTCTCCATCCCAACTCAGACACCTGAACTTTCATCGCACAATTTTCTACGAATATTGTACATATGTACAAACATTTATGTGTTTAGATGATCCTAATCAACAAAGTATGTTTCGCATATTATTTATTCATGGTCATCGATAATGATTAGGAAAGAATCTGCAATAAACAGATTTTAATATATGCTGGAGAGTGAATCTTCCTTTCCTCAGGCAAAAAGAGAAAGAACATTTGAGAACATTTAATGCGTTGGAAAAATTGTTGAAAAAGTTTTGGGTATTTTATCCGACTGAACCGATCGGATTTTTTCTGTGTGTGTGTGTGTGTGTGTTTGTGTGAAGAGAAGTATATCGAAGAGCGAATGAATGGAGTTGTGAATAAAAATTCCATTATGGTTTTCGTTCAGGTTCCCGAGATGATAAAAATTGTTTAGCGCCACAAAAAAAATAGCTCATTAAAAACAATTCAAAACGTGCTTAACAGTGCTCGTAAAAAGCAAATGCTCGTACAAAAACAGTTCAAATCAAGTTTTGGACACATCGTTTTTGCTCACATAGTTACGAAAAATACATTTGTCGTCAAATTACGCAATTTTTACATTTATGTGAATGACACACAAGCTAACAACTTAGGCGAGTTCCAAATTAATGAATGGGCCCAGTTGAATCGGTCGGCGGTTGAATAGATAGAATGGAAGAGTAAGACATTTTCTACGCAAAGAACGGCCGTGAGCAGTGCTGCCGTTTTCCTGCAATTGCAGTCTGTTGCAATTTGATGCATGCAGTTTATTGCATCATTGTATTTGAGTTCCTATTGCATTTTACAAAATTTGTTACTTTTTTAATCTAGCTAGCATATTTAGTAAGTTAGTTTCGCTCTGTTTAGTTCTATATGTAACAGAATTCTTAATCCTGGAGATATATATATATTTTTTGTTGAATACGGTTTGTTATTGCTATTTCAAATAGCAATAGTTGTATTTTAAATTTATGTAAGAAGACTTATATGTGTACACATATAGTGCCTATAGCCGATATGTATGTATATATTATATATACTATATCAAAAAAATTATCACTTCGATCTGCGTTTTTACTGCACAAAAAAACTAAAACGACAGCCACTGGTCAGTCACTCTGGACAAAACGTCAAATTAAATTTAATTAGATCGTAGTTGAATTGTTAGCATGTACGTTTTAGTAATAAAAGTGTGATTTTGTGTGTTCAACTCGCCTATTACCTACAATTTGTGACCCCGCGAACTAATATAAATACCTTCGTGAATAGTGAATATTTGTGCATAAACTATGTCTATTGAGAAGAAAACCACTACCGGCGATGATGATGTAACTGCAAATCCGGACAAAGGACTTACGACGCAGCCCGACCAAACAAATGAGATCCACGCAATGGCTTTATTCAAGATGCCACCGTTTCTTAAAGCACGCCCGACGCTATGGTTTTCCAGAGTGAATGGACAATTCCGCTTATACAACGTTCGAAGTGACGCAGTGAAGTTCGATAAAGTGATTACGGAGCTCGATCACACAGTGCTAATGCAGGCAGCAGATTTGGTGGAGAATCCTCGTAAAGAAGGCAAGTACGAATCCTTAAAAACAAGAATTTAAACGCGTGCTCTGTGTTGGAAGAAACAGAAATTCAGGAGTTGCTTACTGGTTTGGAGTTAGGTGATCAAAAACCTTCTCATCTTCTCCGCGAAATGAAGTTGACGGCAGGTGAAAAGGTTTCCACGTCATTTTTAAAGACGCTTTGGATGCAACGTCTACCAGCCAACACTCTAAAAAGTGGGTTTAAAATTAATTCTTTGATAAAAGTAAATATATTCATTTTTTTGTTTAAAACAACGAATCACATTTTTTTTACACATTGGATGTGTATTTTTTGCTTTTACGTCATATCAACTGAATAATAAATAGCGTTTTGCAAACCTTAGCAAAAAGAGTGTAAATTTACTACTTCGCTGCCCACATTTACACCAAAGCTGTAAAATTATATCATATGCTTGAATTTGACTTATTATTGATGTAACATTGTGACAAAAGACGGTGATTTGGCTAGACTGAACGAATCTGACATTTCGTGATCGTTGCTTTGAATAGCAGCAGCTAAGTATAAGTCTTTTCGTGTACTAAGTGTAAAAGTGTAGCTATAAGTTAATTAGATGTGCTCAGGGCCGGATCTTCCTCTGGAGCGAATGGAGCAGCTCCTCCGGGCGGACGTAAGAAGGGGCGCAAAGTTCATAGTAACAAAAAGTTCATAATATCTTTCGTTGTTCAAAGTTCACCTTTAGTTCATAATAACAAAATTATCGAAACGCACACACATTCAAAGTTCGCTCTTTCCAATTGGCAGTTTCTATTCTTATTTATTTTATTTTTTCTTCAATGTAAACTTTGTTCTCACATCTCAGACATGCCTTTTAAGTTTCATGCCTTTTAAGTTTCATGCCTTTTAAGTTTCAAAGCAGCCCTATTTTAATATAAAATTCACTTGCGTTGCAAGAACGAAATTCGCAAACACGATCGCTGTTTGAGGCACATTACGCACTCTACAACATTAATGTTTATGAATGAAATTATATTAATTAATTCTACTCATTACTTTACTTCCTTGTATTCTGCATTCTCCTCCGTTTGGGTTTTTTCCACACCTTCAAACAATTCAACACAAAAATCCATAACAGCAATTGCCCTTTAATTTCGTATGAAGAAAGCAAAACCATCACTACTCGCTTTATGCAGAGTGAATCCTTGCGCCAGCGGTATTTTTCCAGCATTCTACTTCCAAGTTTACTTCATTCCCCTAAGTCCGTATTCCCTCATTCTCTGTTGATTTCACATTCTAATGTATACTGAGCTGCTGTGAGTGTGCAGGTTGATAAAAAAGATTGATATCGGCAATAGACAGGTTGATATCGGCAATATCGGCGCGGAAATAATTTTTGCACCAGTGAAAAAATACAAAGCGAAGTATGATTTTTCCTCGGTTTTCACTTTGGGTGCACTTGTCCGTTAGCATGAACAAACTTATGCGAGTAGGTAAGCCGTGTTTATATGCAGATATGATAGTATAAATGTATACGCTAGTGGTACAAGTCATAATTAATCTTCCGGTTTATATTTTCTTTTTATTGGGGAAAGAATTTTCTAATGATACTTTCAGTTCGAGGAGCAAAATAGATTGTGAGACTTTCAGTTTTAAAACTTAACTGAAGTACGTTTGATATGGGTTGTTTGATTAGTAGCGAATTCGAATTATATTTTTTGACTTGAATTTGATTGCTTTTACGCTTAAATTATTTTGTAAATAATTTTTGCGTTCGTTTGTCAACTTTGACTCTATCATGAGTCCAACTTTAAAAAAAAGTAGTCTGGTAGTGCAAAACCGAAAAAACGTGTTTAAAAAATGAAAGCACTTTATGACTAAACAAATTCGTGGCAACCACTTCATCAACCACCGAATTCGTATATTTATTCCAAAATAGTGTTTCAAACGTGCCGAATCCTGTGCTTGAATCAGAGAAACATGACTCGCTCAATGATATCCTTGAATTCATTTTCAGTATAAATATTGAAGATCTTTGAATATAGTGTTGACTTTTCTCTTTAAAGTTAAAGCGGGAGAACGATCTTTTTCAAATTTAAAAATGTTAAAGAATTATTTGAGATCTACGATGACCTAAGTAAGATTAGTAGATTTGACAATTTTATCCATAGAAAATGGTCTTGTCTTCGAATTAAATAGTGATTGTTTAGTTGAAGACCTTGTGAAATTTAAAGTTTGCTGCACTGTGCTTTCGACTAGATAAAAAAAGACTTCTCAGAAAACTAAAGTTTCTCTCCACAGAATGTGGAATTTTTGGCGTTTTACAGCGATTCAGATCAGTGATATATATTATTTTCTAAACTCAGATTCTTATGCTAATGACAAGAGTTCGCTGTGTAATACTAATGTTTAATGTATATAATTTATGTCTTTAACATATATTTTAAGCTTATTTTTGTTTGTTTTTTTGAGAAAAAAGTATTATGTTGCATTACTCGAATGAGCAAATGTCTAGATTTTTCATGAAAATTACATGTTGAACAATGCTGATGTAAATACTCCCAAGAACTAGTAAAAACTTGCTAAAAATTCGCAGCCATGAAAGAGGGGGTCAAAAAATTAAAATCATAATATAGAGGGCGCCAAATGTCGTTCTGCGCCGGGCGGAAATGTGGCCAGAACCGGCCCTGGATGTGCTATAATATATATACAGTGGTGGTCATTAAAATAGAGCCACGACTTTACATATGGTTCTTGTATAAATTTTAGAACAAATTTGTACACTTACTCTTCCGCCATCTATGATATGAACTGAACAATAAGTTTAGTACAACATACTATGACTATTTCATTTTAGGTGTATTTCCATTCGTGAGCGGAAACGCACTTTCTGGAAACGTGTCAATTTTGCCTGGTCAGATTAATAGAGCCAACGTGTGTTTATTTCGAGTGTTCTTCTTTAAAGGATATTCCTGCCAGCCTTTTTGCTATTGTACTATCAGGTAATAGTTAATATTATAAAAAAATATCAAATTTAGGATGTATCCATGTCGAATTTTAGTGAAAATGGGACGCGGAATACATTGTTCTTTGGAAGAAAGAACAAAAATTTTAACATTACGGGACGAAGGCAAATCTCAGCGTGAGATAGCTAGAATTATCGGCTGTTCGAAGAAAATGGTTGAAAATGCTTTCAAACCAAAACCAAATGTGGAAAATCGTGGAGCAAAGAAAAAAACGACTGCCCAAACTGATCGACTCATTGCTCACACATCAAAAAGAGATCCATTCAAGTCTTCTAAAAACATTAAGATTGAATTAGATCTTGACGTAAGTGCACGTACTGTTCGCAGAAGACTTCAAGAGCATAATTTAAATGGAAGA